>OY037014.1:12373186-12978742 GCA_955831195.1 Pilophorus perplexus | reverse complement strand
CCAACTGTCGATAAAAAAAACTGCAACACTGTAATTCGAAAAAATCGATTTCTTAACATTGCAAAATATCAATTAATTGAACTGATACCTTATAGGTATTTTCCAACCTCTCTGTCCAGAACATGTGACGGACAACCGTGTCTCGAGCATGCACGAGCTGGACTTGTAACGTACAAGTTTGGGACACAGCGTGGTTGGAATGGATTTGGAACTGCCCCAATAGACGAGGATTACAGGTGCAATCTGATTGGCTGAGAGGCCCGTCCTCCTCCCCCCACTTCGTAGTTACACATCCCGAGCGGTGGTGCGAGAACTTGTCCTCAAGCAGTCCTCAGAAAAGTCTGGAACAACTTTGGCCTGGTCTTGGACAGGTTCCAACGCGGGTAGGAATACAGAACACTAAGTGTCCAAGTCTTGGTCCTGCAACTGCCCTCGCGGTGTTTGGAATACGCTTAGTTGTCATAACACTCTACTGCGCATGCGTTCTTGTCTACAAACCTGTCTTGGACAAGTGGTTGGAAAATACCTATAATTTTCGGGCGTATGATTGTTGGGTCCCGTCGCCCGGGAAGTACGGGACCCAACGGTAATGCCTGCTGCGAATGCGAGAAAAGTGGAGTTGTACCGTTGGGTCCCGCCGGTAGTTTTGGAAGCGTTATCGTTGGGTCCCGTTGTTAGTTTTGGAAGCGTTATCGTTGGGTCCCGTCGCTCAGTGGGGTATCCAGATGGGAACAATTGAAAAAGGAGCACCCTGAGGCCGACGTTTCCATGAGAGTTCTAGTTCGTTGTATAGTCCAGCAGTGAGGTGTTGTTTTGGGGTGTCTAGGGACGCTAAATCCGAGTTTTCTGACAAAAAAAAAAAAAAAAAAAAAAAAAAAAGCCTGTGCTCGATTGTGGGTGGCCGAAAAACCGCGATTTTTTCGGTTTTCCACCTATAACTCGAAAACTATGCCTCGTAGAGAGCTTTTTTATTTCATTTGCGGAAAGAGCATTAAATTTCACTAGTCACTTTTTTTTTTTTTTTTTTTTTTTTGAAAATCATTTCGGCAATCACTTGCAGGTATGCCCGGTAGGAGTGGTACTTCGCAGAATCCCGAGTAGGCAGGTGGCAGTCTGGCAAGTTGAAACTTTGGTTTAGCCACTCCTCTGCGGAGACAGTCCTAAGTCTGTATAAGTGGGAAGGAAAATTGGTGGTTACGGGCCGGACCCAACAGTAACCTCTCGTTTTTCTCAACCGGACCCAACAGTAACCTCTCGTTTTTCGGGCCGGACCCAACAGTAACTTTTCGTTGGGTCCGAGTGAAAAAGTGGGACCCAACGCTACACTCTACATCACGGGCGGGACCCAACGGTAAAGCGCCGTAATTTTCAAATGAATTTTATCGATTTTCGTGTTACATTTTCCGCGTAGTTTGATTTAGGTTAATAATTAACGAATTATTCGTCCCTAGATTGAAATAATCGATTAGCTGTACAATTGATTTACACAATGTAGGTAATCAATAATTGCTTAATAAATGAATTAAGATAATTCATTTATTAAGCACAAGAGCGATTGATCGAGTGAGGACCACCGCCGAATTGAAAGGTGGAAGAAAAAAACAACTGGCATAGAAAATCCTCGACAGAATTTGATGAAGTATCAATAGGTAGGGCGGCCGATAATTATAAATCTAGTCTCTATTGAAACTCGATTTTAAAGTGAAACTTTTATTACATCGTACCAAAATCTTTGGTCTGTGTGTCGTTTTGTGTAACATCACGCTTAAAGCGTCGTTACTAGGGATTACTAGGAAAATATTCGAAACGTCGAAACCAGATGTATCCAACCAGATGTATACAACTTTTGCCGTTTTGAACGAAACTACGTCTGTTAAAACGAGCTTTTCACGCTGATTTCAACGAGCACAAAACGATTTATGTGCGATAACCCGTTCGAAAGTTATTCCAAGATCGTCGGTAGGTGAGTACGAGTATTTTTTGCGAGCCTTCGATTAGTTTGATAGGTACTAGGTAATCCTTCGCAACGAGAGACGGGTCAAAAAGCGTCGTTACCTCCCAGATTACAGATTTTACCTCCCCCCCCCCCTCCATACACCCATCCAGCACCCTTTATTATTATAGGGTATATTATATAATATAATATATAAATGTGGGCATCATTTCCTGAAACTAGTGAGAATAAAAGTTTCACTTTTACCGTGGTTTCATAAAACCACACCCCAATTTTTTTATTTATGTATATTATTCAATAATTAATTCAGAATTAGTTGGCTGAAACAAACAAATGAAAATAATTAAAATTAAATTAAATTAAATTTAAAATAATAATAATAAAATATCAACAGAGAGAAACATCCTTCTTATTTTGTTAAAAAAAAATTACTAAAGGCGGGCTGCCCGAATACGGGTTGCCATAAGACACAGCAAAATAGTAATAAAAATAAATAGGTAAATAATTTTTTAAATAATAAAATTTAGAAAAAGGAAATGTTTTTATTATTATTATCATTATTATTATAAAAATATATTTAATTTTTTTAATTTTATTAATAATTGATCAATTATTTCTGAATTAACCGATTATTTAAAATAATATATTTAATAATTTTTGACGGATAATTAAAATCCGCGTTTCAATAGAGACAAGATTTCTATTTGAGACCTCAATTATTTGATAACTCGATTAATTGGTGGTAGGATCTAAATTGATGATTTTTGTCAAAAATACCAGCTCAAAGGGTGAAATAGTGGATTGATAAATTATAGTTGAGTGGAATTAATTGAGTTAATCGGTTATTTCAGCAATCGATATTGGAACGAAGAAATGTATTTTCATATTGATTCAAAGATTTCATATTGATCGATGTAAGGTTTCATTTGATATGTGTGATTAATATTTAACCATAAAATTTGATGTTATGTAACTTGAAAAATAGCAACAAAACAAACCAATCATTGTGATTCCGTTAAATGTCAAAGTATCTATTCACAAAAATGATCACATTTTCATAAAGAGTTGAGTCAAATTTATTCGACCAAATACTCGAATAGCACAACCAACAAACCTGATTTCCTTTTCGAGCTCAAAATATCAATTTTTCTGGTATCTATCGAATAAACTAATTGATCAAACTAATCGATTAAAATTCAACTATCGCATTGTCAACCGTGAAATAGCCAAAAAATCACATTTAAAAGCAATTCTCTTAAATTTTCAAGTTTCCAATACGATCAGATTTTCATCAAGGGTGGATTCCACCTGGATTCCAACGAAACTGTTGGACCAAAAAGTTCTATTGGAATAGTAAATGTTCTGTCTGTAATTTCTGTTAATAGAAATCAGCTACAAACTCAACTTGTTTTGTTGAGTTCAACAAACAGTTACAAAATAAGAAGGCCAAATTAAAATTAAAATTGGAAAAACTATAAAGTAGCGATTATCTGTTAAAAATACGATTTTTTAATAACATATAGTTGATGCAATGCACTATGTATCGATTCAACTAATGGACTACAAGTCGTGCAAAAATAATCAGTTGGGGTACCAATTTAAAAAATTCCTGAAAACAAAATTTTAAGTCAATGTTATGGATTCAAAGCTTGAAGCTTAGTGAAATTGAACGTGACTTTCAACGTTTTGTATGTTGAAAGAAAAATTGGTTCTAAATTAACTTTTAAAGTGAGATTTTAAATGTTAAGAGAGGAAGATTTTCCATTTGTGTAAATAAAGTTGTACATACGATAGTCAAAGTGAAGTAATTTTTTTTAAGTTTGTAAATGTGTTATTATGGAGAATAAACAGTAAGTACGATAGAAATTATGGTTTGGTTTATTTGTCCTATTTTTGACGATTGAGGCAAGTTTTGTGGTGCAAATACCTTTTTTTTTTTGGATGACGTCGGAAACCGTTTTTGGTGGAGCTGGATTTTGGGATGTTGTTGAAACCTACTGATGAGGTTATAGCGAAGAGTGGTGGATCAATACGAGGGGAACAGCTGATCCGTCAGCGGGCCCGGTGAAATTTCAAACGGGGGCCTGACCCAGTTTCCCATAACTAATTAAAAATGTTGCGGAATCGTTAAAAAAAAAGTCGTTTGTTGAAATTAGGCCTTTCAGTTAACGTTAATTACCCCGATAATCTCATTAAATGTGTCCTCGGGGTTTCCTCCTTTTTTTGCGCTATAAAAGCCCCGCGTCGGCCTCTCACAAGACACAATTCACAATGAAGATCACTTTCGTACTCCTCGTAGCAGTTTGCATCAGTTTGGCCACCGGTGAGTTCCGTTGCGGATTTTGAAATTTTTGTTGTTGTTTATATTTAAATTGAGCCGTCAATAATTAACGTGTTTCGCAGCCACATTTCACAGGGGGAAAAAAGGAAGGAAACACAGAACAACGACTCCGGCGCCTTCAGGTGGTAAGTAACACGAACACTTTAAAATTTTAAAACGACTGAACGACTAAAAAAAAAAAGTTGGTAGGTAGTATCCAAAAAGTTGATTCTATGATTATTGTAGTTCAACGTTTTAGTTCAATTTTTCAATTTTTGAACCAACGTGGTTTCGGTTTGTGGTTTCGGAACGTTGGACAAAAATTTTAACGGCCTCAAAACTTGTACTTTTTTTGGTGCAAAAATTAAATTACCTATTACAAAAAAAATTATTATTATTATTTTGAAAAACACAACAAAACAAAAAAATCTGCCCAAACAATTATTACCTATGCGTCCAAAATTACTCACAAAACGACACCTTATTAAATTCGCAATTATTGTGAATTGGGACCAGATGAGTTTTTGTGAGTGTTTTACTTTTTATTTATTATTTTATTTTATATTATTTTTTCAATATTTAATATGTCACATTAACTATACAATGTATATGTCATATAATATCTTATTCTTATAAGAATCGCTACAGCGATTCTTCTTTTATGCATTTCCCTTTTTGATTTTTGATCTTTTTATTCCTTTCTTTCTTTTTCCTCATTATGTTTTTCTTTCTTCCTCGTCTTTTCTTTTCTTCTTCTTCTTCTTCTTTTTTTTCCTTCCATCTATTATATTGGAGCTTAGCGTTTCGTCTTTATGCGTTTCTCTTTTTTCTCTGTTTCTTTCTTTCTCATTTTTGATTTTTTTCCTTCCTTCCTTTTGGTTTATTATTCTTGGAATAATACACCTATGTTTTCGCGACGGGGGTCGACGACTCCGATCGGGCTCAAAATTTGACATTATCCGTTTCAAGAGGTCTACAATCTAAATCCGAAATGTCCGTCCGCCGTCCGCCGTCCAGGCCGTTTTGGGCAGTAGGCAATTTTTAAAAAATCTGAAATTTCGACAAAATACTTGGTTTACCATCTAGTTGTGCCCGCAGGGTTTTCAGTCCGATCGCCCAAACCCGTGGGGCGCTATGGGGCTATAATGGGGCAGCGGGAGGGGTTTTTTGAAGGCTTTTAGCTATGGGATCGAGTTAGGTGTCGTTTTCGAGGTATTTTTGGACGTAGAATCCATTTTTTGGGGTCCCGGAACGATCCGATTTCACTGGGGCGATCTTTAGGGCATTCGTGGGGCTAAAAATGGGATTTTTGAAAGATCCCAGGATGTTAAATATTTTTCGAGTAAAAAATACATAATTTTTGAAAAAACACATTTTTGAACAGAAAAATCTAAAAAAAAAATTGTTTGTGATAAAAATCCAAAAAAAAATTTTAATTTTTTCATTGACAGAATTAAATTTCTGCACAAGTAACGTATATCAAAGAATAATAAACCCTTGTGTAAAATTTGCAGCGTTTTTTAATATTCTCTAGGTAGGAATCTTTATTTTAATTCATAGGGGTTTTTCTTCTGATCTCCTTTTGGTTTATTATTCTTGGAATAATACACCTATGTTTTCGCGACAAGGGTCGACGACTCCAATCGGCCTCAAAATTTGACATTATCCGTTTCAAGAGATCTACATTCAAAATCCGAAATGTCCGTCCGCCGTCCAGGCCGTTTTGGGCAGTAGGAATTTTTTTTAAAATCTGAAATTTTGACAAAATACTTGGTTTACCATTTAGTTGTGCCCGCAAGGTTTTCAGTCCGATCGCCCAAACCCGTGGGGCGCTATGGGGCTACGGGTGGGGTTTTTTGAAGGCTTTGGGGTATGGGATCGAGTGAGGTGTCGTTTTCGAAGTATTTTTGGACGTAGAATCCATTTTTTGGGGTCCCGGAACGATCCGATTTCACTGTCGCGATCTATAGGGCTTTCATGGGACTAAAAATGGGATTTTTGAAGAATCCCAGGAGGTTAAATGTTTTTCGAGTAAAAAATACATAATTTTTGAAAAAAACATTTTTGAAAAAAAAATCCCCTCAAAAAAAGTTTAGTTTGAAATATAAAAATCCAAAAAAAATTTTTTAATTTTTTTTCATTGACAGAATTAAATTTTTGTACAAGTAACCTATATCAAGGAATAATAAACCCTTGTGTAAAATTTGCAGCGTTTTTTTCTTTTCCTTACTTTTTTAACTTTTACTCACATTTTTACTTTTTTTTCTTTTTTTATTTCTTGGTTTTCAAACCGGTGGGACTCTAGTTGTACGAACGAATGGGTTCTACGCGGATCTTTCCTAATTTTCTAATAATTCCAAGGGCCACCACTGACCTCAGTAGTTTAATATGTTACGTTGACTTTTCGTAGTATGTAATTTCGTAGAGCACTGTTCATCCATGACGTTAACGTTAACTTAGGAAATTTCCTAAGTGTACGACTTCAAAAGGAACTTGTCGAACTTGCGTTTCTTCTCTTTCTCTTCTTAGCTCTTCATTAATTCTTACTTTCATGCTTTGCTCTTCACCTTTGTTCTTCATTCATTCTTACCAACTGATTTACCAGTGATAACAACACCTTCAAATGCTCATTAGATTGCGGCTGCAGTGGTGCACCAACGACTGCAGCTCCTTCGGGAGGCGGCAACTGCGGTGGTGGGATGACGACAGCAGCGGCAGGAGGTGGTGGCGATGCTACGACTGCTGCTGCAGGAGGTGGTGGCGATGCTACGACTGCTGCTGCAGGAGGTGGTGGCGATGCTACGACTGCTGCTGCAGGAGGTGGTGGCGATGCCACGACTGCTGCTGCAGGAGGTGGTGGCGATGCCACGACTGCTGCTGCAGGAGGTGGTGGCGAGACTACGGCTGCTCCTGCGGGAGGCGATGACGGTGAGACCCCTGCTGCAGGAGGCGATGGTGGTGAAACGACTGCCGCTCCAGGCGGCCCCTGTCCGAGTTGAGGCGGAGGCGATGGTGAGACAACTTACTTCAACATCCCCCAACTACGTCCAGGTAAATCTACCTGACCACACTATTGCCAACACCACATTCAATTTTCTAAAACGGTCAATTTTTCCAGATGCAGCATCTTAAGGGCTCTGACTCAGTGCACAAAGTTCATCACTGTAAATAAGGTTTATAAACATAACTCGTTGTAATAAACATTGCACCAAAATCATGTTTTGAATTGGCTCCTGTTCCTAAGTCTGCCACCTGACATTTACACCCTCATGCAAACATACCAGATAGAACAGTGCCATTCGCATCGAACTGACTGAGATAGTAAAAGCAAAGCAAATCAAATAAGCTGGGGAAAATACTGTTTTATTGCCTTTACAAAAACGGTTATGTACAGCGTATTGGTGTTGTCGTTGGTGTCAGAACTCATCGTGGAAGCTTTTGGCCGTGTTGACCATTTTGGAGCCGAGGAACAAGTCCATTTTGGCGAGAACCTCTTCCAGAGACAGGCGGCCGTCCCGGTCCGTGTCCCCCAGGGTGACGAGTGTCATGGCTTCTTCTCGGGCGTGCCGTGGGTTTTGTGGGTCGATGTATCTCTGCAAGGGAAACAAACAGATTTGCAGGTTTGGGGATGATTAAGAATATTGCATTCAGATTTGACCAAAGGGTATGACAATTTGAGAGACCTCAGCTGCGGTCTACTATCAGATAGAATCTTCAGATACTTCTCCAAGCACCACTTGTGCAACAGAACCCTAAATGTCTAAAAGTTGGCAATCAAGCCTACGTTGCTGCCATGGCACAATCCGACCTCTGCTTTCGGACACCTTTCCTTGAATGCCCTGCCTGAAGCTCTATCTGACCTGCCAGACAGCTGTGTGTCTCGGTCTACGGCTCTAAGAAATCAATAGATAGGTACTTCTCCGAGCACAAGTTGGTAGGAAAATCCTTCAAATATATGTTAGCAATGCAACTCAAGACTACATAGCTGCCAAAAGTTGATCCAGCTTTTGATCCCCACACTTTGAATGCCCTTCCTAAAGATCGACCTGGCCTGGCTGACAGCTTGCTGTCTTGATCTACCAATGTATGGAATCTTCATATTCTCCAAGTTCAGAGTTGTTTGACAGAACTCTTCATTCTCCAAATCATAGGTTAGCAAAGCAACTCAAGCCTACGTTGGTGCAAAGACGTGATCCGTCGCGAAAACATAGGTGTATTATTCCAAGAATAATAAACCAAAAGTTTATTTAATAAGCCGAAACGCCGAAGAAATCTTATCGTCTTATCGGCAGGAGCGTCAGCGGTATGTAAACACGTCCAACAGGTAAGTTCCTACTTGCCTAATAATCAAATCCAATTTCAATCGATTTACAGCGGTAAAATCAAATTCGAAGTAACTCTGGTCATCATCAGGGGAGAATGGCATTTTAACCTGGGCGCTAACCCCTCAATGTAAATCGCGAATAGTTCCTTCTCCAAGCACAAAATGCATAAGCGTTCTGCAGCGTTAATGCAGCGTTCTAAATCCTTCACATCACATGTTAACAATGCAGCTTAAGTCTTCCAAGACTTGATTCGAGCATTGCTTTTGACCACCACCTTCAATGCCTTGCCTAACAGTCCATCTGTCTTACCAAGCAACGTCTCTTCTTGGTCTATAACCGCATGGAATGAAACCCACACCATTAAAATGCCACCATTTACTTACCAAGAGCTCCCGTCTGTCTGCGAGGCCATTCGCGTCTTTGTCTATGGCCGTGTGAAACTCGATTCTCCGGCCGTCCTCCCCTTGCGACACCAGAGTCTCGCCACCGCTGAGCAGAACGGCGAATTCCTCTTCGGTCAACATCTCGTCACCGTCTCGATCTGCGCAAATGGATCATTAGAACATGCGATGACTCTGCAGACGTCAAAAGACATTAACAAACCTAATTTGTCAAGTAGATCGTCAACCAGCGTCAGGAGATTGTTAGGAGAGGATTCCGGGTGTCGGAAAGCCAAAAACTCGTCCAAAGTCAAATACTCCGGGTCGCTTTTGGCCGATTCGGACCAAGACGCTTTGTCCCTCGCGATGGTCTCTGGAAAACGACAGCAATAAACGAGCATGCTCAAGCCATCACTGGTCCCAGTCATACCAACCTTTAAGTGATCTGCCAAGACCAGGGTGCTTTTCATTGTGGTTTTTTATGTACTCGTCGTTGACGCCGTGTTTTGACAAGAAGAAATCGTGGTATTCGTTCCAACTGACGACACCTGCGGAAGAGTATTTTCGATAACAGTCTGCACAGATGACAAAACTGAAGACAAGCAAGCTTTTGGGACTTACCGTCTTTGGGATTCTTGTCAATGGCCATGAACAAGCCATAGTTCTCTTGCAAGGCTTCCTCGATGTGAGTTTTGGTCCGGAAGTGGATGTAATTGGATAGCTCGTCCAGGTCCAGCAGGTCGTCTCCTGATGCGTCTGCCCTGAACAAGCAAAAAAGCAGGGTTTGTATTTGACGTGTTGGGCAGGGCAAAGCTGGTAGCGAGGGTGGTTAATGGAGGCTTAGGACGTCCAAGGTGAACTCTACAATCGTGTTGACAGCAATGCTGTAATTGTGTGTAGGACATATAGGGCGGGCAGTAATGTCACCAGAGTCTGGACAAAGCTGAGCAAGCCTGTTGTTTGGTAAATGGCTCAAAGACTGGTCATAGGCTGGACTGCCCCTGCTGGCTTCTCCACGCTTGCCACCTTACCAGCAATGCTTGGGGCCATTCAGGGCCTGTGGCAGTGCCATCAAAGTCAAGATAAGGGTCAGCATGCCTTGATGTTGTCAGGAAAATGGTTCATGGGCTTGATTGCAACTCCTGGCTTTCTCATGCTTAATGCTATAACAGCAATGCTCTGATGCTCTTCATGGCCTGCGACAGTGTCATCAAGGTCTAGGATAAAGCTAAGCAAGCCCAAGTTTTGCTTGGCTGAGCAGTTCAGTGACTGGTCCTGAACTGGTCTGTCCCTGCTGGCTTCTCCGCACTTGCCACCTTATCAACTATGCTCTGACGTCCTTCACGGCCTACCTCAAGCTCCCAATCCCTCATACAATTTACCTCTTAAAAACTATCGTCAAAAGATCCAGCGGCGGTATGGACTCGTTCATCGCCGGGTCCCTCAGGCTCTCCTTCACCCGCAACGGGCGGTACACCAAAGGCCGATCAGACCTGCAACCCAAACACCGTCAGCACACACTCGACACACCACTTACATCAGCAGCCTCACCTGAGCGCCGGCAAATGCCCTGCCAAGCCGACAAGTCCAGCGTACAGCACGACAGGCACGACAAGTACCAAATTCTGCGACATCCGCCCATCCAGTCTGTCTGTCTGCTCAACACCTCAGCCTCAAACGTCCAGTCGACGCCGGACACATCTGCAAAATTTACAGATGGAATTTTCGTTGACATCACAGTGAAAAAAACGTTGAGAGATATTTTTGGCGTAAACTTAAACAAGAAATGTTCAAAAACACTTACGTTGGTGGATTTTGAAAAATGCGAGTGGTGTTCGGCGTTTGGTGGACTGAACAGCTGGTCGTTTGGGAAGCGGAATAGTTGAAAGTAGCAGTGACGGAGAGTAGTGACAAACGTTTGTTGTTTTATTTGTCGACGCTTTGAACGTTGAGCACTTCGTCAGCGGAGCCGTTAGTTTTACTCTACGAAATGTAGCGTGTAACAAACAGTTGGCGTTTTAATTGCGGCAGTATCGAGTGGGACTGTGACGAAAAAAAAGTAGCAGTGACGAAAGGGGGAAATGTCGCGTATCGATCCGGACGCTGAGTACGAGGAGGGGGTGGGGGGGAGCGCATGCGAAGTATCGTTGGGGGATGCTTCCCCCGTTGACAATACCACCCGCGGGGTTATCACCTGACAACCACCCCCCGCCTTATCACCTGATACCCTGGTTATCCCGCCACCCCCACGCCATTCGGTTTTTTTTGGGGGGACATTTCGACGCTCAACCCCTTCATCCCCCGCACCGTCCCCCGCAATCGTTTGACTGCCAGAGTGACACCCCCATCAGACACTGCCGATGACACTGGATAGAAAGATGGATTGAGTGTCAGGAATAAATTGTATTTATTCATAAATATGTATTCATAAATAATATTTATGAATACATAATAATACAAATTTATGAATACATATTATGTATTCATAAACTTGAAACTATGACCAAAACCCAAAAAATTAGTATTACACAGAACTCAGTCCCCAGGAAAGCAGAAAACGGAATTTTAAATGTCACGTTGGCTGTGTGGGGCACAATCAAAAAGTCAAAAGATTTAATTACTCCAGTTTTTTCGAATGTGGTAGCTTTTAGGGTGGTTTCGGTTTTGGGGCCACATAAATTTTAACGAGTGGTTAAAGAAATTTAATCGAAAAAATGAACATTTTTAAGTATCAAATTTTAGTTGTGCTGAGAAGGTTCGTCGATGCTAAATTGACGGTCGGCAAAGTGTCGGGTTGACGAGGAGCCGTCGAGGTGCGGTGGCGGCGAGGAGCGGGAGGATTCATCCATCCGCCGCTTTTCCAAAGAACCCCCCCCTTCCTTAAGGCTCCTCGCTATCAGCGTCATTTCCCATCAAGGAGCTCGGTAAAATGGACGCGTAGGGTTGCGTATCACCGAGAAGAAAAAATCCGTAGATTCCGCGAATTTGCGGTTTTGTACTTGAGGAAAGAGCACAGAGTATCTGAGAACAGATGGAAACAGGCTCAGAAAAGCCGTAGATCTACAGAGTGCGGAGTCCACGGGGACAACGTCCCCCCCCCCCCCCCAACCTATCCGCACTTTATTGTTTACCGAAGGCGGCTGTCGTCGCGGGGGTTGATATCGGACGCGGAGGCGGGAATCGACATTCCCAACCACCCTGTTGGTGAGGGGGGGGGGGGTCGAGCGAAGTAGAAAGAGAAGCCCTTTCCCCCAACCCCCTCGCCAATCCACGACAGCGGGAAAAACGGGAAACGGGGTAAAGCGAGAGAGGACGATCCCCAGAGAAGCTTGTGGAAGCGAGAGGGTGAAAACCTAGCGAAGAGCAAAGCCGGTTTTGCAAACCCCTCCAGGGCGCGGAGGCGTCAAGGACTTCTAATGAATGGACACACATTTAGTTGTCGTTTTGTTTATAAACAAATTGCATCACGTCAAATTTGCATAAATTTCAAAATTCATTTGATGTGTTTAAATCTATGATGCGTATTAAATTTTACCACGTCTTTTTTCAAAGGTAACGTTGGGTTTTGTGCTGAAAGCTGAAAAATCAACGGGTAGTGGCGGGTGTTCCGTACGCTAAACAATTTAAAAAAGAGGAGAGCGCACCTTTCCATTTTTTGAGGGAAATGTTGCGCTAAAAACGACATTTTTGTGAAATTCGGAAATTTTTATTTCAGCCGAAAGGGAGATTTTTTTTTTTTAAGTACATCAATAAATGTCCTTGACGGTAGGACACGGTCGGGAGGGCCAAAGTGGAAGTTGCGGACGGCGGACTAGTGGCCCGCGGTGGGAGGGGGAGTGGGGGTAGAAAGGGCGGTAAAAAACCGGAGGCGCCGGGCACATAACGCCGCGCGAAGGACGAGAAACGGGGGGATCACTAATGACGGGGGCGGCAGGCTCGGGGGCGGGCTCGAAGAGGGGGGAGGTCACCCGCGGCTCTCCTCTCCGACCGACACAGCTACCCCAGGGGTGTAGACGCGGTCCGGACGACTCGGCCGGGGCCACCCGCCGCCCGCGAGTCCGCTGAACAGGCGCCGGGGGGTAAATAATAAAAAATGTACGTTTTGTGAAGATAGTGAAGTAGTGTGAGTTAAAAATTATTTAAAAACAGGGTTTAGTATGAGGTTTAGTGTGACTGTCAATAATAACCAACACGGTGTGTTCAAAAAAGTCAAAATTGTGAACAGTTTGATTTGAGAAACGTAAATCACTCTTATTGTGATTTTTCTCCGGCGTGGGACGATTGACATTTGCTTCCGAGCCTGCGCAGTAGTTCACCCGCGTTCATTCCCTTCGCCGCCTCCGTTGGGTCCTCAGGGGGTTGCCGAGTCGAGCGGACCGACTCTACACGGCCGCCCCCCGTCACCCGCCGCCCCTCGTCGGCACGCGCCCCCCGCAGTCGGCCACCAGCCGCCCACCATCTCACAGCATCCCTCTCACTCCGCGGAGGGGTAACTCGCTCGCGGCGAGCTTCCTCCTCCTCCCACTTTCCCGCCAAGCTGCCCTCAGAGTACCCCCAAGGTAGTACCTTCTTCCCTTAGTGCTTAGTCTCTGCCCTCCCTCAGCAGACTTTGGCCCTTCACTTCGGTCTTACACTTCGTGAGTATATATTTTATTTATTTTATATATTCCTCTTAAAATACACAACTTTCATTTTTCGCCCATACTTTTTTCGCCGATCGTCATGAGTCTCCTTTCAGGTGGCAGGGGTGGAGGGCGGGATGCCTGGAAATGACCGCTAAGGGCTCGCAGACGACACCCCCAGACTCCAGCACGTCACAAGTCAAACCCCCAAACCGCCGAGTGAGTTTTTTTAGGCGATTTTCGTTTTTTTCGGATAACTTCTCAACTAAGCGGTTTTCGACAAATCGGTACAGTTTCAAAGTTGTAGAGCATTAAATTTACTATAATTTTGCTCCAATAAACGTTTATCCTAAACCTTATATTATTCGTGATACAGCCGATCAAAGAGAAATTTTCTCAAAGTGCAAAATACAAACATTTTTGGTCTGTTTTCGGTTTTACAATCATAACTTGCAAACTAATCGGTTTTCGACGAAACGGTCTATTTTCAAAATTGTAGAGCATCAAATTTACCACAACTTTGTATCAGTCAACGTTTATCCTAAACCCAATATTAATCGAGATACAGCCGATCAAAGTAAGAGGAGGTCCCTCAAAATGGCAAAAAACCGAAGATTTTTTATTTTGATTTCGGTTTTTCACTCATAACTTCAAAAGTGAAATTCTACGTGTACGAAACTCTATTAAATTTGCCATAATTTAGTTCTTATACGCGGATTTCCAGAATGTAAAAAAAAAAATGAAAATTTCGAAATTAAACTTGATTTTTTTTTATTATTTATTTATTTATTTTATTTTTTTTTTTTTTCAGGCGAACAAACCGCTGATGGAGAAAAGGAGACGGGCGAGAATCAACCAGTCCCTTGCCGTCCTCAAAAGTCTCATCCTCGACTCCGCCAAGCTTGAGGTTAAGGCAGTTCAAGTCCCGAACCGTACCAAATAACCGTCCGTTTTTTTCGTCATTTTTTGTCTTTTTTTTTTTTCCTCCAGAACACGAAACACTCCAAACTGGAAAAGGCCGACATCCTGGAATTAACCGTGAGGCACCTCCAGAGGCAAAAAGCTCTCAATTCCGCAGCGGTGGACAAATACAGAGCGGGATTTATTGAGTGCGCCAGAGAGGTATTTAGTTATTTGATTATTCATTTGATTGGTTTGAATATTTTTCAATTTAGTTTTTCTCAATTTTCTCCGCAACTTTTTTCTTTTTTATCGATTTTTTTCTCTTTCTTCATATGTTTAAACAATTTTTACCCGTTTTTTCCTATTTTTTCAATTTTTCGATTTTTTTATTTTTCAATAATTTTTTAATTTTTTCAATAAAAATTGTTTTCCCATTTTTGAATATTTTAAATTTGCATTTTAAAACGTATTTCAAAGGTGACGAGGTTTTTGGACACTCCGGAGCTTCAGGGGACGCCAGTGAGCGGGAAAGTGGCGATAGATCCGACAGTGAGGCAGAGGCTGATACGACATTTGGAGTCCTGCGCGTCGGAAATTGAATTGGACTTCACCCAGTGCGGAGTCGAACCTCTCAAGCCCATCGACCTCGAAACGGAAAGAAGGTAAAGAAAAGAGAAAGAGGAAGAAGGTCGAGTTGGGCGTCGTTTTACTGCGTTAATGGTTTTCCCCCCGTGTTTTCTTTAGATTGGAGCAATTGGAAGAGCTTTTGGTCAGCGAAGGCGAAGGCCCGCGTCCCGATTCGTCGACGAGCTCGCCGGGCGACGAGAACAACAACCCCCGCGGTGCCGACGGGGGATGCGCCGAGAAGAAGCCCGAGGCGGCGGACTCGTCGACGGCCCCGGCCAACCCGCCTGTGTCAGTTCTTCAGGTGGGTGGCGCCGGACGTTGGAGTGAGACAGTGAGAGGAGGGTAGCCCTCGCTGCACTCGCCACTGACGAGATTTCAATTAATTAATTTAAATTAATCTTTCAAACTCTTACTAATGCACCTATCTAATTAACTTTTTTAATTAATTAGTGATCAATTATTGATCAATTAATTGACGATTTCAGGGGTTCGGTTTTGACCCACTAAAAGCGCGTTTCACGCTGAAAATTCCTTAACCACAAAAAGTGTTCGCCAAAAACTGAAGGTAAAAAACATAGGAGTATTATTCCAAGAAGAATAATAATAATAAACCAAAAATAAAATAAAATAAATAAAAATAAACAAACAAAAACTATACGTGGAAAAAGTGGACAAATGAAAAAAAAAGTGAGTTCTTCGCCAAATTTTCACGCCAATTCGGCCTCACACGACGGAGGGTACGGTAATTACGGTATTCACTTTCACCCCGTTACACTTTTGTCGTCAACGGGATTCGAACCCGTGGTTTCATCAGAGTGCAATGCAAAGTGATAAACGCCCACAACCACTCGGTCAATAGTCTGGCCGCAAAACGTACTTAAAATTTAAAAAATAGGTATACAGTAAAAACATAATTAAACTATAATTAACTAGGTACCTAATTTTAATAAAATTAATACATTTGTTCAATTTTTCATTTTTTTAAATTTTTTATAAATTGCAAAATTGAAATAATAATAAATAAAATTAATCACTTTTAATTAAAAATGAATCGATATTTTTATATTTTTACAATTTTTCAATAATATAAAATAATTATGTTTTTATTTAATATTCTAATTTAGGTAATTAGAATATTGAAAAAATAACAATCCTAATTTTAAAAAATGATTTAAAAAATAAACGTAAAATACGTAAAAACCGTAAAATACTTATTTTATTGAAAACTTGGAATACTAAAATACCTACCTAAAACCTTAAAAGAAAGAAGATTTTAGAAATTTAAAAAAAAAAAATTAAATTAAAAACAGGAAGTGATTTTTTAAGACTAACATTTTGGTAACATGTAGGTAACATGAAAATGTCACACTGAGTTGCGGACGGGCAAGCGTTTTCAAATTTGTCCTCCTCCTTCTTCTTCAATTCTGCTCTAAAGATTTTTTAGAATAATTATTAAACTAATTATTATTTTAGGGTATTAGTTTGGAAATTGGCATTATTCGAAAAACATTAAAATCGGCGAAGTCGCAGTTACATTCTCAGTTTTTCAATTTGCGTCAACATGACATGTAACATTGTTACATTTTAAAATTTTCAGCGTTTTTCCTTCAGATTTTTTGAACGTGGATTTTTAATTTTTGTTGGCCATCTGGAAGAAATTTCGAACTTCATGGGCCTTTTACATGTTGTTCGGGGGTGCAGTGGGATGTCAAGTTATGCAAATCGAGTACCCGATGCTGCCAGGCTGGGGGAGGGCCTTTGGCCCATAACTGCAAAGCTAAGCGGTTTTCGACCAAACGGTCTATTTTCAAAGTTGTACAGTAAAATGTAATTTAATTTTGTTCATATGAACGTTTTTTCTAACGCTTATATTAATCGAGATACAGCCCATCAAAGTTAGAGGAATTGTCTTAAAATTAAGATTTCCGCAAAAAAGTAAGATTTCCGGTTTGTTTTCGGTATTTCACTCATAACTTCCACACTAACCGGTTTTCGACAAAACGGCTGTGTTTTAAAGTTGTAAGGGATTAAATTTCCATCAATTTTGTACATATAAATGTTTTTCCTAAACCTTATCCTAAGCGAATTACAGCCTATCTAAGATGGACGAATTTTCTCAAAATGTCAAAAACGTGCAGATTTGTTATATTTCTTCACTTTCACGCTAATTATTTCAATAACATCTCCCCAGGTGATACCTTCGAGGCTGCCGGACGGCCAAGTGGTGTTCCTCCTTCCCAGCCACTACGTCCAGCTGTCCAAAGAGACCGAAACCGAAGAAAAATCTCAAGTAGGTACCTTCCAGAACCCCTTCAAAATTCCCCATCTCAAAAAAAAATCTTCCCTCATTTCTTGTTTTTGTTTTGTCAGGAAATGCCGATAGACTTCTCCGTGAAAAAGGCCGACGACGAAGAAATCAAAACGGAAGAAGAAGAAGTTTGGAGGCCTTGGTGAAGAAATTCGACAGTGTCAAAATTTAATGTCGTAGTCGTAGCGAGGTTTTGTTTTTTCTCTTCTCGGAATTCGTGAAAAACTCGGAAATTTTCCTATTCAAGTAGCCAACAAAACAAAACGAAACCTTTTAAAACCTTGATTGTCACAAATCGACAATTAGAATGAAATCAAAATAGACAACAAAATCTTAAAACTTTTCTCTCACTTTATAGCCCATTTTCAGCCATTGGAAATACAAAGTTACCACAAGTTACCATCTTAGTTGTAGTTTGAATATCAACAACGATTAGATTTTCACAACGATGATGCCAACGATCAACCTAAACACGATCTAGTCATCGACGCTTTCACTATTATTTGACGACGCTTCCGTTCCAAATGTGATTTTTACCGTTTTAAAACGAGATTGTATTGTATAAATCAAATAGAGTCAGTTTTGTTCGACGAAACTGTTTTTAAAAAACTAGGGATTTTATTCGTAGATTTTAATCTGAAAATTTGTCATGCTATTAAATGTTAAATAAAATGGTTATAATATTGCAAAATTGTCTCTCTTTTTTTCTTTCTTTTTCTCCTATTTATTTTTATTTTTCGCTTTTTGTCCTTTTGGTTTCATAGTTTTTTGATTCTGTCGTGTGAGGTGGGGTCGTCAAAATCCACATAAACTTCATAGGTACATTCATTTATTCAACAAGCATTCTGAAGAAATAAAATATTTTGCATCAAAAATATAATTAGGTATTACTTTCAAAATGATCATGAACATAAAATATTATGTGATGAGTGAGATCATGGTGGCAATTGATTGTAATACTTTGGAGTATGGATGAGCTTTGTTAGTACGGTTTATTTTTTAGGTTTATCTGCCTAATCGAGCAAATAACGTTAAACAATTCATCCGGAGATCGCGTTTTTATCCGTAAATGCGCATCTCTTCTGTATGGAGCGTCAGAAAGAGGAAGATATCAATTCTGCGTCTCTTCCGTTTGAAATTGAAACCACACCTTCATAAAAACCACAACGTGCGTTTTTTTTTTCTTTTTGCGGTCGAAAACCGCAGAAAGTCTACCCAATCGCCGATCATAAATTAAATTCCACACAGAAGACATTTCACGACAAATCTCTTCCTAGTGGTTTATTTGGTCGCAACTTGATATGAGAAGACATTCCGCGTAATTGCTGTCGACAACCACAAAAAGGCTTCCTAATGTAATAGTAAAACGAAAACGCAATCACATCCTATCTGTTAATTTCTTAATTAGCCATTCCACAATGAACCCAGAAGACATTCCACGTTTTTTTGTCAACAATCTCAGTATGCCTTCCTAATGGCAATTTTTTATTCAGAAGTGTTATCACTTCCTAGCTATTCATTTTTCAATACAAGGCAAGGAAATTCCACCCGGAAAACTTTCTACGGTATAATAATTGCCATCAACAGCCCCAAAAAGTCTTCCCTATGACAAATTACAGAAGAAATTCCGCACAGAGGACATTTCACGACGTTAATCTCTCTTTGTTGAGAATAACTTACAAATGGTTCATTTAGTTGCAATTTTATCGTACTGAAATCACATCCAGAGGGCATTCCACATTTTTGCTGTCAACCACCTCACTATGTCTTCCAAATGGCAATTTTTAATATTATCAGCAACCCCTGATAGTCTTCCCCACGCAAATTTAAAATTCAATTTCCACCCAGAAGACATTCACGTTTTTGCTGTCAACAACCCCAGCATGTCTTCCTAATGAAAAATTGTTATTCAGCAACTCCGGTAAACCTTCCTCGTGAAAATTTAAAATTGAATTTCCATTCAGAAGGCATTCCAATGCCACAAATTTTTCCTAATGTAAAAATAAATATCGCAAAACGTTTCTAGTAGGGAATTAGGCAACAGAATCTGGGAATCTGGCAATTGGGCAACAAAACATCTGATGTTTTGTTGCATCGAGAAGACATTGTGTTGACATTCGGTATTTGGAGTCTGATAACCTCGGAAGGCAAAGGCAATTAACCGAAAGTATTCTGCCGTGGAAAACCTCTCCAATTTGCCGTTCGGAACCGGCGTTAAACAGTAGGTCCCTAGCCTTCTGAAATAACTGTATTCAACACGCTCAACAGAAGTTAGTAGCGAGAGGTCGCCAACGTCCGATTACGGGTATGGCACCCAAAGAAGAACCTCGGAAAACCTCTTTGGGGTGTGTTTCGGCATTTTCGACCGTTTTGGCGTATTGACGACTACCTTCCGTTTATTGCACGTTAAAACAGTTGCACGTTAAAACAGTTCTCTCGTGTCACCTCGGGGTCATTCGAGGACTTCAATGTCGAAAACGGCTTCGTCCTCAGAGTAGGTCAAGACGTCACGGATGGTCGTCAGGGCGGCGGCGGCTTCGTCAGGCGGGAGTCTGCCGGTCACGAGTTTCTCGAAGTGCGTCATAGACTGGAAACAAAATGGACGTCAGGTGATGAATTCAGTAAGCGGGTGGGGATATGGATATGACGGTACTCACCGCTTCCAAGTAGGTTTTGGACTTTTTCGGAATTTCCTTGTCGAAAGGGGTGACTTGGGTTACTTTGAGGAGAGCGTCGCACATTTGAGATCGCATCTCTTCGGTGTTCAGGCGGTCATTTTGGACAACGCCGTGTTTCAATTCGTACGGCTCCTTGTTGGACACAACGAAGAATCTAAACAAGGCAAATTGATACATTTTGAATTAGTCTTCCTCGTAAAATAAAGTAACAAAACCGCTCAAGCCTTGGCGTTCTCGAACTGTCGGTGTAATCGTTTTGTCAGTATTAACAAAAAAAAAGTACCTCAGCTGATACGATGTGTACGGGGACAATATGAGCGCAACAAAGGGAACCGAAGATTTGGCAAAGTGGGTCTGGTACGTCTCCTGGGTGACGATGTCCTGAGGCGACGGTTCGGCGAGGGAGCCTGGGTGAGTGTGGTACCAACCGACCACGTCCAACCCCCGGAGTTCCAGCTGCTCTTTCGCTTCACATTGGGACACTGCACGGAAACGAAAATATGAACGACGGACCGACTTGCAACGCCAAACTTGACGGATAACTCACCTGGGCACATGTCGCAGTGGACGTTGGTGCTCGACAGGACGAAACAAGGGACGGCGGAAGTGATGACGACTTTGCTCGAGTCCGGGTGGAATTTCCCTCCAAGGAGCCCCATGATTTCCCGGGTGGAGGAAGCGTGACCGTGAACTTCCGCCACGAGGAGAGCCTGCAGCCAGATGTCCACTTCGTACGGCGGCTATGAAATCCATCAAAAAATCAAATCCTGTGAAGACTGTTATTTCAAAAGCACAAACTATTTTTTCTTTCTTTACCTAATTGCAGAACCCGGTTTTAGATTAGGTACAGTTATAGATTACAGTTATAATGAGCTGCTCACATTTCTGCTCATTATGAGCAGAAACAGGGTAAAACCGAAGTAGGTGTCTCTGTTGCAGACTAGGTGAGAATGACGATCCACACTTTTTAAGTAGCAGGCACCGGTTTCCAATTAACAGAAATTGGTCTAAGTACGCAGACACCAGTTTTTCACAGTGGTCAAAAGTTACAAACTTACCACATCGAACTGCTTGCAATGGACCAACGTCGTCGCGGAATTCTTCAACCGAAACTGTTTCTCCTGCTGGGCCGTGAACTCGTTCGAGATGTGAGCCAACTGGATCGAACCGTTTTCACCGTGGGCGAACGTGTAGTTTTTACCGTCTCCAGGGGCCGGCTCCTCCTGTAATAGACTCGAATGACAAACACGCTTCTTAAGAGACGTTGAAAGAAAAAAACCGCACAAATTACACACCTCGGCGGATTTTCGCTTCCTCCGTCGGACGGGGTTGTACCACAAATCTGCCGAATCCGGTTTCAACGATCCAGATTCCGTTTTCACCGGCGGATGTAAAACGTAGTGGCATTGATCTGCAAAAAAAAAAAGTAATAAGTAATACATGAACTTATCCGTAACATAATAAGTAATAAATGAGCCATGGACGAGTAATAATAAATAAGTACACTAAATTTAAATATTTACTTATTTATATTATTTTATTTTATTACTACTAATGATAAGTAATAACTAATACGTAAATACCTATGCAAATTCAATATTTACTTGTTAGTATTACTTATTATAACTTAGTACCTACTTTAGTGTACTAAACTAAAATTATTTAATAATACTAACTACTTATATTATAACTGTTATAACTTATAGTATTATAATAAGTACGATACTTATTACTTCAAGTCTATCTGAATATAAGGATAGTATTACCTCAGAAGTATAATATACTATACTATTATATTATAAGTATAGCATTACCATACTTCTTTACCTACTACTTACTTATATTAAATATAAGGATAGTATTACCTCAGAAGTATAATATACTATACTATACTATTATATTATAAGTATAGTATTACCATACTTCTTTACTTACTACTTACTTATATTAAATAATATTTAATATAAGTAAGTAGTAAGTAAAGAATACTTATATTATAAGTATTATAAAATTTATAATATAAGTATATTATCCTACTCATTTACTTATTACTTACTTATATTTAATATAAGTGTTATTAATTTATAATATAAGTCTTGTATTATAAAATTAATAATACTTACATTGGATATAAGTACGTAATAAGTAAATAGATATAAGAATAATATACTAGATATATATACTATAATATAATATACTATATATATTATCAATTTTATAATACTTATATTTAATATAGGTAAGTAATAAGTAAAGACGTCATTGCCATTTTGGAAAATAAAACAAATTTGTACCAAAAAGTAATAATTAATACCTTACTAACTAAGAGCGTCCAAGTAAGGGGACATGGTGGCCCCGTCTGTTTACAAATCAATTGGATCAGCCTGGTTCAAATCCGGGGCCGAACACCAATGTTTGACCAAAAGTCAATCACGTGTTGTAATACCTGTCTTGTCGGCAGACAATTCACCTCTGAACGCAAGTGTATGTGAATCCTTTCTCTGGAGCAAGAAAGCTTGTTCAAGTACAGTGCGGGGTCGGCTCCTGCCTCAAACCTCAAATTTCACCCTCGTAGCATACTCTTACAACTCCACGGTGCAACAGATGGATCTCAGACCACCCGTAAATGGATTCCACGTCCAAAACTACTTCAAAAATGACATTTCATTCGACCTACAGGTCAAAGTCCCTCTAAAACCCCATTTTACCCCCATAGATCCCCACGGTGCGGTCAGATGAGCCTGACACTCCCATAAATGGAATCTACGTCCAAAATTACTTCGAAAACGTCACCACACACGCCTACCCTTCACACCCTCTCGGTGGCTCCAGATAACGCTTACAGGGCTGCCAACCCAAACGTGACGTACCACACCCGAAATTGATGATCCCTTTTTGTTCCAAGTACGCGTGAACTCTGGCGATCAAATGAACGTCGCCGCAGCCTTTGAGTCCGTGCCGGGCCAAGTTTTTCGTCACGTATTTTGGCTTTTGGACGTTCCAGACGGATATGACGTGAGATCGTATCTAAAAAAACGCACACATAAGAATGACAACGTCAACAGTTGGTTAATCTGTGGCCGTACAGTCGACGTTCACCTTCAGGTATCTTTCGAGAAGCGCCTGCTGGTTCCGGCCAGCCCCGAAAAACTCCGGGAAGAGGATCTCTTCTTCCTTGAGGACGATTTCAGGGTCGATGATCTTCGAATGGGTCGGCCTCGGGAGCGAATAGACCATCTCGAGACGCTGCTGGATGCTCATAGTGTACTTCAAATTGGTCGGAGGGAGCGACGGCGGACGAGCTCCAACGCTGCAAAAAATTTCAACGATACAAAGACATTAGCGGTCCACACACGGACATAATTTGTGGCAAGCTGTTTGCTCTTCAGTTGGAAAAAATGGATATCAACCTAGCGTGGGCGTATCACTTACCGGAAATCACCGGACGGTATTTCACTTTTCACCGGTTTGGGCAACAAACGGGGCAGCGGCGTGTAGTCTTCGTCAACAACGTCAACGTACAGGTCGTCTTCGGTCTTTTGAAGCCTCACCTGCAAACGTCAATAATTGTTAAACTGGGGTTGAGGTTTAATGATCAAACCAGTGACGTCACGTACCACTTTTTCGTTTTGACCTCCCAAAAACATGGAGTTCCTGTTGAGGCTGGGCGTTTTCATTCCGGCTTCGATGACGTTGATCTTGTTGCACCGGGCTCGCTGCTTCTTCCTGAATAAACAAAACAGTGAAATTTACTGAATCTATCATTTGGGGTGCGTTTCTCCTCTTTCCATGCATGTCGTCAAACAGTACAACCTACTTAATCAAGAAGTATAATTTTTCTACAACTTCAATCATAATTCTGGGATAACTAACGGAGATATCGTACCAAATCTCAACGTCTAAAGCCTCTGCTAGATCTTCCTCCACAACCCGACAAGGCTTCAACGAGGAGTAGGCTGGCTGCATGTTACTCCAAGTGGATTCTTATAATATTATTCTCAAACTCAACAAAATCCGACCTCTTATCGACAATAAATCGTTCCCATTAGAGGCAAAGGCACTCCAGACTTTCGAGATCCTCAAGTAAGACATTGCAAACTCTCTTCAAGTTACAGTCGACCCAACAATTAATTATTAATTCAATTGTTGTCTCCATTCATTACATGGGACGTCATACATTAAAGATATTTACGAGGTAGAAATGACTCACTTGGGTTGTTCAGTATTCGACCGCTTTTTGGAGGTTTTGGTTTTCGGCGAAGCGACAGTTGGCAGAGCGGTGCTCACAACGCTGATCACCTGCGAAAAACATTTTCTGTAAAACGACGGACAACACGGCTCACAACCGGGGAAACACGTTTGGCCACGAAGACCACAGAAGGAAGCCTGGAGAGGCAACACGATCGGCCACACAAAGAACGACCCGTCTGGCCACCGGGGCATTGTGATCCACTCCCGATGCGATCTATTCCCGGCGATCGATTTCCGTTTCAGACCAAGTTGAAACGGCTGACCGGGGAGTGCGGGGGACTCCCTTTTTTGGAAACAGCCTGGATCGGCCTGGAAAGCGTAGAGCCATCATTGCAAGCCATGGAACCATCTAAAGCTTGAAACTGGCTTGAGACCAGCTCAGGAAAACTTGGGACCATCTTGGCAAGCCTTGGAAACCCTAAGCCAGCTTGGCACCAACTTTGCAAGATTTGGACAAGTCAGGAAAGCTGGGAACGCTCTTGGCAAGCTTTGGAAACCCATTAGTAAGTGATTCTCCGATGATAGTAGAAATTTCGTGGCCAAAGCGATATTCATCTTGTGACCAAACGTGATACTCCCCTCACAAAGGTCGAGATTTGACGCACCTCTTCGATGGAAAAGGGGATTTCGGTTACGTCTAAGGAGTCAAAAAGCTCGTCGTAGTCGGAAATGGACGAAGGTTGAGCGGCCCCTCGTTTCCCGGAGAGGCCGGTCTTTTTGGCGAAACTTTTCACTTCGGAGGCCGTCTTCGTCCCGATGTATTGAGCCAGGCGGGTCCAACTTTTGCCGAAAAGCTCCTGCAAAAGCAATGATACGCGGTCAGTGTTGCCAACATTCTGAGCCGTCTGTGGCGTTTACGAATCTGCTCACCATTCCACTTTTAAGCAGCTCTTTCTCCTTTTCCGTCCAGCCGTTCGCATCAGCCAGCTCTTCGGTCTTGATGAGCGTCGTTCCGCTGCCTGAAAACCCGACTAATGAATTTTCGTGGGGAATATTTCGTAAGAAACTTGCCACAGTGTACTCCGTACTTGATGGTATTTCGGAAACTTGATCCTCCCACGAGGACCCGGCACCGTCGAGGAACCATTGGGGCGAGCCAGAGGGATACTCGAAGGAGCGGGGATCTCCTGGGTCGCACAACCTGAAAAAATATTTACGCGTAAAATTACGACACCCCATTCGGCCTCCTGGACAAAGGCCTTGAAAACTCCCACTTTTAGCCCTGTATGAGCCCCATAAATCTATACTGTGCAATCAGATGGATCTCAGACCCCCCCCCCAAGAATTACTTCGAAAACGACACCTCATTCGACCTCCTGGACAAAGGCCATCAAAGATCCCATAGGAGCCCCATATCTACATCCCCACGGTGATGTCATACGGGTCCGAGAACCATAACAAAGGATTCTACGTCAAAAATTACTTCGAAAACAACAACCTTTTCGACTTCTTGGCTAAAAGCTCCATTTGCAGCCCCAGAAGAGCCCATTAAACCCCCACTGTGAACTCAGATAGGTCTGAGATCCCCATGAACGCCGAACAATACTTCGAAAACAACACCCCATTCGGCCCTCTACCCTAACTCGTTCAAAATCCCCATTGGAAACCCCTTTTGAGCCCCACAGAGCCTCACGGGTGGACCCCAGTCGCAATCTCTCTTCTGATAGGTAATAATGAACCGAAATTTGGTTAAGGATGCAGGTGGTTTGTCGGTTTTGAATTCCGCCCCTGGAGTATCGTGCAGCGTCAGCGGACCCTGACTGATTACGCGAAAAGCGCACAGTGAATAATCATGGCAAAACCATTCTGATTCCGCTGACCAGGTGCCTCAGTTTACGACAAAGTACAATTTCACTCCCACAACGCAGCAAAACGACGAAAAGAGGCTCACTACGTTCGGCATACCCGATCCTGTCGTTGAGAAGCGTCCCCAGGCTGAAGTCACCGTCGAGAACGTCGATTTCCACGTCATCTTCCATTCTCGCCCGGCCCTTTCGGATTGTCGGGGTTCGATTCGAGTTCTAATTCGAGGGTGAAATATCTCACAATTTTCACAACAGAAAAACTTACACAGGAGAAAATGCACCGCTGAGAACTAGGGGTGGGCGGTTCTGAGAGAAGAAGCAGCTACTTAGAGAATTGAGATAACTTGTTCCGTTGGAACGTTTCAATGAAATTTTTAATTTACGTTTCATTAAGTGATATGAAATGAATTTTTACGTTTCATTAAATGAAATGTGGAAATGAAAATTTTTCATTTCCAAACCATGGAATTTCACTACATGTAGAATGATATTCTATATTATAGACCCCTATTCTATAAATTGAAAAAAAAATAAATAAAATAATGATAATTTATTTTTAAATAAATTAATTATTGGTGACGCTAGATGAAAATTTATTTAATGAAATGAAAGGGATATTTATATCCCTTCACTAACCCACCACTAGTAGGGGTCCACTACGAATGATAACGCACAGAGTAACAGAGATGTAGATAACGTCAGTGACCTCACGTCTATACTTTCTCTTCATGGGAGACACAAACGGTGTTGTACTCATTTTCTCCAAACACTTTTACCAAAATTTGGACAACTGCTTGAACATTTTGAAATAAATTTAATTTTAACTTTGTCATTCAATTAAAAACCAAATCGGGCTTTTGGGTGATTTTGGGAATACGTAGTCAAAAAGTAGGGCAGCACTGGCGGTTAACTCCGCGGGTTCCGCGCAGTCCGAGTCACAGAGTAGCCGTAAAGATACGACACTTGGTGACAAACTCCAAAAGACTTTGCCACTACAGATGCGCCCTCTTCTCGTGAAAACTATAAACTACTAGCGAAGGCCGCAGGAGGAAAGCACGAAGGAAAATTCCTCTCTCGCACTATCTGATAGTGAATGAGCGAGAGAGAAATGAGAAAAACTTATTTATTTAATAAATTAAAACAATTATTTATTTAAAACGCTACAAATTTTACACAAGGGTTTATTATTTGATAATACCAATCTGTATTATAAATTAGTCATAAAAACAATAATTTTTTATTCTACACCAATAAAAAAATTTAATTTAATAATAATTATTTAATTAAAAAAAAAAATGTCTAGTAAAGTTTGTGAAAAGGATGTGGGGATCCCGAAAAATGAAAAAAGCGTCCAAAATTACTCGAAAAACGTCACCTCATTCGATTTCCTGGCATCATTCAAAAGCGCCACAGATCCCCATAGTGAAATCACATCATTCGGAACCACCAAAAATTGATATCATACCCGAAAACATGCAAAAACCCCTTCTGTAGCCCCTTTTCAGCCCCAGGGGTTTGGGGTGAAAATCTTGGGGTGAAAACCGCAGGCACAACTAGATGGTAAACAGCGTACCTATGTCAAAACTTCAGACTAAAAAAACCTATTGCTGCCCAAAACGGCCTGGACGGACATTTCATTGTTGGAATCTACTGTAGACGTGTAACACGTCTTGACCCCAACATACAATGACAAGTTTTGAGGTCTGGGGGAACCCCCCTGACTTGGGATCACTGCCCTGATTAGAGGGAAAATTGGAGGGAAACGATGCTAACGACATCTGTTGAGTTGAGGAGACGATGTTTACCGCCGCCATGAAATGAGCTGCAGCGACAACGACGGCACCTACAGGTGAGAACTTGAACAAATTCCGTCCTCGGTTGAAATGCCTCACGCCCGGGAGGTTTCGTCGATATAAGTTTGTAGGTTATGTTTACGATCAAATACGAAATTGTATCGATTTTCGCTTCAAATTCGCGTTCCTCCTTTTAGGAGACGACTTCAAAATGCCTCAGAAGTTGGACATCAAGCTGAGCTTGAGGAGGAGCGTCAAAATCACCAAGTGGAAAGTCGAGCCCGGGACGATCGTCTACGACGGCAGAGTCCTCCTGTTGTACGAGGAAGACGACGGCAAATGTTCCAAATTGAAGTCCAAGAACGTCGGCACCGTTTTGAGGCTCATTGTCGCCGAAGGGCAGCTGGTGAATCCCGGGTAAGTCCGTAAAAGGTTCGAGAAACCCGTCTTGTCGCTTGGTGTCACGCTAACGTCTTTCCCTGAAGGATTTCGACTCCGTTTCCTAATTCGCCGGCAAAGTTCGCAGCGAGTCGGACTCGTCCCCCGAAATGTGGTTTGTGACTTGGGGGAGACGACGGAAATCTGTCGGGATTTTTGCTGATTTGGCACAAACGCCTTCGAACATGGCGGGCGTTCAGCGCCATTTTTGCGGGAACTGGAGGCGGTTTAGCGCCCGAATATGAAAACCCCTCGGAAATTAAATATTTAGATTTAATTTAATTGTAGAAGTAAATGGGTGACGATTAACAACGAGCGGTCTTTTCCCGTTGATTTGTCATCCATCAATAATTGATTTGTCATCCATCAATTATTGATAACACAGCCCCACAAAAAAAAAAAAAAGTTTCTGATCCAGGGGTCTGACTATGGTATTCCTAAGTATTTTTCGACGCTGAATACGAATCCGAGGTCAAAAAAATCCGTTCACCCTTTAATTTTTTGTGTAGGGGCGAAATCATCCCTCACTTTGTTTTCAGGGATCCGCTACTGGAAATCGACGTGGGCTGTCGTCATCCGACCGTCATCAACGACCTGTGCGCCGAGTGCGGGGCGGATTTGCAGAAAGAAGATCAGAAAGACAAAGAGGCCACCATTCCGATGGTTCACAGCATTCCACAACTCAAAGTCTCCCACGAAGTAGGTCGACTGTATTGCATTAAATGCAATGTCAACAAATTAATTGCAATATTTGCTATGTTTAGGTATGTTGTTTGGGTCGGTTCCAGTAATATTTAGTAGGTAGTGTTGGCTAAATATTTTTCGTGAAAAATGCTGAAGTCTGAAAGAAGCGAAGTCGCTGTTTAGGAGTGAACCATGGAATAAGGAATTTCTATTTCTTCCATGGGGGTGAACTCAGTTTTGGTGTGGTAGATATTTACCATTCACTGCTTCGTGTTTGTTACAGCAAGCTCAGGAGATCGGCAAAGCGGACGTGGAGAGGCTGTTGCGAGACAGGAAACTGGTGTTGTTGGTTGATTTAGATCAAACTTTGATTCACACAACGCATGACAACATACCCAACAACTTGCGGGTGAGTTTCATCGTGGAAAAGTTGGATGCCGAGTAGCCCTTATTTTTTTGGAGAACTCCTTTTTTTCACCGACTTTTTAATAATTTACTTAAACTATAAAAAAGAGGGGAAATTTTCAAAAAAATCTTCTTCAGTCAGCTCTGTCCTTATGTTCATGACATGCACATTTTGCTGTGTGGTTGGGACGGGGAATCGATTTCAAGAAAAATCGATGGTAAAGAATCGATTTTTTAAAACTTGAAACTAAGTGTTCAATAATTAAGTTCAATTAAGTTAGGCAAGCTGTTTTATTCCTAAAATATTTAAGGTGCGTCGGGGTGAGTGCAGAAATGGGATAAGAGGGGATTATAGTATACTTGTATTACATAACTTTTAAAATCAAACTTTTGGACTGTCATGGATACCCTATGCATGTTGTAAGCAACAATGCTTCCACACGAATTTTACAAAATGTCTGGCATTTAGTTTCAAACAGAGCCACTTGATGGCATCCAGTAGTCATTGTTTCTAAGTAGCATTCTTACACCCCATTTAGGCACTTGTTCCATTTTGCACTTTCCCCAACTACCTTAGATATTTTTTATAGCTGCGTATTTTTAAAATAGGACTTACTTTGCACTTTCCCTGTTTTTCTTACCTGCTGGGGTGAGTGCAGAGTACAGACTTGGGAAAGTGGGGAGGTCCACACTTCAACTGGAATGTATGGAGCCTAACTCAAGCAAATACATTATAATATTATTATGTAATTATTTTTGAGGGTCCATGGTGCTTCTCAGCTTGTTGGAGGTGAAGCAGTTTTGTTAGTCAACTGTTGTTTTTTTCCCCCCAGGATGTCCACCATTTCCAACTGCTCGGCCCCCACAGCCCCTGGTACCACACGAGGTTGCGGCCAGGGACGATGAAATTCCTCAAGTCCGTGTCGAACATATACGAGCTCCACATTTGCACTTTTGGTGTCCGCCCGTACGCTCACATGATCGCCCGAATTCTCGACCCAGACGGCAGCCTGTTCGGCGGTCGGATCCTGTCGAGGGATGAGTGTTTTTCCAGCGATTCCAAATTCGCCAATTTACAGTAAGTGGCATTTTCGTTCCCCAAGAGGCTCCTTCTATTTTGACGTGGATAATAATTATAGTATATAATTATTATTATTAACAGCCTGTTAAGGCGGTTTGAACTGAACGCCTGAAAATTCGTATGTTGAGGCTGTTCATACCATCCTCAAATTATCCCTCTATAACTAGGATGTTAAGGCTGTTCATACCATCCCCCTAACCCCATGTTAAGGATGTTCTCCATACCAAACACCTGAAAACTCGTATGTTAACGCTGTTCATAACATGGTGATTTCCCAATACTCATAGCGCTGAGTTAATAATATTAACTTAGCCTTAATAGGAGAATGGTATGAACAGCGTAAACATAATATGTTATTGTAACATATTATGTTTACGCTGTTCATACCATCCTTCTATTAAGGCTGTTCAAACCAAACACCTGAAAATTCATATATTTAAGTTGTACATACCATCCTCCTGCATTCCTGAAAACTCCTATGTCAAGGCTGTCCGTATCTTCCCTCTACAAATTGGTCTATAAAACTCGATTTCATCTATTTAATTTAATTAATTTAATTCAATTAATTTTAATCTATTAAGTTAAAACTGAGATGGTGATTTATTCAAGTGAAGGGACCAACAGCTAAATCTACCGTTTAACGTTAATTTCTATTTTACTCCATGGTGAAACAAACCCTGAATATGTAAATTGATCAATCTGTTCCTTGTAGTAAACTGTGTTACCTAATACAGTGAATTTTATCAAATGAGGTTCAATTTGACCATTCAGTTCGGTGAAATTTCGCAACATTGGTTTGAACTAGTTGATTCTATTTTACTTCATCAGTTTTGTGGAGAATCTGGGGTTTAAAAGCTATGATGCGACTGATATAAATTCAATCTTGAAAGAAAATAAAAATGCTGCAATTTTACACAAGGGTTTATTATTCTTTGATATATAGGTACGAAAATTAAATCTGTCAATAAAAAAAAAAATTCTTTCAAACAATTTTTGTGCGGCGGACGGACATTTCGGTTTTGGAATCTAGACCTCTTGAAATGGAAAATGTCAAAGTTTGAGGCCGATCGGAGTCGTCGACCTCAGTCGCGATTACAAAGGTGTATTATTCCAAGAATATTAAACCAAAATCGCTCAATTATTCCAAAAATCTATTCTTGATTTTATCAGGTGAGTGAAAATTGATTCAAAAAATCAATGTATCGATACCCATAGGTAAACCTACCTAGTTTACAGCCATCCATGCAATGATGTATCTGCATGAAATTTGGATACTCTACCTATAAATCGCTCAAGACCTAATAATGGCAGACAGTATCATTTATCGCTCAAGTTGCAGAGTAATGTCTTTGTATACCTACGATCAATAATTTTAAGAGAAATCCTTCTTTTCTTGGTTTTTTTTTTTTTTTTTTTTTTTTCATGCAGTTTTTTGTACCTACTTTGTGACAGAGCTTTGTTCCCTTGCGGCGACGAACTCGTCTGCATCATCGACGACCGGGAAGACGTTTGGAACTATTCGCCCAACCTCATCCAAGTGAAGCCGTACCAGTTTTTCAAGAACACCGGCGACATCCACGACCCGAACGCCCCGCTACAGCACAAGACTGCCAACAATTTCCTCGCTCCAGGTAACACTGTTGTTCACCCCACCCCTCAACCCCTCACACCCAACGCTCAGTTCATTTTCTTCTTAGGGGTTCGCGTCAGAGAAAAAAAGTCGACGCCCGAAGCTGTCGTCACAAAAGCGGACTCGACGGCGCCACCCGGTGAATCCCAAGAGCCCAACGAGATCCTCGTGAAGGTGGAAGCGAAAAGCGAAACCCGCAAAGAGACTGAACCCAAGATGGAAGATTGTGATTTAGAGGATAAGAGTATGGAAGATGAAGACAAGAAGTTGGAAGAGGTCAGTTGTCACTCGAAACAGTTGGTTTTTCTTTAACAAGTTGGCCAACATTTTATTCTGTAAAAAACTGTACGAAATACAAAATTTTCGGCCTTCAGGTTGGAAGAATAAAAACCATTTGAAAACCCGATCCAGCTCTCAGGTTGAGCAAATTGGAGGCTAAAATATAGTTTTCAGACCTTGGGATGTTTCAGCTTCTCCTCATAAGTCCCTTCATACAGTCTATGGCGCTGTTAGAGTGGCTCTCGTGCTGGGGTCAAGACTGGCAAGTGCTGTGGGACGAACTGCTAGACGAGTTGTTATCCACCTGGTGCTGTGCTATGAGTGGGGCTGTTTCTAATGAAAGTCACTTTCTTTTCTGGCTGGGATGAGCATCGCGCTCCATCTGTGTCAGGAGCTGCTCTATCCTGTGCAATCCTCTTAACCCCTCCAAAACAGTTATTGCTCTCCAGCCCCTCCAATCCGGCTGTGGCCTCTTCAATGAGTTTCTCAACCTCTCCAAACTGGTTATTGCTCTTTCAATCTGATTTTCGGCTCCTCCAAACCAGTTACAGTGGAACCTCGATAAGCGGGATCGCGGGGGACCTCCTAAAAATTCCCACTTATGGAGGTTTCCCGATAACCCAAGTTCCCACTTAAAGAGATTGTTTGGGCTCTCGCCCCACTAAACCAAGTTTTGTGGGGGAAAGAAGAACAACGAAGAAATAAAGAAAAAAAATCATGATGGGGACAATGGCCAATGCAGAACTGAGGGCCAGATTAACTGAGTGAGAGTTTGTTTGTTTGATGTTTGACCATTGTAATTGAGAATAAATCCCACACATCCCACTTAAACAAGTTCTGAGAGGGAAGAGTCCCACTCACAGAAGCTGGGAGTCCCACTAGCAGAAGTTACGAGAGACCGAGTCCCACTCATGGAAGTTTTGCGCTTGGAAAGCGAATCCCATTTAACCAAGTTCCACTAGGCCCACTAAAGGAAGTTTTCACCCCAAAAATGCTCGTTCCTTGAGATTTGTCCCTCTCATCGAGATTTCCCACTTATCCAAGTCCCGCTTATCCAGGTTTGACTGTATTTCTTTTTCCAAGTCTCTCTCATCCCCTCAAAACTGGTTATTGCTCTTTCAAATTGATTATAAACGTCTTTCAACCGGTTATAGCCTCCACAAAGGGGTTCTCAACCTCTCCAAACTGGTTGTGGTCTCTTTTTCAGCCCCCCTAAACCGGTTCTTGCTCTTTCAAGTTCGTTCTCAACCCGTCCAAAAGGTTATTCTTCTTTCAAAATTGCTCTCGACCCCTCCAAACCCGCTATTGCTTCTTCAAACGCTTTTTTAACCCCCCCAAAAACTGGTTATTGCTCTTACAAATTCATTCTCAAGGTCTCTAAAGCTTATGTCAAAACACAAACTGGTTAGTGCCCTCACGAATTGGTTCTCATCTTCTTCAAAAGGGTTCTTGAACCCCTCCGAAGCTGTCAACCCTTCCTAACTGTTTAGTGGTACAATAACCAGTTCGTAACCTCTGATATGCTCAGAAGTTACAATTTGGGAAGTCCTTACAGTTTTTGAGCTAGTAGTTGGAGTAAGGGAATATATCCATGCTGAAGGACGTTGTCTGCTCTCGGATGGCTGTCTGATCCAGAGCCCGAGATTGAAACTGGTTCCAGAATAGCAAGCGGGCTGTCATACCACCATTTCGAGGGTCCATCGCCACAGCTATCTGTGAATTGTGTCTTTGCTGTTGGCCAACTTGTACTACCACTCAACCGCTCTGTTTTCCCTCAGGTGTGTAAAAAGATGGACGAAGAAGAAGACGGCCTTTTGAAAGATGAAATCTCCGAAAAGGACGGGAAAACGGAAGCCGACAAAGACGTTGACAACGGAATGATCGACGTCGAAGACGACGACGACTATTTGCTGTATTTGGAGAACATCCTTGAAAGGTTACACGGAAGGTTCTACAGGATACACGATAAGGTCAGTATTTCTTTAACGGTGATGTGGCAAATGGGTCGAGTTTTATATATGTGTGTGAATTTTTTTTAATTCTAATTGGTGGTTTCTTAGAAAGAAGAAGGCGAAGGGAACGTGAAATTTGTGATCTCCAAAGAGCGAACTTCGGTATTGAAGGATTGCGTCATCGTTTTCAGCGGGCTCGTCCCACTTAAAACTTCTCTCGAAGAATCAGGTGAATATTTTGTCAGCTTTGGACGCCTCGTTGAAATTTCTTGGTTTACTTCGATTCATTTTATTTTTTTACTTTAGGGACGGCACTGTTGGCGACCAGGTTGGGAGCGAAGGTGGAGGAAGAGCTGTCCGAACGGTCGACGCACCTCGTGGCTGCGGCTCGGGGGACGGCCAAAGTCCACCAAGCGAAAAAAATGAAAAACGTCAAATCCGTGTCGCCTCATTGGCTCATCACGTGCGCTCACAGGTAACACACAAGGAAATCTCTACAGGAGGGCTCTAGTTTAGGGAATGATACGATGACAGTTGAAATCCCGGCAGGGCGCAACGACCGCTCCGCCATGGCAAAACGAGCGGGGGTTGGCTGGCGTAGCCCTGGCTGGCCCCCTAGTTATGAACAAAGGCTTTGAAAAATATCCGCTTCGGAGGACAGCCGGAGAGATCTAATGGTTCGGTGTTTCAGGTGGGAGCGAGTCGACGAAAGGTTGTTCGAAGTCGGCACTGGCGGCCCGCTGTCGCTCGCCAAACTCCAGCCCCAACAGAACAAAGACCTGCCACAATTTCTGACCCTGTCTCAGGAAGAAATGGACGCGATGGCCCTCGAAGTTGAAGACGACAGCGACGAAGGTACTTTCATACTTTTGTCATTGTGTAAAGCCGACATGCTCAACTTGTTTCTCCCTCAACAGAAGAAGAAGAGCTGGAAATACCCGAAAACGGCGACGATGACGACGAGGACAATCCCGATGTGGCGACGCCGGCCGACTACTCCAGCGAGTCCGACGTGGAAACCCGAGACCCGGCGGACCCCGAAGAAGAATGGTCTCAGCTCGGAGCCGAAATCGAAAAAGGCCTCTCCGACTGAACCCCAACAAGTCCATTGGAATCGTCATACTAAATAACAAATCTTATTCCACTCCTATTCACCCAGTGATACCAATTTACCCTGTGATAACTGATAGGAGTTTACTTTATAAATTTTTCTTCTTATTTCGCCTAAATCGCTTCCCACATTTTCACCTTCTACCAGCAAAACGCTCCATCGTCAGACTACCTCCCTGTTTTGATTTGTACATATTCACACATCAAGCGCACCAGGTTTTTTTTTTTTTTTTCGAACTTTCTCAACCGTACCGAAAGTTACCCATCATCGGCGGTACGGCCTCGAAATGTACTTTTTTTTTTCTCTTTTTTTTTCTAAACGAGGCGTGAAATCCCTGTGTTCGATCATTTTTGTCAGTATTTTTCATTTTGCTCAAAAAAAGTTGATAGTTTGCGGCGTTGTTATTTTCCAATTCCTCAAGTCGTTTATTCAATTGATAGCACATTCTGCAACGCATTGAGAAGGTTGGCAGCTCTGAAGAAATGAACGCTCCACTTTAACTCTTCACTAGTAACCCTTGAACTGTTTCTATGAATTTTCTGAAAGAGAAAATAATAGGAAGTAATAATTATTATTACTTTAGAAGTATATCGAGAAGGCGGTGAACTCACTTGGAGGTGATGGGGTCTCCCGGTATGTAGAAAGGGTTGCACACGGCGTCCGCGTAAGCAGCGTGGAGTTTTCTGAACATCTGTGACAAAACCAAAAGCAGTCAGGTGGTTTCTGTTGGGGAGAGGCGTTTTTTAACAAAATCATTAAAGTGGGTCTGGAGAACTGGCAGCATTATCCATTTTTCGGGGTCCTACATCTTTCCACAAATTTTACAAGAAAAAAAATTAAAATAGGTAATTAAATTAATTTTATTGATATAGAATTGATATTAGAAGGAGGCCAGGAAGTCGAATGGAGGGGTCGTTTTCCAAGTAATTTTGGACGCATGATCCATTTTTTGGGGTCCCATATCCGTCCACAAACTTCACAAGAAAATGAAAAAACTTTTATCAATCAATTAAATTTTTTTTATTAACATGGAATTAGTTTTTGAATGATTTATATCAAAGAATAATAAACACTCGTGTAGAATTTGCAGCGTTTTTATGCAGAACTTGGCTTCAACATCACACGAACGCGAGGTGAATCATTTCACAGCAAGCTGAACAATTTGTTCTTTGGCATTAAATTTTCTTTCGGTCCTTGGCCGAATTCAATTCGAAACGAATGCTCTCATTCGGTTCACTGCCAATCCGAAAGCTCGAAAAGGACAACCCAAAGCAGCGTTTGTCAGATCGGGCGATTTTGAAGATTCGATTTCACGATATGTCAAACTTGCGAACAGGAAAGAGAGGGCTCCTATCGATGAGTGACGGGCCTTCAAATTCCTATTATCACCTTTACAATAAATAAATTTTATTTTTCGACAAGTACCTATTCCAGTACTCTTTGACAAGTACTCAAACTATGTGTTCAATTTATATTTACATTCTTGACGAATGTTTTACTAGGTTGACGAGGTGACGTCTGTCACTGATAGTGGGGGCATGTGAACAACCTCTTCGCGGTATCCCCTGGGTACGCTAATCGCCCGCAGTACGTGACGATACCATAATAATATTATGTATAGGCGAGCTAGTGAAAATCATATTAAGATTTTCACTAGCTCGCCTTGGCTTTCTACGACTCCAGTTACCAGGACCCTCGGTGTATATTCTTCTCCCCCATCACGTACACTTATTTTCACCCTCGGGACTACGTCGTGTACGATTATCGCTGAATGAGACCCGACTCAGAGGCCATATCGGGCGCAGGTTCGCTTCGCTCGCCCTCCCTGAGCCGAATGCCCGAAGCATCTCTACCCTCAAAAAGATAAATAACAGAACCGGACTCACGGCTCTGATTTCGTTGTCCCGAAGAGCTGTGTGACTCGCGTCGATGACAATGACAATTTTAATCTTCGTGTTCGTCACATATCCGTATCTGAAAGGAGAAAAACAGGCTTTAAGACTTCCCCTCAAGAGAACACTCGAAAATCATTCAGCAACCTACATTTTGTGCTCTTCGGTGGCGTAGAGGAGGCCGAGACTTTGTTCTCTCAGGTCGGTCCCTTTCGTCAACGAGGTGGCCGACAGTTTTTCTTCGATGATGTCCAAAGACGAGTGGACTTTGTAGTGGAAGTCGAGCTCGTCATCTTTTTCCGTACATGCGACGTACTTGGGAGCATTCTGGAGAAGAAAAAAAATGAAGTAGTAGGCTAATAATAATATTATCAAGTCATATTATAATTGGTCAGAATCAACGAACAGAGCCCGTTTCAAGCCCTGACCACACTCGTTCATAACACCAAAGGCGTTAAAACTCACCTCTTTGCCGATTATGGCAACGCACACTGCCATCTCACTCAGTGTAATACTTAGTGGAACATTTCCAACACAGGAAAAAAGCCTTCTTCTTTTAAATAAATCAGAAATTGGGTAATGAGAAGTAAAATCCGATTCTAGAATTTAATTATTGTTGACGTTTACCGTTATCAGTTGTTATCATTGATGAGCTGCCAAGAAAACCCGCCCAAAAACCGCCCGACGGAGGGTACCACTCACAGAGTAACAGAGAGTGGTACATACCTACCACTATTCCAAACGGGGGTCTCTTGTTTTTAACCGGTTTTTGAAGAAAGAGCAACTCGAAAGAAGTCCTCGGGGACAAGCCGTAAGTTTCGAGCTCATTTTCATCGAAATCGGTTTCAGGTACGTCAATCGGACCCGCACTTTTTTCTCCTAATTTGAATACTTTCGGGCCCCTGGTAAGCGGAACCGTGCAGTTGGCAGTGGGAAATGAGGCACGTGGTCAGTGGGTAAAGTCATCATGATTCAAGATTGAGCTAGTTCGGCGAATTTTCGTAGAAATACTTAAATGCCGCGTTGAAAAGTGAAATGAAATAAAATACCAAAATAAAACCAAATAGGTAGGTACGTAGGTACATTGATATTCACAGAGCTGTAGTAGGAAACAACTTTTCTGCTTCTCCTCTTCAGTACCTAGCATTGAGAAATGCATTAAATTTTGTTTGAACTGTACCTATTTAGGATTATTGTTAGAGTTGATTACTGAATGATTAGGTACTTAATGAATAAGACTAATGTTGGTTTCTTTGTAATCATCATTAATCAACTTTTTTCCCTTCAATTTCTTTGAAGCCTTTGCATTTGGTAACCGACCATTATTAACCATTCCTTGCATGAGGCCCCTGCTCAGTGGATCCGTGAACCACCTGGTGAATCCGGCTGATTACGTGATCCCGCCACCATCGGTTGGTTTTCCGCTTTCGACAACTGGAGGCCCTTTGTGGGTTTGTGTCCGCCGTGGAAAGTTGGGGAGGTCGGACCGTTTTGTTGGCCCCACTGTCAGTTTTAGCGCCAAAACGGCCGACAGATGTGCACATTTTTGTTTACTTTTTTTCAGTTCCGGGGGTTCCGCCTTTCGACTTGTAGGGGTGCGGGTGTGAATTTAAGGCTGTTCAAGCAGAAATTGCTGAGTGAAAAATATCCAAGTGCGGGAACGGTCGTGATTGAAACGGTGGACAAGTTGGAAGGGGTACGTTTCGAGATTTTATTGCATTTTTATGGGATTTTAGGTAAAAAGAGAGAGAACGACCATTTTGAGTTTGACGTTGGTGCCCTTTGTTTGGGAGATGTCAAAAGTGCCGTGTGCGGAATACAGATGAGTTCAGGTTCATTGTGAATTCCGATTGTGGTTTTGGTTGTATTATTCGTTGAGACACGGCCACGATGAGAATACTTGGTGTCTTCATTGTGAAGGTATTTTTGAGGAATCCGTCGGCCCCCCTCCCACTAACACTCTTTTTTTGCACTCCTTGACCCTCGAAACGTCATCGACCTCCCGCGTTAACCCTTAGATTAGCTTTAGATTAAATCTAAGTAACAAATTTTGTTTCTCAAAATACGTACATTCAGGCCAAAAATACGGACACCTCAAATAAACTTTAGGTAATAATGAAGCTTAAATCACGAATGTGATGCCTACTTTACTTGGGCAACGCAAGAATCACTACCAAAAATTTTGATATTTTTCAGACCCCCCCCTAATTTCCTATAAAATTTATAACATTTAATGTCCTTTGCATTTTATTGTGTTCAGAGAATTTGGGGCAGGAATATCGGAAATTTATTTGACCATGGCGAAAGCCTTGACTTTTTGTGGCTCGAGCAGCTTGAGAAAAAAAAATCGGGCATAAGAGAGAAAAAAACCCGCAAGGGTTTATTATTCTTCGATATAGGTTGTGTGCGAAAATTATTTCAGTGTCAATAGGAAAATATTTTTGAAAAAAAAAATTAAAATCTGTAGGATTTTTTTCCTACAATGTTTGGACTGATGTGGGACCTCGAATACATAATGGATGGGCCCAAAAGTACTCGGAAAGTGACACCTGACCGATTTGTCCTCATGAGATCCTTCAAAATTCCGTTTGTAGCCCCATGAAACCCCCTAGATCCTCTCGGTGAAATCCGATGGTTCTGGGACCCCATTAAATGGATTCTACGTCCAAAAATACTTCGAAAACGACACCCCACTCGATATCATACCCGAAAACCTGCAAAAATCTCCCCCGTAGCCTCTTTTAGCCCTACGTGGTTGTGCGATTGGGCTGAAACCCTTGCGGGCACAACTATATAGTAAACTGAGTATTTTTTTCAACATTTCAGATTATAAAAAATTTACTATTTCCTATTTCTCACTCGCTGAGGTAGGACCCCCCTATGTCGCGCACCAAACCCAGGGCATTTCTGGTTGTCTTCCAGGGCCCTCCAGTCAGAAGTCCGGTTTCTTTTGTGGCAGACCAAACAGTACGGGGATTTGCTTGAAGCCTGGCTCTGAGGGAATGTAGATACACACTGTAGAAGCGTTCCTCCGCTGCCTGTGCAAGTAGAGGTCTGGCAGGACTACCTTTCGTAGTTTATGACAGTCGACAGTCCTCCTTCCTCTGCACTCTGAGATCCCCCTGTCGATGGTCCATCCTTGAGCTAAACTTTACTCTAAGATAATCTCAGTGCCTGAAGTTATCTTCCCTACGCCGTGAAAATCTTGGCCAGTACCAGTGTCACTCAAGGGCGAACAGCAGTGGGATGAAGCATCCCGCCCATCATAGCGGCTTCACTTTGGGGTGGACGGCGCTCTTGACAGTCTCGGTGCTGTGCGTCAACCTGCTTATTCCGCCAGAGGCCAGCTTTAGGCTCCACTCCAACCACTCCCATAATACGTCACACTATAATACTCAGTTTCGTCTATCTTTTCAGGGAAGGAGGACATTATCTAGTTGAAAGTTGAAAAATGTAAACGGACTGGAGCTCAGCTTTCTCGGACATGTTGCGAGGAGCAGTCAACGCAGAATCGGGCGAACCGGGTGGGGATCCGTTTCTCCCTTTGGCCCCCAACTTGGATATTGACGAGGTGAGCGTTTTTCGTGACATTAGTGACATTCGGCGGGACTATGTCAGGGATGTTACATCGGCATTGTGTTTCAGGGCATGGACGTGGCAAATCTCAACGACTCCGTGTCCGACTGGTTGAGTCAATTGTCCCCCGAAGCCATCGCCAACGGCGCTACAGATTTACTCAGCGTCACCGAACTGTTTGGTAAGAGCTCTTACCGGGGACTAGTCCCCGACACACTTTTCGATATGCGTGCCGACTGTGCCTAACTACAGACTTTTTTTTTTTCATTTTTTTTTTTTTTTTCAGACATATCAGGGTCAGGCCTCATTGGAGCGGAAAGCGACCAGGAGCTCAAATCCCCCGAGAAGTTCCAAGACTTACAGTTCACTTCCACGCCGAAACACAAAGTTGCTGACTCTGGATACGGTGAAGACACCGCCAACAAGAGCATCGAATACAAGGTATGCCACTGTTTCGTAATTCAGTGTTTAGCCTAAGGTTACCACAATTTAAGACAGTGGCAACACCGTTGAATTAAGTTTATTCAGCTTCAACAGTGACAATATAGTCTAAGTTTAACACGGTGTTACCACTATTTTTTCAAAGTGGTAACAGTTTTACCCTAAGTGTACATAGTGTTAACAGTGAACACACAGTGGTGCTGAAGCCAACATTGCGGTAACACCGTGTTACCCCTGCTAACACTGTGTAGAAAGGTGGTGGGTAGTATAGTTTTACTATGCAATTTTAACTGAGACAACCCAGTGTATAGTACATGAAAACTGTATTAACTACCACCACTTAATAGGTGTTTCCTCATCGGTGTTAGCAGTGGTAACACGATGATACTACCAATACCCAATTTAAACAGTGGTTATACAGTGTTACCACCATTGTAGGCTTTGGCAACGATGTATTGTCATTTTTAACACTGTTGAAAATAACGTAAAACCGTGTTACCACTGTGGAAATGGTGGTAACATCGTGTTAATGCTGTAAATGTTGGCAGCACTGTGTAAATTGGCTGTGGGTATCACAGTTTTTCTATACAATGAGCCAGAGCCACCGCAGTGTTGTGAAAGTTTGCACAGTATAGTTAAACTGTGTAACTATCATTTTATGCAGTGTTTACATTGTTAACGTGGTGCTACCACAATTTTAAGCTGTGGCAACCCTAGCTTCCACGTTTTTTAAGCGGTGTTAACAGTGGTAACACGGTTTTGTCAAAATTAACACTGAAATCCCAAAGTCTACATACGTGTCTACCAAAGTCTACCAATGTGCTACCAACCTTACAACGCTTCTTGGTGGTTTTCAGCTCGTCCTGAATGACATCACTGACAAATTGAAAGCTGACTTCTTCACTTCATTGACTGACGTCTGCGAGTATTCGCCAAACCTTAAAGTGTCCACTCAAGTAAGACATTTATAATTTGGTGTCGCTATCAAAACTGAATAGTGTTGAAATTTGTGAATTGGTTTTTTAGGTGACTACACAGAAAACACCCGTCAGGCGACCGCTTGCTGTAGACGAAAACAAAGGCACTGCTGAACCGACGAGCAAAGGTTTGCGCGATAAATTGTGCCAACTTTATGTGCGATTCGTCAGTCTCCTAATGTGAGTTCCTTTAAAGGTTATGAGGTCGAGAGGAACGTGTCTATCCTCCGACGACGAATCAGGACTTTGCCCTCGGTCAGGCCTGCCAATATTCTGGCTCGCACCCCATCACTACCCGCTCTCGCGATTAAGGAACCAAAAAGGCCCCGGAAGAAGAAGCCATCCCCGGTCCTGAGCCTTCCGGACAAATGCAGCTGCAAAGGGGAATCCGGTAAGTTTGAGGGGACGTTTTTTAATTTTAACGCAAGGACAACTTGGAACTTGCTGAATTTTGTTTCAGGAGAGACGGCAATCAGCGAGGCAGAACTGGTGTACTACACGGGGATTAAAAAGTAAGTTGGTTTATACTGCTGGCAGCACTGGAGACTACATCTGTGTTGCCCTCACTGTTACCAACCTTTTTTTAGGTACAAATCTGCTTTGGGCATCGTGAAATTCATGCGCCTCCCTGAAGACTCCCGAGTGACTGTATTCAAGCGGATTCTCATCACTATTATGAAACTCCGGTACGACTTCCCGTATGAAGATCTCGGTTTCAGGTATGTGACGTTGAAATTGTTTACTGACAGCTTATCGGCAACTTCTTAATGAAGCTTTGTTGTTTAGGTTGAGGGAGAGCACGTCGGTCGTCAAGAGCGTCATAAAGACGACTTCTGCCGCTATAGGGTCGGCCCTGACGGATTTCGTCCCCTGGCTTGAACCTCCCACGAGCCCACGGACGGCCAAGAAGTGTTTTTTCCTGTTCGAATTGACTGACTCTGAAATGAAAGTGAGTGAGGGACTGCAACCCGTTGGGTTTTGATGGATTTAGAGCAGGGGGTCGAGTGGGGTATGTTTTTGAAGGAGCTGAACGTAAAATCCATTTATAGGGGTCTCAAACCCATCCAGCCACACTTTTAAGATCTTTGGGGGCTTGTATGGGACTACGAATAGAGCTACTTATCAAAGCCCTGCCACCTGCCATGCTGTGGTTCAGGAGGTAGTCAAGCTGAACCTGGATATCCAGAGATCAGAGCTTAGTGACCATTGACCAGTCTCTCCCTTCATCCCTACCATTTTTCAAGAGTTAGCAAAGTTGAGCCAGCTCCTGGAAACCCCAAATCAAAGCTTGGTGGCTCATCACGAGTTCCTTGCCCAGAGGTAGTCGAGCTGAACCAGGTGCTGGATATTCAGAGAACAGAGTTTAGTGGGCATTGGCCAGTTTCTGCTCACACCGCTGCCGTTTGTCAAGAGTTTATCCAGAGATCAGAGCTTAGTAGCCATTAGCCAGTCTCTTCCTACATCCCTTCCACTGGTCAAAAGTTAGCTGAATCAGCTCCTGGAAATCCACAATCAGAGCTTGGTGACTCTTAGCCTGTTCCTACCAACATCCTTGGCACGTGGCAGGAGGTAGTCAAGCTGAATCAGCTCCTCAATCAATCCCAGGCAATCCCAAAACAAAGCATGGTGGCGATGTTTACCTGCTTAAGTCTTTCCCATTCAATTTAACATGTACTTTGTAACTTCTACATAGTTTTCAATTGTATATCGGCCACTGTCAAAAACGCTTTCTGATTCTGACGTCATTTACTCTTCCAGGTTGTGGTCATCCTCGAAGACAAATCCCACCTGCCTGTCTGTTACGTCTCGGACCCGTACGACCCGAGTTTCGAGGGGATCGACATCGCTGTTGCCACTTGCGGTCAACACATCGCCGAAGGGGACATCGTCTGCTCGTACGGCGACACCCCCGTGTTTTACAGGTTAGCGATCGTCAGGTAGTACGAAGACATTTTGCGATCGTTTCTTATCATCTGACTGCGTTAGGGTTCACGTCGCGGAGGGCGTACCGAGCGTGAGGTTGGTCGAAGGGAAATTCAACGAGGCGGCGGTCGAAGCGTTTCTCGTTCGCAATAAAAACATCATGACAGAACTCAAAGCTTACGCCATCACCGACATCTCCAGGTATGTTGAGAAACATGCAAGGTCGAGCTTACCACGTTAAATCACGTAGAAAATATTAAACGATTGTAGGTTCCCTGGTACATCCCTGATGCTGTTCAATTAAGAAGCATTGTTTTCAATCTTTATTTAAATCAACAGTTTTCCATTACCAGCATTCCAAGCAATCTCTATCACCACTCCTCACTGCTGCCAATTATTCATGGCGAATCCTCAAAATAATAGTTTGTGACGTCACGAATTCCTTCTCTTACTTACTCCTATCCACCTCCTACACTATCCCCCTTCTAGTGGCAACATTATATAGGTTAAAAGAAATATATACTACAAAGTGGTTGTTTGCCGATGGTGCAGAGGTCTAATCCAATGAGTTTGGTTAGGGAGAGAGAACGACTCCTCCTATTCAGCAGAGGAGTCGTTCTCTCTCCCTAACCAAACTCATTGAAATATATACTAACAAATGAAAAGTTGTCACGATATACCTACAACGACCAAATAGAAGGAAGACACAGAGGGCTGGCGGAATAGGTAGGTACCTAAAAGTAAGCAATCATTCAGCCATACTTACATTAACACACAAGCAACTAAGGCTTGTGGTTTTTGTAGGATTTACTTCCTTCCCTCTCCAGCACCAGGAGCGTTGTGCCTGCAAGGTTTTCAGTCCGATTGCACAAACCCGCGGGACTCTGGAAGCATTTTTGCAGAGTTAGCTTTGGGTTCGAGTTAATTGTCATATACAATGTGTACCATGTATACCATATGTGCCATAATATGACACATATGGTATACATGGTATATGACAATGGTCGAATGGTATATTATACCATTGTACCATGTGTACACGACAAATAAAGCTTCTTCTGATTCTGATTCTGATAATTTGCAGCCCCTGGGTTAGCAGACCCTTAAACGCCTAATTTGAAAAGGCGGTTAGTGGACCTTCACTCACAACTACATGGGGAACCGAGTATTTTGTCATAAACTTTTTTCTTTTTTTAAAAGGATTTTCCACATCCTCCGAACAGACTGACTCAAAGCGTGGGGTGGGGTGGCGATTCTGGGGGGGGGGGGGGGAGGGGAGTCGATGGGATATTTCTGGCCTACCTTACGCCCAACTTCAAACCAAGTAACCTCTGTAAAAACTTTAACCTATCTCGTACACGATAAAGAAGACAAAAATAGAAGAGTTATGTTGAAAAACTCCGGTAAAGAACGGGCTTTAGGTAGACTCTCTTGGTATGAGGGTTTTTTAATTTTATTTTTTAGAACTTCCACTAATTATTGAAGTAGACAACATGATTGAAAAATCGAATTACCACAATCAGACACCTGCGCTAAGAAAAGATGGAACAAAGTATCGAGGGTTAGACGAATTGAAGATGACATCTTAGTACATTGTACTATTCTGAGATCAAAATAGCCATTTAATCCAGTAAAAACAGTGTTACGTTCGGACAATTCAACGTATTTCGTTCAATTCGTGTTCAGTTGAAATTTGTCAACTGTATTAAATTAAGATAAATAAAGTAAATTTTATTGACCTGGCCCCAGTTGATCCTCAACGCAAAATTTTCGTTATGCGTGGGGAGAAAAGCCTGAGGAAACAGCTGGAGGTTAACGACCATTTTATTCTGGTCGGTAACATGATAACAGCTGTAGACAGTCACATTTAGCGTTGACATTTCAACATTTATGTCAATGGGAAAATGGAGGAAGACGAAAAAGTTGGAAAAACCATGTCGCGGATGATGAAGGGGTTGTCCCCTAGAAATTAACAAGTTGGGCGCAAGTTGCGCCTATTTGCGCCCAAGGTGGCCTATTTGCTCGTAAGTAGCTCCTTCTTGCCTGTATTTGCGCTCTATCTCGCTCTGCCAAGCAGGGATTGGGATTCGGTTCGACAAAAAACCAGTCATTTCATCGCTTACTTCGTTAATTCTGCCTTTCCAGGAGATCGAAAGAGGACGTGATACCGTATGACGAAGCGCTCAAAATCTGCGGCTCCCTCGTCAACGTCAACTACCTCCCCGACGACAGCCTCTTCAAATATCTCCAACAGGTAACTTCTCCACTCCTTCAACACCTCGCAAGATCGAACGAAAATTCACCCTAGTGCCGTTTCAGGTGTTCGCCCGTTCCATCCGCTTCAATCAAACCCATTTCTGACCATCTCAGCGAAACATCAGCACTTTCAGTACGTACAATTTTCTCGAACTTTTGTAAACTTTTACGCTTTTAGTTTGTCGTATATGTAACGCTCACAAAATGTACTTCTGAGCTCTCTTCATTCCCGGTTCCCGTTACGGTGATCTGTTTACGTAATCTCTTTTTTATACTCCCAGAAAATTTTGCTCAACAACCCTCACAACGTACTTAGTAGAACAAAAACCACCCGTGTGCTTTTTTTGTATTTTTGTCATTTTACTGATTTAACTTGCCATGACTATTTTGTACCTCATTTATTTCAATAAGTTGGTATTAGTGACAACGTCACAATCTCCGGTGTTCAGTAAAAATGTGATTTCATTTAAAAATAGTAGTGCCAAAATTAGGTACGAGAGTCATCCAGAAAGTAAGTTTACAACGGCTGCTGTGGCGAGGGGGAATTTTTTTTTAAAGTTTGTGCATCTGGCTTGAAGGCGGGGTCATAACGGTTTGTTTGCTTCATAGCGTGTTTCTGTAGACCGTTTTGTTCAGTCACAGTGAGTTTTTTAAATGAAGAGGTCAACGCCAGTTCCCGCCACCTCTCGCCCATGTGAGATCCGAGCGGTCATCCGTGTTTTGGGATCGGAAGGGTGCACTTTTGGTCGAATTTATGCCGAAAGGGACAACTAATAATGCCGACTCTTACTGCAATACCCTTTAAAACTCAAAAGGGCGATTCAGAACTGTAGAAGGGGTATGCTAACCAAGGGGATCTGCCTCCTCCACGACAACGCCAGGCCCCACACTGCTCGAGTCACCCAAGAACTTTTGACTTTGTTTGGATGCGACATTATAAACCACCCTCCCTATTCACCCGACATAGCTTCCATCTGATCAATAAATTGAAGGGGTTTTGGGGTGCAAAAAGATTTGCAGACGATGAAGAGGTGAACAGCTTCCTGGGAAGCTGTTCAGAAGTGGTTAAAACAGGTGGCGGCGTAGGTCTATGACACTGGCATAAACAAACTGGTGACCAGGCTACAGAAATATGTCTAACTCCACGGGGACTAAGTGGAAAAATAGTTTATTATATTTGTGCAGTATTCTGTGAATTTCATTGGAATACAAGCATTTTTCGATTTTTTTTTAAAATGTTGTAAACTTACTTTCTGGAAGACCCTCATATGGTTGACGTAGTGGTACTGTTTGTTATCTGTAGATCTGTAGGGAGCGTATTGTTTTTGTTCATTTTGTGCATCACAACCGTCGCTCATTCACATTGCTTGACCATTGAGGGCAAAATTTCCTGTTCTGTAGAATACTTTGCTTAGGTACTTCAGTTGCCCAACACGTAGAACACATCCACATCACCATCGAATCAGATAATAATAGTATTTTAACAAAAAACAGCGACAACTATTAAATTACAGGAATGACTTGAGGAAATTTGACCTGCTTCCTCATGCAGTGTTTTATTTTTGGGGAAGGGAGGAGTTATTAAATTAAATTTAAATTCGAGTCCCACCTGGGGCCCAATAAATTTTTCGGCCTTCCCCTTCTGATTGCTTGAATAACTTAAATTAATTCATAATTAGAATTTCAATTTAATTCAGTTTGAATTTAAATTTAATTTAATAACTCCTCCCTTCCCCAAAAACTATTAAATTTACATTAAATTAACAGCATCAACATCATCATCTATTCTGAAATACATCATTTAAACCATCACTCTAAACAAAAAATTTTTGTTTTAACAACATTTAATGTTGCTTATTGTTACTTGATGTGGCACGCTGAAGCATACCTTTTTCGTACTTTTCATCACAAAACTTTTTTTTAATCTCAATTTAAAATAATAATAACACTTGGGAAAAATAGAAAAATTCACTTGAAGTCAGTTAGTTAACCAACTAAGCTCAAAACACACAGACCTTTCATTCTTTTCAGTGTCCGTGGGCGATTTCCCATTGCGCCCAAATCTCTCTGGTGATGCGATTACGAGAGCTCATTTAGCAAAGAGGCTGGGAAAATTGGGGAGGGTGGTATTGCCCTATTGCGCCCATATGAAGGAAACCAAAGTGGGCTTTCGCGATGACGCAGTCGAACACGGGCTCGAGGTCGATGTCAACGCAAGATCAAGGTGCACGAGTCAGGAGTTTCTGAAATGGGAATGAGGCATGCAGACGAAATGGGCTTCGACTATTCGACTAGGGTTTTTTTTTTTTTTTTTTTTTTTTTTTTTACTGTAGGTGAGGACCAGTTATTCAACTAGGGAGCCCCCGCTTTGTAACTGAAGAATTAGAAAGAAAAAAAAAAAATCTCATCAAGGGGTCATATTCATACTTTCGGAGAATCACCCATACGATATTATAGGAGAAATTTAATGCCTCACTCATTGAATCATTGAAAAAACTATGACTCTATTTCATGTTTGTTCCCACAATGAATAGGTACAAAAAAATAAAGGCAACCTTTCTGTCTTAATTCTATTGCGGAGGGCTAAAAAAAATTCTCCAATGATTGGAGGGGGGGCTCCGCAATTTCTTTCTTGCCTCTGTGAGGGCGAAAGGGGGTGCGCGGAGGTTTTTTTTTTTCTTGGAACTGGGTCATTTTCGCCTTTTCCCTCACCCGCCGGCGGCATATTTTGAGCTCCGCGACGAGACTGAGACGAGGCCGCCTGGGGTCACACAATTTGAAGGCGATCGCCAGAGAGGGAGGGCTTTTCGACGCTCGTTCGCCCCGCATCCCGGCCACTAGGGTGCCATCCCCTGCTGGCTAAAGCCAGCCAACCCTCGACCACATCCCACCTGGCCTCAGACCCCTTCTACTCACTTTTCAATATTGACTTTTTTTCTCTTTTTTCGGAAGAAAGTGGAAGGATTCATTTAGAAACCTCCCTGAATTCCTTAAGGCCTTCAGAAGTCATTGAAACTGACTCGAAATGTGTACAAAAATTACCATAAAATCGAAATTCATTCCCCAGTGATGTCCTCGACCCTAGCTAGTGATTTTTGTGACGAACACCAAAATTCTCACATCCACGTCTCAACCCACTCATCTTCAACAATCATGAATCTCTCACAATCACATTTTGTCATCACGCTTCAACCCCATCACAGCTTTAACTTTGTATGTGTCGTAGATTATTAGTGTTCAATGTGAACTGCCCAGTGTAGCCAACCAGTGAAACTTCCTATTATCTGTCGCAGTTTGTACTTTTTGCCACTTTTTACGTACTTAGCATTTACAATGAACATGTTCGGGATTTTAGCGTTTAGTTCTTTTTATACGTTAATTTATAAGTTGGATTTTATCACTTGAAACTTACTTTAAGATGTATTTCAAAAGTCAACCCGAACTGAGCTTTGAAATTTGTCACATGTCAGCCTTTTGAGAGGCTCGGTTTTGATGCAATTTAGTATTTCATCGTTAACGGTGTTTTGCAATCAACTATGTTCCTTTTTGACTTCATAGCTAAATAGTATTTTCAGTGACCGACAAATTTTGGTTTTTATATTTTGATTTGTACAGAAAAATCTTTTTACACAAATTACTAACTTTAAAAAAATAAATTAGCGATTAATGAGTATTTTACTAGATGGATGTTTCATGTGCAATTTGTTCGGGCGGAGCCCACATAATTTGAAAACGTGTGCATTTGAATTTTCCAAAGCCAAATTAGGTTTGAGGCGTCCGAGCGGTCGCTTTGGGCCTTTTTGATTCCTCCCTGGTTTTTTCGCGTAGTGATAGAAAAATGTAGAGTAAAAAATATATATATTGGAACATATTTTTATTGGAATTTTTTTATAAATACATAACTTATTCAGTCATTTGTCGTTTGGTTTCTTATAGCAATACCAGGGTGAGCTGTCTTCGTGGTAAGAATAACAAAGGGCAATGCGCATGCGCTCCATGATTCAACTTGTTACAGGGAGCGTATGAGCGTTTACTCTGTCGCCCTTAATAAGTGTACTGTTTACTCTCACAGTTTAAACAGGCTCTTTTCTTCCGTGGCACTACAATTCGCGAGGGATGTCTGCCAGTCATCTCTATTAGTTGCTGCTGCTCTCCAGTTCCGAATTTCCAGGATGGAACAGCATCTCCCGCCAAACCGTCCTTCATCGCGAAGGGAGCTTTCCATCGCGACGAAAAGCCGGCTCAAATAGCGTCGTTACTACGGATTACTAGGAAATTTTTGTAACGCCGAAACACGGTACAACTTTTGGCGTCTGTTTTTAACGGAACTACGTCGGTTACTACGAGCTTTTCGCTCTGATTTCAACGAGTACAAAACGATATCTGTGCGATAACCCGTTCCGAAGTTATTCGAAGATCGTCGGTAGGTGGGAAGGTAAAAGTTTCTTTTGCGAGCCTTCGTTTCGAGGTATTTTGATACTTCACGGCGAGAGCCAGGTCAACAAGCGTTGTTACTAAGAAAAATTGCGGGTTTAGTTTCGAGGTGATGGGATGATATGGGCGAAGCATGGGCTACATTTTTGATTGGTGATACCTCCTTCACGACGAGAAACGGTCAACAAGCGTTACTAAGAAACATTACGAGTTGGCGGGTTGCTGCGGGTGTTTGCATGGGTGATGGGTGATGGCCGGGAATTTGATATTTCATGCGAAGCACGGGTGTCCCAGCTAGGGTACGTGGATAGTTATTCGAAGATCGTCAGTAGGGGGGTACGAGTTTCTTCTTCGAGCCATCGATTTGAGATAGTTTGATTCTTCACTACAAGAAACGGGTCAACAAGCGTTGTTACTAAGAAAAATCACGATTTTACGGGTTGCTACGGGTGTTCCAAGTGAAGCAAGGGGTTGCATTATTGATAGGGGGTTTTGCCGAATACCGAATTTCTCTCCTGCTCATCCCAGAGCGCGGAAATTTGGTACGGGTACAACTTCTTGAGGATCAATTCAAGTAAACCGACATGGACAAGCTGGTCATAACTACCGGAAATGATATCGGATTATTCTCTGAATGTGTCAGACACACAGAGATATCAAACTACATATATTAAATATTACAAACTTTTTTTTTTACGTAAACAGTGCATTTTTCAATTGCATTGGGGTTTCACTCACAGATTTAAGTCAATTTTTGACATTTGAAGATGAAAAATTGATAGAAAGGTGAAAAAATATGAAAAGAAAGAAAAATACGCAGGTTTTTTTAAGGCTTTTGGCTATGGGATCGAGTTAGGTGTCGTTTTCGAAGTATTTTTGGACGTAGAATCCATTTGTTGGGGTCCGATTTCACTGTGGGGATCTTTAGGGCTTTCATGGGGCTACAAATGGGATTTTTTTTAATCCCGGGAAATTTTTCCGAGTAAAAAAAATACACTGCCAAGTGGGACATGGCCCATAGCTTCCTCGCATATTGTATGAAATGTAGGTTCAAAATGAACGTAGTTGTGCCTGTAACAAGAAAATAACCATCTAGGGCTATACCCACACGATTCCTGAAAATTTGATTAAAATCCAGCAAGCTAGATGAAGAAGGAGAAAAGGGTAAAAGATTTTGTCGCTTAGTTCTTTAGTAGCGTAAATAACACATTGTCAACAAAGTGTGCATTTGGCGTTAGAAAAAAAAATTATTTTTGAAATAACTCAAAAGCAGTCTACTTTCTGGAGGGACCACCACCACCTCATGAAAGAGGACGATAAGTTATGGCGCTCTGGACCTCCGACGCCTCCAAAAACCCGAAGCGTCTCATCAGCCTGACGAAGAGCCGCGCCACCCCGTTGATGAGGTCCAGTATGTAGTCCACACTGAAAAAAAGAAAGAAAAGGTTAGGTTGGCAACACTGGCAACGAAACATCAACCGACGAGTCTTACCTGATGTGAGGCAACATGGTGATTATAAAGGACGTGAGCGAACTGACTAGGCGACTCCAACCCGAAGTCTGCGTCAGCGTCGAAACTGTCGCACCGGCGCCCCCAGCGACAGAACCTGCAACACGTTCAACCTGTAGTTTTCGCGGTTCCATCTATCTATACCACTAATTCAAGTCTCGGTATGTGTGTCTGTATGTCACAAGCCTCCTCTTCTACCATCTGGTAAGTGATACAAAAACGGCGATTTTTCCTACCGTCTTGGCCTCCCAGACATCTCCTACTGGAGAAGTCGAGATCCCCCAAACTGAGCGCAAACCAGCGCATTTGCGCCCACCTTTTTATTTCAAATGGGAACCCCTAATTTTGGTTTATTATTCTAGGAATAATACACTTGTATTCGCGACGGAAGTCGAAAATTCTGATCGGCTTCAAAATTTGACATTTTGCGGTTTCAAGATGTGCAGATTCCAAAAACAAAATGTCCGCCTGCCGTCCGAGCCATTTTGGGCAGTAGAAATGCGTCTAAAAATCTGAAATTTTGACAAAATACTCAGTTTACCATCCAGTTGTGCCCGCAAGGTTTGCAGCCCTATAGCCCAAACCTATGGGGCTGTGTGGGGCTAAAAAGGGGCGATGGGAGGGGATATTGATGGGTTTCAGCTATGGGGTCGAGTAACTCCACCTAACTGTTAGGTGACTTTTTGAAGTGTTTTTGGTCGCTAATTTTTTTTGCTTCCCTAGGGACTCCGGAGACCATTTTCAACATCCACGGGGTCGGATAGAAATTCCAAAGATAAGGATGGTTTTTACGCGTTTAAAATTTACCTATATAAATCATCACTTGACCCCCCCCCCCCCCCCCCCCCCCCCGGGCTGAGAAAGAGGCCAAGCGAAGCGACTCATCATCACATGACACCCCCCCGTGCACGTTACTAGTAATTCTAAAAGTACATAGGTAGTACCATAGTGGGCGGAAAAGTTGGTTGTGAACTGCTTACCAAGAAGAAGTCCTTCTGGGCCAAACATCAAACCCCCAACAGCCGTGCTTGCCGCCACGATCCATCCGTGGTCCATTAGAAATGTCAAAATTTTGGAAAAGATATTTTCTGAAAAAAAAAAAAAAAAATTCACAAAAGTTAGTAACGCGACAAATTCACGAGATGGAAAACGAAATTTTATTTAATAACATACTGAAAGACTCCATTGTCGATGAGTGTGAGAGATAGCGCGTACCTAGACAGTTCCTACCTGTAACAGATTGGGGTACCTAGGTGTTAGATGAACGTTGTAGATCCCTAATTTGTTGTTCGAAAAAAGTCTGCCATGGAATATTCCAAGTAGCTAGCATGGGCGTACGCAGGTCTTCCATTAGGGGGGGGCTCAAAAATATTGCAGGTAGACATGCTGCCAGCAAGGGTACCTAAAGCATTAAAGTAAAAAACGCTGCAAATTTTACACAAGGGTGTATAATACACATATTCAGTGATAGGTATAGGTTGCTTGTGCGAAAATTAATTCTGTCTTGAAAAAAAAAAAAAAAAAAAGAGTATAAGAATTATTATTTTTTAAATCTTTTGTTTTTACTTTTTTTTACTCGGAAAATATTGAATATTTTTTATAAAGAGATCAATATTTGATCTCTTGGTATCCTTCAATCCCATTTGTAGCCCCTATAGATCCCCACAGTGAAATCGGATCGTTCCTGGACCCCCAAAACGGGATTCTACGTCCAAAAATACTTCGAAAACGACACTAAAATCGATCCCATAGCTAAAAGCCTTCAAAAACCCCGTCCCGTAGGCCCATTTTAACCCCATAGCGCCTCACGGGTTTGGGCGATCGGGCTGAAAACCTTGCGGAGACAACTAGATGGTAAACCGAGTATTTTGTCAAAATTTCAGATTTCTAAATAAATTCCTACTGCCCACTTGGCCCGGACGGCGGATGACGAACGGTGGGGCAAAACGGGGCCATATTTGGTGGGGGGGGGACCTCTTAAAACCCCATACTCATAGTATTCGTAAATTTGACGCTGATCACGAATATAGCCCATGACCCTGTACCTAAAATGGATTCTGAGCCGTTTTTTCCCAAAATACCTTTAAAAAAAAACACGTTTTCAGTACATTTTCCAGTGTGCGAGCCAAGTAAGGATTCTCCCGAAGTTTGTACATAAAGAAAAGTTGTAGAGCAATAAATTTGGCGTCGATTGAACACCCTAAAATTGAAAATTACTACAAAAATGAGGAGGTAGAAGATGATTTCGATCGAACAGTCCTATGATTTCTGCTGGAACCCCGTAACGTTCAATTCTATTGAACACCCTAGAATTGAAAATTTCAACTTGAAGACGGAAAATTGCTGAGCCAGATTAGTTATTTTCATGACTTTGTAAGGAAAAACAATTTGGCCTTTTAAATTAAATTTTGTTTCGAAGGTTCGAGCCAGAAATATCTCGCTGTAACTTATTATTTTTTATCCACTACAAAGACCCTAATAGGGTCTGTTTGTTTGTTGTTGCCTGTATGTTTTCGTAGTTTGTTTTCTCGATTTCACTAAACGAGCGCCGTAACTACCTATCACAGGTTCTGTGAAAGGTCTATCTAGGTAAGGTCGAGTTTGAAGAAACTTCAAACTCGATCTGATGAGATTTAACGTTATCCAACGGCGAGAATACATATTTTTGAAGTTGGGTACCTATTCAGCGACTTTTCGGCGAAAAAAGGAATTCTCACAATTTCACGCATTTACCTTAAAATCTGTAGAAAAAACGGACGCCATTTGTCGGAGTTGTTCAGTACATAGGGGACTACATAGGGTACCCAGGAAAAATAGTCGCATAGGTACCTACCTTAGCTAGCCCAAGCTCAACTTATGTTGAATCAAATGCACAAAAATCATGGTTTTTTGCTTCAAATTCAGCTAAAAACGTGTTGAAACCTGTGTCTAGATTTTTTCCGCAGAAACATAAAATTACTTTCTTGTAGCTGAGTAAAAACCGAACAAATTCGATGTCTAACGAATTTTTTTAACGTGCAAAATGAGTCGGCTACGATTCTCCGTAAATAGGTCTAATCTGCTCCCGTAAACTCACAATTTTCCAAAATCGAGAAAGGTATACTGCACGAGTCAGGTCTACAGTACGAGTCAAGTTGATGGCTTTTTGATCCAAAAACTATTCATATCAACCCTCCAACTAATACTGAATGGAATATTGGAATAAGGAGGTACCCAGCAATGTCAAGTTGATTTTTTTCACTTTAAATTTACAACATGAGCCGCCTCGGGTTCTCTGCGAATTTTTCAACCACTACTTCTTCTTTTTCATTCTTTTTATCTGCAAGTGTATATATATTTTTCGTTTGTCTAGGGGGGGGCCCGGGCCCCCCCTAGCCCCCCCTTGCGTACGCCTATGGTAGCTAGCAATAACAAATCAGATTCTGTTGGTCTTTTCAAGTTGATTTGTTACCTTGGCAACCCCGGAACTCTCCCTTGGGACCTTGAAAAATGAATTATGCGTCCAAAATTACTGGGAAAACGACACCTTATTTATCTTCCTTTTACGAGCAGCGAGGTGCTTTGCGCGGCGACAAGCAAAAAAAAGTTGGATCTACGCTCGTTGCCGCTCGTACAATACCAGTTGTCCTGCCACAGGAAAGTGGTGTTTTTCATTTTTTCTTATAAATTGTGCAAAAATTAATTTATGACAGTCCTAACAAATTACCCAAGCATTAAAAACAATTTATTGTACAGGCTTTTAACAAATGAGGGACCCCAAGAAATTGATTCTACATCCAAAAAAACTTCGAAAACAACACCCATTTCAACCCCAATGCTGAAACCCTTTAAAAAAAACCTTCCCTAAGCCCCTTTTTAGCTCCAAAGAGCCCCACGGGTTTGGGCGATCTTGCTGAAACCCTTGCCGGCACAAACAGATACTGGGCCGCGTATTCAGCCACAATTTCAGGGTTTTTTTTTTGTTTTTTGTTTTTTGCCATTTTTGAAATCTAAACATCATGAAACATACAAGGTCAAATTTTGAGGCCGATCAAAGGTATGTTCATGATGGTATTTCAAGATCGAATCTTCACGGTTGAGCGTCATTTTCAAAATCTTGAGACACCCGAAACTAACTACCTACCTACCTACGTTTAACGTGTTATCAGGGAAATGGTGAAGCAGAACGAGATTTGAAGGAATTATCAAAAGAGGAGGGCCTGCTATTAATTTTTTTTTGCCTCCTTTTTTTTTACAAAATAAAGTTGAATTCAGTTTTTTTTAAATTATTTTTTGCTGTGGTAGATGACACCTTAGCGCAGTTGTTCTCGTAAGTTTTCACCCCTGGACAAGCGCAGGGAGCACGGCTGACAACAGATGTGGAGATTGGAAAGAATGATGTCTCCTCTGCTGATATAGAAACTCCTGGAATAATATTCCAGGAGTTTCAAACATATTATGTTTTTTTAAATTGAAAACAAACTTGAAGCTCGACGCGCGAAGGCGCTTGCAGTGGACGAGCACCCTTATAAATTTCACTCAATGCTAACTATGAATATGGGCTGACTTAAAAAAATACAGGATTATGTTTTAAAGCTCCAACGTGCTCTGCTCACTGGTCGCGTGATGACTGAAAAATGTTCATTCACGTTTCCATCCGTACCACGGAATAGAATTCTATTCCGTGCATCCGTACAGAAAAAAGTTCTTACCTACTTCATTGGGTGATTGACAGGGGCTTCGGGAAGTCAGTAGATGGTCGCCCAACTCTACACAACTTTGATTACTACCTATTAAAATTAAACAGTTGGTAGAGTTTTCGATACATTTCCCAATCGGTCCTCCTTTTTAATCCGCTAAACACACTGTAAGCATCGTTACTAAAATTAAATAGGTAATATAGGATTCTGCAAACCTTCGGCAACTTATCAGCAAGTAGGGGTGTGTCAAATGTTGATATGAACTAGTGAAAATAACCTGCTAGATAATTGGAAAAAACTAACGTGCCTACTCGTTGTTCTGTAAATGCGAGTAGTTTCAACAAACGTGAATCCTTGTTGAAGCGGCTCCAACGTTTTTCGGACGGAAAATGTCTGTAGAACTGCGGATAATTTGGGGACTTATTATCTGCAGCCTACAGTTTTGGACTGGCGTCTACCTGGCTGTAGATTGTGGGTGACGAGTGAGGCTTAATTTGTGTTGAAAATCAGTTTGAGTTCTTCCTCAAATTAAGCCCATGGGGCTAAAGGGGGCTGGCAGGTGGGGTGTTTGATAGATTTAAGTTGAGTGAGAGGTCGAATATGGAGTCATCTTTGAAGTACTTTTTGTAGAATCCATTTACGGGGGTGTCAGACCCATCCGACTACACTGTGAGGATATGGGGGGCTCTTAATGGGACAGGAGGTCGAATGAGGTATCGTTTTCGAAATATTTTTGGACGAAAACTCCAATTGTGGAGATCTCAGACTCTTCCGACTGCACTGAGATGAGATTAGGTAAAACACTCGGCAACCCCTTGGTTCTCAAATGAAATTCGCAAATCAAGACAGTATCGGGATTCACTTTATCAGAAGTGGAGAGTGTGTTGCCTGCCTGAGGTCCTGGAAAAATTCAGACGAATAAACGCTGCAAATTTCACCCAAGGGTTTATTATTCTTTGATACTTATAGGTTGCTTGTGCAAAAATTTAATTCTGTCAATGAAAAAAATTTAAAAATTTTTTTTTGATTTTCTATCAAAAAATGTTGATTTTTTGTTTTTGTTTTTTACTTGAAATTTTGAGGGCGATCAGAATTTTCTACCTCCGTCGCGATTACATAAGTGTACTATTCCTAGAAAAATAAATAAGAAATACGGAGTTTAATGTTCACTGTATTTCCGCAAAATTTACTGTTATTACCGAAGAATCAAACAGCTGTTATTTCGTGGTAACGTTGAAGAAAAATAACGTAGGCGCCCACCTCCCTTAAGTGGAAGGGGGGAACCGTCGTTTCAAGGCCGCTCCTTGAAATCCTGTGATTCACAGGATGGTAATAAAAGGGGTCATTCCTCCTTTACAATTTCAGCCCAAATCCGCCGTAGGCGGTAAAAGGAAGTCATCCAGTGGGGTCGCTACCCAGCACCGCCACGGACTAGTTTTACACAAGTAATAAATCCTTGTGTAAAATTAGTCCGTGACGGTGCCATCTATGGACGGTGCTAGGTAGCGAGTATAATTACCTATTATTCTTGTTTCAAAAGAGTTGAGCCAAAATTAATTTTGTGGCGATAAAAAAATAAATAAATAAATAAATAAACGATCGGGATGAAAACCTTGCGGGCACAGCTGGATGAGAAACTAACATTCCTTATAATGGAATAAAATTTATTCCATTATAAATTAAATTAATTATAAAATTTAATTTAATTCAAGTCGTACTAAAGTAGATACGCCAGCCAACCCTCGCCCCTTCGCCAGCGCCCCATCCAATTGGTTGAAAAACCAACAACTTGCACCCCCCTTAGTCCAAAACCAGGTGATTTTTCGAAGAAAAGCGTGGTGTAGACTTTTACTCAACGGTTTTCTTAGTTTTTTGATGGTGCTGAACACAAATCCAAAGCTTCCCAACAACATTTTTGGGACGCTCACTGTCCCTATCGCAAAAAACACCTCGAAATTTCTGCACTTTTTTTTTTTTTTCTTTTTTTTTTAAATAATTTTGAAAGGGTGCTTTTTAGGGGAAAATATTCCAGTTAATAAAGTAAAGAGCGCAATATTCATCGTCGAATGAGTTACCTCAAAGTCAAAATTGAGCCAGCCGTAAGAACGCGACGAGCCGTCAAAAAATGTTGCTTTTTTCCAACTTTTCGAAAAATCAAGATTTATCTTCAAGTTTTGTTAATATTAACCCAGGCCGGGGAGAGAAAACCAGACGGAACTTCACTTGAACGGTTTATTAACAACGATATAAAATATTACACTCGATTACGAGATGCAAACGGGACGGGGACATTTGATTGACTACCATCCACACTGATAACAGTGGGAAGACGGTGGAGCGTGCAGCGCTCTGTCGGCGGATGAACCAACTAACCTAACACACCCTCCTCGACTAATAGTTTATATAACAACAATAACAACTCCTTATCAAGAGAGATAAAAACTATTACGTCGAAATGACTGATATAAACAAACTTTCGAAACGTAAACAAAACTCAAATTTAAGTTTACTACTGAGGAGGGAGTTCGAATGACTTTAAAACATTTACGGTCTCATGCTTGCATGCTATGTTCATCTATTCAAAAGGGTTAGGATCTTAAAGCGGGTCTAAACATTAAAAATACTATCTCGAAATTGGACAAACTTTTCCCTACCTAAAGCTTTGGTAAAAATATCTGATACATTCAAACTTGTACTTACATATTGAACGTCGATTAGCTTACGTTCCCACAAATCTTTAATAAAGTGGTACTTCAACTCGATATGCTTTGCGCGCTTTGAATTATCACAGGTTTTGATTAATGAGATCGCACTGAGATTATCGATTCTAAGCACAGGCACTTCGCATTGACAAAACTCTCGCACAACACCACTCAGCACCACAAGCTCTTGAGCGGCAGCTGCGGCGCTGATGTATTCGGCCTCCATGGTGCTCAGAGCGACGGACGTCTGTCTCTTGGAGAACCATGAAACCGGATTGCCGTCGAAGAAGGCGACGAATCCGCTGACCGATTTTCTTGATTCCTTATCACCTCCCCAGTCGGCGTCCGAGTAACTGACGAGTCCGGAGTTTCCGGCGGCAAACCTCAGCCCAATTTCCTTGGTATGGGCGAGATATCGTAGAATCCGACGGGCGGCGTTGAACAAATGGCTCGTTGGTTTTTCCAAATAACGGGCCAGGTAACACGTTGCAAAACTTATGTCCGGTCGAGAAGTGACCGCGATGTACATAAGTGAACACACGAGACGACGATAAGGGACTTCGTCGTTTATTTCCTGTTCCTCCGGGGCGAAACCGCTCTCCATGGGTGTGTAAACGGACCTGCAATTTTGTAGACCAAATTCCTGCTGGAGCTTCTCGATGAGAGCCGGCTGTGAGACGATCAAAGTGTTGTCTTCTCTCTTGAACTTCATTCCTAAGAAGGAGTCGACGGTCTCGAAAATCTTGACTTGAAATTCTGTCTTCAGGGCGTCGATAATTTTGCTGACTTCTCCTTCCTCGCCGGTCAAAATTGCGTCGTCGACAAACAATACCAAATAGACGTTCTCTCCGACGTACAAACAGTTGTCGTGTTCGGACCTTCTAAATTTCTGGGACTGCATGAACTCAGAAAATCTCAAATTCCACGACCTCGGACTGGACCGAAGTCCATACAGGCTACGCACCAATTTAAGTGCTTTATGCGAACCTGTATACCCCTTAGGTGATTTTATAAAAACGTCGTGATCGCAGTATCCTTGAATGAAGGCAGTAGGCACATCACACGACCGTAGAACCCAATCATTCTTGACAGCTAGGGAAAGTAGCAACCTGACCGTTTGAAGGCGACATACCGGAGAATAGACGAACTCATCTTCTGCGAATTTTTCCTGGAATCCTCTCGCTACTAGTCGGGCTTTTTTGGTTCCGTCCGATTTCGTCTTAAAAATCCACTTGGTGTCTATCGGCTGTTTTACTAGCGACTGATCGCACGGTTGCCATGTGCCCAGTTTTTCGTGTGCCGATAGTTCCCTATTAATAGCTTCCTTCCAGTCCGGAGACTCCACTGCTTCCTCGTACGTTTCCGGGTCTCCTCCGTAAGACAGCATACAGTAGGCTACATCCAATTCGTAATCCCTGAGGTGAAACGGGAGCCTGGTTTCTCTTCTGGGTTTGCCCTGAGTACCATTTTCAGTATTCCCCCCCTCAGCGGATACTTCGCCTGATGAGGAAGTGCTTACACCCTCCTTTGGGCTGACACCCTTGGGTGACTTAGCTGACGTACGACTGTCTTCCTCCTCTGACGCTTGTTGAGGACATGGCGCCGTTTCGTCTCCGCTGTTGGACCCTTGGCTGAACTGCTTGAAGTACATGATGTTTTCTTCGAAGATCACGTCCCTGGAGCGAATGACTCGTTGTTCTTCGGGTAGGTACAGCATGTACCCCCCACCACAATATCCTACCAGCACAGCTTGCTGTCCCCGAGGTTCGAGTTTGTCTTTCCTGGGCAGGGGCGAGTACCAAACCCTGCACCCAAAAACTCGAAGTTTGGACAAATCGTTTCTTCCATTCCAAATAGCCGCTGGAGTTTGCCCTCTGGGAAGTGTGCTTGTCGGCGTACGATTTAATTCATATGCTGAAGATCTGGCTGCAAATCCCCATAATGACTTCGGAATACCGGAGTCACTAATTTTGGTTCGAATTCTGGCTGTAATCGTACCAATCATTCTTTCCGCTCGTCCGTTCATTTGACTGCTGTACGGATGGGTGTACTCCAATTTTATACCCTTCTTCTTCGCGAAATCCAAGAAAGCTGCAGATTTCTGCTCCTTAGCGTTGTCGAGCCGTATACACCTGACTTTCACTCCCTGCTGTCGTTCCGTTTCCGCAACGTAGTCCCTCAGATTCTTTTCCGCCTCACACTTAGTTTTAAGTAGGCGAACGACAACGAAATTTGAGAATTCGTCCAGGATTACCTGGTAATACCGATGACCTTGGATATCGGCAACTGACATTGGTCCACAAATGTCGCTCGAAATTCTCATCCCGATTTCTGTAGAGCGTTTTTCCTGTGACTCGAACGGTTGACGTTGCATTTTTCCTTCCATACACGCCGGGCAGACCTCTTCCGGATACGGGAGTCCAAGCTGCTTCAGTGCTTCTTTATTCGCATGTCCAAGACGTCTGTGCCACAGCATCCCATCAGGCTTCACAGCACAATTGCAAGTTGCTATGAAATTTGAGACCTCGATTACGTACAAACCTTTTACATTTTTGCATTTCAGTTCAAATGTCTTTCCTTTTATTACCATTTTACCGCGAGTTATTGTCACCGAATGTCCTTTACTTGCCATTTCGCCGACTGATAACAAATTATGTTCCAGTCCAGGTACTAAAATACCTTCTATGGTTAGACTTCTTCCTTGGCACTGCACTAGGAGTTTACCCCTTTTTGTTGCTTCCAAAAATTTCCCGTTGGCGATCCGAATTTTAATTGGTGCGTCCAACTTCCGAACATCCGTCGTGAATTGCTCCATCTCTTCTTTAAACAGATGGCACGACGCGCCGCTATCTACCAAAAATACGCGGTTTGACTCCAACGATGGCACGTCCTGGCAATTTAACGCTACAAGTGCTTCTTTTGAATCCGATGCTGTACAATTTGCGCAATTTGCACAGTTTCCCCGTCCGCGCTGACTTCCTGAATAGTTTCCTCTTCCTCGGCGAAATCTCCCCCTTCCACGGCCGCGTTTATTGTTCCGATTACGTGGACAATCTCGTTTGAAGTGTGATTTGTCCCCACACAGGTAACATCCATCCTGAGCTTGGAAAGCAGATTGATCCGGTTCACCTTCGTTGCTGGGGTTCAAACTCTTCAGCTCTTCCTTGAGAAGGTGCGATTTTATAATGTCCACTTTTGGGTCGGCTATCGTGTCCAAGGCTGTGACCACCGGCTTCCAGGCGACAGGCATACTCATGAGCAGAAACGCTACCTTATCAGCTTCGGTCAACGTTGACCCTTGCTCCCTGAGGTCACGAACAATGGAGTCAAATTTAAGAAAATGATCCTCCAATTTCTCGTTACGATCAGGATGGAACCTCAGGTGGAACACCTTTTCCCAAAGATACAATTTGGAGTGGGCCGATTTCCGATTGAAGACACGTTCTAACGCCTTTAGCATTTCTCTCGCCGTTAAACAATCTCGGATCACCTCGAGGTGCTTGTCGGTTACGGCCTGGATAATTCTTGCCTGCGCCTTGTCGTCCCTTGACGTGAAGGTTTTCAACTGGTCCTTATCCGCAGGAGGTACTTCCATATCCAAAACGTCGGCGCAATTTTCCTTTCGCAGCACGGCTCGCATACGAAATTCCCAGTTTCCAAAACTGTTGGGTGTGAATACGGGTACGTCATTCACATACGCCATGATTCCTTTGTTCTCGGGGCCGCACGTGGAGTATTGCACGGACTAAAATTTGCCGGCTGACAAAAACAAATTTCCTTCCTGAGGGCCGCGCGTGGACACGATAAATTTGAGTGGCTGACCGAATGGTGCAGACCGAAATCTAAATAAAATACCGGGGGCCGCGCGTGGACGCGTGGATTTTCTCTGGTGCCCAGAACCTGTTAATATTAACCCAGGCCGGGGAGAGAAAACCAGACGGAACTTCACTTGAACGGTTTATTAACAACGATATAAAATATTACACTCGATTACGAGATGCAAACGGGACGGGGACATTTGATTGACTACCATCCACACTGATAACAGTGGGAAGACGGTGGAGCGTGCAGCGCTCTGTCGGCGGATGAACCAACTAACCTAACAAGTTTGAATGTCTGCTGCTCAAAAATGTCAACTCCCACGTAGAAACTCATTGAATGGAAGTTGTAGAGCATCTGCGTTCAGAGATTACAAATAATGTTACTTTTGACAAACATAAATTTAAAAATGAATAAATGTTCAGTACCAACGAACTGACTATTTAACTATAAATAGAGACATGCAAGAGGCTCTATACAAGTAATTTGGGGCACTATACAATACATGACTGGACAAGTAGCCGCATTTTTAAATTTACGTTGCCTATCTAGATTTTTCGAAATTTGGAAAAAGCGACATTTTTTTGACGGCCCTTCGTGCCCTTACGGCTGGCTCAATTTTGACTTTGAGACAGCTTATTTGACGCAGAATTTTGTCTATAATATAGAATTATAATATAGAATATATTCTATATTATAATATAGAATATTTTCACCTATAACGCACCCTTACAAAGTTTTCCGAAAAAGGTTTTTTGCGATTTTGACGGTGAGCGTCCTAGAAATATTGTTTATTTCACTTTTTGCCTTGATGATATACCAATAGTTTTAATACTATAGTATTAAATATTAGTAGGTATTAACAATGAAAGTTTCCAACTTCTCTCATTGTCTCATAACAAGGCTTTATGGGGGCGGACGGTTTTTGGGCGGTTTTGAGCCGACGGTGGGTTGATTTGTTAGCGTTCTGGCAGCTCTGGTGGTGATTGCTGTCGTCAACCGTGAACGTTCTCTAAGATAATTTATCTGTGATTTCGATGAAATTTGAGCTCTGAAGCTTATGTTGGTCCGCGTTTCGTGATCCAAAATCCAAAGTAAGTTAAGTTTCGTTAAGTTTCCAAGTTTCCGTTAAGTTTCGTTAAGTTTCCAAAGTAAGTTAAGTTCCAAAGTAAGTTAAGTTTCGAGTGATTTGAGTTTTGTGATAGTTGTCATCTCCTTTGTACGGTTGTGGGACGACCTGGGTGAAATGTCTTGTGCAAGAGTTTGTATGTAGTAGGATTCTATTATTCTCCCTGTTTGATACCTTCGGCGCACCAGGGCCTCTTGCCAAGAGTGCTCCTGACTGGCCACCTGTCACTGCAGATTTCTTAGTCTGTAAACGTCCACTTTTGTACGGTTTGGTACTTCTGTGGTGATGCAAGATTGGTGTCTGTCGTCACTGATGTACCACCCAGACTGGTTCAAGTCCCGTATGGTCACTGTTAGAATTCTGTGGGCCACAGGGTTTTCAGCCCGATCGCCCAAACCGTGGGGCGCTTTGGGGCTATAATGGGGCTAAGGGAGGATTTTTTAAAAACGTTTTTACCCATAATATGGAGTGTCGTTTTCGAAGTATTTTTGTACGTTGAATCCATTTTTGGGGTCCCAGAACGATCCGATTTCACCGTGAGGATCAAGGGGCTACTACTTAATGAGATTTTTGAAGGATCTCAGGAGGGCAAAGTTTGCCGGGAATCTACAAAATTACTCAGAAATAAATTATGTATAATACAGTATAATATTAATAACTTCCGAGTAATTTTGTAGATTCCAAAAGCGAAATCTCCTTCCGCCGTCCTGGTCGTTTTGATTTTTTTTTTTTTTTTTTAGTCTGAAATGTTGAAAAACACTCGGGCTACTCTCTAGTTGTGCCCGCAAGGTTTTCAGCCCGATCGACCAATCTGGGGCTACAGGAGGCGTTTTCGAAGGTTATGGGGTCGAGTTAGGTGTCATTTTCGAAGTAGGACGTATAATCCATTTTCGGGGGTCCCAGAACGATCCGATTTCACCGTTTTCTGCTCACAGCGCTTGAGCGATGCATCCTAGCAGTATGGGCACTAGTATGTAATCAAAACTACATTAAATTTGAGCACAGGTACGGCTCTGCAGGTTAAATAGGAACCGAGAAGAAGAATTTTAACCAAAACCAATCGAAAGCGGAAAACCACGTTTTTCAGAAGGTTTTCGGCTGTAGCTCAGGAACTATTGGCCCGAATCCAGATTTCTTTTTTTCTCGTGAAAGCTGATTAAGTTTCCCATCGCAGTTATTCCGAGAGAGACTTTGATTTGAGCTTCGATTATTCGCAAAATCGTGTTTTTTCGCACATTTTTGCCCGTAACTCTGGAATGGTTAGTCCGATCCTAACAATTAGGAATTCTAATAATAGAATTATTCTATTTTTTCTGGTGAAAGCAGATTAAATTTCATATTAGAGACGGTAGGTACCTACATTACATTTCTGTTGAGACAACAAAAGTGCCTTTGTTATTCGCAAAAACACCTTTTTGCCTAATTTTAATCAAAATCTCTCTCGGAATAGCTGCGATGGGAAATTTAATCGGCTTTCACGAGAAAAAAATAAATCTATATTCGGGCTAATAGTTTCTGAGCTACAGCCGGAAACGTTCTAAAAAACGTGGTTTTCCGCTTACCGTTTGGTTTTGGTTAAAATTCGCTTTCTCGGTTCCTGTTTGATCTGCAGGTATACAGGTCCTGTGCCCCCCCCCCCCCCCCCACACACACACACCACACCTTGTACCCATTGTTGGGTCGTTGACTTTTGGTATTTGAATTACCCCCATGGGGGTATTCAACACATCGGTCTAGAAATCGCTTCTGCTCTCAACATTTCCACCTAGAATCATTTATTGCCTGGACTAAGCTGTCAGATGTCTTTTGCTGTTGACTGGAAATCAAACTTGAATTTCTCTGTAGGGAGTCTTGATCGCCTTCTCTTTTTTCAAATTCATTCAGTGTGAAAAAATCGATTTTTTTTAAATTGTAAGTCTTTCCCTATTTTTATATTTTCTCAAACGCTGTGGATGTTCATCTGAAGACCTTATTTCCGTTTCAGGTACCAGACAGGTTTGCCCGCCTCCTCAACATGAACCAAACAGGTCTGTATTTTTACCATTTTTTCATCTGCTCCTTCTAACTGGCATTTTGTCGCTGACGAGCTTCTTATCAAATTTCAGGACAAATTGCCGTCAAACTGTTAACGTTTCTAAAAGAACATGGATGGCTCATAACAGGAACGACGTTCGTAGGGGGTTTGGCGCTTGGCCCACAAGGGCTATTGCTGGGTAAGTGTGAATTTTTGGCGTGGTGCTTGCATTTTAGTGGGGGTAGACTGGATTGAATAGTTGTAAAAAAGGGGATTCTGGATCAGTCAGTTTGGAACTTCTGGATCACAGCTGTGAGGACTTCAGAATTCGGGTGTAGGCATCTCCTAAAAGAATCGATTTTTTCCTGAAAAAAGTTTCGATACTTGTACCCCCCAGTGATTGATCGGAGAATCGATTCAAAATTTCGATAATTGGCCCGATTCTTTTCATTTCGAGGGAAAATTTCTGACAATCAAGACAATCAATAACCTTAGTTAGTTATTAGAAAGAAACTACGATTTAATTAGGTACATTTTTGTAAAGTCATTAAATTACTTTGACAAATTTTGTCATTAGAAGTTTATGGTAAATGCAATCTGACTTGAAATTCGAAGAAGTAGCGTGTGGGACATCCCATACAGCGGGTGATGGGTGTGTCCCGTGACCTACATTTTGTCATGTTTCTATAGTTGAATTTAGATTCACTATTTTTTGTGTTGTGTGTTTAGCGGAGGGCCTGTGGGGTGAATCCACGATTTCGCCGCTGATTGTTGTGGAGGAAGATGAAGGGAGTATGGTAACATTTCCTTTGAGGACATAACACGAAGTGTCATGATCTGCAGGTCTAGAGGAAGATGCAGCCACAGTAATAGAAGACTTGCATACACCAGGCTTAGGTGACATGTCAGAAAACTGTGGGGATACATAGTCTTCAGAATAGAAACCATTGGGAAGACAACACCCAACACGAAATGTCGTGGCTGGTATTGTTCGCCCTGGGCTCACAGTTTTACTGGGAACACTGCTACAGCTACCTCAAACGAATTGTCGTTAAATGTGGCCTGTCCAGTTGACCCAAGTCATGTAGGGTGGCCAGATATACTGCTGTTTGCAGTACAGTGCTACTTTAAGGTATGTGATACTGCTGTACACAGAGACCCTTGTGTCCTTATTAAATGTACTGCTTTTTGAAACTAGTGGAGTGTTAGGCTTGCTACTTCCCTACTTACTTACGCAATTGGCAATATCTTCCAAAGAATGATGGTCCCCAGGCGCCCGGACCCTAAATTAGATAGAACACCAACACCTCTTATCAATTAGTGGAAGACGAAGTTGGTCTCTGAGCAATCTTATCACCAATGTTTGACCAAAAATCAATCGTGTGTTGTAATACCTGACTTGTCGGCTGACAATTCACCTCTGAACTCAAGTTTATGTGAATCCTTTCTATGGAACAAGAGTTCCTACAAACATTAAATGGAACAAGATTTCCAAAAAAACAAAAACAATAGTAATGGCCACACCCTTCTTGAGAGTGCCAACAAAAATAGAGTCCAACAACAACAACAATCTTATCACTTCAGTTTCTGTATCGGAGTACAACGGTAATGCCAGATGTAGGGATTTCGGAGGTGATTGAAGCGTAGGGAATCCCAATACAAAACGTAGGGTTTTTCTGACAAGGAGGTAATCACTCAAAATTATTATTATTATTATTATTATTATTATTATTATTATTATTGTTAGATTCTAGTACCTTTTTTCTTTTCGTAAAAGTTTGCCCAATTTTTTTCCGTATAAGTTTGCTCATTTTTTCTTCTTTTTGCCTCATCATTAATCGATGTTGTTTCAAGGTTTTTTAAAAATTCATTGACTGCTTTAGTTGTAATATCCTACGATAATCGGCTGTTTTTAAGTACCCACATACCAACGCTCACTTCCTACAAGTAACTAGGAACTTAAGTTGAAAGAATTTGTAGAAAGCCTTGAGTAAACAATCGTTTTTTCTCTGTGATATTTTCAAGACGTGGAAAAATTGACTGAATCTTAATTAAATTAAGATACAGTCTCAATAAATTTTATTGAGACTGTAACTGCACAATAAATTGACTAGTGTCCGACGACAAATTGTTTAATGTACTGCTTCCTCGGAAAATAATCTGGCCACCCTACTTATTCGGGACCGCTCTCCCGGCTTCCTCAAGTGAATTGTCGCCAAAGGAGTCCTAGGCCACAAACCCGTGCATTGGGATCATTCCCGCTGATTCAGCTTCCCTAAGCAAAGTGTCGCTAAGGGAGGCCTGGTCAGTGGGTCTGATCACAACCCAAACCAAACTTCAAAACCAAACATGAGGCACCAACTTTGCAAGCCTTGAACAGGTCTGGACAGCTTGGGACCAACTTAGCTTGTCTTGGATGGCTCTATAAAGCTTGTTACTACCTTGGCAAGCCTTGGAATTTTTTGGCCAGAATGGGGCCTGCTTTGCAAGCCGTGGACAGGTCTGCAGGAGTGGATGCCATCCAGACCAGCCTTGGAGACCCTTAGCCAGCTTGGGGCCATCTTGGCAAGCCTTGGATGGCTTTCTAAAGTTTTTTACTATCTTGGCAAGCCTTTGAAACCCTTAGCTACCTACAGTCCGAAATCCCCCCGGGACGTTCAGCAGAGCATGAATCTGTGAATGAGACAGCATCCTCCGAGCTCTACGAGTGTTTCATGTTGTATCTGTCGTAGGTTCTACCGTTGGCGGTGCCGGAGCTACATTAAGGACCGTGATGGCGAGTCCAGCTTGGAGTCGAATGGTCACTCCCCTCACTGCCATGTTGATGGCCGTGGCGACCCATCTCAGGTTAGACATGTGCCTGGTCAAAATATTTGTTGATAAGGCACCACAATACCTTACGGGTTTGTTTTTTTTTTTTTTTTTCAGAATGGAAGACATACGCAATTTCCTCAACTCTGTGGCAGATTTGTTCGTCAGGCTCTTGCGGGCCGGCGGGATGCTGCCAGCGTCGGAAGCTCGCCTGGCCATCCAATACCACCCCCACCAGGACCGAGACGAACCCGAACCCAAAAGTGGCTTTTCTCATTGAAACCTCTGATGTCATAGAATTTATGTTATTTTTGATTAGGTAGGTACTACTAGATATTTCTGCATTAGGTATTTTTAAGTTGTTAGGTATGGTTTTAGGGTCTAAAAATCTAGTGCACCGTTCGTCAAAACAGTATTTCCACGCTTGCCACCATGTAAATTATACTTCATACGGATAAAACCTGAAAATAGTCTCCTGTGTGTTGGGCCGATAGGCTATGGCCCGAAGAGTTGCGGTGTTTTCCACCTCAGTGAACCTGCTGTGGGTTGTCGCCTGGTGGAGCTGATACAGGACAATGTCAATGTCAATTTCTGTTTTTTTTTTTTTTTTTTTTTTTTTCTTAAATTTGTCGCCGTTAGTGAAACCAAACTGCTTGCTTGAGCCGACTGATGGGTTTTCATGGTTTTGACCGCAAGGATTTGTAGGCGTCTGTTGGGAATATTGTGGAATTTTCGTAGTGTTTGGAGCCCCCCAATTTGTTCCGTTCATCACCAATTCACCAAGTGCCTTCAGGACATCCTAATAATACCGCATAGCTCAGAAACCACATTTGTCCTGTGACTATTTTTATATTTTTGTCGAAAACTTATGAAGGGCGAAACTCGTATTATTGTATGATATTGTATTGAATCTGAAACGTGCACATTTTTATGAAGCTGCTCTTGGTCGCAAACATGGTCGCTTCCAATAGGAGTAATGATTTTGTTGATTTAGGCCTTGTAATGACTTTTCTTATTAGCAACATACGCGTTTGGTCCGATGTAATGAATGTACAATTTCGTGAAATTATTCAAGAAGACGAATCGATTATGGAAGACGGCACAAAGTTAGAAGAATGTTGGAGGGCACTGTTGCAAAATTACCATGCGTTGGAAAAGGGTGTAATGGGATTGAATTTACTTCCTGGTGTGTACCTACGATGTTATGACTGTGGAGTGAAATAAAATTGCTCGTGAACTGGCGTTGGAGTTTTCTCTTGTGACCTGCATAACTCTGTGATCTAGCAGAGGAGTCAGCGTCTTCAACGGACCCCACTCGAGGACTTTCCCAGCTTTTTCACGTTTTTCCCCCATAGTAGGTAATAGAAGGTTTGTTCCAGCTTTGACGGACTGTTAACAGAAATCGACGGAGACCTGCGCAGTTGAGAAAACTGCTGTTCCAGGTCGCTGGGTCGGCGAAAAGTCTCCGTCGCCGGCTGTTCCAGGTCGATTTGTAGGTCGACGGCAGTTCAACTGCTGTCCGCCAAAAACGGACAGCTCGAATGAGTTCGGTTGGGTTCTGTCGACTAGGGTAACCTTACCCAGTTGAAACCTCTCTCATAACCTTCTCACTTTATTTTGGTGCTCGGCGCTTCAAGTTGTACTCACGTCCTCCCGAAGTCCTTCAAGTTGTACTCACGTCCTCCCGAAGTCCTCGTAAATACCCTCAAACACATTAAATGACTCATTACCGCCCTTATCATACTCCTCTCTTGAAAAATGTTGATTAATCTGAATAAAATAAACCAAAAATAATTTTTATCACCTGGATTTTTCCCTTTGAAATTTACTGTCACGTGAATCACCATGAATTAATTAAATTGAGTAGCATTACTTCACGGTGATTCATGTGACTTGGTTTGTTGACAGAAAGCGTTCCAGGTCAGCAGATGGGCTGTTGGACAGAACTCAACAGCGATTCAGAAGGCATTGGGACTGCTGTCGGCAGCTGTCAACTTTTGTTAACAGACGCAGTTAGACCTGGAACAAACCTAGAATCTATCTGATCCGTCTGCCTCGTAGGCCAGACAAATCTATACAACTAATAGGTTTGTTCCAGGTTTGAGGGAATGTTAACAGAAATCGCCGGAGACATGCGCAGTTTAGAAACTGCTGTTCCAGGTCGATCGTAAGTTGGACGGAAACCGATAGCTCGAGTATGTGCGGTCGGGTTCTGTCGACAGCTGTCCAACTTCTGTCGTCAGACCTGGCCTAATTCTCACCGTATCTGTGGCTGGCAGAGTATGTCACAAGCCTTCTCTTCCTAAACTGTAAGCCATAAAAGTATGGCGATTTTTCTATGGGTTCGGCTTCCTGTTTAGGTGTCCTTAGGGGGGTTGAGCCCCCCACCACCCTGAGATGCGCACAAATAGGTGCACTTGCGCCCAACTTATTTTAAATGAGAACCCCTAAATTTTTTGGCGAATTTGGATTCCCCGGTCAATTTTACGACGGATAAGCGCGTTAAACAAAATAATATAATAAATAAAATTATAGATCTATATTATAGACTACTTAGTCTATCTACTCATTTTATTATATATCAAAAATATTATTATTTATTTATATAATTTTTTAAATATATAATAAAATGAGTAGATAGACTAAGTAGTCTATCATATAGATATTATCCTTTACCTACGGGATATTTCTTCCGACGCACAGTGGTTTATTTTACGTAATAGGTACTTAGTAATAATTATAATAAAACCAATTATTGGTGCAAAACAAAATTTGTTTTGCACCAATAATTGGTTTTATTACAATTACTGTTTTACGTAATAGGTACTTAGTAATAATTATAATAAAAACAATTATTGGTGCAAAACAAAATTTGTTTTGCACCAATAATTGGTTTTATTACAATTACAATTACGGTTTTATTACATTTAATGTAATTTCCTTCTCAGCCTGTAAAACGGTGGGACGTTAAGCAGAGGATTGCAAACATCTACCTATAGGTAGGACCTATAGTAAATTATATACTAACTATAATATAATAACATATTATGTTCTTGGCCAGACTATTGGTTCCCTCAAAATTTGAGGATAATATTTAATATTATTTTGTTTGTGTTAGGTACAGAGCCATGACGTTGAACATTGGAGAAAATAACAGCGGAGAAATTGGAGGTGCTTGTAGTGAGTTGATTACAAGGCAACGTCTCGTTTCCTAATCAGAAAGAGGTGTTTCTTTGTGCCCAAAGTGAAATGACAAGTTCACAGCAAAGATGACTTTTTTTAATTTTTCCAAATTTGTTTAATGACAATTTTTTGCTCAATAATAATTATAAGGGTGTAACCCTTGTGTAAAATTTTCAGCGTCAAAGCGCCGTTTTGGGCTGTTTTTGGTTATACCGACTGGTTGCCTGCAGCTGTTATCATAACAGTGTTATCTCGGGCACAGCCCTACTCCTCAACAAAGAGCTGTTGTCAAAATGTTATCACGTTTGCTTGTCACATGTTCCTCGTGAATTTACTTTTTGTTTGAAATATTCGTTGCAATCGTTTCTGTACGCAAATGGGGAAGAAAAACAAGACCGGGCTCGGGAGGGCTCTCATCAAAGACCGATTCTCTAAAAAGGCGCCCCGGAAGAACGATTCCTTCGTAAGTTGTGAAACCTGCCAAGATTACGACTTGTTGTGAATGTTGACAATAACGAAGTGAATTAGATATGTTCTACAGGAGCATTTAGTGTCGTCTTTTTGTTTTCAGCTCCATACTGCTGACCTCAACGACGGCGCTGACTGGGGGCGGCTCAACCTCCAGTCCGTCACTGAGGAGAGCTCCTTTCAAGAGTTCCTGTCGACGGCTCAACTCGCCGGGACCGAATTCCAGGTGTGACGACGGAAAAATTACTTTGCTTCGTAGTCATAGATTTGGTTTTCAATTGGAAAATTTCCTTCCAGGCGGAAAAGCTGAACGTGACGTTTGTGTCGTCTAAAGTCGCTCACGGCCTGTTGACCAAAGAAGAGCTGAAGGCGTTTGACAAGAAGAAGGAAGAACACAAAGACTTGCTTCGGATACCGAGAAGGTTAGTGTTGTTGATAATTGGGGTGTGGAGTAGGAGATCGAGTGAGATGTCGTTGTCGACGTAGGATGCATTTATGTGGGTCTCAACCCTCCGACTACACTGTATGGATCTATGAGTGTTCATAGACTTCTATGGCGCTGAGAATACCGCTTTTGAAGGCTTTAAGTTTGCAGGTCGAGTGAGGTGTCGTTTTTGAAGTAATTTATGGGGATCTTAGTCTCATCCAACTACACCTTGGTGTCCCTGGGGCTACCAATGAGGCTTTTGGAGTACTTTTGCCAGGTGGTCGAATTAGGCGTCGTTTTCGAAGTACTTTTGGACGAAGAATCCATTTTCGGGAGTCCCAGACCCATCCGTCTACACTGTGATGAGTTTTGGGGCTCTACGAATGCGGCTTTTGACGAGCATAGCCAGGAAGTCGAATGAGAGTAGTTTTCGAAGTAATTTTGGAAGTAGAAATAATTTAAGGGGGTTTCAGACCCATCTGACATCACCGTGGGGTTGTTTAGGGCGTCTGAGGGGCTACAAATGTTGCTTGTGAAGGGCTTTGGCCAGGAAGTCGAATGAGGTGTCGTTTTCGAAGTAATTTAGGTCGTAGAATGCATTGCTAGGGGTCTCAATTCCATCAGACTACACTGTTGGGATGTTTGGGGCTTCCGTAGGGCTACGATTGGGGCTTTTGGTCAGTGGGTCGAAAGAGGTACCTATCGTTTTCGAAGTATTTTTAGGCATGATGAAATGCATTTAAAGGGGGTCTTATATCCATCCATCCGACTACACTGTGGGGCTCAATGGGGATTTTTTGGGGCTACAAATGGGGGTTTTGAGAGATTTTGGCCTGTAAGTCGAATGAGGTATCGTTTTCGAAGTATTTTTAGGCGTGATGAAATGCATTTAAAGGGGGTCTCATACCCAACCGAGGCTTCTATGGGGCTGCGAATATTGCTTGTGAACGACTTTACAGAATGTCGAAGGTCAAATGAGGTGTAGTTTTTTAAGTATTTTTGGGCGTAAACTGCATTTAATGCATTTATAGGGGTCTCATACCCAACCGACATCTCCGTTGGGCTCTATGGGGCTTCTGTGGGGCTTCAGATGTTGCTTGTGAAGGACTTTGGCCAGGAGGTCGAATGGTGTGTCGTTTTCGATGTAATTCCTGACATACGCCTCTTCTCTACATTACAGACCGAAATGGACCGATGAAACGACCTCTGAGGAGCTCCAGGCGATGGAGAGGGATAATTTCCTCGAGTGGCGGCGTCAGTTGGCCCTTTTGCAGGAACACGAAGGAGTTCTGATGACACCGTACGAGAAGAACCTCGACTTCTGGCGGCAACTGTGGCGGGTCGTCGAACGAAGGTACGTCAGTGTTGCCAACGTGGCATCTGTCCCTGTCCGATCGCTTAATTTTTGTAAATTTTTTTCAGTGATGTCGTCGTTCAAATCCTTGACGCGAGGAACCCCTTGCTATTTCGGTGCGAGGATTTGGAAAAATATGTCAAAGAGGTGAACCCCAACAAGAGGAATATGCTGCTGGTGAACAAATCAGACTTTCTGACGGACGAACAGCGTCAGTCGTGGCACAAGTACTTTTCTACTCAGGTAGGTTCGGGATGTGTCAGCTCCCTCAAAACCAGTTTCTGCTTCCCCAACATTGTCTGAACACTCTTAAAACAGGTTTCTGCTTCACTGAGAGCGTGTCGACTCCTTCAAAACTAGTTTCTATTCCCCCATTATCATGTCAACTCCCTCAAAACTGGTTTGTACTCCCCTGAGAGTGTGTCAACTCCCTCAAAACTTGTTTCTGTTCCCCCTGGATCGTGTCAACTCTCTCAAAACTGGTTTGTACTCCCCTGAGAGCGTGCCAACCCTCTCAAACCGGTTTCTGTCCCCCCCCAAAACGTGTCTACTCTCTCAAAACCAGTTTGTGCAGCACAAGTACTTTTCTGCTCAGGTAAGTTCAGACTGTAAGTTCCTTTTTGTCCATCAGGGAATAGAAGCTGTTTTCTTTTCGGCGTTGAATGCTGCCGAAGAGTTGGAGAAAATAAAAGAAGAAGAAGAAGAAGCGGATGGCAACGAGGATGTAGATTCTGATGACGAAGGTGGCAACACTGATGAAGATGAACGCCCATCTGAACCGGTACGTTTGCTACATTGTACAACTCCCACGCTTGCCAACTTCCAGCTAACTGAGTGTCTCCCCTTATCTTCCAGGAAGTGACCAGCGACCCAAGCAACGGCCCAGCTCTCGAAAACCTGTCTCTCGGCCAACCATGGAGGCTTTTGGGGCGGGAAGATCTCATTGACCTGTTCTCCAACTTGATGGCTCCCGAAGATCCGCGAGTGACACCGGGTTTGATCACCGTCGGCCTCGTCGGGTATCCCAACGTTGGCAAGAGCTCGTCCATCAACGCTCTGATGGCCGGTAAAAAAGTGTCCGTTTCCGCCACGCCGGGAAAAACAAAACATTTTCAGGTCAGTTACCTCAAAAACCCCAAACTATAGCCAATACACTCTTCCTAATTTGCCATTCTTCGCTTGCAGACTTTGTACTTGACTCCAACTGTGCTTCTGTGCGACTGCCCGGGTTTGGTGTTTCCTTCAATGGTAACCACTAAAGCTGACATGGTCCTCAATGGGATCCTTCCTGTCGACCAGCTGAGAGATCACGTGCCACCCGTCGGTCTTCTCTGCCAGTTGATTCCAAGGTGGGTGAAGTGGCGGATAATTATGTAATTAGGAAGCAAATTTCGGCTGGTGGGGCCGCTGTTGTGCCTTTAAAACCGGTTTGTGCTACTTCACAAACGTTCAGCTCCCTCAAAGCCAGTTTCTGCTCCCCCTCAAACTTGTCAGCTCCCTCAAAACCAGTTTCTGCTCCCCCATAAGCGTGCCAGCTCCCTCAAAACCAGTTTCTGCTCCTCCTCAAACTTGTATTCACCCTCAAAACTGGTTTCTACTCCCCCACAAACGTGTCAGCTTCCTCTAAACTGGTTTTTCTTCCCCACAAACGTGTCAGCTCCCTCTAATCTGGTTTCCGCTCCTCCTAAAACGAGATGTCTCGCTCAAAACCAGTTTCTGGCTCGTTACAGGTTTGATTCATTACAACAAAACGATGTTTCAGGCACATCCTCGAAGACCGCTACTCCATCATGATCTGCGTACCTGAAGGCAAGTCAAGGGACGATCCACCGACGCCCGAAGAATTCCTCAATGCCCTCGCCTGTGAGTACCTCCCCCTCCCCCCACCATAACTTCCCCACGAAACGTTCCTAAATCATTTTCTTCAATGTCAGACTCCAGAGGTTTCATGACACAAAACGGCCAACCGGACAACCCTCGAGCCGCTCGGGGCGTGTTGAAAGAATTCGTCTCAGGCAAACTCCTCTTCTGCCAAGCTCCTCCCGGCGTCCCCCAACAAGATTTCCACAAGTACGAATTGAAAAGGCTCAAACCCATTCCGGTGCCGACTGAACAAGCTCAACGGGCGACTCGGGTAAGCCACAATGACTGCCTGTTGTAGTTAGACCTCTGCGTTGACGTTAACATTAACTTTAATTTCACAGCTGAACAACATCACCACGGAGGATGTCGATAAGATTTTCTTCACGAAGAAGGCCCCCAAAGCTCATCTCCAGGGTGTTCAGAAAATCGGCCCTGTCGAGTCAACGTAAGTTCATTTTGGCTTAACGCCTGTATATGACAACATTTTATGAAGTTTGTATTTTTCGTCGGGTTTGGTCTGTTGTGGATCTTCATGAGTTAATTAGAACTCTTTCTGATCGATTTGCGAAAGCTGTGAGCAGAAACCGTAAGTTAAAACCAGCGAATTGACGTTTTCGAGAATGAAAAACAAAAAACGCTGCAAATATTAAGCAAGGGTTCATTACTATAGGTTAATTGCGCAAAAATTAATTCTGTCGATGAGAACATTTTTTTAAGATTTTTTAGAAATTAAAAAAAATATTTCCGAGCTTTGTTAGGACAGATGTGCGATTTCAAAAAGTGGTTTATGCGTCCAAAATTACTCGGTAAACACCTTTTTGAACTCCTGGGATCCTTTAAAAATCCCATTTGTAGCTCCACGAAAGCCCCATAGATCCCCACGGTGAAATCGGATCGTTCTGGGACCCCCAATAATGGAGTTTACGTCCAAAAATACTTCGAAAACGAAACGACACCTAACCCGACCCCATAACCTAAAACCTCCAAAAACCCTTCCGCGGGTTTGGGCGATCAGGCTGAAAAACTTGCGGGCACAATTAGATGGTAAACTATTTTGTCAACATTTCAGAGTAAAAAAAAAAAAACTTGCCCGAAACGGCTTGGACGGCGGACAGACATTAAATGTTTTTGTTTTTGAAAAAAAAAAAAAAAAATTTAGTTTTGGGAATCAAGACCTCTTGAAACGTATGTCAAATTTTGAGGCCGACCAGAATTTTCGACCTCCGTCGCGATTACACAGACATAATATAATTCCAAGAACTGGCACTCTGACAGGGGGGCTCGCTTCGCTCGCCCATTTGAATAAGACTGTAGCATCCCTGCTCCCCCTACCCCTCGTGAGGTGAGCGAGGAAATTTAAATTTGAAATAACTTCCGCCCCAGCCCGCAGTATGAGCGGGAATCCGCCTGCTACCAAGGCGGAACGCATACCTTCCGTGTGAATCACATTCCTGAAAACTCCCTCTGGACCTCTCCCCCCCCCCCCCCCCCCCAATATGAAGCATAAATAGTTGGATAACCCCTGAAGCGCTTCCTGAATGAAGGAGTTAGCTCAGGAATCGGGGAAAGAAGGAATTTAATTTGGAGCGAATTATGAGTGATTGGCAGGACTGCCGATCACGGAGGCTGCGGAGGAGAAGGGAGGGTCGTTTTTTTTCCCCGACGGGCCCTGCCCGATCGGTGGGTTTTTTTTATCAAGTGCCATCCAAAATTCGCAATAATGATATTTTCGCCCACCTTCGGTGGTTTCGTTTCGGGCCATTTCGGTCATTTCGTGAAGTGTTGGAAAGAGCTGGAGCCAGGATTTTGAGACGATCTCACGAACGGAAGTTCAGTCTAACCTGCACGGCACCGATCTGCATCTTCGAGAAGAAAGTACCATTTGGGAACTTCGTGGAACCACGTGTTATGCAAGGGGATTTCTGGAAAATTTAGCAGCCGCTAAAACTAACCAGACGGGGGAACCCACAACCCTGCTTAATCGACGACACTGCTTAATCAACGACGTGTCTGCGTTCCGACCTCCTACCTACATGTACAACTATTTGCTTGCGACCTCCGTGCGCTACGATTTTCTGCGACTTCGATTTGCACCATGGCGTTTCTACGCCTGCATGATTTTCCGTCCGCATCATTCTTGTCGGCACCGAACTGCCGACCACCGGCGGATTTCTTCATTTAGCTCACTGAGCATCATAAGTTACGTCACGATCTCCTCTCATAAAATACTGAAGCTTGCTGATGATTAACAACCCTACATTTAATATTTCTATCACTCTGTGGACTATTAAACTAACCTTTCTGAGTTTTAGCATGTCAAGGCCTTCCAGCCGTTCTGGGGCACAGCCCCCTAAGTAAATGAACTGTGATATTATCTGTCAATGTTAGTTCTCTGTGTAATTTTGTAGTTTCTCATTTTCTAATCGAGACTGTACTTACAGGTATCAATTTACTGTGAGAATTTAATTGGGGCCCCGTGAGGAAATAATAAGTCAGCGGCCTGCGTGCCAACCCGGATGTCGTCTACGCTGTGCTGTTTCTGAAACTCATATTTACAGCGTTCCGTAAAGGTAAAAAACCGATTTTGAATAAACCTTTACAATTTACTTCGTGCTTGCTGAGTCAGAGCCCCGGGGGTCATATCGAACCCCTCCCTGGGGGAACTAGTCAAATGCTCGGGGTGAGACAATGTGCCTTTACCCTCTTTTTTTTTAATTTTATATTTTTTTGTGTGGAACACTCCACCCTTTGGTCCTCTGACCAGGGATAAATGTTATAAGACTTATACACTTAGTGTGTACGACTCAATTGGACTGTAAACAACGAAGATAGGAAGAGTGGCGCGGGTCGGAAATTGCGCTCAATGGGCTTATCGGACGTGAAATAGGCTCGGGAATCGAAATCTATCGAAAAATTGGGGAGTTCTCGTTTCAAATAAGAAATTTGGACGCAAATGCGCCGGTTTGCGCTCATTTTGAGGGGATCTCAACCCCCGGTAAAACCCGCGCCCCCGGATTCCTCCTCACAATGGGTGGTCCGTAGGCCACAAATCGATGTCGGCAATTTTGCGCAGGATGGCCTCAAGAATGCAATTCTCCCCGCCCAAACGGAGAAAAAAGGGACATTTTCTTCTGAGTTGTCCAGCCCTGTCTCTGCACGTTCTGAATCAATGGTTTAGATAATAAACCATAACGGTGTTTTACGTTTTGTGGCTTTGAATGTTTTTTTCTAGTTCATATTATTTATTTTGCTCAATGCAAAACATGGGTCCATGAAGGTAAAGTACGTTGGTAATTATTGAGAAAAAAACGCACATCAATCAAGTCCTTAGCCCACAATCACACGTGGTGAGAATGGCCCTTCTCAGTAAAATCATGGCAGCTCCCTCAAAACCGGTTTCTGCTTCCCAAACCTTCAATCATCAAGACATCACTGTCCCCTCCATTTCACCCCACTAATTCTTCTTTTTTTTCCAGGTCCCTGCCCGACAAAAAAGAAGGCAAGCCGTGGAAGGACCATTCGGAAAAGAGAAACAAGCGAGAAAAATTACGAAGAGTTTATCGACATTTAGATCTAGTTTAAATTCACTCCTAATTTGTCCTCCGTCTGTAAATAAACTGTTTTATTACACAAATGCACAAATTTATCGTAAACCCAAAAAATCATCAGGTAAAAAAAAATGTTTTTGTCGTTTATATTTTATTCGTTTTCCGTCAAATCTCTTCGCCCGAACTACATCAATTCGCATAACAACACCAACAGGCAAAGAGCGAACCCTTTCTCGGTTAACAATATATCAACATTATACATGTAATTCAGTACAAATCGTACCCCGAATGACGTGGTCGAGAACGATTCGAAACAACGATGTGCGTCTTATTTTATTTTCATATAAAATCTCGGTTTCTCATAAGCGTACCTCATCACAATACTTGACATTCACCACGCAGTCCTTTGAACTGAAATTCCTTGAAGCCGAAAACCTGAGATCAAAAAAGGCGACTAAATTTGACGTTTTTTTTTTAAATTGGAGGAATTTTCGTTGACGGAAACAAAACGTGAAAAGGGGGACATTTGAGGTTTTCAAATTAGTGGTTTGAGGGGAAAAGAAAGGAAAATTCAAGATCTAAAACTTTTCAGGGCTACCAGCAATGATGCCGTTTATTGGAAGCGGGATGGGCGTTTGTGAATGATGCGGTCACGAGAAGGAGAAGAGTGTTGTAGTAAATGAACGAGAAGACATCAGAGACAATATTGCGAAAGTTGTTTCTCTTCGAGAGCAGAAAATGGCCTATATAAAAAAAAGAAGTGATTTCAAGGTGGAAAGGGATCGAATACGGTATGTTGAAGAGAAAAATGAGACTGAAGGAGAAAACTTGGTTGAAGTTGGACTTGAAGAACAAATCAAACTTAACACTTTCCACGCGGCGCGGATGAATTCAGACAATCCGAACGTCCCAGATCCGCGGAGCGCCTGAATTCATCCGCGCAAACGCCCTCGCCCCATCTAGCGTTTCTTCAAGAAACTGACCATACCCCGTATGTTATCAAGTATTTTATCGTTTGTCCTCATTGTAGTTGAGTCAATCAACACAAGAATGCTCTCCGTTCCCGGTCGGACGCGCTGTCATTTTCGACGAATAAAAATCATATTTCATTGGAGAGTTGGATGATTTACCCTTTTTTCCTGGCGAAAGTTGAGGCACAATAGTACTAATTAGTTACAAAAAGTCAATACAAAACATCACAATGTACAAAAAGATCCAAAAAGAACTAAAAATTGACCAAAAATATTCAATGCATAAAGTCAGGATCGAACTCGCGACCTCAAAAACGTTCTTTCTTGCAAGAGGTTGTTGCGGGTTTGCATAACTTATCGTAGCATATAGCGGCGCGACTGAATTCAGGCCTAGTACGTAACGCACTTATTCCGATGAATTATCGTCTTGGAAAACCGTTACTATTCATAACTAGTCATAACAAGTTGTTTTATTCAGTTTTTTTTGTTCGAGTTAGTGCCGCCCACGGTGAGGAACACCCCCGTCACGGCCGCGTGGAAAGTGTTAAAGTGTAATTTTAACGCAAAAGCAAACCCCCTAAAGGCGTGTCATCTCCCTCAAAACCAGTTGGTGCTCCCCCTAAAACGTCTCAGTTCCGTAAAAACCAGTTGTTTTCTCCTCCTAAATCGCGCCAGCTTTCCCAACACGCTTTCTGGAAACAGGTTTTTTTTTTCTAGTGGAACCGAGTCAGTTAGGGATGGCCATTGAATGTATTGAAATATCGATACTTTCCTTCAACTAATAGTTTCGGGCAATATTTTTTCAACACATTGTTAGTTTCTATCGACTTTGTTCACCATTACATCAATCTCGACCCAAAGGGAAATATAAAACTGAGATCTTGAGTTCAGTGTTGGGGATGAACTGTCTGCCAAGGCTCTTGGGCGCCAACAGAGTTAGGGAACCACCCCCTGCTGGCAACACTAGCCAAACCCCCGACCTTTCCCACCAACCCTCACCACTGAGCACCCCCCCCCCCCCCCCCCCAACGGGAAGACACATGGTGAAATGAAATCTTAAATGTTGACGAACGTAGATAGGGGTGAATCCCCAAAAGCCTTTTGAACTGTTTTCACCGTCTGAAGCAAAATAAAATATTCCCATTCATTAGGTATCGATTTCATTTGTTAAGGATTGACAAATCTACAATACAGAAGCAAAGTGTCACATTTGATGACATTGTGACTCAGCCGACAGAAGAAGTGATAGAAGAAACTTAAATTGTGAATTAAACCGAGAACTGAACTAAAAGAATGGCATTAAGGAAAACTCATCCTAATGGCGTTCTTTCCAGAGTGCTTTTAACGAAAAAAACCATCAGAATATGTCTCCAACGAAAAAAACAAGCCATCAATTGAATTGAATAGATGAGCGCAACCTTTTTGTTATTACGATATATTTAATGAGCGAGAGAAACTAAGAAACATTAGGTATCTAGCGACCAAACTATGCCACACATCACATCATCCACGTGATGCTCATTACGTAAACAATTGCACCCTAACGACCGATGCGTAATAAAACCTTATGCCGATCAGAGGTAACGAACGGCTCAGGCTGCAAAAATCGTTTTGGAGTCGTTGGAATCAGCCTGAAAAGCTCATTCCATAGACCCTTGTACCAACGAAATCGGACAAAACCTTTCGTCCCCCTTTTGAGGCCTCCTTAGTTACACATCAGAGATAAACAACTTTCGTCGTGAAGGACCTCCCGAAAACCGATGAAGGGATGAGGGAGGAAAAATCAAGGTAGCCTATAACCACCCCCCGAACTCGCTGATGACAATGAGACCACCCTCATGAAAATCTGTTGAGCCGCTCGGGCTTGATGCTCTGTACACAAAAAAAAAAAAAAAACATACATGTCGAAGAGGTGAGCGCACCTTTCCATTTTTTTGGAAAAGGTTGCGCTAAAAACAACATCCGAACACTGCGTTCCAACCGCATTCACAATCTCCTTCGACCTTTTCCAACCACACTCACAAAGTCCGCCCATCTCAAGTCAACGTTTCAAGTAGTTGTTTAGGAGTAAATAAAAACTTTAATTATTTTCGATAATTCGACTAGACTACGATAAAACCGCACTTCATAAACGTTTTGTAAAGATAATTTCCGCTATAAATCAACTCGTATCACTAGCTATCGAAAGCAAATATATCATAATCTCTGTATATTTTTTAAGCTCTAAAACTGCATGATTCTTTTATATAATTCAAATTTCTCACTATATCATTTTTTTTATATATTTTCCTTATTTATATTTTCATCTTATAATTGTATTTTGGAAAGGAACTTTTCATTTTCGAAGCCTATCAATTCTTAAGACTAAACGTAGGTATACGTAGTTTTGATTCAATTATTTTTTGTATGATTAAATATCACTATATTGTGGTAACAATATGTTTCCTAAATGTTCACAGACTATGTAATTTTCGTTTAAATTCTCTTAACGATACAATCTTTAAGATTGTGACTGATTGGTGTGGAGGTGGGTAGTTTTTATTGGGAGGCATGGAGGAAGAGAAAGGAGAACTCACCCTGTGTTAAACGGCGTTCCCAAAACGCCAACCCAGTGTTGGAACGGTGGGGGGATTGCGACTGCAGCGCAACCCCTACGAGATGTAGTGAACTTTGAAGGTGGTAAGTTACCAAAACTGAACCAGAGGATGGCGCCCTGCGAATTCCGCGCAGACGTGTCGTTTGCAACTACACAACAAATTTCGTTATTCAGAGATGGCTCCTTCAATTTAGTGTAGTAGCACCTTCCTCCATGGAGACCTTAGTGAGGCATTTGGGGCTTTCGCTCGAAAGAAGGACTAGTGGCTCACTCTAGTCAGATTTGAAGGTACTATGTGTAGTTCACTACATTCCGTAGGGATAGCGCCACCGTCGACTACAGCAAATCTATCAGTCCTATCTAGTGAGTTCTCCTTTCCCTTCCTCCATGATGGGGAGGAGGAAGTCTGGCGCGGGTGGAAAAGTCCCAGGAAGTTTTAGCTGATTTGCCCCGAATCCGAGGCTGGGAGCGAGGCGAGTTTGGAGATGAAAAGAGGCGACACCAGTAAAGGGATGAGAGGAGGAGGCGGAGGGAGAATGGAAGTGGAGGGGGGAATGATGAGCGGAGGCGGAGCGGCGGAAGGACACGCACCCTTCGACAAGTGCGACCTGAGCCCCCGACGGGAGGTGAAAGAGCGGCCGCAGTCGGCGCACGAGACGATCGTTGACTCCCTTTCGTGCGTCTTCAGGTGAGTCGTCAGGTAGGCTTTGCACTTGAAGGTTTTATGGCATGTCTGCAATGCACGAGTGACGAGTCAATTCAATTCAAATTTATAATATCTTTTTCGTAGGAACTGGCTGGAGGTATTTGTGATACGAGGAAGATTTGTGATACACCATAAAAACCCCCGCGTAAGTCCACTGCACATTATAAAATTTAACTATCACCACCTGCCCCGCTGTTCTCACAAAAATTACGTTCCCCCAGGTGCCACCGACGACGCCGCCGGCCTGGGACCCAAATATGACTTTCTAGATATGACCTAGCTACATATAATTATTGAGACGGAGTTGATTGCTCAACTAACAATTTAATAAGGTAATTGCTAAAACACCTCATAGCCTTTCAAGAATGTACAAACTGAATAGGCCTGGCACTGTACTGCCCACTTTGTTCACAGCCTGAAGAAGAGGACACAGCAGCCCCGAAAGCTAGCCGATGTACCTTTGACACATTAAAGGAAAACTACCAAACTGGCTAATTCTTCCTCGTATCACAAATTTATAATAAGAAACAGATCCGTCTACCGACCTGACATTGAACGTGGCTGTCAGTGTGTTCGGCTCGGTGAACGTCCAGTTTGCTCTTGCGGTTGAAAGCGGACCCGCAGTCGGAGCAGACGTAGTCCCTTCGACCAGTGTGGAGGGTCGTGTGGACGTCGAGGATGGATTTCCGAGCAAACCCCCTGTAGAGTGAAATTGTTAGCAGTGACTTGGAGAAGTTTGGAGAGAGTTGGCCTTAAAACCAGTTTCTAGCCACCGTAGAACGTGTCAAACCCCTCAACACCGGTTTTTAATCCCCAAGAGCGTGTTACCTCCCTCAAAAGGGGTTTCTTATCTACAAAGTACATGTCAACTCCCTTAAAACCGGTTCCTGCTCTCCCAAGAACGTGTCAGCTCCCTCAAAACTGGTTTGTGCTCCCCCAAGAATGTGTCAACGCCCTCTAAACCAGTTTCTGCTCCCCTGAGAACATGTCAACTCTCTTAAAACCTGTTTCTGCTCCCCCAAGAATGTGTCAACTTCTTCTAAACCGGTTTCTACTCACTCAGGAACGTGTCAGCTCCAACAAAACTAGTTTTGGCTTCCCCAGAAATGTGTCAGCTCCATCAAAACAAGTTTCTGCTCCCCCAACATGTTCCAAGTCTGTGTCCCTCCTCACCTTTCTGCCCCCTCAAAACTGGTTGATGAGAGGGAAGTACAATGTTAATTGTCAGTTAAGTGAATGAGAGTAGTTTGGAGATACCTTCCGCAATATGTGCACCTGTAGGGGCGCTCTCCTGTGTGGGATCTCTCATGAACTCGAACGTCATACTCCGACGGGAACGTTCTTCCACAGAATGAGCATTTGCTGAGCCTCGATCTGGAGCAGAATATCAATTTTGTTATCTCAAAGTGTACTTTGTGTGAAGTTTCATGGTCAATGTTCAGCACTGGTGTACCTGTGGTAGCGACGATTGTGCTTCCTCCACGAGGCCAAAGAGTCGAACTTTTCCGAACAGTCCGGACACACTACGGGTAAAGGGTGTTTGGCCAGGTGGTCCCTCAAGTCAGATCGGGTCGACGCGAGGAATCCACAAGCCGCACACGTCAGCCCTCTCCTGCCGTTACTGCCAGCATGAGAGTCCGGAGTAGCGGCGCATTCCCCACCTGCCTTCCCCAGACAGACGTGCGACGCCAACCGCTCTTGAGTTTGATACCTTTTACGACAAGTCTGCAAACCCACAAAATTTCCCTATTCAGAACTCATCCCCTATTTCACCATTGGGGCCACAGAGACTCGCCCTAACCTGACATTGAAACGGCCTCTGTTGCCCCACGTGCTCTTCCATGTGGGCTCGAAGAGAAGCTCGATCCGAGAAAGTGGTGTTGCAAGCTCGGCACAAGAAAAGCTGATCCGGCCCTTGCGAATGGAGTCGAGCAATGTGATCTTTGAGGTGAGCATTCTGAGAAAAACTCTGACCGCACTCCTGACACCCGAAGGGCCTCTCCCCTGAAACAACCACAACTGAACAGTAGACACCAACAACTCAACAGATTTTAGTTTACAGTCCTCCCAACCAGGTTTTCATCCCCTCCAAACCGTGCAGGCCCCAGACCAGATAAAAAAGCCATCGGAAAAGCTCGTACCAGTGTGAATGCGAAGGTGAACCATCAGCGACGTCCTCGACGACAACTGTTTGTTGCAAATGTTGCAGAGGGCGGGAGAATTCCGAACGACTTTCGCCCCCGCCGTGATGACGCCGGTCCCGCACTCGGACTTCATGTGGTACGTCAACGTGGATTTGTATCGGAAAAGAGCTGAACACCTGAAGAGAAAACTCAACCGTTCAATAACGTTATGAGGCAAAGTCACGATGTTGCACAACCTTTCCGCAAAACTTACTGGTTGCATTTGAATTTGCACGCAGACTTGATGGACCCTTTTTTGGATTTTTTCGACCGCCGCCGACTGATTGACGTGTCCGCCAGGAAATTGGCCACTTTGTATTCAAGTTCGTCCTTCAACAAGGAAAATTATGTAATATTCTTGACACTGATTCGAAATTGCATAAAGAAGACATTCTTCAGTAGGTATTCCACGTTTTTACGGTCAACTACCTCAGTATGTATGTCTTCCTAATGGCAAATTTTTAATTATAATAGCTGGGACACCCTTGCTTCGCACGAAATATCAAAAAGGTATCAAACTCCCGTTCAATAATGCATCCATCCTTCACTCAGAACGCAAGCATGTCCAACCCGTCCAACCTTGATGACCCATTTCTTGTCGTGCCCGGTCAATTTGCGCCCACCCGCAACGAAATTCCCCCCCCCCCCCCCCCCACCCAAACTACAAAGCAATGAAATCCATCCAGAAGACATTCTACGGTATTGCCATCAACAGCCTAAAAAAGTCTTCCTTATGACAAATTTCACAATGAAATTCCACACAGAAGACATTTCACAAAGTTAATCTCTCTTAGTTTGGAAAAACTTCCACTTGGATTTTTGCATACGAAATTTACTGTCACGTGAATCACCGTGAAGTAATGCTACAACAATTTAATTACTTCATGGTGATTCACGTGACAGTAAATTTCATAGGTATGCAAAAATCCAAGTGATAATTTTTGGTTTATTGTATTCAGAATAATCAACCTTTTTCGAGAGAGGAGTATCATAAGGGCGAGAATGAGTCATTTAAAAGGTTTGTTCCAGGTCTGACTGAGTCTGTCGACAGAAGTTGGACAGCTGTCGACAGAACCCGACAGCACATACTTGACCTGTCGGTTTCCGTCCAACTGCTGTCAACCTACGATCGACCTGGAACAGCAGTTTCTAACCATTGCATGTCTCCGGCGATTTCTGTTAACATTCCGTCAAACCTGGAACAAACCTAAAGTGTTTGAGGGTATCTACGAGGACTTCGGGAGGACGTGAGTACAACTTGACGCGCCGAGCACCAAAATAAAGTGAGAAGGTTATGAGAGAGGTTTCAACTGGGTAGGGTTATCCTAGTCGACAGCACCCAACCACAGAACACAGAATAGAGGAACATAGAACATAGAACATAGAATCTATTCTGTGTTCTGTGCACCCAACCGAACTTATTTGAGCTATCGGTTTCCGTCCGACAGCAGTTGAACTGCTGTCAACCTACAAATCGACCTGGAACAGCCGGCGACGGCGAAATTTCGCCGACCCAGCGACCTGGAACAACAGTTTTCTCAACTGCGCATGTCTCCGTCGATTTCTGTTAACACTCCGTCAAAGCTGGAACAAACCTACGTTTTGGCAGACAACAACCTCAGTATGTCTTCCTAATGACAAATTTTTAATCACCATTATGATTAACACAAGTAAGTCTTCCTCATGCAAATTTTAAATTGAATAATTTTATAATGGAAATTATTTCCATTCAAAAGACTATTATTATTATATTGCATTCCATTATTAGACTATACTATTATATTGCCACAAAGTTTTCCTAATTTGTATTCGAAACAGGAATATCTTCTCGAAGCATAAACAAATAATATTGCATAAAAAAATACATTCCCGTTATCACTTGTTAACAGTTCATTTTTTTTATAACGTAGCAATGAAATTCCAGACAGAATACATTCAACATCAAACCGTCTTCCTAGCAAATCTTTAGGTTTGTTCCAGATTTGACGGGCTGTTAACAGAAATCGACAGAGATAACCGTAGTTGAAATAACTGCTTTTCCAGGTCGTCTGTAGATTGACAGCAGTTGGACGGAAACCGACAGCTCGAATGAATGTGGTTGGGATCTGTCGACAGCTGTCCAACTTTTGTCGACTGACGCCGTCAGACCAGGAACAAACCTTTTACTCGACAGTGCATTCAGAACTTCTGAATCAGAAGACACTTCAAAGTACATTCCTTTGATGCTGCTTCGTTGTGTACCAATATGATTACACCCAGAAGACATTCTTTGGTTACCTATGTCTTTTGGGGTGCAAGAACACAATTAATAATTAATTATTAATGTTATTAACAATTATTGTGTTAAGATAAAGATAATTATCTTTAACAAATCGCTAAAGTTTGTTAGGGGGGAATTAGGCAAAAATGTTTTGTTTCATTGGGAAGACATTGTGCCTTGATGGTCCATTGAGAAGACATTTCACCATACCATATTAAATATGGAAATAAATTGCACCATACCATATTAAATATGGTAATTAAAATATAATATATTTTGAGTCTTAAAACCTTAAAAAATTTTGAGTCTTAAAATCTCAAGAAACCTTCTTTAATATTATACAGAAGATATAGATTTCTCTAAGGTTATCACAAAATCATTTTTCTCTCATCAATACATACCCAAACAATCACTCTGTGTAGTCAGAAGGGGAATTTCCCAGTATAATATTAACTGGGCCAACTGTGCCATAAGGTTTTCCTATTGGGGTTGTCGAAGTTGTCCCCTCCGTCATCTGTTTATTCATAAAAACCACTAACTTTTTGTTTATCCTTCTCTTCATCGTCCTCATCCTCTTCGCCGTCGTCCCCCTTCCCGTCGTCGTCGCTGGTTTCGGTGTCGCCCTCGTCGTTGTCAACGTCGTCCGCCTTGCACGAGTCCAATCCTTTGTGAACCTCTTCTTTGAGGACGCCGGGGATGGTGCCGTTTTCCAGAGCCTCTTCCCCGTTTTCGACGATCTCCTCTTTGATTCTCGTCTTCAGCTGAGCCAAAGTGACCCCGCATCTGGAAGGAGGAAATCGTTAGTCCCCTTTGTAGCCCCATAGAGCCCCGATATGTCGAATCTGCCTTGGAAATTATTACGAAAACGACATCTCACTAGACTCTCTGATCAAAGCCCTCCAAAAAACACCATCTGCAGCCCCATTGCGCCCCACTGGGAAGGCTGCCCGATTTGAGATTCTTATAAATCGATTCTGCCATCAAAATCACTTCGAAAACGATACCCAACGATACTCACACATTGAACGATACCCAACGATACTCACACCTTCAAAAATCCTATTTGGGGGTCCCAAACCCGCCCGAACTATGACTGGCGGACATCACTCCAGGAGGCCCTGATCCCTCGCGGATTGTAGAGCCACGAAAGAAGAAGAAGAAACCCGCCCGAACTCCCAGTCGGGCTCTATGGGGCTATAAGGCGTCTACAGATGGGATTTAATATAGATTCTGCCGTGGAAATCACCCCGAAACCAACACCTCACTCGACTCTCACTGGCCAAAGCCCATCAAAAACTCCATCTGTAGCCCCTTTATAGCTTCATTGAGAGGTCTAGCCGATTTTGAACCCCTATATAATATATACATTATATACAATATATTATAATGTATATATATTGATTCTACCATCAAAAAATACCAAAATCGACACCTCGAGCACTGACCAAATCCCTTCAAAAACACCAATTGTAGCCCCTTCATAGCCCATAGAGCCCCACTGGGAGGTCGGTCCGGTTAAAGGACTCAATTTATTGATTCTGCCTGGAAAATCATTCCGAATACGGCAACTCACTCGACTCATGGAACAAAACCCTCCAAAAACCCCCATCAGTAGGTAGCCCTTTTAAATGAGTTTGGTTAGGGAGAGAGAACGACTCCTCTGCTGAATATTCAGCAGAGGAGTCGTTCTCTCTCCCTAACCAAACTCATTGGATTAGGCCTCTGCACCATCGGCAAACAACCACTTTGAGCCCTTTTAAAGCCTCATTGGAGGGTCAGGCCGGTTAGGCACCCTTTCGAATCGATTTGGCCAGATAAAGGAGGCAAATTCGAGCCTGTCAATTCCAATTTATGAGAGATTTAAGATCCCTCTGCAGACCAAACGCTGTCGGAGTCAAAATGCACTCAATACGTTCGTCAACGGTCATAATCATCAACTAGCGTTGGGCACCTTATGCGATTGTGTTGCATTTCCCTCTTATGATGTAATTCGAAGGTTAATTAACTATTGACTAATAACAATAGCTCTCGTGTCCGTTGAGTACATCACCTGGGAACATCGGGGTCGTCGTCGTCGTCGTCGTTGTCCGAGAAACCGTCCGAGGTGTCCATCCCGTACTGGTAGTCGGAATCCCCGCCGTCCATAGCGGCGACAATTTTCCAACCAACTCAACCCCGGCCTCAGAGTCAAATTCAAGGAGGTTCAGACCGAGTCGAAAAACTGGTTTTCGAAGGACCCCTCACCGCCTTCGGGAGAGGCCCCCACTTTTTCGTCTGCCGGGTCCGGAGACCCGCCGTCCGTCATTTGACTTCCCCGGCCAGAGGGAAAACCTTCCGGGAAGCGACCGGGGAGTCTACCGGACTCACCTGGACAACCGATGGCAAAATTCGAGGTTCAAAATGAAATGAATTTAATTAAAAACGAAAAAAATCCTTAACACTATCACAGCCCTTGAGCAGTTGACTTGACCCGAAAGAAAAAAATTGATAGCGCTTATCAGGAATTCGGACCCAACAAATGCTGCCAACCAAACTTCTCAAAAGCCCCTCCTCCTTAACAACTCTTTTTTTCTTCAACATTCCAACAAAATTATTCAGATTTCAATTCAAATTGCTAATTTGTACCAAAAGTGAAAGGGAAGTTCCAAGGGTTTGACTAGTGCAGTATATGTACATGCACTTGGGCTGTTAATTTATAGCCCACTCACCAGGTCCGAAACCCCACTGATGGGTAAGTATAAAAAATAAAAAAACGAAACCATTCCAAAATGGCACTGATTTGGAAACGGGCACATCCAACTATCCAACGGGAAAAATAGACTTGAGTTTGGTTAGGGAGAGAGAACGACTCCTCTGCTGAATACTAAATTGTTTATTCAGGTAAACAATTATAGCGTGGGGACCGGTTTCGAGCAACTAAGCTCATCTACAGCCCAGAGTGACTAAACAATTTAGTATTCAGCAGAGGAGTCGTTCTCTCTCCCTAACCAAACTCATTGGATTAGACCTCTGCACCATCGGCAAACAACCACTTTGAAAATAGACTTGGATAAGAACCAATTTTTGGTAAAATTTCTCGAGGAATCGATTGGTTGTCAAAACGAGGAGAAAAGTTCGAGCGGTTCAAGAAACCAGTTTTTTTTTTTTTTTTTTTTTTTTTTTTCAAAACGGTTGTAAGATATTTGTATTATGTAGGTATGATGAGCTCATTGAAACAGATGAAGAGGACATTAATAGATGACGATAATATCGTAGAAATGGAAGAATATTATTCTTCTATAATATCGTAGAAATAGAAGATAATATCGTAGAAATAGAAGAATATTATTCTTCTATTTAGGAATAATGATTAGGTTCCTACTATGTTCCTTTCAAACGTTACAGTCTTCGTTCACTTTTGGAATAAGTTTAATTTTAATATGGGAATAAACCATGTTTCCAAAATTAATTGCTGTTTTTTAGTTTATTAGGTACTCTTGGAATAATACACCTATGTAATGGCGACGGAGGTCAACAGTTCTGATCGGCCTTAAAATGAGACATTAATGTACGTTATAATAATTATAATTATTATACGTTTCAAGTGGTCTAGATTCCAAAAACGAAATGTCCATCCGCCGCAGCGTGCCGTCCGCGGTCCGAGCCGTTTTGAAAAGTAGGAATTTTTTAAACATCTGATATTTTGAGTATAAACTCCGTTTACCATCTAGTTGTGCCCGCAAGGTTTTCAGCCCGGTCGCCCAGACCCGTTGGGCTCTTTGGGGCTAAAAAAAAGGGGCTACGGGAAGGGTTTTTGAAGATTTTCGGCTATGAGGAAGGAACCTTCCTCCATGCGGTTCGAGTTAAGTGTCGTTTTCCAAGTAATTTTGGACGCAAAATACATTTTCTCGAGGTGTCTTAGCTGTCCAAACATTGTACAGGAAAAATTGTTTTTTTAATTTTTTCAAAAAGTACAAATACCTACGAAAGTGATGATGTATTGGTGGTGCCAAATAGGTGCATAGAGTTGGACAACCTACAACCTATAGAGTTGGAAGAATAGGTAATTAATTAGGTATTACAATTTATTAACGTTTAATTTCAACTGATGTATTAATAGGTATATTAATATATTGAAGCAGAAATTGCAGATTTACCTGAGCAATTGTGACGGAAAGTTGCAAATCAATAGGGCCAAACTGTCAGTTTGGCCCCTTGCCGCTCACAAGTCTCAAGGTCAAACCATGCCCATAGGGCCAAACTGGCTCTCTTCCCAGTTTATATTTTCCCACAATATTACAAATTGTGGATGATTCAAAAACGGATTGGAATTCGATCCTATATAGATTTTCCAACAAATTACAAAAAAAAAAAAAAAATCTAGTTGACAACTTATACACGTGAGTTGCTACAATCGCTGGTGTTTTAGAAATAGTAGTTTCGAAAGCAGTTTGGCCCTTTGGGCGCTCAGGTCTCGGGGAAACGAATACATACCATACGAATACATTGTATTCGTATGGTATGTATTTGTTTCACCGACTGCGAGCAGAGCTGTGTCGTCTGTAAACGTCTCCTCTTTTTCTGGTAATTCGCTGGGAAATAAGACATACCTACCTACTAGCTCAGTAGTTTAATCCGTGCCTACTACAGTCTACTTCCTTTTGGAACACCTGCGTGTATTTTGTGTGCCTCCGAATAGGAATCTTAATGTTTAACATGGAAATACCTATCTGGCAAATGTGCTTAAGCTAAGGTATACCGTAACTGTAACGTTACAATTGTAACGTTACAGTTACGGTATACCTTACCTAACTCAAGAAAGATGGGAGAGCAAACAACCTACTAGTCTAGAGCAAACTAACTGTCTAGTGCCTGCTCAATCACACTGGTGATCCGATGCACCTGATCAATGGTTGAGTGCTTTTCACGGAAACCGAATTGATGAGAAAGAATGAGATTACGCTCTTTCACAACTACCATTAATCGCTTGTGGATAATAATATTACGTAATATTACATAATATTATTATCCACAAGCGATTAATGGTACCTAATCATATGATCCCAGGAGGTAAAATAAGGTGTAGTTTTCCGAGTACCTTTTGGTAATTTTGGGCGCAAAATCAATTTTTTCGAGGTCTCACGTCTATCCAAACATTGTTTTCAAAAATATTTCAATGACAAAGAATTAATTTTTACACGAAGAATAAGAAGAATAATAAACCCTTGCGTAAAGTTTGCAGCGTCTAATAATAATTATTAGACTACATACCTAATAATTATTAGTCTAGTCTAATTATTAGACTACCTAATTTGGAATGTCTCCGAATAAGAAGTTTATCGTTATAGTCTGAATTTTCCTGGCTGATTTAGAATCTTCATTGTTCATTTTTGAATAACATTTTCTACTGGTGTCGATTGATATGGTTCATTTTCAATCCTGATTTCTGAATAAAGAGATGCTTGCTATTATTCAGGTTTTTTAAATGTAGTAGGTACATATTCCTAATTCCTAGTACATCCCTCTAGGGTGCATGCCTTCAGGATAGAGAAGAAATCGTCAAAACACATTTTCGAGCCTGATTTAGAATCTCTTCATTGTGCATTGAGTTTCTTCAGGATGGGGATCGATTGTGTAATTTCCAGTTTAATTTGGTTCATTGGGCATTTCTTCAGGATGAAATAAAACACGGTTCACCCATCGCCGCACTTTTTTGAGCAATTTTCTAATATTGTTTTGTTCTACTTCATCCTGCATCTAACTGAATGATTTTCACTGGCGCTTTAGCAGATGCAACTGCGTCGGTAGTCGCATGAAGTCCCTGGTTGACCCTAATATTCTCAGCGATTAAAAATAATTCTTAATGAAATTATTTCATTCTAAGTGACAAGACACCCATGTCTGTAAAAACGTTAAAAATCGCTCTTAAACAAAATAAAAGGCCTGTGTTGTAAACATGTGGGTTTATATGATCGGTTGTCAGGGAAGTAGCGCACAAGAGAGAGATTTAACTCAGTACAGTCTAAATGGATGCTAATCAATATAGCTTGAACTCCGTAAAATCCGACAGGGACGCCCAACGGGGCAATGCATTTTGTAGCCAAGAGTTTCGTTTGAGCGAAATTTCGTTATTTAAAAAAACATCGTAATTTGACTCCGGATTTCATTCGGTTGAAAATCGACGCTACGGGAGAAAGTGACAACGAAAAAACATTCTTTGCAACGTCAGGCGGTCTCGTAAAGGGCGAAGTTTCCCGTTTGAGGGGAAACCCCAGGAAAGGGGAAAAATTGAAAACAAATTTCGGCGTGAAAATGGCCTGAAGTGATTTGGGGTGTTTTCGGTTTGGATGAAGTGGAAGAAAAAAAAGTTTGAGGGTTGATAGGGGGTTTGTCGACGGGGCATTTTTTTCAAGGTCGTTAGTAAATAACGGGAACAACGGTTGAATGTTTTGGTGTTTTGACGGGATTGACGGGTTTTGAAGGGTGTAAATTCAATGTCGAATTGAGGGAATGTGAATTTTGAAAGGAGACATTTCTCAGAAGGACGAAGTCGTTTGGAAATTTTATGGGTTGTATGATTATGTCGTAATTACGGATTTAAATCGCCTTAAAACGCCAGAACCGCTACTTGTGTGAATCGATGCAATTGTTTCAAATTGCCTGAAATTATTCACGAGTTTATTGTTCTCGTAAAAAGCGTTCGCGTGAAAAAATCATTATCTCGCCCATCCCTCGGCCGTCGAGGGAAATTCGTTTTCAGAGGTTGGCAACGCTAACCCCCCCGACCCCCGCACCAGCAGACGTCCCCAGAACACCCTGATCCTTTATAGTTCAAACCCACGGCCGAGCTCTGCGGACCTTTTCTCTTTCCCCTCCCAGGCTGTCGAAATTTCTATCAATTTTTCTCCTCCTCCTTTTCCCCCACTCCGACCCCGTTTGAAAAATCATCGAAACCGGCGAGTGGAGAGCGACGGCAAATCAGGTTTCGATTTTCTTTTTTTACAAATGTTTTAATTCCTCTTTACTATTTCAGTCATTTTAAAACACTTCGATTTTTTTTTTTACGTATTTTAACTCACACCGGGTGTTTCCGCTGTGTGTAGCAACACTCTGGAGTGGACACTTTTAATTTTAATTTGTCCCTCAATTATAAACAACCTCAGTGATGTCCTCGGTGACTAATTCGCTGATAATAAAGCGATGAATTCTGCACTGGACTAACTAAACAGCCCATGTCGTTGTTTAAATTGTTCAAACCCCATTTCTAACACGCAGTTATAAATGATTTAAAAATTGACGAAAAGTCGGTTTTAAATCCCAACGTTTTATTTTTCAAATTGTCATCGTCCAAACGATCCCAGCTGATTTTCAACGTGAGGCCACCGGGGTTGACGTCACTTTAAAAACTTCCGGAAGCGAAATTTTCGACTGGTCAGCGGGCAGCTGGGCGATGCCCCAGTTTATCAACGACAATTTTTTTCCGGCAAGTTTCAAACAGCAAAAATACCTGATAAATGCCGTATAAAAATTGAAATAAGTCGAAGAATTTCCGACGTGTAGTTTTGTGGGTTTAAACAGAACCTGGTTTTTAATGGCATTGAGCTGTTGCTACGCCACCGACTTACCTACCCTACCTACTTGGTCTAAAAGCCTGCCGTGTCATAACCTCATCCGTGTTTGGAACGCGAAATCTTTCCGGTTAAGAATTATATTTCCAACCACTTTTCTGGAGGTTTTTTTCCGTAAAAAGATTTTGGAGGGAAAGTTCAATTTTAGGCGACTTTTTAAATTCCGTCTTTTAACGTTATCATCCTGCCATGTTTGCCAGGTGCTGTTTGTAACTGTGACGGTCACCAGCGAAAATTACGGTTTTTCCCACACGGAAGTGATTTCTTTGGCGTCACGAAATGGGGATGGGATATCGATATTATTGAATTATCGACATTTTCCCTTGCAATATTCGATATTTTGATATCACAATAATTTTGACACAGTGAAGTTATTTCAGTTCCAATATTATCGGGAAATATCCGATTTATAGTAGTATTAATACTACTCAAATTACTGACTACAAATCCAATTTGTATGAAATATTTTGACTATAATAAAATTTATTATACTAATTAATAGTATTAAATTTAAAATTTATTAAAACTAAATTAGTATTAAATTTATTAATAGGTTAACCTATGCCTATCAAAGAATAATAAACCAGCGTGTAAAATTTGCAGCGTTTGTTAAATTGTTTGTCATCCCCCTGTTGTCCATAATTTAGTTGCTCCATGTGATACAATTTTTATTCTTTCGCCATTGTTTAGATCTGTTGCTGAACCTTCAGTATTGATTTTGCTGTATTTTACATTGTCACCGAGAAGGGGAAATAGTGATAAACAAAAAAACAGTCTTTTGCCCTGTTCGTCATTCCCCTGGATAATAATATATTCCTCGTCAATAAACTGTACTGCTGGTATATATATATATTTTGCTAGTCTGGAAATCGCCACTGTTAATAGACTAACCCAATTGTAAACTAGTAATTTGTGGAAATTATTACCGATTATAAATTTATATTGTGTGAAACTAGTTATAAAATTTATATTGTATGATAATATCATAAATAAAATTAAAATTAAAAATGTATGAAATTAAATAATATTTAATATTATTTAATTTCATACATTTTGTTTGGAAGATTTCGCCACTGTTAATGGAATAACCCAATAGTGAACTATAGTAAACTAGTAATTTGTGGAATCTATCACCTAGGTATCGATTATAAATTTCATACATTTTATTTGGGGGATTTTCCACGTGAGATTTTACGTTCTGAGTTTTATAATATAAAAAATATTATGTTACTCGGGGAAAAATATTGTTTTAAGGAATAAGGAATAAATAAGGGATAAAGAATAAAATTTATTAAGATTTAATCTTAAGGGATAAGGAATAAATCGAAAGAAAATTCGGGAGAAATTTTTGTGAGTATCGATAATTTGCGCCATTCATTTGATATCAATATCTTGTTTTGACATCCCAGCCCTACTTCGAAAGCTCCGCCGTGTCGAGCGACTTCTTTCCCGACACTGTTGAAAAGTAACAGCTACATTCCCCTACCTGTTACATTGTAGACAAAATTCGCTGATAATCGGCTGTGAGACTCACTCGGGATTTTACCTTTTGACCCGCTCGGCTTTTTATAAATTTTTTTAATTCAATTATTTGTCATTCCAAATCCTTCTCGTCTCGCGAAATTCTCATACGGCGGAAGCTCTTCGAATTTTAACCGACTCGGCCAAATCGATTTACTCGCCGTCGACGCCGTTTGTGTTAAATGTGTGTAAGTCACAACAATCTTATAAATAGCCCGAATGAGCCGTCTGTTAAAATCTATGGAACGGTACATATTTACAGTCGACATTTCAGAGAAATGAGTTACTACTTCGGTAGAACTTGGTTTGAGATAACCTTCATGGTTTATTTACATCTGCTGGAAACTTTTAAAAATCGTTTGAAACATCAAAACATGGAAATGTTTTGTACAGTTTGAGTGTTTTGACGTTTCAAACGAAACTGGAAGTTGACGGTGGATTGCGGTTGACGGTTTGTGCAGTTTTGAAATTCCTCGGTGGTTGATAGCTGGTCAGGTTTTAGCGTGAGTCATTATTTCCTCGCTAGACAACCGGATGTGGGGTATTTTAAATGGTGTATACAGTTGCCTCGGACAAGTATGGGGCTTATTAATCAGTAATAATTATTGATTTAAATTATTGATCAATTATTGATTTAAATTATTTAAAGGGGCAATAATATGTCGAAAACGACTCCTTGCTCGACCCGTTGATCAAAGCTCTTCAAAAAACCCAGCGGTACCTAGCTGCTTAGAAAGTCTAGAGACCGTTTTGAGACCCCGTTAAAATCACTCCGAAAACGACACCAGACTTCACTCACTAACCAAAGGCCTTCAAAAACCCCATCTGCAACCTCTTTATAGCCTCATAGAGGCCCACTAGGTGATTGTTACGATTGAGGATCCTTATAAAAGCATTCTGCCTTCAATATCATATCGAAAATAACACCTGTCTCACCGCATTGATGAAAGCCCCTCAAAAACCCCTTCTGCAGCCTCTTTATATAAATCTATTTAGCCCCATAGAGCCCCAGAGGGTTTTCCGATTTGAGACTCTCATAAATCAATTGTGCCATCAAAATCACTCTGAAAACGATCCCTAACATACCAAAGCCCTTCAAAAAACCATTCTGTAGCCCCATTGCGACCCACTGGGGTCTGCCCGATTTGAGACCCTTATAAATCGATTTTGCCTTCAATTTCATATCAAAAATGACACCTGTCTCACCTCATTGATCAAAGCCCTTCAAAAAACCCAGGTTCACTGGGAGGTCCGGCCGGTTTAAAATTCTTATAAATCGATTCTCACTTAAAAACCTTCCCGAAAACGACACCTAACTTGACTCCATCACCAAAGCCCTTCTAAAACCCCACCAGTAGCCCCTTAATAGCCCCAATGGGAGGTCGGGACGAATTGAAATCCTTATAAATCGATTCTGCCTTCAATTTCATATCGAAAATGACAACTCACTCAACTCATTGATCAAAGCCCTTCAAAAACCCCATCTGCAGCCTCTTTATAGCCCCATCGAGCCTCACTGGGAGTTCTTCTTTGACAATCACTCTGTAAACGACACCTCATTTGTAGCCCTTAATAGCCTCATAGAGCCCCGCTGGGAGGTCTGCCCGAGTTGGAACCCCAAAAAATCGATTCTGGCTTCAAAAACAATTCGAAAGTACCTACCTAACACCTTAGTAGACTGCCTGACCAAAGCCCTTCTAAAACCCAATTTTTAGCCCCTTTACAGCCCCATAGAGCCCCACTGGAAGTCGGACCAGTTTGAAATGCCTATAAATCGATTCTTACTTGAAAACCACTCTGAAAACGACGCCCCACTTGACTCATGTAGCAAAACAGCACCATTTCGAGGTTGGGCCGACTCAGGACCCCCCGTAATTCCATTTTCCCTTCAAAATCACTTTGAAAAACGACACCTCTCTCGACTCACCGACCAAATCCCCTTAAAAACCTCATCTGTAGTCCCTTTATAGCCTCATACAGCTTCACTAGGAGGTCCAACCAATTTCGGACGTTCCGGTTTCATAATCCTGAGCCAACCTGGAAACGTCAAACTTATACAGGTAGGTAGAAACCGTAAACTACGTTCGTTACCACTTCACTCCCAAGAGGCGGAAATTCGCATCTTGTGACGCGGTGTCTTGAATAATAAATTCAAAGTTTCCCGACGACCGAAAGACGGTTTATAAAGAAGAAACGTTGCAAATTTTACAAAAGGGTTTATTATTCTTTCATATAGAAAAATTGTGCAAAAATTCATTCCGTCATAAAAAAATATTTACAAATTGTAAAAAAAACGTTTTTTTCGTAAAATGTTTGAACAGATGTGGGACCTCGGAAAAATGAATTTTGCGTCCAAAATTACTCGGAAAACGACACCTTATTTGACCACCTGGGATCCTTCAAAAATCCAATTTGTAGTCCCTTGAAAGCCCCATAGATTCTCATAGTAAAATCGAATCGTTCTGGGACCCCCAAAAATGAATTATACGTCCAAAACGAACGTCGAAACGACACCTAACTCGACCCAATAGCCGACAATCTTCGAAAATTCCTCCCGTAGCCCCAATTTAGCGCCATAACGCGCCACGGGTTTGGGCGATCGGACTGAAAACCTTGCGGGCACAACTAGACGGTAAACCGAGTATTTTGTTAAAATTTCAGATTAAAAAAAAAAAAACATTTCTACTGCCCAAAACGGCTCGGATGGCGGACGGACAGTTTTTGGAGTGTCTTGAAACGGACAGTTTTTGGAGTGTCTTGAAACGGACAATGTCAAATTTTAAGGCCGCTCAGAATTTTCGACCTCCGAGGCGATTAGGATACCTACATAGGTGTATTATTCAAAGACTAATAAACCAAAACGCTGCAAACGTGGTAATCGTACATTAATATCGTGAATACGACTCACCCTGTAGCCTTATTTGGCACAATGTTGTGTAATGTTCCGCCATACTTTTCCCCTTTAAGATCCTAGCCGTAGCCTGTAACACCGCCAGGTATTACAATGGAAATCTCAAACCTTCCCATCTTCTCTTTTTCAGGTGCGCGCCAGTATCGGGGGTTACCTTCGACTCCGGACACCCCCTCCTTCGGGATGTTAGGCGTGTGGACGTCCGAAGTCGGTGACAACTTCGCTGAAACCCTCGCCGGTATAGACAAACCGGAGATGTTCCACGGGACGATCGACCTCATTGGGAGCTCGGACGAGGAGTACGAGTCGGACGTGAAGCTCGACGAAGAGCTGGCCACGTCCCGGGACGACGTCGACGACGCCTCGCAACCGGAACCCGAAGTGACCGCCGACGACTGGTTGAGGGAGATCGAAGTGAGGGATGTCGTTTATGATATTGTCGACTTCGTAGAAAGGTGAGGGCCTTGTTTATTTTAGTTTATTATTATTGGGTGTTTTTTTTTTTTTTTTTTTTTTTTTTTTGGTGTGCTACAGTGAGGATCGGTTTAATAAAGGTACCATTAAATCCAGATTTACCTTATGATTCAATCACCAGGTGCCACAAAAGGGGGTGTGGATGCAACGTTTGGTGTAGATTTTTTCTTCTTATGTTTTTTGGGAAAAAACCACGATTTTTTTTTTTTTTTTTTTTTTTTTTTTTTAAACGGATAACTTCGAAAAGGTGCGTTGTAGGTAAAAATATTCTCCATAGTAAATTAATGAGCACAAAATTCTGCATCGAATCAGCTAGGTACCTTAGGAAGTAAAAATTGAGCCAGCCGTAAGGGCGCGTCGGGCCGCCAAAGAATGCTGATTCTTTCCAACTTTTCGAAAAATCAAGATAACTTAGAATTTGAATGTCTGCAGTTCGAAAATGTTCGGAAACTCTTCTGAGCAGCTCTTGCCATCCTATTTAAGTCATGTGATTGTATAGTGCCTTAAATTACTTGTTTTGGGCCTCTTGGATGTATCTATTTATTGTTAGTTATTCTGTTAGTAGGTCCCTCCGAGTGACTTAGCTCCACTTGAAGGCTCTGACAAACAGAACGCGGTTTCCACGCGTTTGCTCTTTAAATGCAATGGTAACGGCCGATAGAAATTCACCACTAAAATTGTGTGATTTTGATGGTAAATTCGAGCTGTTGGAGGATTTTCATGTATTCATAAACATTACATTACTTGCTAATTGTGGGAGAATATTTGATGAACCGGCCCTGATTCTTTAAATTGTCAAGTACTAACACCAAGCTGATCGTTTCAGAAAGGTCTTAATGCCAGAATTTGGGTTCGACCCCGACGCCATGATCAAGCAAGAACAAATCGCCCTGAGAGAAGGATCATGCATGAAGGTACTTGCCTTAATGAAGAGTATTTATGGCCGGTCCTCACGCTGTTAACCCTTCTGTTGAAAGGAGGAGCGGCGCATTGGTGAACTAAAAGCGCTGCAAACATCGAGAGGAAACGATCAATTCACCACAAAATGAGCACTTAGAATCCGCTATACAGTTCTTCAACTGGTCTTTATAGAATTTTAACATAGGCATTAGACGTTAAAACCAGTTGTAAAGCTCTCCAATTTAGTTTAAAGCCTTTCTAACTAGTTTTAAATCACTCAAACTGGTTTTATAGCTTCTACAATATAAGTACAGTTCCTAAACTTTTTAAAAGCATATTGACTCAGGTAGCTCTAAAAATGTGGCTCAAACCAAACGTGAATCTCCTAAACTAGTTGCTCAGCTCTTCAACAGTTGAAACCAGTTACTGGTTTTATAGCACGTCAACTAGTTGCACAGCTCTTTAACTGGTTATATTGCACTTCAACGCAAATTTTGATCTCTTAAACGGATTTTACGGCGAGTTAACTAGTCTTATCGCTCTTTAACTGGTTTAATAGTCGTATCGCTCTTTAACTGGTTTAATAGTCGTATCGCTCTTTAACTGGTTTAATAGCACTTCAAACCAAATTTTAAGCTCTTAAACTGATTTTAAAGCATGTAAACTAGTTTAACAGCTTTTCAACTGGTTTACTAGCTCTTAAAACCAACTTTTAAGCTCTTAAACTGGTTTTATAGCTCGTAAACTAGTTGAAGCAAATTTTTATATCTTTAACTGTTTTTATAGCTTGTAAACTATTTGTACAGCTTTTCAACTGGTTTAATAGCACTTCAAGCGAAATGTTATGCTCTTAAACTGGTTTTATTGCACTTCAAAGCAAATGGTGATCTCTTAAACTGGTTTTATAGGAAGACGCGATATATAATATATATTATGTTGCAGTCGAAACCCGAAATCAGTCAAAACTAGTTTTGCCTAGACCAAACTAGATCTGACGAAGGCCCTCAGGCATTTCAAGTTTTGACTAGGCCAAACTAGTTTTGACGAGGGCAGATCTAGTTCTGACTGCGATGAATGTTGCAGTCAAAACTAGTTTTGACTGAGAGCCCAACTGAGGAGTACCTAATCTATCAAACGCGAACATTTCCTTTTTCCGAAGCGAATGAAGTCTGAATCCTTGAATGTGAATCAAGGAGATATCTGAAACTGTTGTCAGTGCGGCAAAAATGGTCGCATATGCCATAACCATATGGTCTTCCGTTCGTGCAGTTCATGAAGAACAGGGCCCTTTACTCGGGGATCAAACAATCGCCTTATAAGGCTATGTTTGGCTGCGAACCAAGAGTAGGTCTCTCCACATCGTCGTTGCCGGCAGAAATTGAAGCGGTCAATGTTAGAAGGGGATGTGTTACATTTACTTTACTTTAAACATATCCCCTTTTAACATTGACCGTCCACGGATTTTTATCCGTATTTATACAGATTTTTGGTGTCTGCATAGATCATCACGAATGTATCTGCCGTACGTATTTTGCTCTCTACATATACCTATTCCGTCATCTCGGAATTCCACTGTTTCCTCTCTTTCCCTTTGAGCCTGCTGACAAGATAATTCAAATGTTTTTCAAGGGCTGCTGAAACCAAGGTAGACAGTCAATATTATAGTTGGTTTTCGCCTATTCTACCAATTATTTTATGGAATCTACACTTGATGAAATGTAGAAGCAAATTTCATTGCCGTTCAAATTTGATAACCTCTGTCGCGAACACATTGGTCGATTATTCTGAGAATAATAAACCAAAAGGAAGGTAACTGTGATCAAGATTAATTAATAAAAATTTTATGAATTAATCTTGATCACTTACAAGGGCATTTAATGCTCGTTACCTTGTAATTGAACCTCTATGAACGCTGTAGGAAAATTACGAGACAAGGAGGACCTGGAACTTGTTTTTGATGCCAACGTTGAAACAGATGACGATGAAAATGAGGTACACCAACCAAGTATAGCAACTGCTCGGCAACAGGCTCACGACAATTTAAAAAGACAAGCCAAAGGGATGAAAACCACTTCCGACGAAAAGCACCCTCCTGTGAGCGTTGGAGACAATGTTATTTTCCGGATTCCAGATGTGGATTGAGGGAAAGCTGATCTCCGAAATGTGATCGCAGTTGTGACCAAGAAAACGGATGATGCGTTTCATCAGCTTGGAACGAAGCATGGAATTCTCGACAAAATGTTCGCTCGATCTGAGTTTGATGTTTCCCAAGAAGCATTCCTATCCGTAGAAGACGTCCCTCAACTGCAAATTTAGCTTCGTGCAGCGTTAATCCTTGCAAACTCTTTTGTTGCAGTGTTTGGTTGTTAATTATTTTTGATGAAAAGTACCTATTACATGACTGAGAGAGACGATGAGGTTCTTTCTGCCGCCCACAGGCAAAACTAGATCTGACTAAGAGCTTAGTCAGAACTAGATTTGCCTAGTCCAAACTAGATCTGCCTGCAAGCCTTCGTCAGAACTAGTTCTGACTGGTCAAAACTAGATCTGCCTGAGGGCCTTCGTCAAATCTAGTTTTGACTGAGATCGGGGTTTGCCTGCAACATATACAACCAGTTTACTTACTAAACTAGTTTTAGAGCTCATAAACTGGTTTAAAATACTTGGACCCAGATATTGATCCTTAAACTGGTTATACAGCTCTTCAATTGGTTTTATAGCACTTCAAACAAGTATTGTAGTTCTACAGCTCTTCTTCTTAGCTATCCTAGGGCTTTAGCTCCTCAAGTTGGTTTTTTAATACCTCACTGTGCTTCGAGGCAATACAAACCTTGCAACCTTGCCAACCAGGCCTTGGAGTATGTGCTTGTCTTGTAAAGTCTACAACAATTTATCGCTAACTGGCCACTGAATGAAGACATGAATGCTTCCCACAGCCCTACTGTCAGATGGGTTGCTTGTGTTCGAGTTTGCGAGGAGCCTTCCAACACGTGCCGACCCACTGTTCGAAAGAAGGGTGCATGTTCGAATGCCATTGCCAAGCGAGAGGGTTGTCAGCCTTAGACGACGAAACTCACTACGCTGACAAGTCGAAAAGGAAAAAGAAGATCCCGAACAGGTTAGTTACACGAAGATCCTGTTCAGTTACGTTCCATGCGGTCTTTCACATCTGGCGTTTGCAGGTTTAAAGACGTCGTTCTGGGGAGAGCGTACAAGAAGCTCCATGCGCGCACCATCCACGACAACAGCGACGACTCCGATTCCGATTCAGACTACGAAACCAATTTAATTGTAAGCGCCAAACCCATCAAAATAAATACACACGAAAAACATAAAATTTGCCTTAAATAAATTCGACTTCACGTTCAGCCTGCCTTCAAGAAATCGCCCGGCTCGTCACCGCCCAAAGGCCCTTCGCCGGAGCCCAAAAAAGACGGCAACGGTTTGGGCTCCAAGCCGGACAACTCGTGGATCAACACCGACAAGATTGCCAACATCAAGAGGACAATAGCAGAGCGAAGGTGAGCGTCTGATCCCAAAGTTTTTAATTTGATTATTCCAAATGATTTCTTAAATTGAAAAATAAATAAAATCGAATAAACAGATAATATTATTAGGCAATAAATAAAATTGGAAATATAAATTCAAAAAATTTAAAATAGGTCCGTAATACATCAATTTAAAATCCTTACTTGATGAAAATGTTTCAAAAAAAATAAAATTATCAAGTGTGACCACCTAATTGCCTCAAATTTGATTAAAATAATATGTTATTATCAATAACTTATAATTTAATATTAATTCTATTGTTATTTTAATTATGAATAATGATATTATTAATTATTTTACATACTAGGGCGAATACTACCACCAATTGAGGGGGTGCGGCAATGGAGACCAGGTTGGCGCCCTGTTATGGCTCACAGGTCCAGAATAGAGGGTTTTCTGGTCTCTCAGACTTTCGCTCCATTGGTGTGGAAGCTTTTCCTAGATGATATCTCATTTGTTTGGCCACATGGGCTTGAAACGCTTGACACCTTGGAGGCTTTGAGTGGCTTCTCACATTCAGTCGTCAAAGCTAAGGATGTTGATGTTAGTTGGTTGGGGGGGGGGGGGGGGAGACAGATTGCGAAAAGTGCCATTTTCAGCGCGCGCTAGAGGCCTTAATAATTAAAAAATCCTCATTTTACATCCATCCCATTTTTCCCCATTAATTTAATAATAATTATTAAAACAATTAATTTTAAGGCAATAAGATGATCACACTTGATAAACACACAGTTTTCCCATTCCCATTAAGTTCGTAGTCTTGTTTCTGGGCGTGGAAGGCGTTTGGCAACAAATCGTTGCAAATTCAGCTAGTTCCGGTCTCTGAAACGTTCCATGAGTTGTGTCGTTGTTAGTGTTGATCCATTCAATCGTTGACTTTGCAGGGTGGGTTTCATCGCCAACACAATAGCCGAAGAGCAGACGCTCGCCGACGTCAACATCTGGTGTTCGCAACACAACAAATACTCCTGTTTGTGCATAAACTACGTATACTTCTCCAAAACGAACTACCTTTTGTGGAAACCCTCGAACAAATCCAGGTAGAGTATTAGATTGTAGTAGATTGCTACAAAGTGGCAACGGTGTGGCAACTGACGGTTTTTTTTTTTTTGTTTTTTTTTTAGGTATCTGGCAAACAAGGTGATGTTCGACATAATGCTTAAAGAACCTGCACACAACGAAATCCCTTACGAAGTCTTCCCGTATAATAGACACAACCATTGTAGCCGGACGTTTGGCTCCTTGTTGGACTACAATGTGCGAAACAAAGATGAGACGTACGTCGCCAAAAGGAAATTGGAACTGGAACACAACGTGTTGTCGTATAGCAACAGTTACGTGAAATTTAGAAATTTTTTATTGGTGAAAGCTTCGGAACCGGTGCCTCCGGCGGAGCCGTTCAACAGGTTGAGTAAAAAGTGGAGCATGGGAAAGGTGATACAATTGGTGAAGACGGCCGAGAAGGGGAAGGTCGACGTGGGGGAAGAAAACCTGGATGTAAGAGTGTGTTATCAAATAGACGACGGCAATAGCGAAGATGACAAGACGAAAGTGTCCGGGAGGAAGAGGAAGTTGACGCAGAAGATGAAAGAATTGGAGGAGGAGAGGAAGAGGGAAAAGGAGGCAGAGATGGAGGACATCAAGAGGATCGAAGAGGAGATGAGGTTGAGGCAGGCGATGGAGGAGGTGCCGGCGAAAGTGCCAAAGCGGCGGGGGCGTCCGCCGAAGGTCAAAGTGGTCGACAAAGTGGAGCTATGCCGTTTGGAGAGGCAGAGTGTGATCGAGAGGCCAAGTAAGGCTTTGGAGCTCCGTGGAGAACAGACTCCAGAAGTGGAAATCCCTTGCAAGAATGGAATGAAACTTCCCACGACGGACGTTCGTATAAAACAAGAGCCTGACGCATCTGACTACTTCAAAGAAGCTCCGGCTCCGGTCAGCTCAAAAGCACTCAAAGACTGCCTGGAAAAAGAATTCCGCGAAGACACCCCAAAACCTTTTCATGGATTTTCCGACTGTGATGAAAATAGTGATTTGGAAGACTGCGATTCCATATATAGCAAAAAGGTGCTCGTCCTCAGCCCACGATCCGACGGCTACCCCCATATGGGCCTTTTGTGCCTCACCCCAGGCGTTGGCTACGTCAACGTCACTGAATCCCTCAGAGGCACCGTCGTCATAGCCGACCCGATCAACGACCGACGCCGCTCTTTCGCCAACCTCCGCCTCGCCAACGACTGGCTCAACAGGTTTTTCCGGTCCAAAGTGGCTCTAAGTCCGCCCGACTTGACTCTCCAATGGATCCTCGCCACGCCGGGAGTCCTCAAGCTCAAACAGTCCCAACCCGTCGACCCCGACATGTTCCAAGACAATACAGTCATCACCCCACACGGTCCCGTCCGCCGAGTAGCCAACAATTGCTCCCTGCTAAGGCAGCAACTGTCCGACCATACCGTTTTCCGCCCTCTAATAAAAAAACAACTCGCCCTCCAAGACACCAGTCGGTGGGTTCCAAACCCCAAGTACGGCAAAAAGTCAACCCCCACGTACAACACGTTCACACTCCGCCCTCTTCCTAACCTCACCAAAATCCTTTCGAACAAACTCCCCCCAAAACCCGACTGCTTTCCAGCCTCCTAAATGTGCTCACTTTTAACAAATTTGAAACTTTTCCTATCAATGTTTCCTCATTTTCAGACTTTTCCGAATTACAAAGACTTTTCAGTGTTACCCGAGTAGTTTTAGTCAACGAGCTGTCTCGTAATACGTTTCTCATCGTTAGGAGATTCGTTGCCACACGTCCATCAACTCCGAAAATCCGGCATTTCCCCTCTTCTGATTTTCAGTGAGTTTTTGGAATTGGCAACACCGTAGTATTCAGCGCTACGTACAGCGCGATTTTAATTTTTTTTTCCTACATGTGTAAATCGATGTATAAAGCGACGTTTTAAACAAAAGCTCGTCATTTATCCCTCACCAGGTTGGGACTCCAAAAACAAAACAATCACAAATAAATATACCTTTATTCCAGCAGATCAACACTAATAATGTTTCGAATTTGTTGAAAACCTCAATCGATTTTCAATATCACCATCACATACGTAAATAACATAAATCACAATAGCGTGCAACAAAAACTTGAACATGTACCACTTAAGCAGGCAAGATAACAGTTGTCTAGTACATAACGCAGAATTACTCGTTACACTTATTTTTGGCTGTAGACGACGCTGTTCGGGAGAGATGTGTGCGTGATTTGTGCAGTGGAAATGTTGAAGCAACCCTGCTTTTTGGGGAGTTACAGTCGAATACAATGATGGAAACAACACTGCTTATTGGGGAGTGTAGCCTCATACGACAATAGAAACAACAGTACTTTTTTGGGGGGAGTTTCAGCCACACTATAATGTAGAGTCGCAGCACTGCTTTTGGGTAATTTCAGCCATATTACAATTAAGAAGAGCAACAGTCGCTCCTTTGTTGGGGTAATTTTTGCCAAGTTACAATGAAGAGCTGCAGCATTTTTTTTTTTCAGCCATGTTCAATGTACAGTGGCGGCACTGCTTTTTGGGGGTAATTTCAGCCATATTACAATGTAGAGTGGCAGCACTGCTTTTGAGGTAATTTCAGCCATATTACAATGTAGAATGGCAGCACTGCTTTTGGGTAATTTCAGCCATATTACAATAATTGTAATTATTATTGAAATTAGCGGCACTGCTTTTTTGGGGGGAAACCTCACATTTCTATAATGATGGGTGGTATCACTGCTTCTAGGCGAGTTTTTGCAGAATCACACCCCAGTGGCAACCTTGGTTTCAGCGGGATATCAGTGCACTGTGGCAACACTGCGTAGGTGTTCTTAAATCTGAATTTCTGATGACAGTTGCCAGCAATGCTGTTGGGAAACGTTAACTTTTTTTATTTTGTGACAGACTTTAATGAAAATGCCCTTTGAGTGCAACATGATGGGGAAACAATTTCTGCTAATGCGTCATTCCACTGCTGACGGAGTTTTGGCTGAATTACTCTTCAGAGTGGCAGCACTGCTTTTGAAAAATTCAGCCAAATCACGATAAGGAGAATGGAATATTTTCTTTGTGGATTTTTTGACAACCAGGATTTCTTCAAGGATGAGTGTCGTTTTTGCCGAATCACAAGTGACAATACTGAGATCAATGCAGTGAGGCAGCACTGTTTCATTAGACGCTTTCAAATCTTAATTTCTTATGACAATTGGCAGCCGTGTTTTTGAGAACGTTTCTTTTCAACGAGAGAAAGTGGATAAAAACATCGCCTCAATATCTTGGGGCTGATTTTGATGAAATTCGGCTGCAACAAAAGGAAAGTTTCGGACGGGAGTTTTGGCTGAATCATAGTGGAGAGTGGCAGCATTTTTTTGAAAAATCAGACAAATTACAATGAGGAGATTGGAATATATTTGCGTTTGGAGTGTTCTGAAAACTGGAATTTCCGATGTTTTCGATGAGTGGCAGCAGTGCTTCTTGGGCTTGTGCTGCACAATGGCAACACTAGGATTAGCTGAGTATCAATGCAATATGGCAAAACGGCTTACTAGGCGTTCTTGAACCTGTTCCGATGATGATAGGCAGCAATGTTTGGGAGTATTGTTATTTTTATAAACTGACAAATAGATGGAAACATTACTTCATTATTTTAGGATTATATGTACAGGATTTAATGTTCTTTAGTAAGTGCAGAACGAGGGGAAAATTTTCCACTTCTGTCAGGAGTTTTGGCTGAATCATAGGCAGCACTGCTTTTTGAAAAATTCAGCCAAACTACAATGGATGGCAGCACTGCTTTTGGGGGTTTTCGGCTGAATCACAATGGCAACACTGGGATCAGCTGAATATCAATGCAGTATTAATTCGTCTATGGGGGGTCCGGCGCGCGGCCTTGCGTACGGCTAAGGGATACCGAAAACTGCTTTTAGGCGTTTTCGACGGCTTACATCCGGCAGTCAATAACTTCTTTATGTAAAGTAATTTATTCTGATAGGGTGAAGTGGGGCAAGATCGTGTCTGGGGTAAGATTGACTTTTGCCTCTATTTATCGCCTTGACTCCTCTAGAAAATTATTATGTTCATAATAATTGGCGATGAGCGCCAATAAATGTAGTGTGACTGATCCTCAAGTCGAGTTTCAAGTTGGCCATGTTCACGATGGTATTTTACCCATTAAATGTCTTATTTCTGTGGAAATTGCTATTCCAGTCGTTTTGTTGCATTTTCTACCTTCTAGAAATCGTTTGGTTTTAAATTTTACCAAGAAACCAGCATTAAATTTTCTGTCGTTGTAGAAACTTCCTGCGATATTTCATCATGACTCTCTTACCTTCCCTTTAGAATGCTTTGCGTGGTCTGCAATAAAGATAATCAATTAAGAAAATCTGAACGATCCAAAAGACTTCCAAAGGCGAACGATCGTCGTCGATTTGGGGCAAGATCGTTCACGATTTTCTTTATAATAATATTACCGTAGTATTTCCTAGTCCACGCTTAATATTATCACCCGCTTATTGTTATTAGAATTTCCAGAACGGAACGGACGTACCTGAATACTCAGGAATCGCCCCGCATATTGTTATCGGAGTTTGGTGTAATGTTATCAGTTTTGCTTTGGTGGACCTTCTACTTTCGCGATCATGAGTGGGGAAAGACGACTTTTTTGCTTCTAAGGGATGGTTCCACCTTTTCAAGAAGCGCCAGAACTTGGAGTTCCGCAATCCACATGGTGAATTGGATGGTGCTGATGTGCCAGCTGCCAATTCGTGGTTGAGAGATGTTTGAACTGATTATTTATCCAAATTTCCCCCATATCACGCATTCAACGCTGACGAAACCGGCCATTTATTACCGAACCCTCCCCGAGTTCACCTATGTGTTCAAGTATGAGCCTATGAAAGGCGACAATTGTAGTTTTTTTTTTTAATAAACACTAATGTTCCTCGAATACTAACGTACTTTGTAAGCAGACCACACCAGAGGCCGGGGCAAGTTCGCCTTTGGAAGTCTTTGTGAAATTCTTGTTTTTCTGGACTAAGAGAGTATGTAACTGGATAAACGTTATACGACAATGTCTGTAGACAAAGATGGCTATGAAAGAAAAGTCAATGGCAAAACCCATTCTAGAAATAATTTACGGAGTGGCTGAGACAAACTACTGGTTTTTCGGGGCGATCTTGCCCCACTTCACCCTAATCGAAACCCCCATTTTTAGGCGATAAGTTATGGCAATTGGCAGTTACGCTTGAGAAGTGTTTTTTTTAAATTGAATCACAAAAGCGCAACCGGGCTCTTTCCCTTGTGACGTCACTCATTTCAAGCAGTCAAAGACAACCTGGGGGGTTTTGAGTCATGAACCCCGACGCCAAAATTGAGGAAAAATGTGCCACTTACGCGGCTTTCCACTTCTTTGAATGCCGAATTTTTCTTGCAGCACAACCAAAAAGGCGAAAAGCAGTTCGCACTCAACACTTCAGCTACTCCCCCGAACCAGCCAAATCTACAGCCTCAGCGACCCTTAAATTAATGAGATTACATTTTTTTTTTTTAGATAAATCACAAAAGGAATGTTACAATTTATAAAATAAATGAAAACAATTTACCGTTAGGTAACAAGCGCCTAACCACAAGGAACTCTCAAAACTGTGCCCTCGAAGGCCAAACCGCGTAGAAAAGGTCTAAACGTTTATTTTTGACTATCCCACAGAAAATATTCGGATCTCATTACAAAACCGAATGGTAACGCTATGAAATGTCGACGAAAAGAAATGTTCAGTCCGAAAAGCGCTTCAGTCAACGGCGGGAAATACCGTAAATTTAGTCAACCCACCCAATTTAGGAAGTCTACAGTCAAAGCTACGATTTTGGCAAATGAAAAAAAAAAAAGAAGCTTCACGGGCAAAGCGGAATCGCGAAAAAAAAAGCACGTGGAAATTGAGGGGGGTACTAAGGGTATTCATGGTGGGTCCGGATGGATCCTTGAAATCGTTGAATGAGTGGCATTTTAGGACGTAAGGCTTCTTACCTGACAGAGCGACGGGGTGCTGCATCAGAAAATACCCGGAACTTACGAAAAATACCGTAGATTTACGTAAAAGTACACCAGGCAACGCTGGATGTAACATTTCGATAGTAAAAGTGTAAATGTCCTTAAGTTTAATTTTTTCAACAATTGAAAAAACAACGAAAAATACTTAATTATTTTTCGATTTTTCTTTCGTTTTTTCAACTTAGGGACTATTATACTTTTACTATCGATTTTGTCTCTTCCTTTTCTTACCAAATTTTTGCTCCCAAGAAAGATAACACAATTCCCGTAAAGATCACCCACTTAAAGAAATTCCATTCCGCATTAAGGAGGAATAAACAACCGGCAGTTAATACCTTCCTAATGTAGAATAATCGATTTCGTTATCCAAAAGTTACCATACTGGGTCCATAACTGCTGATTGACTTGAATATAACAGTTACTACAAGATGGTGCCAGAAAAGGGTCATTCGAATAATGAGTAAACCCCAAGTGGGGGGGGGGGGGGGGGGGGCTGACCAGGAACCTTTGATCTAGACTCTAGATCGAAGGTTCCTGGATTCTAGATTCTAGTGAGATGCTTCAATAGGTTTGTTCCTGGAGCGTGAGTGTGAGCATGAGGGGATGTAAGTGTGGTCGTGAGGATGCTAACGCGCTCGCGCTGCTGGAACGGATTTTTCAAGGATGTAGTTATACTTACGGGTTAACGAGTGAGGTTTCCTTGGAGTGACGAAAACTCTGTCGGCCACAGCACCAAGATAAATATAATAACCAGCCAACGCTCAAGTAAACAAATATCTGAAGTCAGGTTATAAGACATCTAGTCAGGTTACACAAGGTTATCAAGCGAGTTGTAGAGAGGTCACAAACCTAATACCAACTCTGTATAATATTCGTAGTGAGGTCTTTTTTAATTTGAATATTTTGAACAGTTTCTCCAACTAGTCTAGACATCTGGCAGTTAATAGGTTTGTTCTTGGTGTGTGGGTGTGAGGCGATGCGAGGAGCTTGCGCTTGCACAGTGCTACGTTTTGTTGGCCATGCCCAGCTACTCACAGTTCCAGTGACATGTTATGTCACATTGTGAGGAAGTGTGAGGCGATAAGGTAAGGTGCTCACAATAATTGTGAGCACCTTACCTTATTGTTGCTCACATTTTGGACTGTGAGTGTGAGTTCCCCCCTCTACAACTCGCTTGATAATCTTGTGTAACCTGACTCAGATATTAAATAGTAACAGCCAACACTCCAGTAAATAAATTTTGTTTACTTGAGTGTTGGCTGTTACTATTTTGTTTACCTTGGTGATGTGCCAAGGAAACCTCACTCTTTAGCGCAAGTATGCCTAAATGCTTGAAAAATCTGTTCCAGCAGTGTGAGCGCGTTAGCATCCTCACGCCCACACTCACGCTCCAGGAACAAACCTAGTAACTTCTTTATGAAAACGAATCGATTTAGTTATCAAAAACCCCATACTGAACGCAGCAAAATCGCAAGGTAGCCTACAGAGTCAGTAACTGCTCAATGATTTGATATTCCAGTCGGAATATCAAATCATCAACTACTTGATGATTTGAAGATTCCAGTCGGGTGAACATGATGGTAAAAAAAAAAAAAAAAAGTTCCAATTCAACATGTTTTCCCACTGGGTTTTCCATTCGAAATTCGGCGTGAGCCGTTATGACGTCATAACTACCGGAAATGATATCAGATTATTCTCTGAATGTGTCAGACACACAGAGATATCAAACTATATTAAATATTGCGTTTACGCAATTTTTTTTTTTTTTTTTTTTTTTTTTTTAACGTAAACTGCATTTTTCGATTGCATTGGGTTTTCACTCACAGATTTAAGTCAATTTTTGACATTTGAAGATGAAAAATTGATAGAAAGGTGAAAAAATATGAAAAGAAGAAAAAAATACCGAAGAGTAATAGAAATATATATATAAACGCTGCAAATTTTACACAAGGGTTTATTATTCTTTGATATAGGTTCCGTGTGCAAAAATTTTATTCTGTCAATGAAAAAAATTGTTTTTTCTATAAATTTCTATAAAATATAAAATGGGGCGGTAGCTGGCGACCATAGCTTTCACCTCGTTCCTGATCTTTGGTGGGACTTCTTCTCCTTTATCAATCTGGAGTTCCACCGTGCTCATACAACCGATGGAGAAAACATGTGGCTTGGCTCTCTCTAATGAGATCTTGTCCGGGGTCAACAATTTTTTTTGAATTTTTTTTTTTTCAAACACCTTGTTTTTTACTCGAAAATCCTTCAAAAATCCCCTTTGTAGCCCCATGAAAGCCCTATAGATCGCCACAGTGAAATCTGATCGTTCTGGGACCCCCAAAATGGATTCTACGTCCAAAAATACTTCGAAAAAGTCACCTAACTCGATCCCATAGCCAAAATCCTTTTAAAAAAAACCCTCTCGTAGGCCCATTTTAGCCCCATAGCGCCCCACGGGTTTGGACAATCGGGCTGAAAACCTTTCGGGCACAACTAGTTGGTAAACAAAGTATTTTGTCAAAATTTCAGATTTAAAAAAAATTCCTAATGCCCAAAACGGCCCAGACGGCGGACGGACAGTTCGGTTTTGGAATCTAGACCTCTTGAAACGGATAATGTCAAATTTTGAGGCCGATCGGAGTCGTTGACCTCCGTCGCGATTACGTGGGTGTATTATTCCAAGAATAATAAACCAAAAGGAAACAGAAATAGAAAAAAAAGAGGTAAAATTAGGAAGAAATAAAAAATAGAAGAAAAAAGTATTGGTCAGAGATACCTACTGCAAACCAGTAAACATACCTTCTTTACAACCCTACTTCAATCAAAACCTGCTTACACTCTGTTTTAGACTGTTGTGTAGAAGGTTTAGGGGCTGCTGACGGTGTATTAAGAAAAAATGGAACGGCCTACCCTTACTGCTGCCCAGCCCGTCTCCACCGTTCCCTACACGGATCCCCAGGACAAACCATGAATACACTTAATTTCTCATTGTATCAACCAGAAGGAACACTCCATGTTCGGTCCTGCAAACGCCATTTTCTCGTCGTTCTCAGGACCTCCGGAGACGGAAATCAAACACCGGTCAACGGTTAAGCATGCTTTCGAAAAGAAGTGGGAGGAGTGGCGCTTTATCCCGGTTAGACAGTCGGTAAAGGTTAGAAACTTTCTTCTTTTTTTTTTTTTTTGTATGTACAAAAATTTACAAAGGATTTTGTGCAGTTAACGCCTTGAGGTCGTGCAAGTGTGAAAAGTCAGCCGCAAAATGCGTGGTTACACGGCTCTACCAATTCAACTAAAAGGGCGAGTTATAAACTAATTGTGTACTAAATTTGGCACGAAGTTGTGATCGAAGAGATTTCTAATGAGGGATGGGCGATCGGATTACGGGATCGGCTTTTCTGCCTATATTGTTAGGACTATGGATGGGGACTGATTGGTGGGGGGGGGGGGGGGGGGGGGTTTCATCGTAATTGGTGACTCTAACTGCAACTTGAAAAGCCGTAGATTTGTCAATAAAAATAACTTTAACATTGACATCTGAAAGTGGCAAAAGAGTAGATGAACAAGAAGGACTGATGCCTTTCAGAGAGGTTTCAACTATAGTTTTACAGCTCAACACTGAACTTAGTGCCCAATACGATTTACAATTTCTTCGCTTCAGGAGCGATTGAGTAACATTTTGTAACTTTTTGCAACTAGCAATTTAAACAAAATTTTTCTAAATTTTAAATCACGAAGATTGAGGTTAATCAAGATTTTAGGATACATCAACCGGTTTAATAAAAATAAAAAATAAAAAATTTCAAACAAAATAAATTCCAACCAATTTTTTATTGTCATTAAAATGTTTTCTTAAGATTGATTTTTAACGTAAATTTCTTCTTTATTAATAAACGAAAAGGGCTTGTGGGTCCGCAAGTAAGTGATTTCATAACTCTGGTTGAGTCCGACATTACTGGCGGTTTCGGTGCTGGTGGCGAGCGCTTTCGATGTGAAAACATCATCGTCAGGTCACTTTTTTTTTAATCGATTTTTTTCTTAAAAATTTACCGGTTTAATGACGGCTTTCTTCATGAAAAAAAGTTTTCTATTTAATTGAATTTAAAAAAATTAAGATCGAGTTTAAATTTCTTTTTTCTTTTTTTCCAATTAATTTTGTTTCTTGAAATTCTCAATTTTTTCCTAAAACTTTACCGGTTTTTTGATCGAGTTTATCAAAGATAAAAATTACTAACCAGTGTTTATGGTGGATAGTCGAATTTTTCTTAAGTGGATTTTAATGTTTCCCTTAAAAATAAAATTTGAGGAAAAAATTAACTTATTAAAAATAATTATTAAGCGATTTAATGAAAGGAAAACAAATTGGCTGGTTTAATACCGATTTTCTCAAGGTCGATTATTGAAAAAAAAAATGTTCTCCTGTGATCAATTTTTTAAGGCTTTTTTTCTTTAAATCTAACTTTAATTTTGAGTTTGAGACAATTTTTAAAACTCGATACTTTTTACCAAACTCCCCAGCCCTAGTCAGGGTCATTCAAAGCGTCAAAAACCGAGTATTGTTCAATTATCATATCTTCGAGTTGTCGGGGTCGACAGACTGATGAAAAGCGGAGGAGCATAGTGTCACTTTTGCAGTAGTGGGGAACAAAGTAAAAATAATCGAAATTAGAGATTGATCGCACATCCCTGTTTTTCAACGCAAAACGCAGGCGGCGCAAGCGTTAAGAGCTGGGGAGAATTACCGGAGAAAAGCTGTAAGTACGAGGAGGTTGTCAAAACTGGAAAACGTCCTTTTTTTGTGATTTTCCAAACACTGCAAGCTACGTTTGTTTAAAACTTCACCTAACCTTAAAACATTGGATGGAAACTTCCACCAATTGGACAATTCGGATCTACAGAACTACCGCACGAAGGTAAAAATTTTCGATACATGAAATCCCAACGTCAGAGTAAAGTTGGCAACACTGATACTAACCGTAAATGGCGACCAAATTGGTCCGAGAATTTTTCTTGCAGCAATACTAACCGAACAGGACAACAGCAACAAAGTACCAACTTGAGCGGCACATTGACACAACCTGCCTGTTGCCCGGCGTTATCACCACAACACATTACAAATCTCACTAGTCACTGTTAAAACACCCCCATCTTGTGATATAAAAATTTCGGGCTCTATCGCTATCATTTCACCTCTTAAAATTTACAAAGAAATAGTAAAAACTAGTGTACACCTAATTCTTCTTTCCATAGAAAAAATCGTTCTGCGTAATAAAATATCAACAATTGTAGGGTCCGGGAAATTCTTCATTCAAGTAAAGAACACCTGAAAAAAGTGTTAATGTAGAAGTTAACTTGTAGATTATGAAGAAGTTTATTCAAACCTGACAGCGGAAGTGTCAACTGTGAGAGTAGATGTGCAGTGTTGCCACTGCGCTTTGTTCCGACTCAAAGTTGATTCATTCCGAGTCAGGCTGGTCTTAGTGATAACAGGCAACGACATAGTGTTCCCCCAAAAATGCAATGACCAACCGTATAATGTCCAACCACCGCATGCCGAGGGGGTGACGGGACAGCAGGATGTGCCTGGACTTTTCCAAGTCGTATACGTCCAAAAGAACAAGCAAAAGGACTCATTTAATGCCAGCATGCTAAAGCGAAACTTACGCTAAACCCACAAACCTCTCACGATTTACGAAACTTACTGAAAAGCAGAACCCCTTGTACAGAGCTACCAGCTCAAAACGCGCAGATGACAAGAAAATCTATCCATCGAAACGGCGACCGCTGGCAGCAAATTTGAAATCGACTTTCATGCACAATCTGACAAAGCGCAGCTAAAGAACTTTTCATAATCGCTACAAGCATACTGAGCGCAAAGTGCATGCTGAGTAAAAACGGGACGTGGGACGCTTGGTGCGCACACTGAGCCGTCAAAAATGGTTGTGCCCCAGGAAACAGGCGAATGGCATTACCAGTCCAGGCTTATTGTATGAGGTGAACCAAGTAGCAAGGAGAGGAACTGGATTGGTGGGTGTGGCAGCGTGTGGCGCCAGTAATACCAAAAGGTGAGATTTCTTCTGCCAGCATTGGGGAGCCAAGCAAGAACACTACCAGGACTGGATAACTATTCGAGAGTTGCCAGCAAGCAGAACTCTCCCCAATACTGCCAGCATTACGAACCCACAACGGGAATACTCCTGGGACCGCACGCATTTTATAGTTCTTGCTAGAAGGTTGCCAATAACCGGAACTCCACTGTCCTTCTGCCAGAATTACGAATCCCTGATGAGAACACTAATGGGACTGTGCGGACTCTTGCCAGAACTTTGCTCAACACTATCAACAATACAAATCCCTGATGGGAACACTAATCAATATGGATGGGCAGAGGAACTCTTGCTAAAGGGTTGCTAACAACCATCTGCTTGGCCAGTTCCAGCATTGCCAATTCTCAACCAGAATGTTACTGCAACATTGTAGGTACCACACAGCTCTTGCTGGCATGTCAACCACTAGGACAATGTCAGAATCTCTATCGAGAATACTACTCTGGCTGGATGTGCAATGCAGCCCTTGCGTGATGGTTACCAGTATTATCATCAATCCTCCATCAGAATGCTATTGGGGTGTTGTGGTTTCAACACATCTCTTACCAGAATGCTAACAACAACCAGAACTCTGTCAGGACGCTGTCAGCATTAAGAATCCCTGATGAGAACACTGCTCAGACTGGAGAGATCTGGCCAGAATGCTGCCAACGACTAGAACTCGGCCAGGACACTGCCAGCTTTAACAATCCTCCATCAGAATGGAAAATTGTGGGCACAGCCCTTGCCAGCGTTTCTCCGCCTCGTTCACCCCAACAAGCCCACATCTCCAACACGACAACAAAATCTGCTGAGGCGACATCACCTTTTTCAACGGCTCAACCCCCCGAAACACGCCCCGGAATCAAAATCCAGAACGCAAAGGCAAAAGAACTCTTTCACCGGGAATAATTTCTACGTTTATTTCAAAAAATTTAAAACTGAAAAAATTGAATTTCCATCAACACCTTCTGAAAGCGATTCTTAAAACTAACAGTAAATGAGCACCTAAATAAATAACATCGTACAGCGACAATGACATGAGGGCACTAGGAACAGAAGTGGAAGACACCCATTCGGTAATTTCATCACGAAAGGGGAAATTGTCAGCCGTCGAAGACAAAATTTTGAATTTTCCACGCGTAAAAGGACGATATTTAAAGTTGGCAACAAAATTTATGGACGAATTATTAGAGGAACGACAGTAAGAAGCAAGAAAAACCCGTGGGAGAGAAAATAAGCGATAACGGATGGATTCAGTCGCGCCTAAACTTCAACAGGGATTGTATGTTTCCCTTTTTTTAAACTCTTTTTCCCAACCAAATTGAAATAATCTGATACTGATTCCCTTACACTGGTTTGGTCATCCTTTTGGCTCCCCGGGCCGGTCCTTTGGGCTTGTCGAATTTCTTGACGTTCCCGCCCGTGGCGACGTCGAGGGGCGGAGGATGGAGCGCATCGATGAGAGCCTCTTCGGTCACCTCTTTCCCCGAATCGACTTCCATCTGCAAGAAGAACAGAGTGTAAGTTGACGACAATTGAGCCTAGTCGGAGGATTGAGTGTAGGTAGTCACCTTTTTGTCGATCTTTTCTCCCATTATCGACTCGACCGTTTCGATCAGCGGAGCTTTCGAGCTGGAGTAGAGCATCCGCTCTTTGATAGGACACGAGTAGCCGGGCATGGAGTAGATGAAAACTTGGAAAAAAAGAAAGACGAAGTTTAAAAAAAAACAATTGTCCAGATGTTAGTTCTTACAATCGAACTGGTCAACTCACTCAGAGCTTTTTTTCTGGCGTTTTCGTGGTCGTATTCGAACCTGAGGACGTGATAGCGAGCTGTATCTTCAGGGACGTACGTTCCGATTTCCTTTTCCGAAACTCGGGCGGTCACGTCCACGTCTATCCTCTCATTGGGGATATCTAAGAACGATAAATAGACATGGTCAACCAAAATGGTCGTTAATTACGGGGAATAGCGTGTTGTATAATATTTATAGGTACACACAATTAAGTTTATGTACATGTATTATCATACACACAATTAAGTTTATGTACATGTAGTTTATTATAAAACTTCAGATCAAAATTTAACAACGTGGGACCGCTCGTTCACACAACAACCAACAACCTTCACACGTTTATAACGCACCTAAAGGTTTCAGTTGTTGTTTCGTATCAGTCAGTTGACTTCATCTTGTTCATGACAGTACTATTACGGAGATCAGACAGCTCAACAACTTCAGGGTAATTGGACAAGGTATTCACCAAAAAGTTGTTCTTATTCCATTCAAACGTATCGCAGCCCACTTCCAACCAGTGCAGCAAAGGAAGAGGCTTCGGCATCAGGTTGGTTCTTTGTTTTTTATCATGGTGTTTCAAACACGATCTACAAGAAGCCACCCACTTTTGACATCTTGAGTCATACAAGCCAAAAAAACCGAAAGTCTAGCCCAATCCAACATCCTACTAACCCCAGGATGACCAGAGTGCAAGCACGCCAGAACCTCATGCTTCATTGACTGTGGAACAAACGCGCGATTCCCACAGAACAGCAAACCAATAATCAAAGTCAACTCGTCTTTCAAATTGAAATACAGCTTAATCTCATCAACATCTTTGTAGCCAGATCTTTCAACATAACCCTTGATGAGGGTAACCACAGGATCATTCAAAGACGCTTCTGAGAGCTTCTTCCACCAAGACTCAGGAACGGGCAAATATTCCACCAGGAGAGCCACCTGCAATTCAATATCCTCTGTCAGATCAGAGCTCTGAGGGCTGGCCAAAGCAGGCACATTTCTGGACAACGCGTCAGCAAGAAACATCTCCTTGCCAGGCTTGTACATTAAAGTCAAGTCATAAGGCTGCAACCGGAGCAACATTTTCTGCAACCTTGTAGGAACCTTGTGAAGGGGCTTCTGGTTCAAGCCCAACAACGGCTTGTGAACGATTTCATTTTCAGCCCCAAAACAGAATCTGTTTTTGCTATCTATTGACAGCAAAACGCTCCTTTCCTATTTGCATGTGCATGCATACCTCATTTGAGTTTCGGACGACGCATATGCAGTAGATTGCCACATTGAAGCAGCACCACCATAACAGAATTGAACTTGCATCCACACTCAAGGTCAAATCATAATTATTCGGATCGAAAAACCCCAAAACGGGAGCAGCAGTCATTCCAATCAAAAAGGACATCATCTTTCAGGAGTTCCCGAAATGGAGCAGTCACCTGTTGCTCATGCCCGAAGTGGGACGTCAACTCTCCATGGCATCGTGGGCAGTTAGAGGTGCGATGGAACGCGTCGTCAAGGTTCAGGCAGAGTGTGGGCGTTCAAGGATTCAGGTCTTTGTAGTAGCGAACTGGGCATAGACTATGATAACCTTCCGACCTTGAGTTCAACTAAGTCAAAGCAAGGCCCGCTTCTCTGATCCCTGGACAAGAAGAGCAGCCTGGCTGTGTAGGGCGAGGGAGGAAATAATTGGAAATTCTGTCACCCTGTCACTGCCTGAACAAGGGAAGTCGGGGCTTCGCCTACAAACCAGCAACTTCAGTGTAAACAGGCGCGGATTCACATACTGAAACTGTTTTCCAACCAATCGTCCCTCCAAGACCCCTTTTGAAAGCTCATTTCAAGTTTTCTTGGAACTCACCGATCAGCAGACGGACGTAGTTGACGTCGGCAGAGGTCGCCAGGCTCGCGAGGGATTCCTTCGCAGCTTCGACCAAAGGCATTGTCAGGCTGTTCAACGTCGTGCCTAAAATATGTGCCAAATGTTACAAAAAACGTCAGTCACCATGGTGGACGTGGTTGGTCGTCGAAGTACCTTTCGTTTCCACTCCGACGAGCCTCATCGCGTCAGAGAGCTGATTCATTTTGGCTTCTTCCTCAGCGGGGCTCAGCGGTGCCGGGGCGTCCTTTTGTTTCTGGATCCCCACCACAGACAGGTCCTCCTGCGCAAACCAAACCGTCAAACACCAAAAGCGCTCATTTACTTCTCGCGGATTTTTTTTTTCCGTACAAGCGACGTAGCGTGAAGTTCTTGAGTGATCTGCGCCGACCCAAACTCCTGCTTCAACGTGGCTTTCGTGCTCGCGTACAACATCTTCTGCCGGACGGGCGAATCGTCCGGAGACCAACTAATCAACAACCAATCGTAACCCCCGTTCGGGTTTTTCGAGTCAAATCTGAAAACAAACAAACTCAATGAAGCATTCACCAAATTTTAAATCGTTAGCTGAGACTGTTAATCACCTGCTCATAATGTATGAGGGCTGATCACTTTGCACCAACTTCTTGATATTCTTGTCAAAGTCTTCTTCCCACGTGTTCTTCGAGTCTTTCGAATCGCAGAGCGCCAACTCCTCTGCGGAAATGGTTGTAATCAGGAATAATTACTGTTAATTTGCGTCAAATAAGTTCAAACAGACCCCCGCTCACCATTTTCGATGACCACTTTGAACAGACGGACCTTTCCGGAGTGGCATTTGGCGAAGAACTTTTTCAGCTTCTCGTTCGCTGCAAAAAAAAAGACAAATATTTATTTATTTTTTTTATTTTTTATTTATTTAATTATTTTATTTTTATTTTTATTTTTTTTATAATACCTATAAAAAAATATTAAAAAAAAAATAAAATAAAAAAATAAATAAAAAATAAAATCATATTATGATAATGTGAATCTGCACGGAATGGAATGCACGGAATAGAATTCTATTCCGTGGTGAATCTGAAAGAAGCTCGCGGAAAGCAGAACTATCGGAGCGTATAGATTTTTCCTTAAATCTACAGGTTTTTTCTTCATTGTTTTACAGGCATTGATGTTCAAAATAGATTCAATCAAGTTTTGAAAAATCGAAAAAAATGTATTTTTTAATAATTGAAATAATCGAATTTTTCCGGAAGAATCGATTAGTAATCGTACTTTACTCAAGATCTTGACGTTATTTTGGCGGTACATACATTTTTCAATCGCAGTTAGCCCTCGGCTAACTTGACGATAATCTCAACAATGAAATGAGAAGCATCTGATGCTGCTTAGCCAACAATCCTACTTCAGCTCACGTATGATCAACCTATCTTGTCAGGCTTCAAATATAACTGGGCCAGCCTTACGAACATACGAGGTCAGCTAGGTTAGCCGAAGAATGTCTGGCAAGGTAGAAATCGTTTTAATCCCTTCAGTTAGGTCTGAAACCCAGTAGGCTATACCAAGTTTGCACCATCGCAGGAAGTCTATGGCAGACAAAAAAAAACGCTTCAAATTTTACACAAGGGTTAATAATTCTTTTCTATAGGTTAATTGTGCAAAAATTAATTCTGTGTCGTTAAGAAACTTAAAAAAAAAAATTTCTGGACGTACAATGTTTGCAGAGATGTGGGACCTCGAAAAAACGGATTATACGTCCAACATTACTCGGAAAATGACTCCTTATTTGAGCTCCTGGGATCCTTCAAAAATCCCATTTGTAGCCCCATAAAAGCCCCATAGATCGCTATGGATCCCCCCAAAAATGGATTCTACGTCCTAAAATAGGTACTTCGACGTAGCCCCTTTTTAGCCCAATAGCGCCCCACGAGTTTAGGCGATCGGACTGAAAACCTTGCGGGCACAACTAACCCTAATAAATGGGTAAACCGAGTATTTTGTCAAGCCCCTCAGGGTTTTTTGTTGTTGTTGTTAATTTGTTTCCATTAAATCCTACACTACAAGGCCGGTGCTCTTATTATCTCCCCTCTTTCGTTAAAAATAGACTAATAGTCTAAACGTATAGTATACGTTTTGAAATACCCTACGAAGACTGGCCAATTGAGGACAGTCCGACATTAATCTCCCTCTCTCCCCGACCAGGTTCATGTACCACATGCCTTGATGTCATCTTCATAGCCCTGATGAAGAGCACATACTGCTCGAAAGCTCGGCAAATGAAGTAGAGTTTTCCCGTTCTTGGCGCTAATCCCAATAAAACTGACACATAATATGTGTACATTATACTCACCAACTAGTTGTGTCCGCAAGATTTTCAGCCCGATCGCCCAGACCCGACGGGCGCTACGAAGGGGCTGCGGGAGGGTTTTTTTAAAGGGTTTCGGCTATGGGGTCGAGTTAGGTGTCGTTTTCGAAGTATTTTAGGACGTAGAATCCATTTTTTCGACTTCCAACGTCTGTGAAAACATTCTACAGAAAAAACTTTTTTAACAATAATTGAGGAGGTTGCATCGCCAAAAGTGCTATATCCACTTCAGTGAATTTTGCAGGAAACGCAAAAATCTGTAGCACATTAATTTTAGCTCAAAGGGTCATACTTTTTTTTTTAATTGACCGTTTTTTTCTCCTCTATTGTGTGGCAAAACAGTTAGATAGTCGGTGGAAAACGTGATTATTCACGGCAAATTTTAAATTTGTAAACCATGGATAAAGTACGTTTTGACTGATACAAAATGGATAGAGTACTTTTTGGCTGAAGCATTTTTGGATAGAGTACCTTTTGGCTGAAAACGTCGTATCTATGACAACACATGACAACAAGCCAAGTGAGGCGGATGGAGTACCTTTTGGATGAAAATAGTGTAGAGGAAGTCGGATATGGCTTGGATTTAGTACTGCATGGTTGATAAATGGATAGAGTACGTTTTGCTTGGAACACACCTCAACTGTTTAGTACTTTTTGGTTGAAAACTCGATTTTCATCGCTCATTTTTCAATGGATAGAGTACGTTTTGAGATGAAACGACTTCATTTTCGTGAAGAAACAGTCCCTCAAAACCGTAACCAACCATTAGTTCGGAATTGAAAAAAATGGCGTTTAGTACCTTTTGCGATGCAACCTCCCTTTAACAATTATTGTTAAAAATATTTTCTTCATGATACAGAATTAATTTTTGGCCCATTTTTCTACATACACAAAAACGCTGCAAATTTTACACAAGGGTTTATTATGGTTCTATATAGGTTAATTGTGCAACAATTAATTCTATAATAATATTATAGAATATAATATATAGGTTAATTGTGCAACAATTAATTCTATAATAATATTATAGAATATAATATATATCTTAATAGGTAAGTAATAATATTATTATTACTTACCTATTAAGATATATATTATATTCTTTAAAAAAGTTGTCTATAAGACGTTTGAACAGATGTGGGACCTCAAAAAAATGCACGTTGCGTTCAAAATTATTATTATTAAATTATTAAAATTAGTTATTATTATTATTAAAATTAGTATTATTACTCGGAAAACGATAACTTATTTGACCACCTAGGATCCCTCAAAACCCCCATTTGATTCCCCATAGTGAAATCGGATCTTTCTGGGAGCCCAAAAAATAGATTCTATGTCCAAAAATACTTCAAAACGACACCCCACTCGACCCTATAGCCGAAAACCTTCGACAAACCCCTCCCGTAGCCCCATTTTACCCCCATAGCGCCTCACGGGTTGGGGCGATCGGACTGAAAACCTCACCTACGGGCACAACTAGATGGTAAACTGAGTAACTTGTGAAAGTTTCAGCTTTTAAAAAAAATCCTTACCCAAAACGGCTCGGAAGGCGGGCGGACATTCGGGTTTTGGAATCTACGTGTCTTGGAACGGATAATGTCAAATTTGGAGGCCGATCAAAATTTTCGACATCCTGGGATCCTTCAAAAATCCCAATTGTAGCCCCACGAAACCTCTATAGATCTCCACAGTGAAATTGGATCGTTCAGGGAGCCCCAAAAATGGATTTTACGTCCAAAAATACTTCGACAACGTATAGAGTGGTTAACTTGTGGCAAAGTTTATGGAAAACTAATACACGGTTGTTTAGTGTTCATCGAAAAAACATTTTTTGCTATCAAAATTAATCAAATAAATAATTAATAATCGGGTAATTAGGCTGATTCACTTATAATAATTCACTTATAATAATCTCACCCACCACTCTCAGCACCACAAAAAACTTTGCATTCTATGCAAAATATATTGATTTTTATGCGTTATAGGGTTTAGGCCAAAAATCTTCACTTTTGCTCCACTGTGCGCCGTTACGTAAAAACTACAGACGTTGTCTAATATAAGAAATAATTAGAATTAATTATCAATCCTAATTAGAAATGCGATCATATGTGAGTCTCAGGTGGGTTTTGCGGTAGCGCTCCACTTCTTCCATCTAACTCACCAGGTGAACTCCTTATTTGGTCAGGTCCAGTAACTCATCCCGACCACGATTTGGAGGTCCAGCAGGGAAGTGGACGATCTCGACAAAGTCGACAATAAACCGTCCATGACCTCCCGTTCCACACATCTTAGAACTAGGCACTCACGTCTTATCCCCGTCTGGTGCGACATGACGCTCCTTCGGCCGGGCTCCTCGGTCTTGTTCCCAAATCCTCAACAAAAAAACCAACTTCAGAAGTTCGTTCTGCCTCCCAAAAGCGACGCAGGTTATCGGAGGAAGGACTCCCCTTGAAACGATATCACCGACCGGGCGAAGGGAATTTGACGTTTTAAAGGGGCGTGTGAAAATCTGCGACCCCCTCCGAACAATTAGCGTGAATGGGATAATGAGAAGCGGGAGTGTCTAAAAATAAATTTGGGGGAAATTGATTGAATGCAATTGACAAGGCGAACAGACGATGACGAAGGGAAACCCGAACAAGAATAAGACGTGCAAACAAGGAAATTCGACAGACAATAAACCCGCAATGCAAGAAAATCACGATTGCGTCTACGCGGAGCAAACAAGCCCTAAAATCGAACCGTCTTGTCTCGAATTTTAGCATCATTTTGCTCTTCACAGATGTACAATGTATTGCGGGTTTCACTGATTCAGTGCGTCCCAAAAACCAAATTCCCTACAGCCGATTGTCTTTCCCTTACTGAATTGAGCGGAATCGATTCGATTCTTTTGCAAATATCGATTGAAAGGCGGTTTGAGAAGCAAAAAACGCTGTAAAATGTTTACACAAGCATTTATTTTCCATTGATATAAATTATCCAAAAATTAATCTAATATCAATTTTTAAAACGCTGCAAATTTTACATTAGGGTTTATTATTCTTTGGTTGCAAAAATTAATTGTCTCATTAAGAAAATATTTTTGAAAAAAAAAAAAAAAATCACAATTTTTCTGAACAATGTTCGGACGGATGTGGAACCTCTAAAAATCGATTACGCGTCCAAAATTACTCGGAAAACGACACCTTTTTTTGGATCTCACATCAGATGTTTAATTATAGGCGCGCAAATTATAATTAAAGATTCATTAAAAATTGAACTCTAGAATATTTCGCGCTGAAAGGGGTTGTGGGGGGGGGGGGATGCTTTCTGTCAAGATGTTTTCTGTCATGTGTGAATTCACACTGTCTCAAGACAGAATCAACTAACCCCACCAATGTAGGTAGGTAATGATAGTTTTCGGTTGGACACCATATTTTCTTCAGAAAGGCGCTTATTCAAGTGTGGGACACCCCATGGGTGTGTGAGCGTATACCTACAAGAGCCTGTATACCTAAATTTGATTTAGGTTCATCAATTGATTTGTGTTGTGTTTGGTGGAAAGCCGGTAGCGTCATATCAACAATATTTCTGCCATGTGTTTTGGAGGAATGGGAAGGGAGTGTGGGGACATTCCCATCCAGGGCATACCTAACGCAAAGTGTCACGATCTGCAGACCTGGTGGAAGATGCAGCCACAGGAAATTTCCTTAAGGAAGATTCGCTTGCTCCAGGCTTAGCTGATGGCATCAGCCTGATGCGTCAGGATACTGTGGAGATTAGTAATCTTCGGAAGGGAGCTGAGGGGAAGGCAATACCTGTCGCCACGGCCACATCTGCCGTGCGAATTTTGTATCGATAACACATATTTCACATAATAGGTGTTGGGTTTTGCCACGTATAAATAATATAATGTATCATTTCAAATATCACCTGCCACACAAGTTTGTATAATCTGAGCTCTCCCTTTTGGCTGTTTTGTGTATGACGGTCTCCCCAACGACCCCTTTAACCGTCCCCTTACCACAGTATAAGTATAGTGTATAGGGCTTCTGTCTAAGCCCGTGTATAGTGTAGGTTGTTGGCTTCTGGGTAAGCCAACAGTATAGGTTGTTAGCTTCTGGGTAAGCCAACAGTATAGGTATAGTCTGGTATGTATAGTATAGTGTAGGTTGTTAGCTTATGCCTAAGCCAACAGTATAGGTTTATAGGGACTGTGGGTTCCTCAGAACACCACATCGCCGTCTGAAGGGCTATCCCCGAGTATATGTGTATAGGTTGTTAGCTTATGCCTAAGCCAACAGTATAGGTATATAGGGACTGTGGGTTCCTCAGAACACCACATCGCCGTCTGAAGGGCTATCCCTGAGTATATGTGTATAGGTTGTTAGCTTATGCCTAAGCCAACAGTATAGGTTTATAGGGACTGTGGGTTCCTCAGAACACCACATCGCCGTCTGAAGGGCTATCCCCGAGTATATGTGTATAGGTTGTTAGCTTATGCCTAAGCCAACAGTATAGGTTTATAGGGACTGTGGGTTCCTCAGAACACCACATCGCCGTCTGAAGGGCTATCCCTGAGTATATGTGTATAGGTTGTTAGCTTATGCCTAAGCCAACAGTATAGGTTTATAGGGACTGTGGGTTCCTCAGAACACCACATCGCCGTCTGAAGGGCTATCCCTGAGTATATGTGTATAGGTTGTTAGCTTATGCCTAAGCCAACAGTATAGGTTTATAGGGACTGTGGGTTCCTCAGAACACCACATCGCCGTCTGAAGGGCTATCCCCGAGTATATGTGTATAGGTTGTTAGCTTATGCCTAAGCCAACAGTATAGGTTTATAGGGACTGTGGGTTCCTCAGAACACCACATCGCCGTCTGAAGGGCTATCCCTGAGTATATGTGTATAGGTTGTTAGCTTATGCCTAAGCCAACAGTATAGGTTTATAGGGACTGTGGGTTCCTCAGAACACCACATCGCCGTCTGAAGGGCTATCCCCGAGTATATGTGTATAGGTTGTTAGCTTATGCCTAAGCCAACAGTATAGGTTTATAGGGACTGTGGGTTCCTCAGAACACCACATCGCCGTCTGAAGGGCTATCCCCGAGTATATGTGTATAGGTTGTTAGCTTATGCCTAAGCCAACAGTATAGGTATAGTCTGGTATGTATAGTATATAGTATAGATAGGTATAGTGTAAGTTGTTAGCTTATGCCTAAGCCAGTATAGGTATAGTGTGTAGTTTGTGTAGATGTTAAGGGAGAGCTCATAAACACCACAGTATACCTAAGTATAATCGATCGATCGAATAGTTTATCATGTACCTAAGTACTTACGATACCAGCTAGATATGTCTTGGGAAAACTTCCGTATAATCAGCTTTGATAGGATGCACACACGCAGAGAGACACCACCGCTCTCGTCATCAACTCACTACTACCCCCCTGTCGCCAGGCTCTTTCCCCTGGCGTACTCCTTCCCCCCACCACTCCACTAACGGTGGGGCCCTTGGAATGTCGACCTCGCTATAGCGATCCCTCGCTGTAGCGACAATACCCAACACAAGGAGTCATGGCCAGTATCGTTTCCCCCTGAGCCCGAGGATTTATCAGCTTTTACCGCAGTTTTCAACTACCTCAGATAAAATGTCATCAAAGGTGGCCCGGATCAGCTGACCCAGTCAAGAGGCTGATCTCCTGGCTCCTTCAAACCAAGTGTCGTTAAAAGGTGCCTGGGCAACAGACCATTCCCAGGGGATCATTCCCGCTGATTCAGCTTCCTCAGATGAATTGTCACCAGAGGAGGCCTGTTCAGCAGGTTTGATCCCATAAAAATAACTGCATTCGGACAATATGATTATGTACTGCGAACACTGAATGTCAAATTAATAGTCAAATTAATTCCGTGGGTAGCCGCTCGCGTGAGAAGAAGGGTTGATACCGTTACGCTCCGCCGCAGCACTTCCAGCTCCAACCGCCAGAACTAGGTACCTCTGGCGGGCTGGCGATATTACTGGTGGGGAATTTCAGATTCCCCACACCAAGTTTTTCACCAAAGGGGCACGTATATACGGATATCCGTATTAAAAATGTTGGAATCAACCCGTACAAAATATCAGAAAATCCCTTTATCATAAAATGTTTAAATCATCCCATAGAAAATATCAGAAAATTTCCAACTTCTATATTTTCATCACTCGAACCTAGATTCGAGCAGTTCAGTAATTTGGGAAAACCATCAAATTTCTGCATCAGTTGCTCAACAACAGGTAAAAATGATTAAATGCCCGTTTGATAGTAAACTCTTCATAATATAATATATGAATACTATAATATTATTATAGTAACTCGTTTGAGCCAATTTTGGATGATAGGTACCTACCTACCTCTGTAGTGATAGCCAAGGCGTCAATGAAAATGAATGCCAAGTGCTTTTTCAAGTGTTTTTATTAACTTGTAACCTTGAAAATTAACATATGCAAGAAGTTGAATAATGCGAACTTATTGGAATGATTCAAATCAATCTTAGCCATTTTGGAAGGATGAGGTGGCATGAAGGAATTGGAGGAAATGAATTTGATCGTGGGGTGACACGTTTTGCCGTTCGGAGCAGTACAGAACAGTTCATTTTCGTCGAATTTTGGACGGCAGCGTTGATCTCCAGCTTTCAGAGGTTCCGCAGGACGGTGAGAGTCATCAGGAGGATTCAAGGGGCTGCGGCCGGACTGGAGTTGAGTTCCTCAGAACCCGGTGTTGACCTGTAAATGACTTCGTGCTGCGTCGTATCATTCTCACCAGCACACAGCTTTGGCCAACGAGATTCTGGTTTGCAGGACGTATTCTCTGGACAGTTGTTCAAAGCAACTGTTTTTGCCAGTTCTTGGGTTCTAGCGCAAACCAGAACCATCCCACTGGTAGAACCGTTGGGTTCAAAAACATTAAATGTTGTAGCCAAAAAATTTTGTAGCCACAAAGTCGGATATGTGCTCCAATTCATTGTCCCACGTAAACTGCCACATGTTTTCATTGGTTTCAGTAACATACCCGTTACGAAAATAGTTCAATATACTTAGTCAAAATCATTCGTCGCAATCCTGGCGTGTTTTTCAAATTAAAAAAAAAAAAACTAGCATAGCGTTGTTCGCCGTGGAGTTCACTTGGTGAGCGCAAGCGTAGTATTCCTCATCTTCGCATTTCAACTGCGCAGCGCAGTAGGTACTAGTCAGTGCTTTCGCTTCGTGCTGCGCCCCTCAACCACCCCGCTGTCACAATAAACACCAATTCCAAGTTTTGCATTTTTGTTAAAAATCCGAATTCCTTGCACTACGTCTGAAATTTGAATATCATCTGTATATCATTAATGAAAAATCATCAGTGAGGAGTATCCAATTTCACTGCCTCCAGCAAGTTGTGGATTGAATTAAATCCACAACTTGGCTCCTGACAGTGCGATATCCACCTATATAGGTAGGCTCTATGTTGATGCAAAAACTAGTTAAGACGGATCTCTCATCAAAGGGGAACCCATCTGTCACAAAATCTATACACAACATCAGGGGGAGGCCAGAGAAAAGACAATGTCATTTTCATGTCAAAAAACATTATTCTGTAAAATGTTTGGACAGGTGTGAGACCTCGAAAAAATGGATTTTACATAGGTACAAAATTACTCGGAAAACGACCTCTTGTTTGACCTCCTGGGTTCCTAATAATCCCATTAAATGTGTGGGGTTTTCATGGGGCTACAAATTTTGTAGTCCCATGAAAACTCCACACAGTGAAATCTGATCGTTACGGGACCTTTAAAAATGGATTGTACGACCAAAATACTTTGGAAACGACACCTAACTCGACCCCATCGCCAAAGCACTTCGAAAATCCATCCCGTAGCCCCATATTATGACATAATAATTATTATTATGTATACATTGTATTAGTATGTATTATACTATACTATCGATTATTATACTACTATACTATCGATTACCTAGTCTATCGACAACGCTGCTGTGTGGGAACTTTTTGATAATCGAGGGAAATTTCCCCCGCCACTCGGCATCACTGTAATTGTTTTTTATCGCGTCTCCTAGCGGCTCCCCGAAGTCGGCTTTTGCATTAAAATTTCTTTTTATTTGTTGTATTTCGGTTTTGATTTTGAGGTTCGTTTCAATTATTTCGACGCTCGGGAAGATTTTTCGGGGCGTTACACGGGTTTGACCGGCGTGGATGTGATTAGTGATTATGATCTGGCTGGAATTTATGCTGTTTGCGTCGAGTTGATACGATTTCGACAGTGACGGGGGTGTTGCGATGGAGTTGCCGAAGGCGCCGCAAGGTAAGGACGGAAGTGGTGTTTGACGGATGTAGAAGTGTCCTGGCGTCGCAGTGTGGCGGACGTCGGCACAGCCGTCATCTGGTGTTTCATTTGCCCGTCGTGAAATCAAAAATGTTTTCCGTGCAGATGTGGAATTGCGGAATATCATCGACAAATTGGCTCAGTTCGTCGCGAGGAACGGCCCGGAATTTGAGCAGATGACGAAGAACAAACAGAAAGGGAATCCCAAGTTTGGGTTTCTTTTCGGTGGAGAATACTTCAACTATTATCAGTTCAAAGTGACCACGGAGCAAGCTAGTGAGTTGGATGCCTTTTGTTGGACACTATGGCAGACTTGGTTGTTCGTCACGTTGTGTCTATTTCAGTTTTGAAGCTCAAAGATGGACGAGACGGTTTGACTCTTCCGTCAGCCCCGCCGCCACCTCCGCCCAATATGGCCGCCGCCACTTCGCTCAGCAGCATGATCATGAACGCTGTCCAGGGCATCACCCAGCAGAGCGGGAACCCGATGGCGAACATGACCAACCTCAGCGATCCCGCTCAAGGTACGACAGGATTTTGTCGCCGGGACGTGTGAAAATAGAAAAAGTCAGTTCTGACGTGACTTGTTTACAAACAGCTGCGTTTCTTTCCTTTTACGGATGCTTACAGACATGCTCCTTACAGTTGTTTCTGCCTATTCTGTTTTTCACAGTAGGGCTGCTCATAGCATGCGTTGGTGTTAACCCTTAAAAGATGTCACAGAAAGTTCAGGCTATCGGGAGGACTGTAGAGATGCTTTAGTACTGCCAGTGTGGAGCTGCGTTGAAAGCAGTGAGCAGAGCAACACTTGTCACCAGGGGCGGATAGGGGGTTTCGACCGGCCAGGTCGATTCACCGGCTATGCAGATAAAATAGCGCTTCAAGCTAGGACGGATTTTGCACATTTCTTCAGTTACATTATCACAGCTTATCCTTATATATTAAACTCGGAGCTTGCTTGTATGTTTGTTCCAATAGAGGGCTAACCTGCTGGAACCATTTTGACGGGAGCGGCCGAATTGACGAGGTTACCTAGGCTACAGTAGATTTAGCGAACTCTCTTCCTTCATCGCAAACGAGGCTCTCCTTAGCGACGAGATAAATAAGAGCATTATTGATAAGGTCGGAATTTGATATTTCGTGGAAAGCACGGGTGTCTCACCTAGTCAACGATAAAAAAAAAGAAGGCTCACAAGAGGAGCATGTGGCTGGAGCACTGAGCCGAGAGGCGTTTGGGCGTTTCTGGCCCTCCTCGCCGTCTCACCTCTACCCCTTCTCGTGTACCTATGTCCTCCACTTGTTCATTTCTTTCGAATTCTTGGAATTTGTTTTTTAAATTTCCATGCTAATTGTTGGGCGCACTGGTTTCAGTTCTTCGCTTATAATTCCTAAACTAAGGACTTTTTCACAAAATTTGTGCAGCATTTACTGCTTCTATTTAGTCGATGAAAGAGCATTAAATTCTGCGTCGATTGACTCCCTCTGCGTTAGAATATGACCTACATACTACCTACTGTATTTTTTTAGGTAGGTTGGCTGAAAACCGACAATTTTTTCCATTATATAAACACTTTCTGATTCTGATTTTCAGCCGGATTGGTCGCCCAGTGGCTCGTCCAGCAGACTCAGCAGGTTCAGGCTCCGCCGCCGCCCCCGTCTCTCCCGACGTTAGTCACCGTCGAGTCTTTGGCCCAACAGCAGGCCATCCTTCAAGAGCAGATCAACCAGTCAGAGCAGAACCTCAACGCTCAGCATACGGTGAGAGTACTTTCATTGTAGCTAACACATTTTGCTACGTGTGAATTTATTTTGACAGATCGTTAAAACTTACAGCTTCTGATAAAAAATGAAAGCTCCCAAATTGAAGCGGACATCCGCAAGTGTGAGATCGAAAAGCTTCATCGAGAGGCTGACGAATTAGGTGAGTTCTATAAAGAATTGCATGCCAAATTGTCCGTTTCGAAGTTATTTTGGAAGTAGAGACGGTGTATTGGTTTCCAAACCCGTACGACTATCTCGTGGGGCTTCTGAGAGGCTACAGGTGGTGGTTTTAAAAGGACTTTTGCCGAGCGGGGTGTCGTTTTTGAAGGTATTTTGACCGTATAATTGATGGATGGGGTTTCCAGATTTGTCTGGCTATCTTGAGGGGCTCTATGGGGGTTCCACGGTGCTACAGGTGGGGTTTTCACAGGATTTCGCTCGGATAGACGAGTGATGTGTTGTTTTCGAACATTTTGGACGTCGAATCGATGCACTGGGTTTTCAGATTTGTTCAACTATCTCGTGGGGCTTTGTGTGGCTACTGAGAGGCTACAAGTGAGGTTTTGAAAGGATTGTGGCCGGATGGTCGAGTGGGCTGCCGTTTTCTAAGGTATTGTTGTCGTAGAATCGATGCATGGGGTTTTAAAACCTGTCCGACCATCTCGTGGGGCTCTGTGAATGTTGTATGTAATTGGCTACAAGGGGGGGGGGGGGGGGGGAGAGAGAGAGAGAGAGGTCGTATTCGTGGGGATTTTGGACGGAAAATTTGTTCAAACTCAAACTCGAACAGTTTTATTGCTGTAGATGCACAGTACCTACATAGCAAGCGTCAATATTACAACAGTTGGAACAAAAAGCGAACTAAAACGATTGACATGAAACGAACAACCACAATTGATATAAAACGAACAAACACTAAATCAAGAGCACTGTTACAAATATTCCTCTGCTTGAAGGCTCGAGTACTCAAAAAACCTCGGCCTTTAGGCTGATAAAATAACTTTGCCTATTTAATTATATCTCACTAGGAAAATCATAGTTCAAAAATTCATTGATATAGTAAAACGCTTCTTTTTTAAATAGTTTTTTTTTTATAATGGTGGCGAATTTATTTGTGGTCAGTTCTCTCATATGAATCGGTACTTTAGTATAACGTTTTCTAGCTAATCTCGTTGGGTATTGATGAGAAGAAATCATTTAAGTCCTGAGGGGAGATTTCGGAGGGTTCGTCCATCGCAGTATTTGTTTTCCCACGCTTGAAATATTTCCACAGTGCCTTACTCGGATTTCTCGAGGAGGCAATCTCCGATTTTTGGCTGATGTTCTATGTTTCTCTAAGGCCGTCCGATAAAGCCGCCTGAAATTGACAACGGCTTTTTTATTTACCTCTGATGACAGATAATTTCGCTCTTGTATTATCATGTCCTCAGCTCTTTGCTGAACCAGGGACCAGTTCAGATTCGTTGGTTGTGTCGACTTCCCAAAATTTTTGAACATATTTAATAATATTTATTTATTTATTTATTAACATATTTAATAATATTATGTTCCGTTGCTTCAATATCCTAAATTACCAAATTTGGCTCCACTTTTAGGCATATCGTTGAGCGATTTCGACTCCGTTCTTCAACCCATAATGGATTCCTGCACGAAAGACTCAATTTCGAACGGGAAAACGTGGATACTTGCCAGAGCTACTTGCAAGGCTGCTAACGACCTTTTGGCCCGCTATTTGCTCTTCAAGTAAGTCGAGTTGAAGGCGTCAAGTTGTACCAAGTTGAGAAAATGAGTCGTTGACGGTTGTTTTTCAGGGCGTTGGACGAGCCAGAGAAGAACTTCTTCCGCAAACTGCACGTCATTTATCTCGTGAACGACATTCTGCATCATTGGTATGTAAAATTAGCGGACGATGTTGTGTTATTTCCCTTTTTCCCTCCTATTTATTTTATTTTATTTTTTTCAGCGTACGGAAGCACATAGAAGGTTTCAAAGTTGCCCTGGAGGAGGTGGTGGTGCCGATGTTTGTTAACGCTTCGTTGGGAGTCACTGACGAACAACAGAGCAAACTTACTAAGGTATGCTTTAAGTACGATGTACCTTCAGTGATGCCGGTGAGTTTTTTCTTCTCCTAATAATTCCCACGCTCTCTTGTCAACCGTCTTGACTTTGTCCTTTTGTCGGCCCAGTTGTTGCTCATATGGGAGAAGAAGAACCATTATTTTTCCGACGACATCGTCAGCCAATTGAACGACCCTGGGAACAGCTGGGAACACTATAAGCAGCAGCGGCTTCGCGAGCACAGTGACATCGTCGAGAATATCAAAGCGAACACGAAAAACGCCGTCAGCACGTTCCAATCACAGCATTTGGCTTATGTCACTCACGCTCAGCAACAAATACAAGTAAGCGGGGTTATATATCTACTGTATTAGCCAGGAATATAGTAGAATATATCTACTATATTAGCCAGGAGGGTGTGGCCCCCTAGTCAACTATGTTGGAGCGGCGTCATGAGGAGGAGGAGGAGAACCATCTTCCTTCTAGGGAACTTCTAAAAATCGTGTGAAAATAGCAACAAGTTGGCTTAATTTGTACCAGAAGGTGTTCAAAAATACGATTAAACCAGTTTTAAAGGACGTTGCCCCGGGGGGAGGGGGTGCGGGTTGGCGAAAAAAAAAAAAAAAAAAAAAAAAACATCCTTTATTTCTGTAATAGAAAAGAAAAACTATATAATATGGGGAAAGAGTTGTTGGGTCTGAGGCTGTACAGTCGGGGATTGGCTGGCTTTGGCCAGTAGGTGGTGGCCAAAGTCTATTATATTAAAGCAGCAACACGAGGGGGATGACGATGAGAGGGAACCCTTTGCAGCTCCATAGAACCCCACGGGGTGGTCGGATAGGTCCAAACCACCTTTCCTGGTCTGAAATCACTTAAAAAACGACACCTAACTCGATCCTCAGACCAAAGCCCTGCAAAAACCCCTCCTGTAGCATCTTCCAAGCCCCAAATTATCCCTGCGGAGTGAGTGGTATAAACACCTTTTGTTGTTGCAGGCTTTGGATCAGCAGAAGATGGCTTTGATGGAGCAGCAAAAACAAGAAGTAATCTCAGGGCCGCCCGAGCCAAAACTGCCACTTTCCCGCCCGCCTCCGCTGTTTTCTCTGAAAGAGGACCAGGACGGCGACCGGGACGGGCGACGTCGGAGTAGAGACAGAAGCCCGCTGAGGGACCCCAGGCGGCAACCTATAGAGACGATACCGCCACCGCCGGAGCCGAGGACTTTGGACGACGTGGACTTGAGGCAACCTCTGCTCCACGACCCCCGGAGCCTCCAGGATTATCACAGGCATGAGTCGCCTTTCGATGTTCCAATGGAGCGAGGTCTCATGGACCCCAGGTAACCAACGTCGACCTCTTCTACATTTTTTTCTTTGTCGTCTTCACCGTTTTTATCGTTTTGTAGATTCGATCCGAGGTATGACGGTCCTCCGCCGGGCTCAGCCCCACTGCCGCCGCTCGATCTACCGATCAACATCAACCAACCCCCACCTGGGTTCCCGCCCGGCATACCACGTAAATAGTCACCACCATTCATGTTAGAAGACTAAATCTATGTTTAGAAGACTAAATCATCATTTTGAACATTTTCAGCGGACATCCAACTCCCCGATCTGACGAGACCGCCCCCAGGGTTCCCACCAGTCCCAGCCGAACCCTTCCAGCCCGAAGACCTCCTCCCAAGCCTGCCATACTTCGACCTCCCCGCCGGCCTGATGGTCCCTCTCATCAAACTGGAAGACTACCACTACAAACCCCTCGATCCGGATTCTATACGGCTCCCGCCTCCGGCCCCACCGTCGGAACGGTTGCTCGCTGCTGTCAAAGCCTTCTATATGCCCCCGAGGCATGAAAACCCCCGCGACAGGTAAGTCACCTCACTCTTCAGCACTTCAAAGTGCCTTTCTTTGAAAAAAAAAAAGTACTTTTGTTGTACTATGTACTATTTCTCTAAAATTACGTTTGGGTTCAAACGTAATGGGTTTCACTGCAAAAGGCTCTTTACTGAGCTAAGAGCTAAGCTTGGGCGGGATTGATAGTCCTTCCTTGTGGTTGAGGATCTGCTTGACATATTATTCAAATGGGCAAGCGAAGCGCCCCCACTGCCTGAGAAAGTGGTCGGCCAAGCGAAGCGAGGGCCCCCTTTCAGCGTTACTAGTATGTACATATAATAATTATTGTAAAAGCCTTTCTTTCGTTTTCAGCGACGGATGGGAAAAGCTCGGTCTCTACGAGTATTTCAGAGCCAAAGCAGCGGCTAAAAAACAAAAAGAATTGGTATGCACCTTCTTTAAAGATCATTCGAATCAATTGAATTATCCATTAAGACGTGGTAATTTTCTTTTTAGGAAATAGAGGAAGGTGTGCGGGCCAGATCGCGTTCTCCGACGCCGGTGAGGAGCTGGCAGGACCAGGCGAAATCGCCTCCGCCTAAGAGGCGGTACAGCAGGTTTGTTTTGCGCAATATCGACGTCTTGGTTGGGTTTTAAGTAGATTCTACGTTCAACATTACTTTGACATTGGAAAGTTATAAATAAACTCCTGGGTCAAAACCCTTCAAAAACCCCGCCTATAGCCCCTTCAGTGCAGTCCCCTGACGTAGTTTGCTTGTTGTCCCAGTCGATCCCGAAGCAGATCCCGGGAAAGAGACCGAGAAAGGGACCGGCGGGACAAGCGGCGTCGAAGGGATAGATCCCGCTCGCCGGAACAGCGAGACCGCTCTGAGCGACGCGAGAGAGACCGAGACGACCGGGACAGAGACCGCGACCGTCGGGAGGACCGTGACAGAGACAACAGGGACGACTCGAGGGACAGCACGAGGGAAACCCGATCCCCGACGCCGCCTTCCTTCATGTGAGTCAACGAGTGAACCTCCTTTTTGTCTGTCTGTACAAAGTCAACCCATTTTGACTGCCGTCCTTGCAGGGGTGTCGGCAGCTTCAACAACCCGAGCACCGAAGACCGGTTGGGTGAAACCAACAAGGGCCACCAGCTTCTGAAGAAAATGGGTTGGGGAGGAGCCGGCTTGGGTGCCAAAGAACAAGGCATCGAGCAGCCCATCTCAGGCGGAGACGTAAGTACCAATACATTTATGGGCGATAGCGACTAGTGCTTCTTTTACTTTCCTTGCAGATGCCCCACTTATGCCCAAAGGACCGTTTTAGTAACCTCTCTATTAGTAATCTATTACTACATTATAAAATTCTCTTTCTGTATGACATACATTGTATGTATGTGCCCAGTAAACTTCCGAACGGCTGAACCAATTTAGTTGCGGGTGGGCAGTAAAGAAGTACAGAAGTAAAGAAGTAATGACATACACTATCAGATAAGAAGAAGCGGGGGATAGTACACACTTCAGGTTACCAGAAAGCGCTAAGGTCGGGGGAAAAACTGAGGGAGTATGCGCTTGAGGCGCCCTACAAGAAACGGGTCAACAAGCTTACTAAGAAAAATCGCGAGTTGGCGGGTTGCTACGGGTGCTCCAAGTGAAGCAAGGGTTGCATTATTGATAGGGGATTTTGCGGAATAACGAATTTCTCTCCTGCTCATCCCAGAGCGTGAAAATTTGGCACGGGTACAACTTCTTGAGGATCAATTCAAGTAAACCAACATGGATAGGCAATTTTACCCTCTCTTATTAGATAATTTGATAGGTACTTAACGACAAGGAAGGGTCAACAAGGTTGGATGGGTTGGACGTGCTTGCGTTCTAAGTGAAGGATGGATGCATTATTGAACGGGAATTTGAGAGCTATTTGATATTTCGTGCGAAGCACGGGTGTCCCAGCTAGTAGTATTAATAATAACAATAAAAATTCATTGTGTCACAGCGGTGAATGTGAAGATTCTTATCCTGCTTCCCGAGCTGTCCAAGGCTTGCCAAGATGGTCCCAAGCTTTCTAGACTTGTTCAAAACTTGCTAAGCGTGACCCAAGCTGACTTAATGGTTTCCAAGGGATGCGAATATGGTGCCAAGCTGGATAAGGGTGTCTAAGGCTGGTCGAGGTGGCCAAGGGTTTCCAAAGCTTACCAAGATGGTTCTAATCTTTCCAGACCTGTCGGAGGCTTGCTAAGCTTGGCATAAGCTGACTTATGGGTTTCCAAGGCCAATATGGTGCCAAGCTGGATAAGGGTTACTAAGGCGTGCAAAAGGCCAAGGGTTTCCAAAACTTGCCAAGATGGTCCCAAAGGGAGTTGTGTGAAAGAACAGCTGTGTATTTGTTGCATGATTGCTCTAAACTGTCTGCCGCATTTCAACCAGGCAGATAAAACCGTAGGTAGTTGAGAAGGTTGGCAGTCTAGCCCCCCACCAATTTAATACCCCTTTGCAAAACTGTCCACATCTGTTCACTAGATCTCTCTTCCAGGTCCGGGACCGACAAGATCAATACAAAGGAGTCGGCATCAATTTGAACGACCCTTACGAAAACTTCCGCAAAAGCAAAGGCCAGGCGTTTATCAACAGGATGAAAGCCCGCGCCGAAGAAAGAGCCACATGAGACGACGATTTGTGAATTGTGTTGGTAACATTTGTAGGTTTTGACAGACGAAGACATTATCGTTTGAGTTGTCCTCTCAAGTGGGTTGATTTTCTTATTCCGAAGGTATCAGTACCTGTAGAATTATATTAAATATCGTCGTGTAGTTTGTGTTATTAATTTTCCTGTGAAGACCATTCAAGCTTACTGAGTCCACCTGTGGAGACATCACAAGAGGCACGCCAGAATTATGTTGCTTTGGGTCTGTTTTCTGGTTGGAACAAGGCTTCGGCCAGAGAGTCGAGTTTTAGAACTGTCCCATCAAATCAGTAAATGCACGTTGCGGGAAATAATAAACTTGTAAAAAGATATTGCGGAAAGTGTTGCGACCGGTTTGTGGCAATAAAATCAAGGCGGTCCATGTGACCTACTCCTTCAAGTGGTACCACCAGGTGGTAAATTCTGTCATTCGATTCAATTTCAAGGTCCTGTTGGTAAATTCTGAAAGTCGTTATATCAATTATCATGGCCTGAGAGGTCCGCCTAAGAACGTTCCACCTGCTGCCATTACGTTCTCAGTCATGCTCCGGCGCAACTCTCAATGCTAAAAGGGCCAATAAAGGCAACAAAAAAGAGTGACGAGGTTCCTGGGGAAAATAGAAGGTTGAAGGATGCCTTATATTTCGAAAAAAGATAGGAGCAGCTGGGAAAACAGCTTCAAAGACCAGCAAGTCTAAAAAACGTTACTTCTCCAAAATTACTGTAAGACTGTTTCAGACGGTTTGTATGTGCCGCTGATCCTATTTCAGAGTTTATTCTTTCATCTTCGAACGAATGGAGTTGATCTCGAGAATATGGCTGAGTATTTACCAGCCTCGTGAGATAAGAAGAGTTTGGTAAAAGCGTAACACATTATAAATTAGTTAAAGCGTTGTGGAGTTTATATGGAACAGTACTTTTTTACTAGCTCAATGTTCACTACCCCATTTCTAAACTTCTCAATAGTTAGGAAATGTTTCACTCTCCTGGCCACAGATTAAACTAGGTACTGAATGGCTCCTGGCACATAGGTAGGTAGACATTTTCGAAATAATTTTCGACGGCTCTTTTGGATCTAAATGGCATCGTTCGTAACCATTAAAATTTAATGAACGTATCTACCTACTGTTTGGCTCGCAGTTAGATCCAAAATGGCCGTCGAATATGGGTTCGAAAATTTTTAAATTTTAGCACCTCAATGTTAGTTTAAAAAAACCCCCAATGCATTTTGATTTTTGGAAAAATGGACTAGAAAAGTGGTCTTCAGTCCGTAAAATATGCATAGCCATGTACCTGAAGCCCCAAAACCCCACGGAGTGGTCGGACAAGGCTGGGACTACCAAAAATCGATTTCTCGACCGAAATCACTCAGTAAACGTCACTTCACTCAACCCCCTGGCCAAAGCCCTTTAAAACACCCTCCTACAGCCTCACCTGTCCCCATAGAGTGGCGAGACAGGCATACCTGCATTTACCAATAACCGATTTCTCGTCCAAAATCACTTGGAAAACGACACAACTCGATCCTTCAGCCAAAGCCCTTTAAAAACCCCACCTGTAGCCCCTTAGACACCCCAAGAAATGCACAGGATGGGTCTGGCATCACCAAAAATCGATTCCTAGTCCAAAATCACTTCGAAAACGTCACCTAACTCAATCCTCCAGCCAATGCCCTTCAAAACCCCGTCTACAGCCTCACAAAACTACACGGAGTGCCCAACACGGGCCTGGAACCACTAAAAATCGATTCCAGGTTCTGAAATCACTTCGAAAACGTTACCTAACTCGAGACTTCAGTCAAATTCCTTCAAAAACCCCACCTGTAACCCCTTAAAAACCCCACGAAGGGCCCAGGACGGGTCTTGAACCATCAAAAATCGGTTCCTTGCTCCAAATTTTGTCAATCGCGTTTTGTAGGCTGAAAACGTCCCCTTAGTGTCCGCCATGGTTTACCGTCAGGGCGCAGATGACCTTCGCCAGTGACGCTAACGTGACTCGAGCTGGTTATCCTTGGGTTGGGCCTTTTCTTGTTCTTCCGAGCTGAGGAGCCTCGATTTAGTTCATTACGCAATCCTCCCAACTAATTTTCGTCTTCCCCCTCTTCGTAAAACGTAATTTCCCGACCGTACCGAGTTTTGATTGTGTTTGTGTCCGTTTAGTGGTGATCGAGAGGGGTCAGCAAGTGGTTTAGTGGACAAAGTGGGTGGAGCTGAGTGGACTTGTGGTAAGCTGAGATCTGGGCTAAGAATGACCTTAGTGTCCTAGTTCGACTATTTATATCTTGTAGCGCCTGAATTTTGTCGGAATTAGCTGTGTAAATTTCACACTTCAAAATGCTCAAATTTGCGTCTTTTTTGGCGTTGGTGTTGTGCGGGTCGGCCGTCGCAGAGGTTGATTTAGAGCCGAAGATCGACTTTGAGGGTGAAGAAGGGGGAGTGAAGATTTTGGATCTGAGGGTGTCCAACAGGCTCGAATGCGACGTTTCCGGGAGCGACGACGACGATTTGAAGGTCGTCTGGAAACGTGACGGTAAACCCGTGACGTCGTTCAACACGGAAGACGACCCGACGAAATTCGTCGTCGAAAACAACGACCTCATCATCCGGAGGACGATCCCGTCTGACGTCGACGTCTACACCTGCGAATTGACCGCCGACGGTAAAACCGTTTCGAAAGACATCCACACGGTGAGCAAACCGATAGCGAAAATTATCGCCTCCCCGGTGTCCATAGAAGGGGAAAAATTGAAGCTCGAATGTCAAATCCACAGTAATCCTCCCCCCGTCGTCACTTGGCGTTTTGAAAACGACACCATCGAAGAGAAAGAAGGCGGTCGGTACGACCTCCTCCCCAACAACGACAAAATCCCCGACGCCATTCTCATCATACCGTCGGCGGAATTGTCCGACCGCGGCGACTACACCTGCATCCTCTCCAATGCCGCCACCGACCATCTCAACGACACCGTCAAAGCCGTCGTCTACATCCGCGTCAAAGACAAACTCGCCGCCGTCTGGCCCTTCATCGGGATCTGCGCCGAAGTCATCATCCTCTGCTCCATCATTTTCGTCTATGAGAGAAACCGAACGAAGGTATGAATTCATTCGAGTAGGTACATTTCAATTGGGCCATTCTCAGACTTTATGCCGATTTCAGAGCCGCAATACCAAAACTTAGGTAGCACATTTTACACAAGGGTTCATTATTCATTGATGTAAATTGTGCGAATTTTCATCAATTCTAGGATAGAATTTTCATCAATTCTAGAATAGAATTTTTCAACGATTCTGTATCAATAAAAATCCTTCTTATTTAAGTAATTATTTAAAAAAGAAAAACATTTTTGTAATGATTGTTGACGAATGTGGGACCCCGAAAAATGGATTCTACGACCAAAAATACTAGAAAACGACACCCAACTCGACCCCACAGCTGAAACCCTTTTTTTAAAAAACCTCCGATAGCCCACTTTTAGCCCCACGGGTTTGGACGATCGGGCTGAAAAACTTGCGAGTCCATTCTAGTTGATGACCCGAGCATTTTTGTCGAAATTTTGTCAGATTAAAAAAAAAATTGCTACTGACCGAAACGGCTTGGACGTCGTTTTTGGAGCCTACTGTAACATATAATGTCAAATTGTCAGGCCGATCAGAATTGTTGACAAGTGTATTATTCCAAGAATAATTATTCAAAAATAACATTTAAAAAAAATTAAAAAAAGAATGTCCTGTCCATGTTTACAGGACTTTAATTTTTTGTTAAAAAATTTCGACATAGTTAAATGTCTTTGGATTGCTGGGTGGTGTCGTTTTTAAAGAATCATTAAAAACAGAAAACGCTGCAAATTTTACACAAGGATTTATTATTCTGTGATTGAGGGTAAAATTTAACGGCTTAATATTTAATAATAGGTATTAAATGTTATTACCTATTATGCAACAATTAATACCGTGTCATTCAGATTTTTTGATTTATTTTAATTAATTTTTTCCATACCTACAATGTTTAGACAGATGTGAGACCTCGAAAAAAATATTTTTTTATTTTAATTAATTTTTTCCATACAATGTTTGGACAGATGTGAGACCTCGAAAAAAATGGATTTTGCGTCCAAAATTAATGGGAAAACGACTCCTTATTTGACCTCCTGTCTCCATCAAAAATCCCATGAAAGCCCCTTAGATCCCCACAGTGAAATCGGATCGTACTGGGACCCCCAAAAATGGATTCTGCGTCCAAAAATACTACGAAAAGGACACCCAACTCGACCCCATAGCCGAAAACCTAAAAACCACTCCCGTAGCCCCTTTTTAAGCCCTCAGAGCCCCACGGGGTTGGGCGATCGGGCTGCAAACGTTGCGGGCACAACTAGATGGTAAGCCGAGTATTTTGTTAAAATTTCAGAATTGAAAAAACTTACTGCCCAAAAATAAAAGGCCATCCTGCGTTGCCAAATCTACAGTAGATCTAGATTTCGGTTTATCATTTTTTGGAATTTTTGTGAAGACGGTCGAAAATTTTGATCGGCCTCAATACTTGATATATATATCATACATAATGTATATATACATTTCAAGATGAGAAGAGATTTTCAATACGCACGTATCTGACTTTGGAATCTCACTCTAGGGTCCTCACGGAATAGGAGAAACAAAACTCCGCCGCTAGTAGGTGTACCCTACTATTTTTATCGATTTTCTGATGTTTACACTTTTTTTTGGATCTGTAAAATCTGCAAGGGCCATTTTAATGAACAGAACATTTTTAATGTCTTCGTATGGACTGTCTGAATACAAATCAGTAAGTAGTGATTTAAGGCTTAATTAATATTTTAGGGTTGCCTGAGCGAAAAAACTTGTGCAGCAAGGTAAAAAAAAAAACCAGCTCCAATAATTGGATAATTATTATCCGCTCTCCAGCTCGAAGTGAAAAAACCTGTATGGTTCTTTGTTCACATAATAATATTATTATTACATAATAATATTATTATTAAAAAATATTATTTTGTATATCAGCTGAAGAATCAACATTAAACCGATTGGCGAGACGCGTTTTTAATTTTTCGAATTTCCGCCACCACTGTGCGTCGCGAAAACATATTATCAAAAGTGAAAAAAAACTATGCTCTACTAATATAATTTGTAACAGATACAGTTATGACTGTTGCTGGCATCCGAGAAAGCATGAAGACATTTTTTAGTAGGTACACCTAATTACTGTCCAAATTTTGGATTGCAGTCCTTTGGACACTAAATCGGTTTAATCTGAAAATGACCCAGTATGTCTTTTTTTTGTTGTATGGATGCTTTCAAAATGTCTTTTTCCGTTTAGCGAAAGGACCAGAGTCAGTGATTGAGATTCGCCGGGTCGGTCAAAATCTGAAGGTATACGCTTTTAACAAGCTCAGACGCTGTTAGAAGCTGCGTAGAACACACAGAAGGAATTTTAACCAAAACGCTCTTCAAACGTTGAAAAATGGCTGCAGACGCTGAGTAGTTGAGCTGGAAGCTGCCGCTTTGGAGTCTGTTGGATTCATGAGCTTCAGATACTTGGGCTAAGCTTTGAGTGTGCTGGGCATTGTGGTGGCAGGAGGGGTTGGCAGCTGAGTCCATATGGAGACTTACTTTTGAGTTGTTCCCATCTGTAGCAGTTGCAAATGATGTGGGTGGTCCCCCAATGATAAGACCTCTCAGGCAGTAAGCAGCAGGGGACTTCCCCCCTTCATCTAATTTTGAAGATTCTGGATGGTATGTTGCAGCAACCCAGCATGTGCTTCAGCAATTGCAAGGGACTGTCTTGGAGGCTGAGGTTTTCTCTAACCCAGCCTATCTAGTCAGGACGTTTGCAGCCTCTAACCTGCTGGGCCATTAAATTGTGTCCGGGGCTAGTTTTGGCAATACAATCTGTTCTGGTCCTTCTACGCCGGTTCCTTCTCCTGCTGCCTTTGCAGTGGCACCGGCAGGCAGCAATGGGCGTTGGGGACGACAACACATCCCCCCCCCCCCCCGCAGAGCCAGTTGCGCCTCCCTTGGAAACGCACTCCTTCACACCTTCCCAACATCCTTGAACTGGTCTTAATCCGATTTGTGGACACTTAATTGCTTCAAATTGGCCACAAAGAGCCTTTTTTTTTTTTTTTTTTTTTGGCTGCAGACGTTTCTTTTACTATGCTCGCCGAGCTGAATTGTTCTGGGTGTGATTTCTGCCGAGTGCTCCATGCTTCAACGTTTCTGCCTCCCCCCTCTCCCTCACCCCCCTCCACCGACCGTCATATTATGTCTCAGGTTATTTTCCACCGTCGCCGACATCCCGTCAACTCGCATTAAGCCAATTGCGTGTCATCTCTCGTTTCCTTCCATTGTCACTCGTTCACCAGCCCGAATCCTCCTCCGACTGTACTCCCATCATTAAGGCCGCCGCTATTTCGGCCCTACGTAAATTTTGATATTCATAGATGAACTTGACCCCAAAATGACGTCTTCACCTGTTTTCAACTTCTTCACCTCAAATCCCAATCATTGACTTTGTTGTGTCTCATTGTGGGCCACAAAGAAGTAGGAACAATTTTATCTGTCTCGGATATCACTTTGTGTAAACACGTTTAAGTGATTGTGTAGGTATCTCCTCGACGGTCTTTGTATTTCTAATCTTCGTAACGAGATAACCAGCTTGTGAGACGTGTTTGGCTGGTATGATTACACTTATTCCACATAAGTGTAGTTATTACGCTGTCCAGATAGCTTGTGGACTGACGAGGTTATTAAATAAACAAGTAGTTTTCCGAAGTCTGTTATTTTCACATATTTTTTTTTTAAATACGAAAATCGACATTTTAACGAGGTTTTTGCTGAAACTTATTATTTCTCGAACGTGGATATCAATACAATGAGTCCAGTGGTGGTCCAGTCCATTGTTTTTGGTTGTTTGATGTTTTTGGTTTGGTCATTTTCACCCAGAAAGGAGCGTTCTACAAAAAAAAGTTATCAGCCTTTCTTTTTTTTAAGTTGTCAAAATTCTGCGTCGAATGTGCTCCCATCGACCCAATTCGGTTAAGCCGTCTGGGTTAAAAGTGGTTTATGATTCATAAATGAAAGTCTGGAATTTTATGCACAAACTTTGGGAATTATATGCCAAGTACGCACCCCAAGCTAAAATACGTTAAAAAAATTTAAATAGGTTCTAAAATTTACAAAATTTTGTTTTGTAACGTACCTGCAGGTAGTCAGTCTATACACCACTCTGATTATCCTTTGTCTGTCAGTGAGAAGCAACTTCAGCGCGGATAACGACCTCTCGACGTCGCAGGACACAATGGGTAAAAACTTGGAGGACGACAGTTCATCTGGAGTATGGCCTGACGAAAGATCAAAGGCTCTCAAAATGCTTCCCTCCAGTATAAAATTTATACTGGGCATTTAATGGCCATCCAAGGTTTCGCTTTAGGACGGAATCCAGCTTCCCTCCTTATTGCCTCGCCTGCTTCCCCTAACTAGTTTGCCCTATCCTCTTGAACCTTCTAAACTGCAGCCACAGCCGTGCTAAGGTCCAATCTTCGGGTCTCCAGGCGGGTGATCAATGCCGCAATCGAGCCGAAATGGGCCTTGATAAATGCCAACCTGTGTTTGACAGACTGGTCCTCCAAAGCTTCGATTGTCTTCTACATAGCGTGGGCAGCTGTTGGATCAAACTCTACTGTAATGGGCCCCCAACAGGTAATTAGAGGGCAGGTCCTTCTTACCTCGGAACGGCCTTATTTTCGCAAATGTAACTGGTAGGAGGATCAATAATAATAATTGTTCCTCGTACCAGTTATTATTGTTCCATTCTGGAGTTATTATTCCACTCAGGAGTGGAAGAACGTGTCACTTTTACATTTCACAAAATTTTTTTTAATTTTAATTCAGTTTTCAATTAAAAAAAATTTTGAAAACTGAATTCAAAGAAGAGAAATTCCCCAATTTCGAATAAATTTTCAGAAATATGCCCAAAATTGTCATTAGGTAAAAAAATCTGTAAAATTGACCAAAATATGCTATTTTAATTTAACACATGCCAAACGCTTTAGATACCCCCAAACGCGAAACTAGAAAGATATACACAATATAAAGACATATGAAAAATCCAGTCTCTATCTATGGGCCACTTTCAACGCACTAATCATCACGCATCGCCTAGCTGTCATAATTTTTGCGATGCTATTCTATTATATATGAAAACTAGGTGATAATTGGGCGTTGAAAATAGATCATAATTCACTTTGGAAAAAATTGCACATCTTTGACGTTCGGTTTCGGCCTGACGGCTTCACCGAATTGAGTCGATAGGGTGATCTTCGACGCAAACTTATATTGTCTTAAAAAAAGGACTCTTATAACGGACTCCGAAATCACAGAAATTGTTGTTTCTTTCCAATAATTGGATGAATAATTATTATTCATCTTTTACACCAAATTTTTAATCTGAAAATCAATAATTTTGCAATATCATTCATTAAGGATAGATCTATCCTTATTGATATTGATATTGATTTTGCAATATCATTCATTAAGGATAGGTCTATCCTTATTGATAGACCTCACACAACCCCAGGACACTATATGATCTTTTTATATCATTCATTATTGAAACCTCAGGAGACTTCGTGGATAGGCGGTAAGTCCCAAATTGTTCCTGAATAGCAGGAGTCCTGGCTCCATCGACCGCCAACTTCGACGCTTCCGCTGAACTCCCCACAACTCTCTCTCCCCACAAAGCTCTTCGGTGCGTCAAATTTGCATCAGAGGGCCCCATCACATGAACAAACAGTTCATGGTGCAAGGGTTGCCACCAGGTCTGTGACATCTTAAGATTCCTTCCAGATCCTGACATTCTAAGAATCCTTGCCACAAGGTATCTGACATCCTGAGATTCAGGCTGAATCGTTTCAAGCGGGCCTTCTGCATGCTCCATCAGCTGCCTCTCCACCCAGCTCGTTTCTCCTTTCAACGCTTGAGCTACGTGGTTGTGTCGTAATTTAAAATTAAGTGGCTGCTCTTCTGAGAACTGCGTCAAATTTGCAGCAGAAGGCCCCTTCGCATAAATAAACAGAATATCTGCAGCTCTTGCCAACCCTGGTCAAGTCGCCATGGCTTGCCACCAGATCTCTGACATCCTGAGATTCCTGTGCCGTCCTGACTGAATTGTTTGGAGCGGACCTTCAGCAAGCTCCATCAGCTGCCTCTCCTCTCAGCTCTTTTCTCCTTTCAACGCTCGAGCTACTTGGTTTTTTTGACAGTCGAAGCCCAAGACTTCTCCAGAGCAATTTGTGACACTCCATGCAGGTGCTGTAATAGCTTCTCAGTGTAGTGCTCTGCAACTAGTTGACCCGTTTGATCGCTACAAAACCAAGTTCGTCCACCTTGACGATCTGCTCGTCTCCACTCATTAACATTCGATTTTTTCTTTTCGCAGATCGACTTGGACGAGAGTGACACCGACGGAGCCGACCAGAAAGGTGATCATGGCAAAGACGCCCGGCAGCGGAAGTAAACTCCCTTCCCGAAGCCACCTGCTAAACGAAAAATTTCTCAACTAAGAAACTATATTCCTCACTCTGAACGATTCGCGGGATCGAACCTAGTCAGGAAATTGCGACCGTTGCGTCAATATTGCCAACTAAAAGTATTAACTCGCTTAAACAGCCAGTTTTAAACGTGTAATAAGTTGTTATAGTCAAATGCATCTTTTTATTCTTTTTTTGCCCCTCTTTTACGCAGTGTGTAAACCCTGTGGAGAAAATTTCCCTCACTTTGCCACACCTGGAGTGTCATTTGTGGCAAAACACCAAATTCACCGACGTCTTTGCCCAATTAGGATTTTTCGGGGGTTGTCGATTGTTGATTAAGGTATTTCGAAGCGTTTCAGTGTCAGTATTGAATAACCTAACACAATTCTCCCATTTTACGCTTCTTCAGTATTATGACATGAATTTGACAGTATTTTTATATTTTTATGAACGTTCGCAGTTTCTCGACTCGTTCGATCTGGTCGATTCGTCGGAATCACAATTGTCTGAAGCATTTTGTCACTCGTGACGAGCACGTTTCATTTTATCCCCCTTAAAAACACAAGTCAAGCACCTGATTGTAGTGATATCCAAAGGATCCGATCTTTTTCTTTTTTTTTTACTGGATTGGTTTTGTCTTGAAATAATTCAAGATTGTTATGTCGTTTTCTCTTTTGTAAAGACAATTTATAGTACTTACTTTAGTTAGTACGCTTTCGTTACAAAAAAAAAAAACCTTGAATTTTTGTACTTAACAAATTTTACTTTTTCTGTTTGAACTGGTTATTGTGGATTGTGAAGGTTTTTTTAAAAAGCTTCGACCGTTGAAATTTCGTCGTTTTTAAATTTTTTTGTCAAAGTTGCTTCCCAAAATCGCGAACAATCCCGGACGCTGGCAACACTGCCCGCCAACGCCATCACGATCTCAAAAACTTCAAATGTGCACTGTAGATAGCACACTGGGTTTTTTCGTCATTCGTAGCCGATTTTCTGGATTCTAGTTATGTAAATAGCTCTCACATAAAAGAAAACTAGTAGCGTGTACAGATTTTAACTAGTCTTCCATAACCTTCAAATATCGTAAGTGATTTATCGATTCCGTAGAATTTCCGTTTTTTGTAATTTCAAAACTTCCAGTCATAAAGTAATAAAAGTAGCCTAACCGTTTCTTGCCTATAATGCACTTTAAAACACCATTATGTGTAATTTTCAGTATTAAGCTTGAGTAGGTTCGGTACCGTATCGCTTAATTTTTCTGTTCTGTGCCAACGCAAAGTGCCTCGTTTGATGTGAAATCGTTTTTGTTTGTGAAAACAGTTTGTAGTGGCGTTGTTTGTTTTTCCCGAACGGTTGAACAAGTTGAACTGTACAAAAAGAAAATCAAAGATTAAAAATTTTATTCCGTTGTAATTTTTTTTTTTTTTTTTTTGAGGGATTTCCTGGTGGGGCGGACAGAATGGACGTCGAGGGCCTGGGCGGCGCAAGTGTGCGCCCAATCTGCGCCTGAGGTTTTACCCTGCTCGTTGGCTGTGTGATAGCATCGCATATTATGCGATGTAACGTTTTGACTTCTATTCACCTTTGGAAAGGTTTTATTGCACTTGAAAGAACGCCATCATGAAACTGAGGAATTCGGGATTTTGCATTGCATATACCGCAAATGTTTGAAAAAGGAATTTTGGTACATAGGTATTGTAGATTAGATAAATACAAGAGAGGGTAAGTATAGAAGTGGGTTGCTGACGGGCGCCTCACATCCCACACCTAAGGCCTGTAGACTAGTCACAACTGCAGTTGTGATGCCTCTCAGAGTTACTACGGTAGGAGTTCTGTGCCCTTGTTCTTCTACCAGGTACTATTGTGCCAGTATTTCTCCCCAGTCCACTGATCCCTGAGCAGGATTCCTTCTGCGCTCCAGGGCCTCACACTCAAAGATGGGTTGATCCACTGTCTCCTCTTCATCTCTGCAGAACATGCAGGAGGGCTCATCGTTTATGACCCCTATCATGTTTAAATGCTTCCTGAAGCTCCCATGTCCTCTAAACAGATCTGTGTTGTGATCTCTACCACTGGCCACAACCTCACGAAAAAGCCCCTCCCCCATGATACCTAGACAAGGTTCTGGTTCTGTAAGGTCATCGCTGGAAAAAAACGGTGCAAATTTTACCCAAGGATTTGTTATTCTTTAACCTTTTACGGACAGATTCATTTGGTGTCATGTAAAGGACAGATTGGCGCGCGGAGTTTGCTATGCCATTTTCGCCTCTACCAAATTTTTTTCTTCGAACTTTAATGCATCCCCTGTACTTTGTTGGTTTAGTCTTTTCAAGGATTAAAAGACACTTTCAGAGACTCAATTTCTTGACCCCCTCTACGGACAGATTCATTTGAATTTGAAAATCGACACAAATTGTGATGAATAGGAATTTATATTATAATTTCAATAAACGTTAAACAGGCATTTATTATTGTAATAATTATGGAAGAAAAAACAGCTCAGTCTCAGTAGGTAATTATGTTGCTGAATCAACCCGTCTGTCGGTTACAAAAATACTCGAGAATCGATTAGCACAACAGAAATAATGGTTAAAATTAATGTTAAAATTGGCTACGTAATAAGAATTATTACGTAGATTACTTATTACTTAATAATCTCAGGAACTTGGAAAATCACCAACTGGAGACAATTTACTCAGTTATGACATAATTTGTCATAATATATTATACAAAATTTATACCTATTTAATATTTTTCACGATTTCTCGACGTAGGAGTAATAACGAGTGCTACGTAAGTTTTAGTTTTTTCAAAATAGCAGGTTAATTTCATCAGTTGTAAACACCAAGGATGGCGTTTCAAACTGACTATCCACAGGTGGTCTACATTAAATGTAGACAATTTTTCTATTTACAACATTTCCTCAAAATCCATTTGAAAGGACTGATTTTGAGTAAAAACTTTTTTTGACAAAATTTGTCAAAAAATTTAATGGTTCATTTTGCCCCGGATCCGGGGCAAGATGAACCACCTCAGGGGCAGAAGAGTCAACCAAAGTGATCGTGAAGTGGGTCGTGTCCTGTGGAGGTTTCGCGCTGCATTCTGTTGAGGCCACGGGTTCGACTCCCGTTGAAGACCATGGGGGTCTTCAAAAAATAATAATAAGAATAATAAAACCAAGAATAATAGGTAATAAGAATAATAAACCAAAAATCAGCGGTCAAAAGATGCCGAGTATCAAAATCCTTGACATCTAAGTTGTCCCACCCAAGGGGTTCCGCTGACCTCTGTTTTTATTGATACCTTTTGTGTCCTCCAAGAGAACATATCAAATTTATAAAACAACTCAGTAGAGACGGGAAAAATGTAAGAACGATCGATTTTCTGAATCGATTCTGAATTGGAGTGAAAAGATTTATTTAAAAAAATAAGTAAAAAAAATTTTTGATTGAAAAAATAAATAAATAAATAAATAAAAATATTGTAGGTTTGTATAATATTATTGGAGGTTGCATCACAAGAAGTACTAAACGTCAAATTTTTAAATTTCGGAATTAATGGTTTGTTAGGGGTTTGTTTAGATTTTGTACCTTGTTTAGGGTTTTATGGGTTTGTTTATCACCCAAGGGATGTAGTCCTTTTTACAATGCAACCTCCTGCATTATTACAATAAATTATTTTAACAGAACAGTTCAGTTACTAATAGGTAGGTACCTAAGTTGTAGTGTGAAAAAAAAAAAAAAAAAAACTTCAAATAATGGTGACTTTAAGAGAAGAACCTGATACGAACACAAAATCACTTCCTACCTTATTTTTTATATGACTTGGTGGTGATTCTCTCTGCTACATCCTGCAGATGATTTATAAATAAACCGAAACGTTGGCATCTGGCGAAGGTCCTTGAAGTTTTTGGGCAGTAGACATTAAAAAAAAAAAATTGAAATGTTGACAAAGTACTCGGTTTACCTTCTAGTTGTGCCTGCAAGGTTTTCAGTCCGATCGCACCAACCCGTGGGGCGCTATGGGGATAAAAGGGGGCAACGGGAAGGGTTTCGGGGTCGAGTTAGGTGTCGTTTTCAAAGTATTTTTGGACGTAGAATCCATTTTCTGAGCTCCCAGAACGACCCGATTTCAATGTTGGGATGGGGATTTCATCGGGCTATTAATGGGATTTTTGAAGGATCCGTTTTCCGAGTATTTTTGGACGCAAAATCCATTTTTCGAGGTCCTACACCAGTCTAAACGTTGTACATACATTTTTTTTTTTTACTGATACAGAATTAATTTTTGCACAATAATAATTCGCAGCGTTTTTCCTAGGATTAGAGTCGATTTACGATTTTCACAGAAATCGGTAGTAAAAATCGATTCATCTGAAAAATCGGATCATCGATCGATGTTTTCTAAAAAGTCGAAATCGATTCCCATCTCTAGTATAAACAAATAAAGTTATAAGATTTTGAAGGCTTTTCTTACTTAAATGTGAATTTTGATGAGCAAGTCTTTTGTCGTAATATTATTTTGTTTGTAGTTTTCCGTAATGTTTCATTTTTAATGCGTTCGAGTAATTTGAAATCGGTTGTGCTGATTTCGTGTGTCGCAATATCGTTATTTTTCTATTATTATTGGTTAAATGCTGCTTCAAGTAAGTTGGGTTCAACGTTGGCGTCGCAGAGGAGGAGGAATGGTAAGAGTTGGTGTTAATGTTGTGTCGTAGAAAAAAAAAAAAAACCTAGTTGGACAGATGGTTCATTGAGGGGCTACATTCTCCCAAGTTAACAACGAATTATTCTTTTATAAGGTTCTGAAGAATACAACGTGTGGTGCATATTCACCCGGGTGAGGGACGAACAATCGAATTTCCGATCCAAATTTCGGAGTATGCTCGTCTCTCTGCTCATGCACACGGAAGCCATCGTTTATTTGAATGTCGTCACTGACGTCAAAAGCCGCTACATGGCGCGGGACATCGTCGACAACGCGAGGACCAGCACTGGGAAATACATAAGCGTAAGTTTGGGGCGACCGTGGGGTTGTAATGAGGCTGCAGGAGGGATTTAAGGTAGGACCCGCTGACCACACTGTCACGATCCATGGAGCTTCTAAGAGGCTGCATATGGGGCTTTTGAAGGACTTGGTCCAAGAGGTCGAGTGAGGATTCGTGTTTAAAGTATTTTTGGGCGTAGGTACAACCCATTTTTGGGATTCTCGGACCCATCCAACCACGCTGTGGGGACATTTGGGGCTCTTGATGAGCTACAAAATTTAATATGACTCGTCGGACATGGTCAGGATGTCGAATGAGGTGCCGTTTTCGAAGTTTTTTTGGACGTAGAATCCATTTATGGGGGTCTCAGATCCATCCGGCCACACTAAGAGTATCCACGATGGGGCCTGTGGGGCTTTCGATGGAATGGGCTAGGGAACAAGTTCAGAGAAATGGGAAAATTCGGCCGAACATAATTGAACAAATAATGAACAAAGTACTCAGTACAGTTAGCACTGAGAAATTAGGTGTCTGAGCAGAGGAAATCACTAGTGAATATTTGGCGTTTTGAATTTTCCCGCGTGACGCTTTAACTAATCCGGCAGAGTGCACTCGCACTAAAAGTAAAAAGTGTACAAAAATCTTTTTTATTTTTGGTTATGTAACCAAAAATAAAACATTACTTATAACATGACTTATGTTATGTTGGTGAACATGAATATGGTCTGTCCCATCATGATAGCGTCAGAACAAATCCGAAGGACTTGCTTTCCTTGCGATTTCACCTTTTCTGATCTCGCGAATCTCTCTGAATTCGTGCTTTTAGTTCATTGGCTGACCACCAGAGAGCAAGTCTTGGAAGCGCCACTCTTCCCTCCAGATTCAAAGTTGAAATTTTCGAAAGTGCCCTGGAAATTTGTATTACACCGTAGAGCCCAAAACTCACTGCTATGGCTTCAAATTATGATGTTCTTTCAGAAAAAAGTATTAGTCGACATTCGGTTCCCGGGCCCATTAGGGCAGGAAGTTGTGTGGGGTGTCGTTTTCGAAGTATTATTGAACGTAGAATCTATTTTTGGGGTCTCAAAACCCTTCCATCACACTGTCAGGATCCATGAGCCTCATGTGGGGCATCAGAAGGGGCTTTCGAAGAACTGTTGACGGAAGGTCGTGTGGGGTGTCGTTTTCGAAGTAATTGTGGAAGTCGAACTTATTTTTGGGGGTCTCAGACCCGTACAACCACTTTCTGAGGATTCATGAAGCTTCTGTGGTGCTTAGAATGGAGTTTTTAAAGGGCTTGGTGCAATAAGTTAAGTGAGTTGTCGTTTTCGAAGTAATTTTGGACGTAGAAACCATTTTTGGGGGTCTCATACTCATCCGACCTCACAGTCTAGATCCATGTGGCTTCTATGGGAGCTTAAAATGGTTCTTATGATGGAATTTTATCGTTACGTCGGGTATGGAGTCCATTTTGGGGGTCTCTCATGCGTCCTAACTTTATGCAGGTATCCATTTTTTAAAGTTCTGATTGGTTTAAATTGATTTTTTATGTACCGACTAAAATTTTTTTAGGACAAACAAAATCATCTTGTTGAATGTGCTGTTTTTTTAAAAAAATTATTCACTACCTACGTACAATTTTAATTTGTGTTCCATTTAAGGCTGCCTACCACGACATACACGACATTGCCAACAAAATTGGAGGGATCATCGACATAATGAAGAAACACTTCAGCTCTCAACCCGGTGCCTACTACAGCTCGTCGCTCTTCTTCATCTCCATCGGCCTTCACAAAGTGACGTTACAAAAGCGGGTCGTCATGTTGGACATTGACACTGTCGTCAAGACGGACATCGTCGACCTTTTCGACGAATTTAATAAGTACGTTCGGCTTGATGGGGAATAATTGTTGCGCAACGGTTGGCGTCACTGAAGCCCTGCCTTCACCTTTTTTTCTACTGTTATAGGTGAATTATTCTAAGAAAATTCTCCTTCATCTCTTCAATGTTGGCTTTAATCGTCATTTTTCGTAGATCCACCGCCTTACTTGTTATTATCATTCAACGAGCTCCAATTTGTTTATTATTGTGTATTCCGTACTTTTTTTCAGTTTTAAATCCGATGCAGTCCTCGGAGCTGCTCCTGAACTAACGCCAGTCTATCACCACATTCTCTACCAGTACAGAGCTCTTCACAAAGGAACCAAGTTAGGCGCTGCTCACAGTTCAGGTTAGTTCTTGCTTCAATGGATTAGGTAATGAAAGGTAATGGCCTACTTAGTTGGGGCATTGCGTTCCACTCTCGATGCGACATACTCCTGATGATTGATTCCCTTTTCGAACAAAATTAAAAAGGCGGTCGACTATCGAGCACAAAATTGACTTAGCAAGCCTTGACTGTTCTGGAATGCGTGGATGTGATCCTGACAAGCCTTGTAGACCCTTAGCCAGCTCGGGACCATCTTGGCAAGCCTTGGAAACTCATAGCCAGCTTGACACCAACTATGCAAGCCTTGGAACCATCTTGGCAAGCCTTCCCGAATTCCTCCACGTCCGTCTTTCTAAGCGTCACTGTCGTTGGAGAAAATGTGAATCTCTTCTTGCTGCTGGGCCTGACGTCCCGGCGATGAACACTTTCATAAATATGGAAGAGGTGAATCTCAGTCAACTTGCTACCACCCCAATACAACGTCGTTTCATTCAAAGAACATCTTTCTCCACACAGTCTCCAGATGTAACTGCCTAGCTCCTGTACTAGTGGGTCAAAAATAAAAGTTGACTAGTGCATTTTGTAGGAAATTACATGCTCTTTCATTTTGATACGTGCAACATTTGCCGTAGAACGCATAGCTTCCGAGTTATAAGCGAATTTGTTGGATCTCTTGAGAAGTTGCTTAATGACGACAAACTTGATGAGCAGTGTAGTTAGCTGAGTACTCAAACGAGAAGTCAAATCAGGAGAGCAGTGATTTAGAGCATAGTCAAATACAAATTGGTGGGTAATAGATGGGGAAGGGAGCTGGCAGGGTTTGGCATGATTGTCATGGTTCCTCTGGTTCATCTTCACAATGAATACCCAACACAAACAAATAAAAGAGCAAACACCTTACTTGATCCCAAGTAAACGCCAAAACCTGACCCAAGTCTGAACCTACCTACTTGATAGACACAGCTGAACTCCTGAATAAGCCAAACCACACTGAAGAGTATTATGGGTCAGAAATGACAGTTTTTCTCTGGAAAGCTGATCATGGTTTTCAGAACTATTCATGTACTGACTTATCTGCTTGAAATAATATTATAAGCATATTATGCTTGAGGGATACTTTCAGGTTGAAAGTTTGTCTTATAATTTTTTAACAATTTTTGTGTGTTCTTCAGGTGGATTTCCCGGGATAAACTCGGGGGTATTGCTTCTGGATTTGGAGAAAATGAGAAAATCTGTTATTTACCAAGGGCTCCTCATTCCTGGCGAAGTAGACAAATTGGCCGAGGAGTTCAAATTCAAGGTAATATAAAATACTCTCCCTCAGGTCAATCTGCTACTGCGTCTTTGTAGGCCAGTTGCCAGAGGATTGAAAGGTCGTGCAAGATATGGTGTAGAAGCATTTTTCTTTTAAATTTTTGTTATCGGTCTGAACCAAAAATATAAAAAACGGTAGCAAAACTTTTGCTGGGAGATCTTTTCGCAGTCGAAAAACCTCGATTTTTTCGGACGTTTTCCAGTTTTTCGCCTATAACTCGGAACCTAAGTATCGTTCACAGAAACTTCCCTCTTACAAAGTTGACGAGCATAAACTTCTGCGTGGAATGACTTGCTTACACATTAGAATCGGTTCGGCCTTTTGGCCACAATCAAGCGACAAAAATAGGCAATTGTTTTCATATTGGGTGAAGAATGAGATTCGCTCATGTTACAACCCCTGTAACTTATGAACGGCTAATGCAAATGAATTGGCTCAAAATGTATGTTGTAGAACATCAAATTGCAAAAGAAACGTTTATCGGTTACAGGGAAACGTGAGCGAATCCCATTTCTCAGCCAAGATGGAAAAATTGCCTATATTTGACGCTTGATTGTGGCTAAACGGCTGGACCGATTTTAATGTGTACGGAGGTCATTCGACGCACAATTTAATGCTCTTCAACTTTGTATTCGAAATATTTTATCTGCTTAGTTTTCGAGTTATAGGCGAAAAACTGGAAAACTCCCAAAAAATCGAGTTTTTGGCCGTCAAAATTTCACCCAGCTCCCGTTTTTGATGTTTGTTGTTCAGGCCCATATCAACAACACCAAGAAAAAAGCTTCTACACCATATATTGCACGACTCACAAACCCACTGGCGAGTGGCCTAACCTCACTGGTTTTTTTTCCCCAGGGGCATCTCGGGGATCAGGATTTTTACAGCCTCGCCGCTTTCAAACACCCCTATTTGATCCATTTGTTGGACTGCGGGTGGAACCGACAATTGTGTACTTGGTGGAAGAGCCACGGGTACCAAGAGACTTTCGACACCTTCGCCGCCTGTTCGTCCCCGACCAGGATTTACCACGGGAACTGCAACACGCACATACCGAGCAGCTGAGAGCGTCGACAGGTGTGCCAACATCAAGAAGCAATACGGAAAACTACTGAGGTTTCAATCATGATTTTGTCTGACAAAATGCGTTACTGTTAAAATTACCTGTCGGTGTGTTCGTCGTAATTTACGTCACACTGAAAATAGTACAATTAGACAGATGACTTTCGTATATAGGTATTTACAAGTTTCCGATACAATTGTAGTATTTTGCCTGCATGCTACCGCACAGGCTTGTAGAGGTTGTAGCGAAAACGCGCAAATTGTAGGGGTTTTGCTCATAACGTCTGAACTAAGTGGTCTTCGCCCAGAAACTCCATTTTCAAAGTTGCAGACCATTAAATTTACTACGATTTTGTGTATGTAACAGTTTTTCCTAAACCGTACAATAATCGAGAGGGTGTTTGCCAACTGGGCCGGGATTTTCCAGAAAATTGCCAAACTGGGCCAGCTGCCTTTCCAACCTCTGTTATCAGACATGTTAACTGGGCCGGTAACGTCTGGGGTTAACATTTGTCACTGTTTGTTCCGTGGTGAGCGATAAGCGTTACCCAGGGAACACCACGAGGAGGTTGCTCAATTTAAGGAATCACTACTCCAGTCAACCGGTGTTCAAAATTGCCGTTTCCGTAACAAAATTAGGGAAGTTTTTTCTCAATGTCGTATAGTGAAACCCCCTTTCGAAGTGAACGACTCAAATTCAGCAGGTGGCATGGACTCTTCGAGTTTGTGCATATCTTGCAAGTACAATGTCATGTGCGCTCACTTTGAATATAAATAGGGCCCACTGGCACGGAAATACGGGCGCATGTCGTTTATTATTTGAAAATGTAGTTTCCAATTTCCCATCCAACCAGATTCTATGAATTGAACACTAATGTAGTCATATTGAAATATTCAATCCATAACTTTTCTTGTCCTTTGAGCATAGATCGGCGAGATGTACAATTGGCTTTGAACTTTTCAACAATTTCTTTCCCGCAATATTCCTCATGAGCATCCAGCAGCACACTAAGATCACCACTGTACAGGAGCTGCTCTACTTCATAGTGGAACGTCGGAGAAAATTCAAGTATTCAACGGATTTCCTGACCCAGTGACAGGAACAGTTCCTCAGCGTTCGGCCCAATTAACAGAAAGATATTGAAGACTGATAACCAGAGCGGCCCAGTCCACCCTCCCGAAAATGACCTGAGAATACCACCGGCCCAATTCACCGTCACCCAATCGAGATACAGCCACGGGGAACGCCCAAAAATCTTAAATGATTTTAGTTTTTGACCCATCGTTCCATTTTCAAAGTTGTAGAGCATCGCATTTACTACAATTTCGTCAAAGTGATGTCGACAACTATACCTCACTCGACCTGCATGTTGTCCACCTTCACACCTACTTTTAGTTTCTGAAAATCAACCAAGTTCTGTTTTAGTTTTTAGTTTCAGAATCAGTTTCTGACCGACTTTGTGCACGAGCCGTTTTTTTTTTTCGCCACAACCGCTACTTTCACACTGACACAGTCTTTTCCTTGATTGAAAAAACAGTATTGCAATACGAACACCCATATTGTTTTATTTTGGATTTATTGTAAATTACTTGCCATGTTCCTCAAGACCAGCTCTCAGTGCTTGCCTTTGTATTCCTAAAAGATTTAATTATAAGTGCAATTATTAGTTACGTAGCACCTACTAATTACCTACATTGTGCACCAGAATCGTATATATTTGATATTGTCTAGAAGAAAATTATATTAGGTATTTTAGCGAATTATTTTGATATTGTTAGGCAGTTGCCAATTCGGACGTATATACCTCTGTTGATGTGAGAAATGAGAGAAAACTATTCTGATATATTGTGAAATGAGGTTTTGTTAAGATATTAAATTGGATGAAAAAATGGTGTTTGTTTACTTATCCTAGTGATTTCATGGTGGGGATGAGCAGAAACAAAATTTGATTGATACTAACATCTGCAGCGTGAGGAGGGCCGAAAAACCTCTAAACGTTCGGTTTGTTATCGGAGTTTCGCTCATAACGTCTGAACTAAGCGGTTTTTGTCAAAGTGAACCATTTTATAAGGTGTAGAGCAAATTGTTGCGGCCAATTTTCTACAATTTCGTATAATGTACATAATGTACCATCTTGTAATTATTCTGTACCGTAAACGGTAAACGTTTTCCGTAAACATTATATGGGACACCACATTATATGGTGTAACTACATGAATTTGAGTTCCTAAATTTGAATTTGAATTCCTCAAATGTTGTGTTGTGTGTTTAGCGGAAGGCTGGTGGCGTACATCCACAATTTAGCCGCATTTTGTTGTTGAGGAAGAGGAAGGGGGTGTGGGAACATTTCTTAGCGAGGCATCTGCGACCCATCGTAGTCTGAAGACTTAGCAGAAGATGCAGCCACAAATAAGGAAGACCTGCACTCGCCAGGATCACCCGATATGTCAGGATACTTATTGTGAAGGTACTGGATGTTCGGTAGGGAACCGAGGGGCCGCTGACACCCAGCACGGTAAGTCGTGCTTGGTATCGCCCTGGGCTTGCAGCAGAACTAAGATCAACTGATGCAGCTGTCTTAAGTGCTACTAAGCCTTAAGTCGCTCAGTTTAACCAGTCTTACACGGGACCGCGGCTTCCACAGTCGAGAATTGTCGGCAATGAAGGCCTGGTCAGCGGACACGGTCCGGGATGGCTGAGCTGTCGGCGGGAGAAGAGGGGTTTGCACGATCGCGCCGCGACCGTTTATAATATTGGTATAAAATTTTTATAATAAAGCAAAAATAACAAAAAATTAATCGTCAAGTTAATTTTTGTACAATTTTATGCAAGTTAATGTTTGCACAAAGTACAAACCTTAGCTTAGTACCAATCACAGATTAGGTAACCAATGAATGTGCGGTGTTTTCTGATTTCTGGGGGCAGATGTCCTACTTTTCTCAAAACGCTTCTGGCAACCCTACCTGCGGCACTGCAACCCCCACGGTCAATGGCCCTTCAACCCCCTCGAGGGACAACACTGAAAGGGGAGGAAAAACCAGCTGATCTCCCTCACGCCAAATTTCCTCCCTTTGTATGATAAAAGCGTGTCCATTTTGTTTTGATTTTTCACGGCTTTTCTGTCGGGATTTTCCTTCCATTTTCCGGGCAGGTTCGAGTTTGTACATCCCAGAATGGTCGGAGGTTTGACGCCCATCTGCCTCATTTCTGTCGTCTTGCTCCATTCGGTCGCCTCCGACGGTGACAAGTCGGCGGCGGCGGCGGCGGTCATCACCCGGATCAGAGAAGACTCTTTGGACCCCTGCACGGCCGAATGTCTGAGGAGAGTCGCCGTCAATTCTAACGCCGTAAGTTTCTACGTGTTGGTGCGTGTCAGAGCTGTGGATGGTAGGTATGTAGGTACATAGGTGGTTCAAGTATGTAGGCAGGTAGGTGGGTGAATGTTGGGTGGGTCCGTGTGATGTTATGCTCGGTTCTCCTTCTAATTGTCTCCGCCGAGTTTCCAGACAGATCAATCAATCAATATAATATTATCTATATTTAAAAAAAAAAACCTCAAAATGTTCGGGTCATGTGCGTTAATTCCGTTATTTTCCTTAACTAAGCGGTTTTCGACAAGAAGGTTCATTTTCAAAGTTGTGCTCTACATTATTACAATTTTGTATAATATACATAATATTATTATGTTCACTTTTTTTTTCTAAATCGTATACTAATCAAGATACCGCCACGGAGAGGGCCCAAAAACTTCAAAATGTTCGGTTTTTCGCTCATAACGTCCAAACTAAGCGGTCTTCGACAAAAAGGTCATCGTTCAAAGTTGTAGAGCATCGAATTTACTGCTATTTCGTATAGGTATGTACACGATTTCCCTAAACCTTATAATATTATTAATCGAGATACAGCCTCGGGAAGGGCTGGAAATCCTCCAAATTACACGTTTGTTTTCGGTTTTTCGCTCATAACTTCTAAATTAAGGTTTTCGACCTAGACGTTCGTTTACAAAGTCGTAGAGCATTGAAGTTATGTACTTACAACAATTTCGTATAATATACGAAATTCATAATATCTCGTCGCGAGTCTTTAAATCTTTCGAAAAAACAAATTCAAAATACCTATTCATTAATTCATATATAATATAATTCACATATTATATACTAATATCTCGATAGCCGATCAAACCTTTTTCAGATCTTTTTACAATAAAACAATTATTTCTTTCATTCAGGTCGGCGGTGGTACTGAAAGCTGTGCACGAGGTTGCCGCTTCTTCACGCTCGCTTCGCTCATCAGCAATAAACAAGTCGAAGGGAAATCCATCAAAACTCAGGCGTGTAAAGCGAGTGAGTACATTCAATAATCTATAATGTAATAATGTTATTTTATTTTTCTAAATTTTATTTAATATTGATTGAATAATATATTTATTTATTTATTTATTTTTTTAGTGTGTCAAGAATCATACGGCGATACAAGTTTCGACTCGAGTTCCTGCAAAACTGGGTGCGAATCGTCCATTTTCCCTTTGAGCATTCAGGTACGGGTTAGTATTTTTCGTCGGTTGGTGATTTAAGTCGAATTTGTTCGGTTGGCTGAACTGAGTTTTTGTCGCAGGTGCCGGTCATCGCAGAGTTTTCCTGGTCTTGGTTCATCGAGGATGCGAAACACGTGCCAGCAGGTGAGCTGATTGAGACTGAGGCGCCAAGTGCGTTAAGTTAAAATCGGATAGGGATAGAGAACGACTCCTTCGATCGCTTGGCCAAAGCCGTTGACCCCCCCTCCCCTAACCCCACCTGTACATTTCAAATTCTAACCTCTTTTTCTTTTTCCAGCGGACATCCCGGAGCTCGACGACGTCTTGACGGATCCGGGCCTCCGCTCTCAGATTTCCCGGTTAGAAACTCTTCGTATCCCCGAAATGAGGCTCCACACTATGCCCGTGGCTCAAGACAAGGTAATGTCGAGGTCAGGCGAGGCGAATCTCATCACGACCACCTCCCGGATGGTTTTAGGATTTTTTAAATCGGGTTCCTGGTCAGAAGACCCATTTTGAAAATGCTCCAAATTCCTTCAGATGACGTGAAAATGCGATGACTACGTGATTTGTGACGATTTTTGCGTTGAAAGTGGCTCATAACTCACTTTTACCCATTTTGGAAAAAAAATTACTTTTACGTTCGGTTTCGTCCAGACGGCGAATTGAGTCGATAGAGTACTCATTCGACGCAGAATGTGCTCGAAACACCCAATAAAAGGATTGTATGACTTTTTTTTTTTTTTTTTTTGTCAGAATCTTCTTTCTGAGTGAAAATCATGGAAAACCATAAAAGGTATTAGTAAATCGCAGTTTTTGGGCGCCCAAAATATAGGTATCAAGCTTCCCACGATGGTGCAAACTCAAATTCCTCACATTTGGGTCCGATAGGAGCGACTATAACTGAGATAAACTTATAAATAAGTTACAGTAAATTTACAGGTTTTCGCCAATATCCTTTGTTTCCCCTGTTCTACTGGGACTAAATTAGTCGTATTAAATACGCAAATACGCAAATTTTGCAGATGACGGACGAAAGGGGCCTTTGTGGCGGAGGTACAGTGAGAGGTATACCGTTCTGCCTCGTCTGGTCGCTGCTGCTGCTTCTGACGCTCCTCGGCCTCTGGTCCTGCCTGTCTCTCGAAGAGTCTCGCGAAGACCTCAGGAAGTTCTTGGGCAAAGAGGAACAGGCGCCCCCTCTACCGGACAAAGTTCCGCTTCTCATTCCTGTAAGTTTGTTTCCTATAGTTTCGGAGTTGTGCCGCTAGATAAACAACGAGGGGATCCCGTAGCAATGCTGAGGGTGCTTCTGCAAGAGCCTTAGTGGCCTATTCAAAGCAATTCGTGCCTCAGATCGAGCAACCTTGTGATATACAAGATCCTCCTGCATGCTGACGGGCGGATCTGTGGAGAAAATGGATCAGCGTGACGCGATTCTACAGGACAGTCCGCGGGACTTGCTGGGGCTCTCCCTGTTGAGCTGAAGGCTGCCCGCCGTTTTTCTGTCTGTATAGCCACTGAAGTCATTAGTGGGAACGTATACCAATTTAAAACTGGTTCTTGACTGCTGGGAGGCCATCAGGCAAGTCGGGGCCTCCAACGAGATGATTCTCAGTCTGAACCGCGAGGTTGTCTGCCAGTTGTAGAAAACACAGCATACCCGAAGATCTTTTCCACCCCACACCATCCCCATGGACACACCTTGAAGACTGGGCTAGAAAAGGGCGAACATCTCCATTTACTGTGTATTATTCCAAGAATAATAAACCAAAATCAGGTAAGAAACTTCTCTTCACTCGCACTTCGATTTGAACAGTTTAATAAACTTAACTTAATTAGCAATTCATTTTATAAACTTATTAAATAGGTCCCCCCAAGAGCGTTCAACCTGCGATTTTTTTGAATTGGGGTTTTCAGCGTAAAAACGTTCGCACAATCCTCTCCAACATTGCTGCTACCTGTTGGTATTTTTTTAGCTAAGAGGTTCGTTTAGAAAAAGGTTCATTTTGTTAGATAAATGCAGGTTGATGCGTTAGAAAAATGCAGGTTGGGCGTTATCAAAATTGAGAGAACAATATAACCTTCCTGGACGAATTCAACGCCAACTGAAGTTTAACAGTCTTTTTCGAAACGAGGGGAAGTGGCATACCTCGTCGAGCGCTCTGGTGTCTGGGATGAAAGTAGAAGGCGAAACAATCTCTCACGTAAAAATCACAGTTATGGAGTCTATAGTCTTCCTCCAAACCAGCGATATCCTCATTGGGTATCAATCTAAAAATCTACCTAGGTACTTACACCTCTAGAGTGGGAGCCAGACAGGGGAAGTGCTCCAGAGAATCCCTCCGCCTTTAGGGCCACCCTATTTCCCCTTTTGCTGCCAGTTTACTTTACCACATGTCTCATTGTATTCCCTTTTCTGTTTCAGATGCAGTCAGCCTAGACAGCTCCTTCCATCTCAAAAACGTTCAATTTCATCGCTTAATTTTTTTTTTTTTTGTTTTTAAAAAAAGCTCTGAAATTCAAACTTGGGAATCACAATCCCGAAGCAGGGGGGACAAGCCCACCGTCATGGCTAGACGATGGTGCCCCTTCATCCTGACAGGATTTTGATCCCCAACGGCACTGCAGTCCTCAAGTGGACTGATTGTACGCGATTGAACCCCAGATTCGACGCATCCATGTGTTGATGTCCTAAGTCCCTAGGCCAGGTTTTATCTCATACACATGTCAACATGAGATAGAGCCGCCGGAATTGCATGTTTTGCCACTTTTTATTGTTGTAATTGTCTGGAAGTTCAACGAGAGCTGTGAAAAGGAAAAGGACAAAAAACCTTATTAGAGACAGCCTCGAACTCCAGACACCTGAGTGTGGACCCGGCATCATAACCACTACACCATCGACGGCCCCAAACTCGCTTAATTTTTTCTTACCTAGAAACTTTCTTACCTTTCATCTTCATGTCCGCTTAACCATTCACCGACCTTCACCGAGTAGGCATTGTGATCGTTTGACTCCGCTGCTGTGATTTACGGTCAAAGTTGTAATTTTCTCCCTCGAGCGGTCCCAAGTGGGGGTTTTCCACTGCTCGAACGTAGTTACCAAAATAGTTGAAATGGTCTAGTCAAGTAAGTACCTACTGCACAAGTTTCTTAATCAATTTAATACGTCTGGCAAGGTGGATTTTGACCTTGTTTTTGTTGTCGCTTCCACCTTTATTGATCTCACTGTGTGATACAAGTTAGTTACCTAGCGCACCATTATCGTATTTTTCCAACCGTTCAACGTATTTAGCAAATTGAACAATTAGCTGAAACGTTTTTTAATATACAAGATTGTCGACATTTGCACAATTAGGCCTGTCGCCAGAGGGTTTGACTCGTGTAAGATAATATCTGCATATTATGGTGTAGAAGCTTTGTTTTGTTGTTATGGGTCAGAACAACAAAATAGTAAAAATGGCAGCGACAGTTTTGCCAGGAGAACTTTTGGCGGCCAAAAAAACCTCCATTTTTCGTACTTTTTCCAGTTTTCCGCCTATAACCCGAAAACGAAGCATCGTAGAGAAAAACATACTTCCTACGAAGTGGAAGAACATGCAATTCTGCGTCGAATGGCCTCGTTACGCGTAACAATTGGTTCGGCCGTTTAGCCACAATCAAGCGTCAAAAATGGGCATTTTTTTCAACTTGGCTGAAACGTACGATTCGCGTGTTTCAACCCCTGTAACTTACGAACAGCTGCCACAAATGAATTGGCTCAAAATGCATGTTGTAGAGCATTAAATTCTGTGTTGAGGGAGCACCAGAAATTCCAAATTCGCGTACTCCCAAGCTGAAATAAAAATAAATACCCGAACGTAGTCGTAGCGCCAAAATCCTGCTTGGGCAGCCCATGGGCAATTGCAATTATGTTGATCTGAAAAGCATATACCTGGTCAACGTTTTCTTATTTAAGGAAGCTTTATCTATCCAAACATTGCTCCAGTACAATTATGTAACCCCAATCCAATCCCAATTCTGCTCCCATTTTTCCTCTGGCGACTGGCCTAAAATGGCCTCTTCGTTCAAAGTCTCCCAATGGTGACAACCTCCTCCCACGACTGTCACGAAGAGCCCATTCAAACAAACTCTTCGAAGCCTGATTGATTTTGAAATTCCTTAACGAACTATTTTATTCAACTCTTGCCAACGCTTAACACCCCCCCCCCCCCCCCCCCCATGAATCTGCTTATTAGACAATTAGAAATGCACATTCCATCAGTATTTTACGTTTAAGGCGATTTGTTGGTTCGCTATAAATTTAGTCTTTTGATAGATTAAGAATAAGCTATAGGCCGAGCGATGTGATTTACTATAAAATGGCTGGTGTGCGATGATCATGCAACAAAGCCTCTCATAGGGATGGGAATTGTTATTGATTTTAGTCTCAATATTTCATGTTCGATAGTATTGTGACATAATGTTTCAAAGGTCTGATGCGTATTAATCATGCATACCAAATCTTTGAGTCATGGAATATTCAAACAAATTTTAATGTGAAAAGGTGATGGAACAACTCTTGTCACCCGCACAAGTTCTTCATAAATGCAGGTGTAAAGTTGTCGAGGTTCGGTCAGATAAGACAATGAAATTCATATTTACATGCCCACGTTTCAAGAGATATTCTCCTATAATCAGGGCATGACGGAATGAGCAAAATAAATAAATAAATGAATAAAAAATAAATGATAGGGGGAGAACAATGAAATATGAAAGATAAATGTAAGGTAAGGTGGGGGAAGTGCAAAAACAGGGCAAGTGCGTAGGTAGGATGTAAATGCTACCTAGAACAATTTCCATTGGATGCTAGCTAGTGCCTACGTTTGAAATTATCCGCCAGATGATAAATAAATTATGAAAATAACAAAAACCCGAAAAAATAGATAGGATAAAAGTAAATGAATAATAATGAAATAATATCATGCCTGACACCTGGGTGGGGAAGGACGGAAACGGAAAGTTGCAGGATGTTGAAAAACCCCTTTTTACACGAAATATTTCGTAAGACAACGTCTTCGTTAGCTGCTGTTGTCACTGCATTACGTACCTCTGTTCATTACTTGTTCATCCCGCTACTTGACCCTGGTCATCCCCTGCATGATCGCGTGGATCTGTTGTGACTCTAGTTTTGTCCTATGTCTAATAGAAGACTTTGTACGTGAATTGGACGTACCTGCAACTTTTATGAAGCCCTTATGTCCGCTTCTTTTATGAAGTGAGTGTTTCCTTGGTCGGGGAGTCGATAAGGTTATGAGGTCTGAGGAACCCCTGATGGAAGAGCCGGAATCTAGTGGCGGCTAAGGGACATTCGAACAGCACATGCTCCACCGTCTCATTTTCTAGATGAGCGACAATCTTTTGTCTCTGACTTGGCCGTCTTGTTAAGATGATGGTTCAATCGGCAGTGGCCTGTTAGGAGATTGGTGATAGTTCTGATGTCACTTCTTGTCAGAGTCCTAATAGGGTCCTACTCCGTGGAGGTGTATTGAACCTTTTGGCTTGCCTGAGCCCTGTTGTATTGTTCCAGAGGGCGGGTATCTCTTTCCCATCGGGTCACCTGCTGTATCAAGTGACTTTTGGTGAGAGCCTTAACATGGGCTCCGGTCCGATGGGTTGACTTATATTTTTTCTAAATATAGACGCTGTTATTTTTCTCTTTCGCCTAATAAGTATTAGGTTCACGTAGGTATTAAAAGTAAGGTCTTTGGATAGGTAACTGTGTGTTCGGGGGGCCCGAATCTAAAAGCCCCAAGATATAATATATCTATATTATATGCGGCCCTTCTAACGTAGACGTGAAGGGGTGAGAGTCCCAGGGCCTCTATTGCTGCGGTGGGGTGTTCATAGCCCCTGTTATCCCCAGACATGCCTGTCTCTGAAGTATAGTCAACTGTGTGTGTGGACAGTGACTCTGCCTGAAACGTACCCTCTTGGAAGAAGGAAAGGAAGTTTCACTTCATAGGGAGTGGTGGGCTACCAGCCAAAGACTGCCATGAGTCGCGCAATCCTTTGTCACTAGTATGTTTACCAGGTGCCCGCTAGGTAGAGTCCGGCTTTAGTGGTTCAGAAGTTCTCAGCGTTCGGAATATTTGGGGAATTAAGCCTGCTCCCTCCAGACGGCGTCGGCCAGGCCTCAGACGCTGCTACCCCCCAACCCCCCAGAAAGTTCATTTACTCTCTGTAAAAAATGCACAAAAGGCGGGCTGCCCGAAAAATAGCAAAAAAACCAAAAAAAAACCAGGTGGGTGTAACCTGGCACGATCTGTGGACGTAAAGGCAAACTCCTTGGCCCTTATACTCCCTGAGGTGTCGCTAGCGATCAAATGGGGGGGGGGGGGATTTATTGTAAACGAGGGGAGCTTTTGGGCACGTATTGTTACGCAGAGTGGAGCTTCCATTTCTTCTTCCATGATCTTGGACTATCAGCCCTCTTGATAAGAGAATACAACCTTTTGCAACGTCGCCATATTCATCGTGTTTGACCGAACCCCGGCATCGGGTTAACAACTTTCCACCCTCATTCATTATCATTCTTTTCAAGGAGATCATTGTCGTTCGTGACAACGTTTTGACGTTGTGTTTTCTAGTCGACAAATTGTGCAAAGATGGCAAATTGAAGCTTCTAAGGACGTTGTGAATGTGCACATTGTAAACCAGACTATTCATTTTTGTTTAACAATTTTTTCTGCTTTTCAATTCAACTTCAAGGAAACGGGAAAAATATTTGCTGCTGTTTATTTCTCGTTACATTCAATACCACCTCCTCATTCGCCTAATCCCAAATTTGGATCTATTTGGATTGAAGAGCATCCCGAATCTTTCAAGGAATAATCAGTACAGTATTATGTTTTAACATCATTCAGCGAAAAAGGTTTTAGATTGTGTTTCTTCTCAAGAAGAAATGCTATATGTGCTTATGATAGTTGAGTGGAGGCAGAAAAAATTGTAACAGTCATGAAATAAGAGAGTAATTTGGTAAATGGACGCTGGGACGGCTAAATGTTCCATGAGAAGGAACCATTTCCCAGTTAGACTACCCACCGACATTTTCCTATTCGGCCAGTTATAATTCTGTAAGTTTATTTTGTGTCTTATACTCGCTATTTGAAGTAGGTTTTAGGTGTATTTGAAGACACACGTAGGTATGCCCGTTTCGGATGTATTATGTGCGTTCCTTTACTAATAAATTTTGTAAATAAAAGTTGAAGTGTTGGTTTGTAAATGTTCATTGGGGGGGGGGGGGGGGGGCATAGTTGTGATTATTGACTTGCATATGTCAGGGAAAAATAATGCAACGACCCGGGAGACGTTACACAACTGCTAGCCAAATAAGAGAAGAAATGAATTGAATGAGCTCAGTGTTGAACGAGTAGCCATGCAAGGAGCCTGCAAATAAGCTGACTTTTTCTTTACCTTTTGGAAAGGCTTTATACACAAAAACATGTAGCGCACATTAACCCCTCCCTAGGATGCCAAGTTGTCGCTCCAGTTGGCTTGGCGCTGAACTTTGTTGAGGAGGTGAGCTGCAAGACTTCCAGAAATCACAAAGAACTTCCTACATCCTTGAAACTGATCAGAAAATAGTTCCTTTTACCTTTCAAAACTCCCAGAGCCTGGATGACCTAAGAGAGAAATTAAGAAAATGACCTAATGACCTAAGAGAGAAATTCATAAAAGTCTTCAAGTATGACTGAGAAAATGAGGACTGAATTTGCGAACAAATGAGTCTTGCAACAAAATTGTGTAACGAATAAGTTTTGCTGTACACGATCTTGGCACGAGCAAGTTTTGTTTCTCACTTAAATGAGTAATGCAGGTAATGAGATGTATTGAGCAGATCTTCGACTGGTGTCTGACTGGTCTGGTCTCTCACCAAGCTGGATTTCTTTATTTACAGGAGCTGGTTCAGCTTGACTACCTCCTGCCACAAGGAAGGTTGTTGGCAGGAACTGGCTAAGAGCCAGCAAGCTCTGATTTCTGTATTTTCAGCACCTGGTTCATCTTTACTCAATTACTGCCAGAATGTTCGCAGCCAATTCCTGGTGTGGGACTCTTCATGAGTAAAAACCTTTCCCAGGGACTCTTCATACATGCGCCCGGACTAGCTAAACCTCTGATAAATCACAAATGGAATCGTCGTGATTGGTCTATCAGCCTTGAACTGGCAATCTTGGCTCAAAGTATGGAGCTCATCCTGATCTATGGATTCGCCTGGCAGCTGCTTCTTGGTCAGAAGCTTGCGCTGAGCGAAAACTGAAGGGCACAGAAGGCGTATTTACATAGTTGATCAATAGCTTGTCGATGGCAGCAGCGTAGCTAGCAAGGAGCTGCGTCAGCAGAGAAGTGCGCCAGGAGCCACATCAGCAGAGTAGCCAGCAAGGAGCCACATGAGCAGAGAAATGAGCGTAATCCAGCAGAACCCATAGGTAACCAACTGTGAAGAGGTTGGTGTATAAACCCGTACCGTAATCTTTTAACCTGGGTTAGCTCTTGTTCTGGAACACTACCCTCCACCCCTCACCAACACTCCCACACACCAACACCGCCTTTATACCGTCCTACAGGTTAGAACGTGTGCCGACAAGGTAATACTCCGGACCTGGGCGGATGATCAAAATGGAGATTAAAGGTGTGTGTGACTCGGGTATTAAGTTGGGACGGAGGGTGAAATATTACGAGGGTATCAAAGACCGGATATACTGACTGAGCATAGAGGCAACGCGAAAAGGTTCCTGGGGTTCGAGCTGCGAAGGGTGGAAGGGAAATCGTTAATTTTGTAGTCCCTTTGGAAGGATAATTTAGCCTGGTTGAGGTCGGAGGTGGTATTTTAATGATGGCAGGGCTAAGTGCAAATGGATGATGCCAACATTAGTAATGCCTGTTATTCTTCTACCGTTCAATAAGCAGAGAAATAACTTTATATTTTTCAATTAATTGAAAAACCTAATTTTATGAATTATTTATGCTGGCCTGCGAGAGATTCCGAGAAAGATCACAATAAACTGTTTCTGCCGTTTAGCAGGACTTTAAGTTGCCCTAAATATAAAACGCCCCATCCCCATCCTGCCATGTCAATGAAACCTGCAAGAAAACAGGGTTACGCAATCTTGAGGGTTGCGTCGGGCTTTTAGCGGGGTTTTCTCTCCGGGGTTGCGTCACTCGGGAGACCCTTCAAAATGATTGTTTTGAGATTTGTCGGATTGGAGGTACCTGCGGCTAATGATCCAAGCGACTGAAATGTGCTTCATTCAGGAAAGCTAATTTTGTGTGATATAAATTTGTTACGTAACAAACGTAAAGTCAAAACTGTAATATCGTGTAGGTAAGAGTTTATTGAATTTGGTGAACGTTGGACGTCAAGGCTCTTTGGATTGACGTCACATAGAATCCCATTGGTTGGTGATTGGAGTTAGTCGTGGCAAGTAATCACCAGCCAATGGCAAGCAATCACGAACTTTGCTAGCAATCGCGAGCCTAACATGTGGAATCAAAACCTTCCGAAGACACCGCTCGTCAAAAAATTGAAGAAGTCCGATACTTGGATGGACAAGTGTTCTCCTTCAGGTTGTGATCATCAAGGCAGTGTCTGTCAGACTGAGGAGCGCCCTGAAAAGAGTGAAGTCTCTGCGAATGGAGGATGGTGGTGCCCCATGAAACGAAGAGCGAGGCATACATTGTCACAAAACCTCATACCTACCTACTGCCCACCGCATTCTCTATTAACTTATTGCCTGGTTCTTTGTTTGCTATATCCACCCCTAGGACGTCTATGTAGTCGGTTTTCAATGGTTGATGAAGTTTAGGCCAGCGTGAAAGGGGGTATATCCCTTTTGGATTGAGCACGTTCTCCTACGTATTACCTTCTGGTTAACTCCCCGCTAACTAAGCAAGCCGAATACCATCCCAGCCTTCTGACTCCCGTCCAGGGTTAATCAAAAGAGACCCCCCCTCTTTACCCTTTCCCATTCTAGTTCACCTGACAAAGACTTCAATATTCACTTCAAAGGTGTGGCCAGAAAGGAAAGGGCCGTTTTAGGGAGTTGAAGGGCACTTTGGGCAACTGCGTTCTCACTCGTCACATGTGACGATCCAACACCGGATCGACTTTGCACCAGAATGTGTTTTGGGTGTCCTTTGAAGCAGGCATGGCCCTTACACGAAATATGGCAACTGTAAATATTTATAGAGTGTTTATTTGTCTTGTGTTTAAACCTTTTTTTCAGAAAAACTATGGAAAAATATTTGCTATCAGATAATCACCTAGGTACCCAACAACACACGCCAATCTCATAATCAAAAGCCAGTCTCTCATAATTAAAATAAGAACATTGTTATATAAATTTTAGAACTTGCAAAGCTTGCAATCGAGGGTTCTCTCTACTAGTTTAAAGTACTTTCAAGGATCTGCATGAGCAGAGTTCTCTGCTCTACTAAGTGTGTCAAAACCTTACAATTAGGTACGCCAGTGAACGAATTGTAATATTCGTTCGGCCGAAATGAGACACTTTCAGTGGAATGACCCTCCTACAAAAATCTGCAAGATAAGACTGTTTAATTCGCTCAAACGTTACAAGTGAGCAAAATAGCAGCTTGAGGGTTGGCGAGTGATTTGTTCGCCTCTTAAATTCCAACCGCCACTACATTTACGAAGTTTAACTGCCCTCGTCTTTACCTTCCAGCACTTTCCAGTCCCGATGAGTCGCAAGGGCGTGTCGAGGATTCATCGCAAACATTTCCGACTCTCCCGAAGGGAAAAGGGGGAACCCCCCGAGATAAATGAGATGTTTCGCCGTCGAGAAATTTCCCGAGCAACGCTAACGTTACCCGGTCGGGAGGAGTAAGGGCCTTCTGGCAAGAAACTTCACAAGCTCCTATTAGCGCTTAGCCTCCTTCTGCCGGTAATAAGATACTCCTGAGCATAAACTCCCCTTTAGGAGCCTTCAAGTTTGTCCAAGTCTAGTGGATTTTTTTCACGATACGCAGACAAGCAGTTGTCCAGAAGAGAACTTGAGCTATTAAATAAAGCCACAACTTAGTCGTATAAAGTAATAACCAAACTTGCCAACTAGGGCATAATAACAATAGGTGGAGAACCGAGTATTGTCAATATTTCTTGAAATATGACTTGAAACTCTCACAATTCCTTAGGTAACTAATAATTAGTTAGGTTGGTAGGTAGGCCTACCTGACGAATTGTGAAAGTTCTAATTATTAGTGGTATAGATTAGAAGGCAGAATCTTATAAAAGGTTAGAAAAAAAAAAAATTGTTTGACCCGCTCCAGCTAAGCTTACCGACGTCATCAACTCGGGTCGAAAGTAAAACGCTGACTGCCGCAGATACACAGCAGCAACGTCTCAACGCGAATCCCGCCATTTTCTGTGATAAGCAGTAATAGACCTGCACAGTATAAATTTCAGCGTTGTAGCTTTATTTGGCACTATTTTATGAATCGTTAACACATTAAAGGTAAATTTTACCTCGTTTACACTATTACGGTAGGTACCTAATAGTGTAAACGAGGTACCTAATTGAATTACCCCACTTCACCCTACATCTGATGTTTGACGAAGAAAACTAGTACCTAAGGTACATTCCAAGTAATGATGATGTACATGTATTCGTAAAAATAATTATTTACAGCGTTACAGAAGCCTGAAAAGACGGAAGGAAAATCGCCCATTTCTGATTATTTATGTCGTAGGAAACGTGGAAAAATGGAGCGCGTTATGTTAAAAACGAAAATTTCTTCAATTTATTTCAAGTCCACACGTATCATAAAGAGTGAAAAATGATTTTTACTAATTTTTCCAGTCGGTTTCAGGTTGCGTTTTTGAATAAAATAGGAACCGAAAATACCATGTTTCGATATTTCAGAAGACGAGGAAATTGTGCTCCTAAGTGCGGTTGGTCTCGAAACACACTAGAAAGACCTGTTGAAAAAAGAAATGTTGAGATCGGTTGCGGGAACTTGCGGCTTTGCCCATTACCTATCTTAAAAAACGTAGGCCTACTGGCTTCGATAGTTTTCGCGTTTTCTTTCGACCAATACGCTTTAGGCCAGTCGCTATATAGAGGATTGAAAGGAGGGGGGCTCTGGTGTAGACTTTTTTTTAAAATAATTTTTTATCCTATTTTATAATTTTTCTTTAACATCATCCTCAAAGAGTCTTACGAAGGGTTAATTTCCTGCCTGCCACGAGAGACTTGTCTGTAATGGCGGCCTGGGCAAGAACCCTGCGCGAAATATTAATTGGATCTGCCAAATAACTGTCGGAAGGGGAGTCCTGGTCAGCAGACCCAACCAAAAACGAGTGTGATCGTATGCAGTAATATGGAGGTCAGTGATAATGATAAATAAGGGGGGAGGGGGGCTTATCCGAGGACCCGAGGAATCTATTGTTCTCTGAGAGAACGAGAGAATGAGGGGTCCTCGGATACGCCACCCTGAAGTGGCGCCTCCCGCGAGCCAAACGCGAAGGAGGAGAGGCGGCCGACCGAATTTAAGGACAGAGAGAAGGCTAGAAGGGGGCTCTCCCAGAGCCTCCTACCATAGGGACTCAACCCACTCCAGTTACAGACTGGAGTGAGATGCGCCTGATTGTGTGGAACAGGGTGTAAAGTAAGTGCCACTGGAGTAAAGGAAGAACCAGCTCTTATTACTAGTCCTCAGTATTACTTGCGACTACATCTCTTCTCACTACTTGTTTGTGTTCAAAAACCTCATAATATGTTGCACCTTCTAGACGAAGTCCAAAAACGGATGGAACTTATTCGCGAGTGGGTCACCTCAACAAATCAATATATCAGTATCATTCCCTCTGATACAGATGGAACCTCTTCGTAATGACAAATTTTAAGACCAATCAAAATTTTCAACCTCCAAGACGAATACCTACTTAGTAAAATGGGATTCTTTGTGCTGACCATTCACGGTTCTCACAATTGGGGCAGGAGCCGACCCCGCACTAGTAGTTACTTTGAAACGGGTTTAGAAATATTTTGCTCCAGAGAAAGGATTCACGTGAACTTGCGCTCAGAGGTGAATTGTCTGCCGACAAGACAGGTACTACAACACGTGATTGACTTTTGGTCAAACATTGGTGTTCTGCCCCGGATTTTAACCAGGTCTGATCAGGGCTCCGACTGATTTGTAAACAGCCGAAGCTCTGTCGCCGTAGCCCACGGGGCCACCCTGTCCTCCCTCGTACACGTATACATAGGTGTATTATTCCAAAAATAATAAATCAAAATGAGAAATAATTAAATGAATGAAAGAAGAATAAACATAGGTATCAATAATAACGAAATAACGCGCTCTCGAAAGTATCTACCTACAAATACCAGTTTTACTGAGTACCTACCTAACAAAGAAAAAGAACAAATTACACCGAATTTCAGCTCTTAAAAGGTTTTTTTCACACAAAGTAAGAGTTCTGCTTGAACGAGTCACCAGAAGCTCCTCGCACAACTTTCATCAGGAAAAGGGGAGGAAAATCTCAAAGCGAAAAAAAAAAAAAAAACCATTTTGGGGGCTACCCGGGAAATGAAGGGCAAAGAAAATAAAGCGGTTGTTCGGGGAGATGCCCCATGATATTGCTTTTCTCCTCCCCAAATTGGATATTTCGGCTTGCAGGGGCGGCAGGTTTGCATTGGGGTCACAAATAAATGCAGATGGACGGGACGTGAAATATTTCAGGGAATATATTTAATAAAGACTAAGAGAATATAATTAATTTTGATGGATGAAGAACCTACATTTCTTTTTTATTTTATTTTATATAGGAACTAAAATAAAATATGTAAAATAGCATATGTTTTATATGCTTTTATACTATATAAAATATGTAGTAATAATGAAAAAAATCATGAGGTTATCGTATGAGGCCAAAGCCCCAACGAAGTGTGGCATTAATGGTGAGGCAAAATAGTAGATACCACGTAATACGTAATAGTAGATAGCAATTATTGCTATCTACTATTATATGTTTATTGAAAACATATTATATGTTTATCGAAAATTGAACAGTACTGAACGATGAACAAATTGAAAGATTGATGAAGGATGGTGGGGGTTTAAATCTTGGGCAAGAGATGGTGAGCTAGCAGTCCGGTTTTGAGCGATCGGGCTGAAAACCTTGTGGACACTTCAAAAAAAAAAAAAAAAAAAAAAAAAAAAATCCTGCTCAAAGCGGCTCGGACGGCGGACAGACATTTCGTTGTAGGAATCTAGACATTTCGAAACGTATAATGTCAAATTTTGAGGCCGATCAGAATTTCCGACCTCCATCATAGGTGCATTATTCCAAAGAATAATAAACCAAAATCAAAAGTTGGAGAAAATTAAGGTTAGAAAAATCTAAAGTTGAAAATACAAAAATGCCCACAATTACAATTAACTTATTTTTTTAAAGATCAGATCTCTCCAGACCTCAGATTCTGTGGATGTTTTTCCTTCCCACAACATGGAACAGTTTGGCATTAAATTTTAGGTCCACGTTGGCTTCAAGTTCCTGCAGTAGGCATGTCCTTGTCGCTGACAAGTGCTACCAGAAAGTGATGTGTGAGGGTGCGGTTGTCCTTAGTCAACTGAGCAGTGTAGGTACTCTTCTGAGAAATCTGCGCTCTTTCTGAAATCTGCAGTTCTCCTCGCTCAGCTGATTAATCAATTTTAAATTTAGCACCTCGTTCACTGTTCTGTTCTTCTGTTCTGGCTCCTCGCTCATTACGTAAATCCAAGTGCTCTCCTTGCTTATTTTTTTACCTTTGGCCCGTAACTTGCTTATTCACATAGGTACGTTTGAGAAATGTCCAGCTTCTTTTAAGAAATTAATGAGCTCTGTACTTTCTCGTATCATTTTGTCACCTCACACTTTCACTGCTGATCTCATATTCTCATACGACCCAATTTCATCCTCGTTTTCTTTCAAAGGGAGTAAATCAAATTTCCTCCATCTGCTTTTCCTACACAATTCTGAGCCGAGGCAGCTACCTAGGTAATTAATATTGTGTTATAGCGTCTCTTGCGTTACCCCCCCGTTATATTTCACGAGAGATGGGAAAAGGTTATTTCCAGTTCTCAAAGAGGACGCCCTTTTACTCGACGAAAATGAAGGTTTTCCAGGCTCTGTCCAGACGAGAGCGACAATCGTGGATGGGATTGTTTGCATTGTAGGGCACCGCTTGCCAAGCGGCGCTTGGTATTGAATAGACCCCAGACGTGAAATCCATCTTGTCACTTATCTCGGCTCTCTTCATTTCCAAGAATAAATTTACGAGACGGGAAATCCGCTTTGTAACATCTGTTGAGGTTGGACAATGGAACTTGCCTTATTATTACCCCTGGAAGAGTTTATAAATGAGGGAGAAGGTTGGCTGAGGAGAGATCATCGTTGCTATGACAATATGATGCTTCAGTGATCAATCCCCTGGTGCCTCACCGTGTCATCGATGCCACCCCTCCCAGGAGCTGTTCTTTCAAAGGGAGTTATGGACAAAAACAACGTGGACTCATCTCCAGAGTGAAATAGGTATTTTTTATTATTATCTTCCAATCTTATCTTTACCTACCTACCTATCTATCTACTATCTATTTTTATCTATCTATTTTATCTACCTACATACATTTTCCCATCATATTACATATATCTATATCCTATAGGAAGTGAGGATGAGCGGGGTATGGTTCAACGAGAGCTCAATAACCTCATAGATCGCTGATATCTGTCCCAAAGGACCAATCAATGTTTCACAATTTGAACATTACCGTAACTACAGAAACGGGGGGAAAATTTAGTGGTCTATATAAAATTGAAAGTTGAAAAATTACGTGGAGAGATGGTAGGCGAGCACGCACGCGTGAGGATTGATGTTGATGTTGCGTTCGATATCTACAAGTGAGTCGAAGTACAAGAAATTTATCGAACATCCGCCTCACTCTGTTGCGGACATCAGTAAACGGAAGAGGGACGTGCTTTCCCGCGTAACTGCTAGATTTCGAGCAAACTGAAGAGCGTGGTAATGGAAGGACTCCCTAGACAACATTGTCAACAGTAAGCTGGAAGGCTCATGTTTAGGTTCTTCACATGGAACAAGGAAATATTTCCTTGTTCCATGTGTTCTTCACTTCGAAGGCTCGAAGGCTGGTGTCATGGATGGTTCCCAGTTCCGACCCCTGGCTACACATGGTGCAACAACTAGTTGGAGCACGTCAAGCAATCGGTGGAGAGAGCCTGGCTGAGGTCTTTCCGTGAGGTGTGACAGTGGTGTGTATGTCTCCACCATCAGCTGCCTGTGCCACCCTCGGAGGTGGAAGTCCCCGGCAAACAATGCAGCACCAGGTGGGAACGACACCTGGTCGAGCAATGGTGCTCAACAGCCTGCGAATGGACTCCCCCATAAGTGGGCTTGTCTGACTCTGGAAGTCTGGGATGTGGAGCCAGATACCCCGACTGCTACCTGACAGCTCCAATGCTATCTACCCACAACCTGCAACACCATCCACAAGCCAAAAACAAAATGCGTGTAGTCGTAATGAATTTCAACGTTTATTATTTCCAAGACCTTTTCTTGTACAGGAACACCTCCTTCTTCCAAATACCATCTCAATTGAATCATCCGCTTGACCCGAGAGTCCATCTGCTCAGGATACTGATCGTTATTAGGAACCTATTGAAACCTGAACCCCAACTGACCCTCTTTGAATTCCAGGCGATGATTTGTAGGCAATTCGAATCTCATCAGGGACCAAATAGAGGGATTTTCCCTTCCCCGACCTCGAAAGCCTTGTGAGCATCCTCGCCTTCTACTTAGGGTAACGCGAAACCCGTCCAGACGTAGGAGTAACGTTAATCCCAGTCCTGATTGTTGCTGTTAATGACAGGGAACCCGAAGGGGGAGATTTACCAGTTAACGACCGCCTTTGCAGGTGGAGATTGAACGCGAACACGCTATTACGTGATACCAACACAACCCAGAAAATGACCATCTTTTGATATTTCCATTGCGATGCCCATTACACAAACATAATATGTAATATTATTCTCATGTAGGGCATAATGGGCATTCCCCGACAAATTATTAACCCCAAAATATGTGCCATTTTTTGGGGTTTTGTAATCTTAGAGATAAGAAACTTAGAAAGATTCGAATCTGCTCTTTTCAATGTTGTAACCAATATTTCAATCAAAGCAGAATTTTAAAATTTTGGTGGTTTGCAGGTGCAAAGTCCAATGTGGAGTTAAGAAAAAATATGACTCCTCTGCGGTTGTATGTGAATCATCCGGTAGGTACCTACTAAGTTTCACAGTAAGTCACAGTAAACAATAATTGCAGCGTGGTGACCGGTTTCGAGCAACTTAGCCGTATTAATATTATGTCCTGTGATTATGATTACAGTGATGCCAGCTCACGATCCGGCTGTGGCGTTTCCCTCCTGTGGCTGCACAGCGTTCCAGATCTTTTGGAAGTCTGGTTGTGTATTGTGGCCCCATGTTTTTGTCTTGTGGCTTGTGTTCCTATGTCTTGTGTACCTATTGTGTTCCCAAGTGCCTTGTGTTCCCATGTTTTGTGTCTTGGGTCTCCATGTCTGCAGACCATGGTGTCTTGTGTTCCCCTGTATGTGTTTGTTGTGTGTCCATGTTGGTGTCTTTTGTGTCTCTCAAATATCCCGATGGTGATTTCTTAAGAAAGTAACTGGGGGGGTTCTGTCTCCCACTCGCTGATGTTCGTTATAGAGTAACGCGCCTGTAGGTGCTTTCTTCATATTTACCTTCTTTAAAAAAAAATTATTTTCCATATAGGTAATTTAATTACATACAATCCCTTCTATCAAACATCTTGTTGGTAGGTACATAAGAACAATTCTCAACTCGTCGATTTCATTATCTCGTTCAGTAGCGTGCGGAGAGTATTTTCAAACATGAGACCCAGGATTTACGTATTTTGCAATGTAGGTTTATTATGTAGTAGGAGACCCTGCGGATCCCTGGAGGAAATTTCCGAGTCTACAAGGAAGGCACGACAGAGATAGCGACGATAGGAGGAGGAAAAAAGGTTTTTCTTTTATAACCGGAGAAGTGGTGGCGGGGAGTGTGTTGACACAATTTAATATTCGAGAAACGTCTGGAGAGGGAGGACAGAGCGGAGAAAAGCTGTTTTCCGTTCGCCTCCGAGGTTCAATCGATAAAGGGAGATGAACACAGTTAAGAAACGTCGAAACGAAAACCAGTGTTCGGGTATATAAGGAAACCTTTATGGATTGTTTTTTGAAGGTAAGCTACAAAAGTTTTGCCAAAATCTACAAGTCAAAGACAAGCAGAGAAAGGACGAGGTATAGTATGAAAGCAGGACGGTAGCGGCGGGAAACTCCAGACTTTGAAAGGGCCCTGAACCTTATAAGGTACTATAGTAATTCGACATACTGTAGATAAAATATCGAAATTTCATTATATCGGTCATCGGCATTTTTTCAATCAATCTCATTTCAAATTGCTGCACTGTCCATTGTGTCCCTCTTTACTGTTGGCGTGTCAGGCGACAGGGTGGCCCTGTGGACTACGGCGTCAGTGAAACGTCTGTTTACAATCAGTCGGGGCGCTGATCAGCCTGGTTCGAATCCGGGGACGAACACCAATGTATGACCCAAAGTCTATCACGTGTTGTAATACCTGTCTTGTCGGCAGACAATTATTGTCTGCCGACAAGAGGTGAATTATTCACCTCTGAACACAAGTTTATGTGAATCCTTCTATGGAGCAAGAATTTTAAACGCTTTTTAGCGCAACCTTTTTCCAAAAAATGGAAAGGTGCGCTCACCTCCTCGACATGTATGTTTTTTTTTTGTTTTTTTGTGTACAGAGCATCACGCCCGAGCGGCTCAACAGATTTTCATGAGGGTGGTCTCATTGTGATCAGCGAGTTCGTGGGGTGGTTATAGGCTACCTTGATTTTTCCTCCCTCATCCCTTTCATCGGTTTTCGGGAGGTACTTCACGACGAAAGTTGTTTATCTCTGATGTGTAACTAAGGAGGCCTCAATAGGGGGACGAAAGTTTTTGTCCGATTTCGTTGGTACAAGGGTCTATGGAATGAGCTTTTTAGGCTGATTCCAACGACTCCAAAACGATTTTTGCAGCCTGAGCCGTTCGTTACCTCTGATCGGCATAAGGTTTTCTTAAGCATCGGTCGTTAGGGTGCAGTTGTTTACGTAATGAGCATCACGTGGATATTTTTGATGTGTTGTGTGGCATAGTTTGGTCGCTAGATACCTACTGTTTCTTAGTTTCTCTCGTAATAACAAAAAGGTTGCGCTCATCTATTCAATTCAATTGATGGCTTGTTCAAGTACAGTGCGGGGTCGGCTCCTGTCCCAATTGTGAAAACCAGTTGGTTAACACAAAAAATCCCACTTTACTTTACTTTTACTTTCTGTTGGCGTGTGCCAGCAGGCTTACTGTAAGCCTGTGCCAGCTGAGCCTCTTACTTGTGAGCCCCAGTTCCAAACGAGATAGACTCGGGCATCTTCGGGTCGATTTCTCATCACAGCCTGTGCGATTCAGCTGACACAAGCTCAGCCTCCAGTCAGCAGTCCTATCAAAGCATCGGTTGTTACCGGACGGTATTTATGCTTCTGCGTGAAGTGTGGATTTTCAAATTTTTTTATTCACAAAATATTTTATTGCACGTTTTGTACAAAATAATAAAACCTCACGTGAAATTTGCGGCATGTTTTGTAAGAAATGATATATTTTAAAATCTACCAACCAAGCATGTAGCATCTGGTCTAGTACGAATCACCTTCCGCAGTAATCTTTTATATTCAGGCAACCATCGTCTTATATGCGAAGCGGGTGTTGACAGCGGGAAGGAGGGTTTCTCCCTCAAAGGGACCGAAAATGTAGGTCGATTGAGCTCACTCGAGCTAAAATTAGGTCCCTCGAGGTTCGAAAAGGGGGAAAGAAAAAAAGGCCGGTAGAAAACCTCGTGTAAGACCCCCTTAACGGGTAAACAGTATCCTCTGATGACATTCCATAAATATTTACCTACCGGATATTCCACTGTTTACTGTGTGAGATTTGCTTTAAAAAAAACCTACCGTTTAATTTATGCCTCGTTGGGATATACAGTGTAGAGTGTTTTATTACTCGAATTATTCTTTCTTCGGGGAGAACTGGAAAAAACCGCGTCAGCTGTGGCTCAAAGGTCATTGATCATTAAGAATGACGTTAAACATTCCCTCCTACGCAAAATATGACGTCAAACATTCGATTCCTTACCGAGGTTGGCAAGCCTGAATTCGGAATTACTATCGTAGTATGGCACATGTGTAGTAAGTAAAAGGAGGTCAGAGCCCCGACACAGCCGGCACGGCCCACAGTGAGGCAAGAGCGACAAAACCCCTTTTTTCCGAACATGCTGATTTCTACTCTAGAATAAAGATGGTTCTCCTATTCCTCGTGTTGCAGCTCCAATATGTGTTGAAGACTAGGGCCCATCCTCTGCTGGCTGGAGGCAGCCAACCCCCTTCAGACCCCCTAGAATAATGATGACCCCCTTCAGACCCCCTAGAATAATGATGACCCCCTTCAGACCCCCTAGAATAATGATGACCCCCTTCAGACCCCCTAGAATAATGACCAAATTGGGACCACTCTCCTCCTCGTCCTTTTCCACCTTGTGTTACGACTTTAATATAGTAGACTAGGGGCCCAACCCCTGCTGGCTAAAGCCAGCCAACCCCTGACGCCTCCCACCTGGCCTCAGACTCCTTAGAATAATCATTATTCTAAGGAGTCTGAGGCCAATGATGATCATCATTTGATGACCATATTTGGGTTTCTCTCCTCCTCGCCCTCTTCCACCTTGTGTTGCGGTTTTAATAATATTAAACTATATTATAGTAGACTAGGGGGCCATCCCCTGCTGGCTGAAGACCGCCAACTCCTGACCTTGTGGCCACAGAGCCCCTAAAATAAAGATGACCGAATTTGAGTGACTCTCCTCCTTGTCCTTTTCCAGGTCGTGCTGTGGCTTTAATATAGTCTACTACCCCCCCCCCCCCCTTGCTGGCTAAAGCCAGCCAACCCCCGACGTCTCTCACCTGGCCTGAGTTATTTCTTCCTTAGAGAAATTCGGAGCTACCGGAGCTCAGATATGCCACATGGAGCAACGTTTTGGTGGTTTCAGACGCTTCTTGCACCTTTTCGCTTTCAGTTAATTTCTACGACGTTATCGCTTCGTTCTGGTGGCAAGTTGCAATTGTCACGTAAATAGACAAACGAAAAAAAAAGAACAAAAAATCAGATATAAGATATAAAATATCAGAATATAAGATAATGCCATTGCGGGTTTTGTTGTTAGCGGAGCAACATTTGATGCCGACGTTTTCTCTCTCATATCAAAGAAGGATTTTCCCTCATAACGATCGCTGTTCAAATATCAAAGGGGCGGACTTAATGATGTCTAAGGTCTTGGAGACTGTTATTTGTCAAGTATCGACTTACCTACCTTTCGATGTTGATAATGGAGGCAGTTAACCTGGTGAAAACTTGAGCTGCACGGTTAGAACGGTAGGATTGGCTCGCAACTGGTTTGAAGCTACTGGAGAATGTAGGTTTAAAAGTGGTATTGCAATTTTGATAAAAGAATGAGAAAAAACGCTGAAACTTTTACACAAGGGTTTATTATTCATTGATATAGATAGGTTCCTTTTGAGAAAATAAGTTCTGTGTCAATAAAAAAAAGTTGGAAAACATTTTTTTTTGAAATTTTTTTTCCAAAATACCTACCTACATATGTTTTTACTCAGAAAATAATTGACTTCCTGGGATCCTTCAAAAATTCCATTTGAAGCCCCATGAAAGCCCTATAGATCCCCAAAGTGAAATCGGATCGTTCCGGGACCCCCAAAAATAGATTCTACGTCCAAAAATACTTCGAAAACGACACCTAACTCGATAGCCATAGCCATAAGCCTTCAAAAAAACCCTCCCGCAGACCCATTTTTGCCCCACAGCGCCCCACGGGTTTGGGCGATCGGGCTGAAAACCTTGCGGGCACAACTAGATGGTAAACCAAGTATTTTGTCAAAATTTCAGATTAAAAAAAAAACAAAAAAAAAAAACAAAAAAAAAATCAAATCCTACTGCCCAAAACGGTCCAGACGGCGGGTTTTGGAATCTAGACCTCTTGAAACGGATAATGTCAAATTTTGAGGCCGATCGGAGTCGCCGACCTCCGTCGCGATTACAAAGGTGTATTATTCCAAAAATAATAAACGAAAATTTGAAAAATGGGAAAAATTATGAAAAATTGGAAAACGTTAACAATTGGAACTAGAATATAATAATTGGGAATTATTAGATTAAATATTAGATTGAATTATTACGAGACATTTAATAATATTATATTGTATTTCATTAAAAAATTAAAATAAATGTCTAACCGAAACACTTCTACAAGTTATTATCATTTTATCGTGGAAATTGTCCATGCTTATTGTGTTTTGGAAAAATATTTTGTGTTGAAATGAAATGAAAATTTATTTTCATTTAATGTATAGTGATTTTGGAGTTCTTTGATTATCTGGATGCTTCGTATTTGAAGCTTTTTTGGACTGTATTTGCATCACTAAAAATCGTTCAAGAAACGTGAAAAGTGCTAAATGATCGTTATAGCGTTGAAGTTGTTTTGTTAGCGGGTTGACCAAGGGTTTGAATCAGGCTTGAGATATCGTCGAAGCAAATGTTTTTGAAAACCCTGTTCGCCTCTTTAAACCGCCCTAATCACGGATTTGAAACTCGGAGAGAAGCTAATTCATTAGTTCCTTTAATGAACTTTCTTGCCCCCCCCCCCCTTTCCCATCTTCTAAACCTTCCCCGTCACCAGTTTGCTTTCGTCGACGGAGGAGGAAATCCGTATTTTCCGTGGAAAAATGGGGGAAAGAGAGAGTTCCCCATTGAGCGAGTGAAAACTTCATTAAAAGAGCTTTTCTCGAGAGGTAAACACGCTCGGGAAATCTTTTATTGGATAATTTTTTTCCTCTGATTAGTTTGATAATTCTTGGTCATTGTACTACCTGGAATGGGTCGATTGGGAGCTGCTTGATGGGTTATTTCTTGAAATGAATTTGACCGCCAACTTCACCAAAAAAAAAAAAAAAAAAAAAAAAAAAAAAAAAAAAAAAAAAAAAAAAAAAAAAAAAATTGCATACATAACCGACTTTTTTGGTATCGCAATATAATATGTTGAGACCCGGTAGTTGTCTAATAATTTCAAATTAAAAAAAAAAATTCCTACTGGCAAAAGTGGCGTGGACGGCACATCGATCAAGAATACAATGTATTCTTGAATACATAATTGACCAAAAATGACCGTTTCATGACGTTTATTCTGTAAAGTTGCATTTCTTGACCTTGTTGAAAAAGTGGATATTTTTTTTGAAAATAAGTACATAAATCCTATGACTAAGACGCTTATGACTTTTTACCGTCTCTGGTTATCAGTACCATTGTTGAGTTCTCAAAATGCATCCTATGGTTGTGGAGGTGGAAATATGTTGGGACCAGTGGTTTTTTTGTGCAGAATTCCATAAAAACCCACAAGAATGATTTGATTTGTAAATCTGTATTCCTACAGTGTTTGAGACCCCAACAAGTGTTATCTACACCTAAAATTACTCGGAAAACGTTACCTACCCTATTCGACCTCCTGACATCTTCAAAAGGCCCATAGATCCCCACGGTGAAAGAGAATCGTTCTGGGACCCCCAGAAATGGATTCAACGTCCAAAAATACTTCGAAAACGACACCTAAGTCGACCCTAAAAGCCAAAAACCTTCAATAACCCCTCCCGTAGCCCCTTTGTAGCCCCACAGAGCTCCACGGTTTGGGCGATCGGGCTGATTTTATCAGAATTTCAGAAAAAAACCCACTTTTAGCTACTTAAGTAGCCCGCAATTACGAAATAACCACTTTTAGCTACTCGCACTTTCCGACTGTCAACGTTGGCAAATGATCAAATTTCTATTTAAGACGCTGCCGCTCGGCGTTAAAGCGTGCAGTCCGATGATCGTCCGCGACATCAACCGGCGTTTCCTGACGGGGATTTTGACAACCAGGAACCCGCCCAAGAAGGCGGATTTAGACCGGATGACGTGACACGTGTGCTGTTTCACGAAATCGATTACGACCGTGCCGGTCATCTGCTGGCTTGGATTCGGATCGTGCAGTTGTTGGACGCTAACTCGGTAAATTATCATTTTAGCGGCTTATCCAGGGTTACAAAAATTGAAGTAGACAAGATTTCCTGCAATTTTCACTCCGAAGATTATGTTGCAGGACTGACGATTCTGCCGGTAGAGTGCTTTCACGTTTTCTCCAAAAGACCCCGGTTGTCAGAGAGCACGCTTCTGCAGAACCAGGTTTTGAATTGGCAGAAACGGTTTCTTCTCGCTATAAATACCTGTTTCTGGTGATAAGTATCCACTTCTGCTCGCTAAAACCGGTTTCTGATTATTGAGACCCGTTTCTGCTCAATCCCGCAGGTGTCGTCGAAGACGGTGATGAAATTGGTTGTTCAGAAGGGAAATCACACCTGTTGAGCCTCGAGGAGGGGTTCGAAGGCAAGAACCCGGGCAAAGTGAATGAGATGAGAATTTCTCGGCCAACGCAAACTTTTTCTCCTCGGCATCTTCATTTATCTTTCAAACCCCCTTAGCGGCTTTGTCGTCGACTATACGGGCCTTTTTCGTTTTCTCCCTAAAAGTAACGGTAAACTACGCCATTCTTCATTGTACCTTCTTTGTTCAGCTTACTTTGCTCTATTTACACTACGTTGAAGTTTTCGAAGTAAATTTGGACGTTGAATCCATTGTTCTCTTATAAGAGTTAATTTTTGCACTATCTTTGCGAAAATAGAGAAAATTGTCGGTTTTCAGCCGACGATTACATCCTTAAAATTGATCATATTTCAAAGTTCAGGAAGACGAATCGACGCAGAATGTAATGCTCTTTCATCGACTAAATAGATACGTTTGTGAAAAAGTGCTTAGTCTAAGAGTTATAAGCGGAAAACTGAAAAATTACGAGGTTTTTTGACGCCAATATTGTTTGAAAAAATTAAAATTTGAAAAACTATTCCTGAACAGTGTACCTATAGGCAGAGGAGGGGCCCCCATAATTAGACTCAACGTTCAAAACTACTTTGGAAAATGGCTTTTCCTGTCATTTATTGAGAATCCTAACTGAACTACTGCGAAGCTGTTGTCGCGGGGACTTCGGGAAATTTGAGCTGTCTCTACGTTGTTTGAGACCCCCCTCCCACTGACAGACCTGACGATGTCCAACTGTGTAATTCCCCATCGTGGTTGGAGGCGAATCTGGGAAACGGGATGAACCTGTTGAAAACGCCTGGAGGGTCATAAAATCCTTCACTCGCACCCTCACCCTCACCCATGACCTAAGAAGGGAGGGGTCACGCCCCGCCGGATTCACCCGCCCCTTCGAGGAAAATTTCAAGGAGCTCGTAGTTATGGGCAAGGCTCCGGAGTTCAATCCGGCGACTGATACCTTAAAAATAAAAACCTGTAGACACTGTAGAACCTGTTTTGGAAACCGGGTTTTGCAAAATTTGGAAACCGGTTTTAGAAAGCAAAGCTGGATAATAATGAGCTGAAACACGTTTAAGTAGAGCAGATACTTGATTTTAGTGAGGATAAACCGGTTTTTAATAAGCAAAAACCGGTTTCAGTGGGTAGAAGGTGATAATAATATACGGGAGGTGAAAATATGATCGAAACCGGCAGAAACCAAAAACCCTCGTAATTTTCGCACTTGTATAGGTTATTTGCTTACAACTCCTCAACTAAGCACTTTTCACACACGCTTGTAGTTAGTCAATGAAAGAGCATTAAATGCTGCGTCGATTGGTCTCCCTCAACTTTGAAAAGTGATCAATTTTAAGGGAGTAATCGTTTGCTGAAAAACGCAACTTTTTTCCATTTTCGCTCAACGTAATCGACTCGGTATTAACCTGTACAATTTATACCAATTACATATTCAAAACGGTGGGTTGCCTCTGGATAGTGTCAGTCCATTCATGGAAGGTCCCCAGAAGGAAAACACCGTCGGGAACGCTCCTGGCGGCCGCCCCACAAACTACCCGTCCCGCCTCCAGCTCGGTCTTTCCAGTTCATCTCAAAATACCACCAAAGGCGGATTCGGAATTTTTCCCTCCTCAAACCCCCCTTTACCGGGACGCAACCGGAGGCAAATTTTACCTTCGAATTTCGCGGGAATTTTGAGACTCACAAGATTTTTCCCCCTTTCGAATCAACCTTTTTTCTTCGGTCTTTCGCGAAAAAAATCAACTTCGCCCTACAAAATTAAATTAGACCTTTTTAAAATTTAAACTTTTTGTCCGCGAATTTCGTCAAATTCATCGGTAAACGACGGAACTGTCGGGTGAAATTTCGTCCTCACCGCGAACCGATTCCACCGCCCAACTCCATGGCGATCATGGCCCCGATCAACCCGCAGATGCAGGTGAGACACGAGGTTAACGGGCCAATTAATTACAAACACTAATTAGGAGGTTCGTCGAGAGGAGTTGGTTGAACTCGGGATGACTCTGTTAACAAACAAAAAAATTCGACGCCTAGGTACTTGATTTTTGGTTCATTCTCAGAATCAACCTGTTTTCCGCGAGCCGGCTTCTAACGTCTAATCTTGACGTTGATGGTGTCTAATTGTAAAAAATTTTACGCATTATCTTATTAATCTTTAATGGAAATTTTCAAAAATAATTTTATTTACTTCAATAAAGATTGAAAAAAATGTTATAACCGTTTATTCACCTACAGCAAGTGGATCATTTACTTCAATAAAAGATTATTCTTTACAAATAATAAAAGAGTTAAAACCTATATACCTATCTGAACTTGATAATGGATTTTACGTATAAAATTACCACGAAAACGATAACTCATTTGACCTCCTGACAATCACTATATCCAACATTAAACGATTGGCTAATTTTGTTTCTCCATAAATCCCCACAGTGAGGTTGGATGAGTTTGCGACGCTCATAAATGGATTCTGCGTCAAAAAATACTAATCGACCCCTCCCAACCCGCGACCCTCCAATCAGTTGAGCGCGCGAAAAATGATTTTTTTTTTTTGACCTCGTGGATTATTTTGTGGTTCTTGGACTCGGTAAATTATCATTTTAGATTATCATTTTGGATCTTCGTGCGGTTTTTTGACTACAACTTGATGAATCATCATTACCAACGATTACCAAAAGTAAATGAGACTAAATTTCCTACAATTTTTACTACCTACGGAAATGTTTTCGTTGGATCATTCTGCCGGTAGAGCGCGCTAAAAATACGATAATTCGGTAGTTTTGCGCATTTTGGTGCCCCATAAAGAGCATAAATCCCCAAGGTTAAGTTGGATCGGTTCGGGACGCTCATAAATGGTACTTCGTCCGAAAATGACACCCCACTCAACCCTATGGCGACCCTCAAACCAGTAGAGCGCGCTGAAAATTATTTTTTAAATGTCGTTTTGGATCATCGCGCTGTTTTTGGGCTATAACTCGACAAATAATCGTTTTAGCGACTTACTTACGATTAACATCGAATGAGCCAAAATTGTCACTCCGAAAATTTCGATGCAGGATCGACCATTCTGCCGGTAGAGCGCGCTAAAAATAAAATTCGGTATAAGTTTAGCTCATTTTGATGCCCCTTAAAAAGCGTAAATCCCCACGGTTAAGTTGGACGGGTTCGGGACGCTCATAAATGGATCTTACTTCCGAAAATACTTCGAAAACGACACCCCACTTGATCTTATGGCGACGCTCCAGCCGGCTGAGCGCGCTAATTTTTTTTAAATTTAAACGTATAAATACGTATAAATTTATAGTTACGTTTTTGGATCACCATGTGGTTTTTGGTCTATAACTCGATAAATCATCGTTTTAGCGGCTTGATCTCGATTTCCAAAATTAAATGATACAAAATTTCCTACATTTTGTTACATAACCAACCATTCTGCCGGCAGAATTTCTCAGATTTGATATCAGACATAATTATATAATATTTAATTATTTACATAATTTGTACATGAATGTGCCTCTATGCGTGAAGTGTAAAATGTAGGTACACATATTTAATGTTCTCGGAATTTCGAAAAAAAAATCATCGCCTAGCTACTGGCTTCATCTGTCGGTGCCACCCAGCTCATCCTAAATGTGCCCCAAATCCTCCCATTGTTGATAATTTCATTCCAAGGACCTCGTAACGATTCTCTAGAAACCGATACGGTAGAAAAAAAAAAAAGATAACAGAGACGTTTCCCTTTATGCGGTTTTTCAAAGGACGTAAAATATCACTTGCGTTCACCTTGAGATGTGCTCCATTTCCGTATAAACAGGGCGACGTTTCTTTGTGCTTGTCGCTCCGAACAAAACCCTTAAAGGTCCTCTCTTCGTTTTCAATTCGGGAAAAAATGACGATAATGCGTTTTGAAGGAAATACTTCTTGAGAAAATCGGAACAACCTGCTGATTTTGAGGTTTTCCAAGATGAGTTATTTCGTCCATCGTGCATTGTACTCACGAGTGTTTCAATTACCTACCAGCTTTACCCTTCGGTATGAATTTGGCCCAGTTCATCACGTATCATCGGGCTCCCTTCGATCTGTCAATATCCTGACCTTTTTCTTTCTGACTTCCTCCTCTCTCTCCTGTTCGTCTTTTCCGTTTGTCTGGAACCCCTCCTGGCTGTTTCATTTCCTTCTGTTATTTATCGATATTTTTTTCTTCCTGCCTTCATTTGGTCCGGGGAAATTAAATGAGAAAAAAACGGGAAGATTGGATTTTTGCGCCGTGATTTTGAATGCGTGATGGGTGATATTAAATATCCAAATTTTGGAGGAATACTGGGCGGATTTAGGCTATTCTAACAAGCTGTATTCTGGACAGGTACAAAAATACGTGGATGTCTGCTTATAGAACTACTGAGAGCTTTTAACGAACGATGGCCCAACTTGTTGATTGGTGATTGCTTCTTGTGCCTTCTTGATGGTTAGTGATTGCTTGCCCTGGCTTGCCGTTGGCTGTTGCTTGCCTTCTCTTCCCATTCTTGGTGATTGTTTTCTCCAGCTTCCCACTGGTTGATGATTGCCTACCACAGCTTCTGATTTGTTGGTGATTGCTTCTTGTGCCTTCTTGTTGGTTAGTAATTGCTTGCCCCGTCTTGCTGTTGATTTTTGCTTGCCTTGGCTTCTCATTACGCTTTGATTGCTTGACATGGCTTCCCATTCTTGGTGATTGTTTCAGCTTCCCAGTTGCGGATTGCCGACGACAGCTTGTGATTGGTTGGTGATTGCTAGCCTTGGCTAGCATGATGGTGATTGATGGTGATTTGAGATTATTCATTCCTCGTTTTGACTATTAAAATCTTCATTTACAGTAGGTAATTGGGGAGGTTCTTCGCCCTTTTAAATTTCATCGAAAAGTTCTCCAGAAGTCATCAATAGATAAAAAATTTGCGAAGAGAGGACATAAAACCAATAATTGACTTTAAGAATGACTTTTTGAGGGATGATAAAAACCAAAGGTAGTGGGATTTACTGCCCTTCGAAGATTGCGGGAAAACCCCTTTTTCTTCCCGTTACTTTCCCGCATTAGGTCTTCCAACGTATTATCCGTTTTTCCTCTTCATTGAATCGACAGTCGTAACGGGTTATAATCAAATGTTATTACCTACTCGGGGAGTTTTTGTCGGGTGGAGGGAGAAAATCAATTGTATAGCCGGTTTCTGTACTGCAGGATTACCCTGCAGACCTCGTTGAGATGGCGGATTAGGTTCAGAGGGTCTTTCGGGAGGAAAGGGCTGTTGAGTCGAATTAGACGAGCACTATTGAGTCTGGTGTGGTGAGATGAAATCAACTGATCGGAACGGATTTGTATTTCTAACATTCATCGATCCAAAGGCGACAGTCAAGACGTCAGGAATGGACGTGTAAAACGTGAAAGGTTTCCAAATAACACTGAAGGTGAAATCTAATCACTGATAATTAGTACATTCAATTATTGACATGTGACGAGGGAAGAAGAGCCTTTTGGGTCGACGTGTCACAGGAACCGGCTTCACATAGGTTGAGGATTACATGCCTCAATGAGTTTGAACAAATGTGAAACCAAGACAAGCAATCACTAATCAATCAGGAGTTGTGGTAGGCAGACATCTACCAATGGGAAGTGGTGCCATGCAATCTAATCAAATGGAGCCACCGAAAGCAACCACCACCACCACGGGGCAAGCAATCACTAACCAGTAGCAAAATCGTCAAGGATTTCTCTTTGTAAACGTATTACATATTTGTCGTATTTTCTATTTTGTACAGGTTGTGAGGGGCTGAAATGTGGCATGGACTCGCCGCCCACCGGGAAACGACAGTGGAAAAAAAGGCTCTCTCTCAAAGTGACGCGCAAAGCAACGTTGGACGAGGTAAAAAAAAAGTTTGAATATCGCGTTAATTAAGAATGAAACGGTTTGTCTCTGGCGAGAGACAATTTATCTGGTATTGAAAGTTGTTCTTCTCATCGCGATAATCAACCGCTTCAAACGGATTTATGTCCTCAAATATCAAAGCGGCTTTGAAGGTTGAAGGCCAGAAAAAATTGCAAACCTTTACTTTTTTAATATTTGTCTGTGAAATATCGACTACCGTAATACCAGGTTGTGCAGGGACTGCGTAGTCGTCTGTTCTTGTTTAGTGACCGCTAGGTGGCGCTTCAGAAAATAAGAAGAAGCGCACCGCTGGCAATGTCGAATCATTTATTTATTTATTTTTACAGTTATGAATATAGCAAAGATAGGTAAATAATGAAGTAATTTAGGCACAGAAATGGAGATAGTAAACGAGCGCAGAGGGAAGTGCTGTTGCGAACGACGAGAGAGGGCTGCTGAAGAAGTTGAGGTCAGGGAACTGGTTACGATGCTGTAACTGGAACGATATGCTTGACTCGGCAGCCTGCTGAGAGGGCGGTTTAGGATGTAGATAGTTAGTAGGCGAAAATGGTTAGAAGAAAGGCAAAGAAGAGCGGGTGTAGCGATGAAATTGAGAGACTGAGATGAATTCGGTGCAGCAAAAATGGGGCAGGTCCTCAGCAGCAAATCGTAGACAGTTTCATCCGACGGAATGCCAAGTTTGAAAGCCACGAAGCGCAGGAAATTCATCTGAACCCTTCCAATGCATTCTTATGAACAGCATCAAATGGGGACCAGACCGCCGAGCAGTATTCCAATTCGGAGAGAACCAAGGACTTGTAAAGCATTAGGTACCATGGGCTGAATATTAGTGAGCTTCCTGTTGTTCCTCTTGATGAACCCTAGTCTTCTCATGGCGCTAGCTGACAGCTACTCTATGAGCTTGCTGAAGTTAAGCTGATCACACCTGGTCACGCAGCTGATCTCAGCACTCCCAAATCCCAGCACGCCTCTGCTCTAACAATTGTTAAGGGATGCGCCACCCAAAGTGTAGTCAAATTTTATAAAGTCAGTAGAGCGTCGGAAAGACATGGGTTTAAGAAAAGTTTATTGTGGGCACACCATGACTCCAACTGCGTCACCGACTTCTGCAGAGCAACATAGTCCAATCGAGATCCAACATGGCAAAAAAGGTTCATGTCGTCTGCAGCAAACGCTACGTATATTGACGCTAAATACGTATCATTGACGCTGTGATAACCAAAACAAAACACAGTGGTCCAAGATGACTGCGGTATCCCTGATGTGGCAATGAAAGGAGTGGAAAGAGCGCCACGAACACGCACCTGCAGCTTTCCAAATCGCTGGATAGCAGTTGAAGGACGAGAACTCGAAGGACTACCGAGACACCACCAACTTCTCCAGGACCTTCGGTATAAGGGGGATAAGGAGTACACTGGACGATAGTTTTTCACGTATATGGGCATCAAATGCAAACATATCGGTATAAAGTATCGAGTTACTTTGAAAACGTTAATTTGAACTATATAGGAATTATTACAGAAAAACGTAAAAAACAGTTACACAAGGGTTTATTATTCTATGATAGAGAATAATAAACCCTTGTGTAAATAAAGATTACATAACCTATATATATAGGTTATATGTTAAAAATTGACAAATTAAAAAAGAAATCAACATTAGGTTACAAAATTTAAAAAAAAATTCTTTTTCAAAACAATTTTTTTACTCGGAAAATATTCGACCTCCTGGGATTTTTCAAAAATCCCATTTATAGCCCCATGAAAGCCCTATGGATCGTTCCGGGACCCCAAAAAATGGATTCTACGTCCAAAAATACATCGAAATGACACCTAACTGGATCCCATAGGCAAAAGCCCTTAAAAAAAAAAAAAAAAAACTCTCCCGTAGCCCCATTTTAGCACCATAGCGCTCCACGGGTTTGGGCGATCGGGCTGAAAACCTAGCGGGCACAACTAGGTGGTAAACCAAGTATTCTGTCAAAATTTCAGATTAAAAAAAAAAAATTCCTACTGCCCAAAAACGCAGACGGGCATTTCGGTTTTGGAATCTAGACCTCTTGAAACGGATAATGTCAAATTTTGAGGCCGATCGGAGTCGTCGACCTCCGTCGCGATTACATAGGTGTATTATTCCAAGAATAATAAACCAAAATAAACAATTGAAACCAAAAAGGTACCTTAGAATTTGATTAATAAAATTCTTAAGGTGTACAAGTATCGATGATATTGATGATATTGTTATTTCGATATATTGAGCTCAAATGGGCACAGACGTCTTCGACGTCTTCAGCATAATATGAACATGTGTGAACATGTGAGGGTGTGGAACGAAAGGAGGGTGTGTAATACACACTGTGTATATTATACATGTATAACATAGGGTGTGCACACTCTCCTTTCGTTCCACACCCTCACATGTTCACCTCATACGCCACCAAGTTGTCTTGGCATGCAACCCTTTAGCCAACGCCTGCAGGCCTTTAGCCAACACATCCCATGGGGCATAACATAACATAAACATAACCCAACACACACGAACTTGCTACCTCAAGCCAAACCTTGTTTGTTGTCCAAACTTCCTACACTGACCACTTCATAAACATCGGATGATCCTATTGCTTTAAGTACCTACCTACCTACTAGCAGAGAATATTTTCCGAGTGGAGAAACAAGTCGTTATAAACGCTGGCAAAAGCCGACAATGCCTCCCTCTGAATCGCCGTTTATCCTTTTGTGGGTTGCGGATTATGATAATGCAGCTCACTGGGGAGACATAGTCAGGAAATCTTTTTTGTTCCCGTTTTAGAGGAGGCTGGAATCCGTTGAATGGGTGCATTTCTGCACAATGGGCTGAGCGAGGGCGAATAAGAATCGTTTACGGCAGTTTCAGAAATGTTAAGCAATTCAGACAATAAAACCTTTGGAATTTTGAGTTGGAGGTCTCTCTCTTCTGGGAAGATTCTCACGGGCAGGATTGGAGTTTCCCAAGTACCGAGCGATTGCTAAATAGGAGGGTTCTCAGCATACTGGCCATGGATCAAGTCCTTGAGCTGGAAAACGGAACAGGCTTCCTCTAATTTGTAAGGGAAAACGGGACTAAGAAATTGAGTGATATGAGGGAGTCAACACATGAAGCCCCCTCCGACCCAGCTGGTTGGCTGTAATGAGTTGACCAATGACAAGGAGAGATCATTGGTTTGTGTTGTGCTTGGTGGAAAGCTGGCAGCGTCAGATCTATAATTTCGCCGCCAGATGTTTTGGAGGAAGAGTGTGGAAACATTTTCCTCCAGGGCATAACGCGAAGTGTCGCAATCTGCTGACCTGACGGAAGATGCAGCCACAGAAGAGCAAGACGCGCTTGCTCCAGGATTGCGGAGACGGAGGAGATACTGGAACAAGCGGTACTGGGTTTGCTGGATAGGAGTCGCCTCGGAAGGGAACTCAGGGGAAGTTGATACCCGACACAATTAGTCGTGATGATCAGACTGGGGGTCCTTCTTACTCCGCTCTCCCCTGCTCCTGGACTCCTAAATGGTGGCCCGTGTGGGGAAAGAGGCATCCACACGCTTCCTACCGGCCTTTGCACTAATACCCCACATCAGCTTTCATTTATAAATGACACCTCACATGACTCCCTGTCGAATAAACTGTTTGACTGATATTGCGAAAAGGTGAATAATTCACCTTTTCGCAATATCAGTCTGAATGATCAATTATTGATCATTCAGATCTAACTAATCATCCCAGAGATTTGAAATGCTACAATGGACTACCAGTTTCAATAGGGAATTATCCGTTTCCATATTCTTCATCGGCTATTGAAATGATTGTATATCAAATCACGCGTTCAATATCAGTTATGTAGGATGTCATATAGCGGTGCATTGTATGAAATTTAATTCAATGACAAAGATATCTTGTGGTCGGACCGTCCGGGGTTTCTGTAGTAATTATCAGAGGGCAAATCCATTGTCCGGCGGTACATTGTTGGTTTCACGGGAGGGTGGAAGATGGTTTCATGGAGGTGGACGATGTGGAGGCAACTTGTGAAGATGGTGAAGCGCTTCGGCGGATGGTGTAGACCTTCTTCGTCAAAGCATCGAGGGAGCCTGGCCAGCCTGCTTGGAGGGTGAATGAGGATGCAGAAGCCATGGCTCAGTACATGCCAGCGGAGTGTGTATTGCCAGGATTAGGGAAGCTCTCTCCATTGAAAGCAAGCTGAAGGTGCTGGTTAACTAAATGATAGTGGGTTCAAGACTGCCAGAGTTATGCATTAGGTCTCCCAAAATGGGGCTATCAACACCCTGACCAGCGGTCAGCGCATGGCCAGTCTGGCCATCACAGGTGCAATACACGGCACACCTACAGCCATGCACAATTTTGCACAACGGAAATACCACTGGGACTGATAAAAATAAAAGTAATCAGTCACGCAGCCATACTTACATTAACACATCCACAACGCGAAAAAGCGACACATGGTCAGCGGACCCACGCTTTGTTATATATATTTAAATTAGGCGTTTCTGGGTCAGCAGACTCAGAAACGCCTAATTTGAAAAGGGTCTGAAAAGGGGGTGGATGGAGAACCGAGTAGCTATGTGCCTATTTAGTCAAAAACATATTTTTGAAAGCAGGATATCACGAAATGTTAAATGACAAAATTTAATGTTGAGGCGGATCAAATTTGTTGACCCCCATGATAAGTTGGTGGGGTAACGGGTCATGACTAAAATTCCATTGAGGGGATCGACTCGGGGCGTGGGGTGGGGTAGGTGAGTTTCGGTTCTCTGGGGGGAGGGGGGGGGGGGGGGGTTGTCGGACGGTGGGACATTTTCTCATCTTGAGCCTCATGATGTCATACGATTGATCACTGAGTTGAAAAACACTAATGGATTTGATGTTTATGGTCTGTCCACGAAAATGATAAAACAGGGAGCTCTAGCGCTGGTGTATCCCTTAACGCACCTTATTAATGAATCGATTTTGCTAGGTCACTTTCCCTCGGTACTCAAGGTTGCTGAAGTGATTCCTCTTTTCAAAAAGGGAGACAAGAACCTTCTTTCTAATCATAGACCAATATCTAAGCTCCCAATTCTAGCAAAAGTTTTTGAGAAGGCACTAAAGCGTGACGTCACGAGGTTCTTTGAAATGAATAGTCTATTTTCGAACGATCAATTTGGGTTTAGGCGGGGCAGGTCTACAAAGCAGGCCATTCTGAGGTTGGCCGAATTTGTATCGAATTCCTTTGAATGTGCGGAATATGCCTCAGCTACTTTTGTAGACGTAGCCAAGTGTTTTGACTGCATTCCACACCAGCTCCTTATCGAAAAGTTAGCAAAATATCATTTTTAGGACGGGGCTTTATCGCTCATCTCAAGCTATCTCACAGGTAGATGTCAGGCTGTTCATCATGGAAATTCTTTATCAAGTTTCTTGCCAGTCAGGTATGGTTTACCTCAGGGTTCAGTTTTGGGTCCCACACTTTTTCTAATTTTCATAAATGATTTGCCATCAGGTCTACATCCTCTTGAGACCCTTCTGTTTGCGGACGACACTTCTGTCCTGACGAAAAACGCTTCTCTTGCGTCACTGACTCTGACAAACGAAGGGTCTAAAAAAGAGATATCGGGGTGGTTCGCTAGAAATGGACTCTCTGTTAATGAGACGAAAACTGAGACTCTCTACTTTGGGTTGCGGGACTTGTCATCCTTGGACGAAAACCCCCCCAAGCGTTAGATTTCTGGGAGTATTGGTGGATCCAAAGCTGAACTGGAACCAACACTGTGAGAACCTTGAATCTAGGTTAAATTCCATTGTTTTCCTCCTGCGTAGGTTACAGGAGAAGCTACCCAAAACTGCAGTCGTAGCGGCATTCCATGCTGCTTTTATGAGTCGTGCGACTTATGCCATCCTCTGTTGGGGTCATGCCACGTCGGCTGCCGCAGTTTTCGCATGCCAACGCAGGGCTGTACGAGTGGTCGCTGGGCTGAAGTACCAGCAGGATTGTAAGCCAGCCTTCATAAGATTAAACATCTTGACCATCCCTGCGGTTTACATACTCGAAGCTACGTGCTACGTTTTCTCCAACTTACACGAGTATCATACCTCCACTCATGGGTATAGAACACGGCATGGGAGTGAGTTGCTGGTACCTTTTCACCGCTTGAAATCATCCCGCATCAGCAGTTCATGGTGGGGTATTAAATTTTTCAATGCCATCCCTAAAGAGTTGCGAGCGAAATTTACGGCAACAAACGTTAGGCCAAAACTTGTCAAGTTTTAAAATCCATCGCACCCTTTGATTTTAATGAATTTTTCCTCAGTATAAAGAATGTAAGAGAGCTCTAGTTAGGCATAGGTTTTGTAAATTAGGTATCTAATAGCTTGTTAATGATGTACTACCTACCGCTGTATTATTGAAGTAAGTTTTTGTGAGCTGTAATTTTGTAAGGAAATTTTGACCTTGTCTTTGCACTCTGTGTTCTTGGCAATAAAAAATCTTGAATCTTGAATCTTGGGATATACCGGTATCTCACTTTATGTCCCTTACGCCCAACAATTGTGTTAAAAGAAGCTTCTACACCATTTCTTGCAAGAGTCAAACCCACTGGCGACTGGCCTACATTGAATTGTGTAGTAGAGGCCACCCATTTCCCAGCGACATGTGGTGCTCGCTATAGTACTTCCATCTTCCCTTCGCTGATTTCGGTAAGTCGGACTTTACGGGTGAATTCAGCGATACATCATTTTGGGTAGCGTAGGCGCTGAAATTGGTCACTTGCATTGTCATCCACCCCGTACCAGTCTATGTGGTAGGTATACAATAGCGGTGGGGGTGGGTCCCTCATCAAAGGCCAGTCTGAGCCGCGATGGCGGAATAATAATTATTGACCCAATTGGTCAATTATTGACCCTTTTGCGTTATAATGCCGCCTTTCTGTTCCCAGGATTTATTTTTTAACTTAATGCGAAAAATTTAGCAACATTTTCCGAACAGTGGGCGCGACTTCACTTCAAAAAAACAAAAACATACGCTGCAAATTTGACACTAGGGTTTATTATTCTTTGATATACGTTACTTGTGCAGAAATTTAATTCATTTAATTCTGTCAATGGAAACAAAATTTTTCCGTTTTTTTACTTGAAAAATGTTTGACCTCCTGGGATCCTTCAAAAATCCCATTTGTAGCCCCATGAAAGCCCTATAGATTGCAACAGTGAAATCGGATCGTTCCAGGACCCCAAAAAATGGAACGACACCTAACTCGATCCCATAGCCAAAAGCCTTCAAGCCCCCCCCCCCCCCCCCCCCGTAGCTCCATTTTAGCCCCATAGCACCCCACGGGTTTGGGTGATCGGGCTGAAAACCTTGCGGGCACAACTAGAGTAAGCCGAGTATTTTGTCAAAATTTCAGATTTAAAAAAAAAAAAAATTCCTACTGCCCAAAACGGCCCAACTGCCCAAAACGGACGGCGGACGGACATTTCGGTTTTTGAATCTAGACCTCTTGAAACGGATAATGTCACATTTTGAGGTCGATCGGAGTCGTCGACCTCCGTCGCGAAAACATAGGTGTATTATTCCAAGAATAATAAACCAAAACATAACAAAAAAATTAAAAATTAATTTAAAAATGAAATAAAAACAAAAAGGTTTTCTTTTTTTCCTTTACAGTGGACCCTGAAAAATGTTTATTCGGAAAGGGAGACCTGAATGAGCTCATTCAACTTCCTGGCAACATATTAATAATATGTTATGGACTAACATCTTATGTTAGTCCCAACAGTTATGGGGCTTATTAAGCCCCATTTTCAGCTCCTTGACGGCCCCATAGATCCCCACGGTGAAGTCAAGTGGTTCTCGGATCTCAAGAAATTCATTCTACATTCAAAAATACTTTGAAAACGACACCTAACTCGACCCCATAGCCAAAACCCTTCGCAACTCCTCCCGTAGCCCTTTTTTAGCCCCACGAGTTTGGGTGATTGCAAAGCAGAACCCGGTTTTTAGGGACTGGACAGAAATAAGCAGAAACCGGTTTTGAAGGCGCCACCATAATTTTTTACCAAGCAGAACACTTTTATTTATTTTTATTACGGATTAATCGTACACTCTAAATTACTATTATTTAGAGAGGATTCTAATGAGAATTGCTTGTCAATCAAGTCCTCTCTATCACGGGTTCTCTCACAGCTGGGATGAATGATGAGAAATAGAGGGAGGAATAAAAGTCCCTCGATCGTCGAAGGCTGATTGGAATCCCAAACAATGGATTGTGAGGGGGGGGGGGGGGGGGTTACAATTAGTCTGATTGCTCCCCTGGTGGTTTTCCTTTTGCATCGATTGCGGCCCCTCTATAGACAAGACATGTAAGTAGACGCAGAAGTGTACAAAATGGAAGTACTCGGAGCGTGCAAAATGGCGGGGTAAAAAAACAAAAAAACAAAAAAAAAAACAAAAAAACAAAACACGTTAGCTGGCAACACTGAGAGGTTAAAGCCGTGACGTAATCCCCAGCATGCTGGAAATTGCACTCATCCCTCCAGTTAGTTATGCAAACAATTATCCTGAGTTTGCACCATCGTGTTTTTTATGGTGGCCAAAAAACCTTGACATTTTTGCACTTTTTTTAGTTTTGTCGCTGACAACTCCTAAATTAAGCACTTTTTCACAAATGCTTCTATTTAGTCGACAAAAGAGCCTTAAATTCTGCGTCGATTGACCTCCTTCACTTTACCAGAATTAACGCAGAATTTAAGTTTAATTTAATTTTTTTAGGTTGTAAAAAAGTGCTTGGTTCAGGGGACTTTTTCGGGGGCTAACCAAAGAAAGTGAGGATTCTGTTCAAATCCACGCGCATGTGCAATACCATTGCTCAGACTTCATGATCCAGACACTCCTTTCTAGGCCCATCTTCATCTTCACATCGACAATCGTCACGAGACAATGGGCGTGGACGGTTGAAATTTAAATTTAGTTAAGTGTTTCTTGTCATTATCGTTTGTGTGGTCAATTGCTACTGCTTGTTTTTTCTGTCCATCATTCATGTCACACTTCTCTTCATTAGTGTGAGTGAATTCAAGTCGTTTTAACTATAGTTAAACCACCTATAGGGGAGGTAGTTGCTTCTCTTGCTTAGTGGCGAGAGGCCAAGTCAGTTTACCAGTCTTCACTTACCATTTCTAATATGTCGTTGCAAACACAAAATCATCATTTTGGTCACACCAACGGACATTTTTCATGTTACCAAAATGAGGGAAACTGCAAAAACTGAGTTAACGGTCTGTAATGAATTAAAAATTCCAACCTAATGTAATATCAAGTTGAGCGCTCGCTTTCAAGATGAGGATTGTGGGAATTGAGATTAGATAGGTAGACCTGTACCTACTCAATTCTTGGGGCTCGGGTTTCGAAGAGTCTACCGTGATTTTAGCAATCCCGAATGAAAACCCAGAAAACATTCTTGATAACGCGGTGGACTGACTATTCATGTTTTTGGTAGGTACATATTGCTAGGTTTTAGTCATTTTGGTCACACATTGTAAACACAAATTGAATATGACTACATGATTGAAACGAATTTTCCCTTGACCTGTAGCAGAGTTTGGAGTGACATCTCTCAAGTTTGTGAAGCATTTTGAAAAATACAGTCAATAATTCAAAATTCGCTTCATTCTTGCATGGACCTCAGGACAGCATTTCCTTCCGTAAAACTCAAGGAGAATTCATTTTACGAAATTTGGAAAAGTTTAAAATGCTGTAACCAAAATGACCTAAAATTTCGTTTTTCAGCGATAAATCCGTCACAATTGAATTCTTATTGCTGCTGTTCCACATTCTAACTCTCAAATATGATGGGTCAGAAAGGTCAAAATTCTTCAAATTTATTTTGAAAAAGTTCACCAGCCCAAAGTGTCCGTTATGTGGGGAGAGGACGAGGGATAGCGTGAGGTCTATCTTTGAAAGATATCACCCCTGACGTGTTCCTTCAGAAGCATTACACCACGCTGGGTCACAACTCCCTCGTGTCATTTAACGGGTTGATTGATCCAATTGTGGGCTCAAATCGGGGCGACGTGTCATCGTCGGGGAAGTTTGATACCTGTTGCCCCTTTCAGTATCAGGGGAGCCAACCCCTTCGGAGGGGGTCGAGAAAATGAATCAGGCCTTCCAACGGTATCTCATTGTTTCCCGGGTGCTTTTCAGTCTTTCGACACCAACCGCGGAGCAAAACGTGTCCGAAGCGCAAACGTTGCCAGTGCAGTGAATGCGTGTGCAGCAGAATTTAAATACAGTGAGAATATAGGTGAATCATCAACTTCATGGAAACGGAAGAATTCGTTCTTTTGAAAGCGTTGTTTGAAGAATCAGACGAGGTACGAACTCAACCATGTTACTATGGCTCGGATCAACATGGAAAACATGCATTTTCAATGTACCTAATTCAGGGAAAACTTAATTTTTTTTGCCATCAATTGCTCAGAAACCCTCTTTTACCGAATATGAACGTAAAGTTTTAAGAAGTATTTGAACGATAAAAGCTTGAAAAAGTCCAGTTATTTAACGATTCTAAATGTTTTTTGGGGCGCTGAATCAGAATCTGAAGTTTGCGGTCTCAAAAATCGACGGCATCGCCTCGAAAATTGAGAAAAAAAAAACCTCAACATGTTCGACCTTTTTTCAGTTTTGTACTTACATATATTTCGAAAACTAAGCGTTTTTCGTGGATACACTTTATTTTCGAAATTAAAGTAGACAAAATTTCCTACAAAATGCACATATTACAGTTGTAGAATGGACCCATGGTACGGCTTCTAGAGTGAGCTAAAGAGATTTTTTAATATGGAGTTTTTACAAAGCATGCAATAATTTGGAAAAGACTCAAAACCTGCATAATATATTTAGTTTTTTGGGTGGTTGCGAATAGCCTGAAAACACTCAAAACTCTATGAAGGTTTGGGGCTTCAGGGGAAAAAAACAAGCAAAATCCGAGCCTTTGTTATAACTAGTGCTCGGATCCGAGCATAATAGCATTTGTCTACTTGACATTCCAAGAAGCCATTTGGTTGTCCTCTCTGGGAACAACATAATTTAAACTTATCAAGCATATAAACGAATGAAACAGCAGTCTTCAGAATAAACGCATATAAATGCATATTCTCGTGGTTGTTGTCTAAATAGGTTGTTTTTCATCAAATTTCCCCAGAATATGTGCTTCGATTAAGGTTTGAAACGCGCATATCGAGGAGTGCTTCCTGAACTAGTACATAGGAGGAGGTAGTAGGAAATCGAGTTTGAAAATTCAGTGTTATCTATCAAATCCAGGTAAATTTAAAAAAAAAGGGACAAAAAACTGTTATTTGGTCACTTACCTACGTATGATTGTAGGATTAAAAAATCCCCGGGGTTTGTTCTAGGCGGAAAAAATCCTCGACCTGTCTTTGGCCTCCTTGTACCGCGTGCATAGTGCAAGTTCCTGTAGGGAGTGGGGAACTAGTTAACACATCCGAATAATATATATAATCGTAGTAGGTCTGCTGACTGGGTCTTCTTTTAGAAGAAAAATAACACATCCACGGACAATGTCTGTCATATCATGATCTCTGACTCACTTTCCACGTCCATATATACGGCCAAAGCATTTCATTCCCAATTTGTCTTCCAAGGGTAGAGTGCTGAAGTCAATGTTTTTGAGTCGGGTAACATTATTCATCTCTCGAAATTCACACATACAATAAAAAATTCAACGACTAGAAAATGAATACGACTCGATCAAAACAATACTACCTATTTGAGGAAAAGATGGGACAAGAACTGTTAGGGCAACAGGCTTGTAAGGAGGTCACTTGTTGTTGCCAGTAAAAATTCCCTCGCAGACAATTTCCTTTTCTCTTTCTTCTCTATTATTTCCAGCATAGTGCTCCAAAACCTTACAATTATATCTTAGAGCAATTGAATTCACTGGGACTTGAATTCACATGATATCCCTTTTCCCCTACAAAAGTCTCCTTCCCTTGAAATTAATTTGTTCCAAAACACAATTGTGTTTTGGAACACTGCAGCGAAAATGTCTCTCCTGTTCTTCGTGCACGTTCCTAACCTTTGTACCTGTGGAAAAAACACCTTGAACTGCAATGGATACCAGCTCACGCAGCCATTATAATTTCGCTGAGTCACGTGACCTTTCTTCCCCCCCCCCCCCCCCGGCCACAATTATTTTGTATTTTGTATGCTGTGGTTCAGAACCGGGATCAGCTCCAAATTCTTAAGTCTTTTCCCCAGCCGCATGGAACTGTTATCAAAAATACTACATCTCTCTAACTATCTTTGGGGGTTCTCTGAACCAGTGAACCCCTGGACGAAACGCCCCAAATTATTTGAGTACCTACGTATTTTTTCCGTGCATTTGAATTTCTGGTTGTCCATAAATTTTGACTTCATTCGACTTTAAAAACTTCTCTCGTTAAAAAGAAAAAAACTCGAAGCACATTGTTAAATCTTTTCCAATAGCCGGCGGACACATAGGACACTACGTGCTCCTATTTCATGATTTTTCTTCTCTACAACTTCTGAAAGACTAAACCACCTTTTTATTTGGAACGTAGCGGGATTCTAGGGCGTAGTAGGGACATTGTATGCAGAAGATTTCCTAAGGCGATTACAGGCCTTTCGTGAGCTCTTCTTCGTCCTCGGCAATCTACTTACACGGTATTTTTCTATACCGCATAAAAAGAAATATGGCCAAATGGAAGTGAGCGGGGAAAAGACCTTCCCGAGGAGGTTTTCTTTTCCTCTTTCGAAAAAGAGCCTCCTTTTCGCTACCTCCGACTATTTGTTGTATAATTTTATTATGACAAGGAATGGCCCTCAGCAGGTTCTGTTCAGTATTCCATTGTGCTCGTAGAAATAATATCGTGTGAGGAGGTTGAAGGTGTATTGGGGAACGTGGGGAGTTTCTTTTCGGGGGAAATACCTCAGTAATTGTTGTTCTTCTCGAGAGTTTCCGCTCATCTGACCCAACCAACAGTACTGCAGGGTGGGTTATTATTGGTTACTTCGTGAACACGTTTTTGCTCATGTAATACGACCGAAGCCAAAACATTGAACGGTTCCAGTCTATTGGCATGTCTTCCATGTCGCAGATGAGATGGAGAGGAGTGGTTTTGTACCCCCCCTGATCATCAAGTGCTGGATCTCCCGGTCAAAACATGGACTTAATTTAAGTTGTGCAACGGCACTACACAGTATTTTTCAAAATTGCACATTTGAAAAAGAAAAGAAAAAAAAAAAAAAAAAAAAAAACAGTTGGCGGGGGAGAGTCACAAAAACTGGGGACAAGTTATTCCATTCTCTGTCAATATTCCATTCCTCAAATGGCACACTTCATAATCCACTCCACAGATGTATTGAAACTTTCTTGACTATTGTGAGTTTCGGGGCCTTGTGGTGTTGGGGCTGCGATCGATTGGTGGAAACGCTAAAGCTATTCTCGGCAGTGGAAATTAGATTCTGGTCGTCAGGCTCGTCAACCTGTCAGATCATTATTTCCCCTCCTCCGCAGTTAAATTGACCGAATTCTGAAGGGTTTGAACCGTCTAGAGAACAGCTTTGACGATATTATGAAAGATCATGATGTAATTGATTCAACACTTCTGATTTGAAAGTAGAATACACCCTCTTAAGGCATTTCCTTTCGGCTTTTTTACCGCGCCTACAGTCAGCGGCTCTGGGGACAACATATTGGATAGGTAGGTACTTTGGAGTTCTTTTGCGTCTCTCCTTTCGCTGGCCAAAACCTGTTCTGCCGGTTAATAAATTTTTCTTATAAAATATGTAGATGTGTATATTTAATATGTGGAAAACCAACATGAGCCAGTTTTTGGGAAGATTATCCAAGTATTTGGCATTCATCCTTCTCGTAAAAAAGGGACAAAAATACTCTGGATTCAACAATGAAAAGAAAGCCCTTAGTTCATTCGAATAACAATAAAGTTGGTCACTCCCTTCCTAATGATTCATTATCCTATGCTCCTACTTCCTATTCATTATCGAAAAGCGAGTAGAAGGGGTCTGAGGCCATGAGCGAGAGGTCGGAGTTTAACCATTTATTCTGAGGTACTTCCGTTAATAGTCCAATCAAAGTGCAAATGGAAAAACGCTGCAAATTTTACACAAGGGTTTATTATTCTGTGATATAGGTTACTTGTACAGACATTTAATTCTGTCAATAAAAAAAATTAAAAAAATTTTTTTTTTGGATTTTTATATTTCAAAAAAAATTTTTTGGGGGGATTTTTTTCAAAAATGTGTTTTTTCAAAAATTCTTTAATTTTTACTCGAAAAATATTTAACTTCTTGGGATCCTTCAAAAATCCCATTTTTAGCCCCATGAAAGCCCTATAGAACGCCACAGTGAAATCGGATCGTTCCGGGACCCCTAAAAATGGATTCTACGTCCAAAAATACTTCGAAAATGACACCTAACTCGATCCCATAGCTAAAAGCCTTCAAAACACCCCTCCTGTAGCCCCATTTTAGCCCCATAGCGCCCCACGGGTTTGGGCGATCGGACTGAAAACCTTGCGGGCACAACTAGATGGTAAACCAAGTATTTTGCCAACATTTCAGATTTTTAAAAAAATTCCTACTGCCCAAAACGGCCTGGACGGCGGACGGCGTACGGCGTACGGCGGACGGCGGACGGCGGACGGACATTTCGGATTTTGAATGTAGACCTCTTGAAACGGATAATGTCAAATTTTGAGGCCGATCGGAGTCGTCGACCCGCGTCGCGAAAACATAGGTGTATTATTCCAAGAATAATAAACCAAAATTGGCGTTTGGAGTTCTTATTATGGTTTATTATTCTTGGAATAATACACCTATGTTTTCGCGATGCGAGTCGACTACTCCGATCGACCTCAAAATTTGACATTATCCGTTTCAAGAGGTCTACATTCAAAATCCGAAATGTCCGTCCGCCGACCGCCGTCCGGGCCATTTTGGGCAGTAGGAATTTTTTTAAAAATCTGAAATTTTGACAAAATACTTGGTTTACCATCTAGTTGTGCCCGCAAGGTTTTCAGTCCGATCGCCCAAACCCGTGGGGCGCTCTGGGGCTATAATGGGGCTACGGGAGGGGTTTTTTGAAGGCTTTCAGCTATGGGATCGAGTTAGGTGTCGTTTTCGAAGTATTTTTGGACGTAGAATCCATTTTTTGGGGTCCGGAACGATCCGATTTCACTGGGGCGATCTTTAGGGCTTTCATGGGGCTAAAAATGGGATTTTTGAAGGATCCCAGGATGTTAAATATTTTTTGAGTAAAAAATAAAGAATTTTTGAAAAAACACATTTTTGAACAAAAAAATCCAAAAAAAATTTTTTTTTTTAATTTTTCATTGACAGAATTTAATTTCTGCACAAGTAACCTATATCAAAGAATAATAAACCCTTGTGTAAAATTTGCAGCGTTTTTTAATTTATTTTGGGAATGATGCCGGTGTTCTACCATAAAGTTAACACTGTACAACATTTCTTCGCCGGTCTTTGCGTGAGAATTTCGGGGGAAATTCCATTTCCATCATGGCCGGCTGATTTTCCCAGTTTCATTTTAGCCAGAGCCATATTTTTCTGAGTTCTTCTTCAGTTTGATTTTATGAATGATGGCTCTGGTTCTCCGAGTTGTCACCAGTCATATCCTAGTTTTTAACTCTGCTGCATGAAATGTGGATACTTGGTACAATTAAGGTTGTGTGAAATTTGCAGAGTTTAGTTTACTGCTAGCTTGCAGCTGTTTTTGTGCTATTTTCGCTATTTTGAGCATGTCATTTCCCCTACCTTATTTTAGCCGGCGGGTATGCGGTGTTGTTGAAACCTACGTTTAATTGTTAGCAGTAGACGTTTAGTTTGTTTCTCAACTCTACTTCTGCTCGTGCGATATAACATACTCCCTGAAGTTAGGTGAATGAAAGTGGTTCAACCACGTCCTGATGATTGTTTCCACTAATTGCTTTACTTTTGATATTAGTTTCAGACGTTCTCCCGACGAAGAGAACACCTCGAGTTGTTTTTCTTATAAAGTCATCCAATTTCCCAGAAGGTTCTCTCCCTTAATGGGGGCAATCTCGTCATAAAGAGTGCTGTTACTGGGGATGTTCGGCGGGTTCATCTCGGCCGCTTTATCGACCACGCTGAATAATATATTGGTATCTAACGATGGGAGGAAAAGGGAAGAGAAGGTAGTTTGGCATTGTGTAGACATTAAATGTAGTGGAGTCAAAGGATGGAAGGTAGGAGGGAAAATAAGAAAAACCAAGGACAGTAACTGTTATACTGAATTGGCCCCTGGCTTGGTACTTTTCTGATGTGGCTCCACTCTCACAATTGGGTCATTTTACAAAAAGTGGCAAATTTGAGTAAGTCGTAAAGGGTTTTTTAATTTATTTTTAACAAAAAAAGGCATACAAAGGTGCCTTTTCTTTCCATCGACTTAGGTAGGTACCTACTTCAACAGTTGATATTAAATACAGTTGATATTCAAATTTTGAAAAACTCAATGCAAACGACTGGTTTCTGAAAAAAACGGCCATTTCCCGGGGTGTGAGATGGATAGTCATTTAGGCACAGGAATGGCATCATCCAATGCCATTGAAGTTAGGAGGCAGCCAGATGAAGCAAGGATTAAACGAAACAATGAAATTCCGACGTTTCAATGTATTTGTACATGTTTTTCAGTGGTAAATTTTAAACCGAGGAAACTACAATTTGTTTACATTAATGTAAACCGCTAGAAACGGCCTTGAGCCGACATGGTTTTGTAAGTAGGTATTAGCATAATTATCGTGGACGAATTAATGCTTGTTCAGAAGGTGAGAATTTATCTGCATCCAGGTGAATACGAGGTGACGGAAAATAATAACAAACTGTGTGATAAGGGTGATAGAAGTTGTTGTTATGGTGCCATCATTTACAGAGCCATGGCTAAGAGAGGCAGTTATAAAACTACAAAAACCATGTCGCCTCAAGGCCGTTTCTGGCTGTTACTTTAAATGTAACCAAATGCAAATGTAAACAATTTGTTGTTTCCACTGTTTGAAATTTAGCCCTGATGAAGATGTACAAATACATTGAAACGTCGGCATAGACATAACGTTTTTTTTCTTCACTTGGACCAACCCTAACCAAACCCAGTTTATCCCAGTGGTCAAGAAATCCCGAATCTAGTGACAATTACTTCAATGGTAACTCATAATGATAACAACATGTCATGTTTTTGATACAACTAGTTACTGTATCAGTGTGTCAACCTCCAGGGGTGCGAGGTCGTATGACATACTTTCACAGGATGTGTATTTTTCATTGGCAATTAAATTTTTTCACGAGTAACCTATATCAAAGAAAAATAAACCCTGGTGTTAAATTTGCAGCGTTTTTTTTAGAATGACTCAATTCTGTCTTTTTGACCTACTGCTCCGAGCCAACACTGTCCAGATCCCTCGGTTCCAAAAGAAATTATCCACCTTTTCAACAACTTTTCTTTTTTTTCAGTTCCTTCTCGTTGTAAATCAGCGCCGATCGAACTTCGGCGAGAACCCTTCGCTCCTTGTTTTCCGGGTCTCCACAGCATCCATCACTTTTCGTCCGGTATGGCTTTACGAAGACGAATGGCGACCACTATCGGTCTTTTCCTCCCGATATCCACCCAACAACATTTATTACTTGGGAAAGCAGCTTCGCACTTGGGCCTAAGCCTTCCTTCCTTCATCATTCCCTCTCTGAACGTACTTTTTACGGTAGCTAGCTTGTTTTTAGAGGGTTTTGTTTCAACCTATCCTTTACTCTGAAGACTGATGGCTTTCTACAATCCTGGATCGGTTCGGTATTGGAAGTAACTTGAGTTGAATCGTCTGATCGCAAATCCTATCTGTCCACGAACCAAAAGATTACAGACGAGGAATAAAATGGTAGCCACGGTGCGGATTAAGGGGCTCCAGTAGTCTGGGTGCTCCTGACAATTCAACTTTTAAATTAATTTGATGAAATTAAAAAATTAGTTACATTTTGGGTCAATTTAATAATAACCCTGGTTCCTCAGGTTCAAGGCCACCCTCAGACGAGGGGTCATCAGGCCCTCTGCTCCAGTCCGGGTTTCCTCTTTCCAACTAAAATAGAATAATCGACCATCATATATGCCGATTTGGTAATGAATCGTTGAGTACATCGTCCAATGTGAGGTGAAGGAGCGGTAGGACTGCCTACTGCCTACTGGCTCCCTCAGGCCTTTTCCACGTCCAGTCCTTATTTTCATACTCAGAAGGTGTTCAGTGTGCAGTTGGAGGCTCCGCGAGGAGTAATGGCTAATGCTGACGACTTAGTGATCATCGCTGATATGAGTGAGAAATTGCAGTCCAACTAAAACTTCTCGTCTCGGCATTTGAACAAACGCAGAATAAAGATTAGTGCATCAAATACTGAGACCATGGTTGTCCCAAGAAGGGGAGATACTATCATCAGCATTGCGCTGAATGGTGAACCCCTGGAACAGGTGGCGCCTTCAAATATCCGGGGGTCAATAAAGGGAAAGAAGGTAATATCAACCATGAAACCTATGCTGAGTACTGGGAGCCGGACGGTTGTTTCATGCCTCCAATGTCGTTCTTTTGAGAAAGCGCAATCAAGCAATGATCAACCATTCGTAGCTGAGCAATTGTAGCAATGATCAGCCTGGACAAGCAATCGCCAAACAACAGGAATCATAGCAAGCAATGCGTATATTCGCAGACGGCTGCGAATCCTGGACCGTAACCATGAATGCCGCCGTCAGGCTCTGAAGATGAGGTATCTAAGACAGGTAAGGGGAAAACCAGAAGAGGCCGAATTCGGACGCAAACCATTCGTACAAGTCCCAATATAAATCCGCTAATGGACTGGGTTCATAGAGCCAGCTACGATGGTTTGGGCACATGACCCGAATGGACGACATGCGTTACCTACCTACCCAAGGCACGTCCCAAAATTTGCTTTTTACAATCTAATTTATCTTACCCCATCACCAAACCAAATTTTGCTCAGCAACCTACCCTAAAGTATTCCTACCCGGAAAGTAAAAAGCTTACCCATTTCTACGAAGCTCCGAAATTCAAACTTCTTCTTCTTCTCTGCTTTTATTACGATCTTCAACAGGCGACGGCTCCTTCGGTATTTCTATTTTCAAATTTTTTATTCACCTTTTTTCTTCCTCGAGGTTGGTAGGGAAAAAGCTTCCTGCAATACATAATTCATATACTCCAACGACACTTTTACTTATAACAGCGGGAGTGAGCTAACTTTCGGAGAAAAACTTCTCTCGATGGAGCACCGACTGAATCTGGGTCGTCCCATAACGAGTAAATGACAATTGCATTAAACAGAAATAAAATTATCAATGACGTCATTTTGAGTGTTGGTTGGATATCGAACGCGGTTTAAACAGGGGTTTAACTCGTTGAATGGATGGAGACCAGTTCATATCCGAGTTGAACTTGTTTCACCTGCCACATTACTTCAAGTATGTTAGACCTGGAATGTTGACCTAAGTGGAACGTATACTGATATGAATCATTGCCCAAACCCGTGGTGCTCTGTGGGGCTAAAAAGGGGCTACGGGAGGGCTTTTTTGAAGGGTATCGGCTATGGGGTCGAGTTAGGTGTCATTTTTGTTCGAAGAATCAATAGTTGGGGGTCCCAGAACGATTCGATCTCACCGATCTATGGGGCATTCATGGAACTATAATGGGATTTTTTAAGGATCCCAGGAGGTAAAATATTTTCAGTAATTAAAACAACAATCAGCTGAAGTTCCTCGCTTTAACGCCCCTTTGAAACGTGATGGATGGATACCTGCATTGGAAATCAGCATTGCAATTTCTACCACCGACTTGTAGTGTAATCCCCCTCCCCTCCCCTCACTCTTCCGTCCTTCGCCACCGTGACAGACTCCACTCATCAGTATGTAGATTTGCTTTTCCACCTCATTCACATCTCAGCAACCTTCAACGGGGGTCGAGTCTATTCATAGGACCCGTCGGCCCAACTTTGTTCGCCGCTGCTGGGAGAGGGTGAAGTGAAAATGTCAAAGCGGTTTGATAACTGATAAGCCGCCGACGTAAAACAAAAGCGGCAAAATACAATTGGAAGGCTTGAAGAATAGAATCCCTGTTTTGGTGTGTAGCAGGATGGGTGTCTCGTCGGGAGGCGTTTGTCTGAGGAATTTTCCAGCTGTCGCTTTCTACAGTTAATTTCTAGTAGAAAACTTCTACTAGAAGTAGGTACATAGAGCACGAGTGAGCTCTTAGGTAGAAAATTCAAATATAAACCTAGCGAGTATAATTCAGGGTTTAAGGGTATAATTTCTGAGTACCTATAGAACTTCATGAATTTATGGATATTATGATGTTCTAGTTTTCTGGGTATGATTCTGTGAACAGTAACTATAGCAGGTCCATAATTATAGGTCCTATGTATACATAACATAAGTACATAAGTACACATATAAATAACATATGTATACATAACATAAGGTACCTATTAAGGTATACATACCTTAACAGGTACCTTATGATAGGTATACATACCTAGTTTTGGGTACATATGATTCTGGGGATAATTATTGTTCTGGCAAGGTTCTGGGTCTGGTTCTGGGAATGACTCTGGGTAACTATATCCAGTTACTATACCTGTTATAGTAACTGTTCTTGTATAGTTATGGGTATGATTCTGGGCATACATATAGTTCTGGAAATAGTTTTGGGTACCTATATTTCTGCGAGTATATCTGGGGGATCGAATTAACCTTGTCTTCTGAGAAGGTACGCTGGCAGAGCAAAAAAGTCCGTTGATACTTTCAAAACATGCTTTCTTTTCCTGGGAAGGTTAAAGCTAGCAACAGCAATCTACGATTATAGGGGGGGGGGGGGGGGGGGGCACGGAGAACCCGGCTTGTTGAAGGACCTACAGTGGTATTGATTGATTGAAGGACCTACAGTCTTGTATGGGGGGTTGGACCTCGAGCACCAGGCAAATAGTATCATTGGTACCATCTCAGTGAACCGGTAGGAACGGTTAAAATAATCTACAAATATTTCTGGGTGGCTACACTTTATCCATTCGCATATATTTGACAAGCCTGCTCGTCCTGTCAACATTGCGAACCCGATTGATTCGTTGGGGGCTCAGAAATTAATTTTCGTGGATTTAATTATTGAACTTGTGCTGCGGATGGAGACGATAGCCAATCTATCATCCTTCCCTTGTAGCGCTTCCCATTATGTACCCTACACCTCTACGGGCGCCCTGAGACTAGAACTCGATGAGGTGGACTTGCTGAGGTGTTAAGAACAATGTGATTAGGACATATTGGGGCTTGTTAGGGGCTGTTAGAGGGGAGTTAAACCCAAGGGAAAAATAACAGCAAACGCTGATTCAGCATTACGGGAAGACGGCAGGAGGGACTCGAACAAAGGATTCGTCGTTTTTAGAACAATCAGATCGGTTAGGTTTCCCAGGAAGGACCTTCGGGACTGGTGTTCCATGGGGGGGTGTACGAAAACCTGTGCGTGGACCTACCGTGGAGCAGAAGTGGAGATAGTACCTTGGCGTCATGCCGACTTCAGGGCTTTGATTTTCCGTGTATCTACGAGACAGAGCGGCAGCTGCCAAAATGCATGTAGCCATGGATCGCTCTGTGAGTGTCCCCATTCAGGCCAAGTAGGCAGGCTGTGCATTCGTGGATGGAGGCAACGAAGGCCAGAGCGTTAGCGTCGATCAGCTGGATCTATAGATCTGGATTTGGGTGGTTCAGTGTGTCGATATGACAGATAAAACTCAGGTGGCCTCGTTTGTGTTGCGTCGCATGCAGAGTCCATGGCGACCTGCTAAAGCTCAACAGCCGACTGAATCATCGCACTGAGCTCTGCTTTTTCTGCAATCGGAGGACGTGCCGCAATTGGTCGTGGCTTGCCCTGTGTTGTAGGATTTCTGGCGTTTGGGATGTCTCAGCTCTCGGTGCCTTGAACGGGGAAAACCGGTTGCCTCTAGCCAGGTTCTGCCAGGCTGCGTGGCATTATAGTAAGAAACTGATTAAACAGTTTAATTGGGACCGAGTGCCACGTTGTTCCTCGCTTTTGCTCTCCTCGGCTCTCGTTGCCTTGTTCTGAGCTAAATCCACTTGCTGAATCGATTGGTAGACACCACCACAAGGGTACTCCAACAAGGATCCAAATCTCAGCTAGTTACTATGGATCCACCTCTAACAAGTCCATAACCTCAACCTTCCCACCTATTCAGGAAGTTTGTCAGCACCCCCATCCATTAAATCACCGCCCTAATTGCTATGGGAGGACTTCGCACCCCCGGATGATTTACTTAGTGCTGAGTAACTGGTCCAAATGAGGGAACAATCTGGTTACAAAATGGTTAAAACGTGACTTATTTCCATGAAATCCAGTTTGGGACTCTGGTCAATATTTGAGGTCTTTGTAAACGGTTAGCAAACTACCGGCCAACCTGTAGTGAACATTGAAAATAGATTTCTCCTTTCGCCCACTTCTACGAAAAGTTCTGGTGGTAAAAGCAATTCCCCACCTGGCGATCGTTTTGAATAGGAACGAGAGAACTGGGCCATTTTCCAGTCAGGGGAAACTGTCAAACCCCTCGTCCACAGACGATTCAAAGACCCCCCCAAAAGCCCCGTCAGATCAAAGTCAAGGCCCTGACGTGTATCCGTTTTTCATTTTCCTTCGGTGCGGGTCCCGAAAAATCCTCGTGTTTATTTCTCTTCGGAAACCAGCCTCCTTTTTTTCATTTCAATTGCCCTGAAAATAGCGGAAACGGGATGAAAGAAATGGAACGGTGATTTAATCAAACCAAATGGAGGAAAAGATGATTTGACTGGAAGAACATCAAGTTGCCAAAAAGGGAAAAAGCTTGGATTCAATTGAAACGCTTTATGAAGTACCTGCCTACCTTTCTAACATTAACTTGATTGAGTGCTCCCAATCAGCGTCGCCAGTTACACCAACCGGACGAACATTTCTGGAAAAGGGGAAAACTACGAAAAACAGGCAGAGAAAAAACGCTGCAAATTTTACACAAGGGTTTATTATTCTTTTATATACGTTACTTGTGCAGAAATTTAATCCTGTCAATGAAAAAATTTAAAAAAAATTTTTTTTGGATTTTTATCTCAAAAAAAATTTTTTTTGGATTTTTTTGTTCAAAAATGTGTTTTTTTCAAAAATTCTGTATTTTTTACTCGAAAAATATTTAACATCCTGGGATCCTTCAAAAATCCCATTTTTAGCCCCACGAATGCCCTAAAGATCGCCCCAGTGAAATCGGATCGTTCCGGGACCCCAAAAAATGGATTCTACGTCCAAAAATACTTCGAAAACGACACCTAAGTCGATCCCATACCTTAAAGCCTTCAAAAAAACCCTCCCGTAGCCCCATTATAGCCCCATAGCGCCCCACGGGTTTGGGCGATCGGACTGAAAACCTTGCGGGCACAACTAGATGGTAAACCAAGTATTTTGCCGAAATTTCAGATTTTTTAAAAAATTCCTACTGCCCAAAACGGCCTGGACGGCGGACGGCGGACGGACATTTCGGATTTTGAATGTAGACCTCTTGAAACGGATAATGTCAAATTTTCAGGCCGATCCGAGTCGTCGACCCGCGTCGCGAAAACATAGGTGTATTATTCCAAGAATAATAAACCAAAAGGGAGTGATTCCGGAGGGGCGAAGTGGATTCAGGACGGAAGGTGGATCCGTTGATGAAATATTCACCCTCCACGGCGATGATACAAATAATTTGTATTATTCAACTCTCCCAACGTCGAAACCTTTATTTATAAATTTCAAGAAATAGGCAGGTCGGGCGATCGGGCGACGCCTGAGGTAGAAGCTGGAAAACAATTTTTCCTACCTAATATAATATTTTAGGTAGTATAATTTTTTTCCCATACAGGTACATATTATGTACCCACTCAAGGCCGAAAAGGAAAACTCAAACTTGGCCTTGTTCCTCACATGGATCAAACCAAGGCTTAGGCAAACTCTGAGTGCCACAATCTGGAGGATCTCATGTTGATGGATTGCGAGCAGGATCGTCTGGCCAGAGCACTGAGCTGAGGGGCTTGCGTCGTTTTCAGCCCTCCACCCCATCTCGCGAATGTCCCCCGCTTGTTCATTTCGTTCGAATTCTAGGCTTAACCTCAGGCCCATGGTTAATTTATATCGGTTTAAATTTACCTTTTAAATCTGTTTAAATTTAATTTAAAAAAATTCTTTGGACGGGTGAAGGACTTGGAAAAATGAATTATCATGATTACTCCGAAAACGAGTCCTTGTTCGATTTCCTGGCATCATTCAAAGGCCCCAAGGATCCCCACGGTGAAATCGGATGCTTTTAGGACTCCAAAAATTGATTTTACGTCCAAAAATACTTTGAAAACTACACCTAACTCGTTGCTATGTTCAGCTGAGTTTCGGTTTCTCGGTGTGTTGTCGTCAGTTGATCGCGTGCTCAACGAAATTAACGACATTAAAACACCAATATCCTCCATCTACTCAGAAGAATCCATTTTTACACGCTCGAGCAAGAGCTCGCACGACGAACGCAAATCCAGCGAGCCCCACGCTCAATTGCGTGCCGAGCTTAAGAAACACAAGAATACCAAAATTGTAATAATTACTAATTATTAGTGTAACCTATTTATTTCTTAGAATTATTACCCAACGGTTATCTTGAATCTTTGTTGGGTCATATCCAATGTCTGAGACAATGTGGCGCGACACAATACATGATGCATGATACGGCCTGTCGAACACGGATGGCCGAGTAGCGGATAATTAGTTTGATTCAGACTATGGAACTCAACTTGGGTCAATCCGTGTATCGGTTCGAATCCTCTATAGTGGAATTAGGACTTGAGAGTAATGAAGGGGAGGCAATAATTGCCTGTTCAGTGTGATGTTGGTAGGCCTGATCAAAACAGTGCATGAAGTACACCAATCTCGCTAAAATCAAGCATGATTTATTCCACATCGTGGTTTCCAAGCGTATACCAGGCGCACAGCATCCGGTGCTCTTGAATTTCAGCGGCGCTTCGAGTAGCGCCCCACCAATACCTCAACTCGCTTATGCAGTATTTCTTGACGGCGGCCAGAGTTCCAGAAACCTTCTTGAGCACTCTGTGGCAGGCGGCGAGTCCGAAGGAATTGTGAGGGTCGAAACAAACGTCTGTCATGAACTGCTTCCAGCCTTTTCGATTCCACATCTGCCGCAAGTGGGACCAGGACGAGGAGTTTTCTAGAGCGTCGCATACATCTGTAGGAATTTCCTGAGTTCTGAATGGACTTGGCCGGAATGGACGTAGCTGGTATTTTGATGTGTGTGGCCTGAAACGCCTTCGATTCAAATACATATAGCGAGAATTCAAGCGCCATGATCGCTCGTGGTCCGCAGTGAAGCATGCCCCTCCCCGCCAAAAGACGCACGATCTGAGCTTGAATCTGAGGTTTTCTGACAGAAATTTTGCCCGTAACCTTGTCAAAATTGCAAAAACCTTAGACTCTTGGCACTTTTTTTTTCACGTACCTAACTCAAAAACTAAGAGGTTTAGCGCAAACGTCTTTATATACTAAAAATGAAAGTGGACTAGATTCTTCCTAGCCCCTCTCGTTCGCCCGCTAGAGCCCGCCAAAGATTGGGATAAAATCTCGTATTATTTATCAGAAGAGGGGATTAGTCGCATCGCTTGGCCGGGAGAGGCGTCCTTTCCTTCGTAGTGCTGCTCTATCACAGGCTTTCTAGGAACCATCAGCATCAAACACATGCGTTCCGATCAGGCGTTTCAGGTAGCCGACGTTTAGATTGATGCTACCTATCGGACCTTCGGAATTGGATCTTGACCGAGAATCCCGTCAAATGGGGTGGAAACGCGATTTCTATCCGCCACACCATCTGTTTCAAACCTTCGATCCGTCGTATGTAAATCATTTGCTCTCAACGCCCCAACTCGACCTTTCCACTTGGCACGCATGCCAAAGCTTTTTCTTTAGCTCCTCACTTTGAGGGGAACGACAACTAGCAACCCTATGAAAATTCTTAAGAATTATCGAATTACCTACACTGTATGGCAGGTGTGAGGGGTTCGTGTTGTGCGACCAGCCTGGCGTTGGAGGTTTTCGGCCCAAAATATCTAATCCCGTCGATGTCCCACATTTGGTAAAAAGGAAGCTCCCTGCGACAGACCTCTCCCAGCTCATAATCTTCTCTAACATTCGCATAATTAGCCTGAAATAAAGAAAAATTGTGATTGTATATTAGTTTCACAAGTAGGCGACTTTTTTTTTTCTTTTAAACTATTTTTTGCTTTTAAATTCAAGTGCACCATGCATTCAAAAACCTATAACCCAAAATCTAAACAAACGTAAATTTCTGTAATTCTGTAAATTTATTAAATCGATGACTGGCCTTGAAGGACCAACGTACCTACGGCAGTTTAAACGGAAAACCTTGTTTGATAATAAAACAACACATATTTTTATAGTACGGTCTGAACTGCCTTAATTGAAGATATACAGTTAAGGCAGTTCAAACCGATCAAGTTTGTTCATCCAATCAATTTTTATTTGTTAGGGACACAGCGTGTTTGACAATTGTCGATTTTCACATAAAAATGCTTAAATCTAAGTCACATAGGTACAGTTAAAAAATAGTTTGCAACTAAATAAACATAAAAACAAAGAACACACTATTTGACTAAAAAACAACTCCTTTTAAATTATTTAACAACAATATTTACATTAAAAAACAAAACAATAAGAGTTCATAACTATAGCCAGTTCATAGAATCAGGTCTCAAGCAGGTAGATTCTTCCCACTAGCAAGTTCATTAAGGCTCACTTTGGACCTTAGAGAAACCAGTGACTTGCTTTATAAAGTGCTAGGAAAGGCATTGAAAAACTAATAAATCCCTCACCAAAAACTAATATTCTTGGAGGCTGTCAGGCGGCGGGACACCGGTAGATCCACACGGTGGATCTTTGTTCCTAGTTGAGTAGCCGTGATCAGACGACTTATAATTGCCGATATTTCTACGGATGTAGCAAATACATTCAAGATAGGCCAGTGAAGATACGGCAGCGATAGTTAATATTTTATTCCGCTTGTAGGCTTCCCTGCAATCCTCCCGGTAGGTACTTAAGGCCGGCTACCACTCTAACGGTTGGTTATTATGGAAAAGACGCATATTTGACGTGTGCTGTTGACGTTCCTAAAACGGCTATATCTTCGTATCACCTTCTTCTTCACTCGTCGGAAATTTCGGGATTAGGATCCAACGAAAAATCTCACTCTTCTCAATATCCCCCGATATTTCCGACGAGTTAATAAACTTTGGATCGATCTCCACAGTCTACCTTCTTCTTCCTTTCATAATTTCATCGGTCTCGAAAACTTCCATGAAGGCGGTCAAATCGCGAGTAGTTGGAGGTGCCCCATGGTCACAGATTAAACTACTCTACTACTACCCAATGGTTGAAGGGGGCCGAACTTCCCCTACACAACAATGTCAAGTTGAATTTTTTCCCCTTTAAAGTTACTACGTGAGCCGCCTCTGGTTCCCTGCGAATTTTTCAATACCTACTTCCTCTATTTCTTTCTTTTGATCTGAAAGTATATATGTATATTATACATCTGTCCCCCCCCCCCCCCCCCGCGTACGCCTATGCTCGCTCACGACATATTAAACAGAATATCACACGGGACGCAAAACCTCATTGAAAATATTATTTCACGATACGTATTACCTACAGGTTTAGGTATTGGTTTATTCATAATTCTCTCAATCACGGCCCTCCATTTTGTGCTCTTAATTTAGGCTCTCGGCTAATAAAGTTCGTTTCACTGCGTCTGGTTCGCTGGTTCGTGTCATCAGGTTTTTAAGAGAGAAAATATCTGAATTAGAAAATCAGAGATGGGAAAAAGAGGAGCCTTGAAACGCTCGTGGGAAATAATTTAATTAGTCGATGTCCTTTTGGATCCTGTGATCAGCGGAGGAATTATGTAGATCGAATGAAAACATCGAGCTGCGCGTCAAAAATGTCGAAGCTGCGTTGAGTGTAAAAGAGAGATCATTACCGTGTTGACTGTAGCCAGAATTTTACTGCTCGGTCCACAGTAGTGACACAGTGTCTTTTTGAAGGTGATTCAAATCGGTTGCCATGGTAACCAATGGCGGCCAAAGTGAGTGGCATGCAGATAAGGGAGTTCAAACCGATTGCTAAGTTTGAATGAAAAGACGCTCATTTAATGTGTGCGGTATGAACAGCCTTAAATGTAAGAATCGAGTTAAGGCAGTTAAAACCGATGATCAAGTTTCCTAATCAAACCACGCATATTTTTGGAGGCAGTACCTACGTTTGTACCGATCATCAAGTCAGTAGCGGGACCACGAGAAGTTGAAATGCTCAGATTTAAAAATGTGTAAACTTATATTAAATTCAAAATTAATAAAGTTTTCACATAATATGTGAAAACTTCTGTGATTGAATATTATACAATCACAGAAGAACTAAATCAAAACAAACGAAGGATTTTGAAAATAAAATCCACAACTAAGGAAAAGTTAAACAGTTAGCAATAAGCGTATAAACAGAATTAGAAAGAAAAGTCGTTAATTTCGACTCAGCAAAAAGAAACCTCTGAAAGGAAGTAAAAAAATTACTGGTTCAATTAAAGGGGGAAAAAAGAGAGAAATGGAACCTGGTGAGGGCCCCTAACATCAGAGGAACGACGTCACCAGGATGTGAGGACGCTGTGCACGATGGTGGTGAAGGGCCGAAGAAAACTTCCACAGCGCTGTCCATGATTAGTAATCATGGATTACACTTCGGACTGACGGAACTGGAGACTAGCCCAGCAAAAGTTGCCACCAGGTGAAAGAACTTCGGGAGGCTGTAGTAAAAGAGATTTTCCATCAAAATTCGAAAGTGAAATCAGGAAACACAGCAACCCTACTGGAGTGATCGGAAGGGGTGGTGGGTGGGGGAGAATATTGTAGAGCGATAGATGGAATGGAGAGTACATACTAAGAGAATAGTACGAGTAGATACCCCGAAGTTCGGTGAACAGGCCAATGAAATGCGACCGTCTCCCATGATCACAAAAAAAAAAGAAGTCCATTCAGCGGGAACAAATCCTTGAGGGAGAGTAGTCTCAACGGGGAGGTTTCTAGGCGAATTCCACGGACAAATGCTGCAAAATCAGCACCCTACGATCTCCAGCGGCAAAATTTGAGATAAAAAGGCCCACATAGGAAACTAGGTAGGGGAGCCTGGGAGTCAGTTCCCAGGAGGAACCCAATCCGTGACGAGGCGTCTCCCCAGACTGACTCGAGATGTGTATCAAAGGGAGTGAGCAATCGCATCTGAAAAATGCGCATTATGCATAACGGCACCCTCCCTCCGGAAAAACAATAAAGGCCGGCATCGCGACAAGTCTACTAACCAAACGACTTTTTTTTGGGGTACGATCTGAACCGCCTTCGTTGTAGGAATTGAGTCAAGCCAGTTCAAACCGATCATCATGTTTGGCAATCAAAACACACTAATTTGATGTTTTCAGTGTTACAGTTACATGTGTGCGGTATGATTTAATGTATTTATAGTAGAATTGACAGGTATTCCCCCTGTCGGGTTTGCACCCAAGTGACAACGCGTTTACCATCGATTTTCGGTTTTGAATACCACAAGCGAAATGTCACGCCACCCATTAGTACTGGACCCTTGTCGGACCACTCGCCTGAATTCGATTAGAACAAACTAACTTGGTGAATTGGTTGAGAACAGCAGTTGGTTGTTTGGAAATGAAATCGGTGAGGCGGATGGAGTTTTAGGGAGTAAACATAGGTCGTTCAAGAACCAAGTTCGAATTCACCATCAGAGGCCTGTAGCACAATGGTAATATTAAATTTTACGAATTGTATGTACCTATTGGCTAATGTACCCAAAAATACGTCAAAATACGTACGTGTAAATGTGTGTATAACCTAATAATTAAATTAGGTGTGTATAACCTAATGATAGGTAATTCTTACCTATGTAGGTACCTACCCAGATACTATTTCACCCGTTTGTACAGCCTTTTGCCTTTTACACATAATAAATTCTACTTTGCACACCTATTCTACACAGGACACTTACATAGGGGGTAATTTCCCATAAATCTAAAGCCAGGTTCGGATTCACTCACTTTTTCAAATTGTTTGATTATGGAAAAAACCGCCGCAGCGCAAACGACACATTTTGCGCACATGGACGGTTTTGACGACACCATCCCCCTCATTTCTTCGACGCTCGCCCTCTTGACAGATTCCAGTTGATTTCCCGTCTCTGACCAATTTCCAACAATGCAAGGCGAGCTGGCCGTTTGTTTGACGAGAGTGAAACATTCGATTTCGTCCCCTTTTGAAACTTTCGGTTCATTTCCTGACGAGCTGGAGAAAAAAAAAACGTCTTAGCATCTTCTCCAATGATTAACTTCTCATAATGGTTTTTTTTTTTTTTTTTTTTTCATTTGAAATCGCCTTATTCATGAACTTACCAAACTTCCACGCTTGATGCTAACCCTAACATCCAACTCCACACGAAAAGATGCATTTTGGGAACCGTTCATCAGACTTTTGAATTTGGATTAGAGATGAAATTCCTAGAAACTACTAAACCTAAAAACCTAAACTAGTTATGCGTTATGATTATTGAAAACATTTAGTCATAGCGATTGTTGACCAAAGCAACGCCAATTTTCACTGGGCTAGTGTATCCTGTTGGCACAAATTTTGTTCGTACAATGACGAGGGAGAGAGGGCTCCCTGAATTTTTCTTTGAAATTTATCGAGCAAAATCCGTTCTTTTTAGTGATTTTTGGAGTTTCGAAAGTTGATTGCAAATTTCAGGCTCAGTACCGTGTGATCTGTTGGGTGTAGGTAAGAGGTATTATAAATAGTGGAAATTGAAGGAAATTGAATGCTCTACAAGATTGTATTCGGGTGTGAGTGCCGAAGGAATCACTGAAACAGAGATATCGAGCAATATCGTCCTTAAGAGTTTGGATTTAGCTTCAGGTTCTGTACCTTGTGATCTGATGGGTGTACGAGACAATGTAGGTAGTGCAAATTGAAGGAAATGTAATGCTCTGTACGAGTGCATTAGGGTGTGAATGCCGTGGGATTCGCCGTAACAGAGATATCGAGCAAAATCGTCCTTTGGTGTTTGGTTTTAGCTTCATGCGCAGCACCTCGTCGCCTGAAAGGCGTGTGGGAGATTGTAATTAGTGAAACCTGAAGGAAATTTAATGCTCTACAATATTGTATATGGGTCTGAACGCCGTGAGAATCACTGGAACAAAATAATCCGCAAAAAAACCATCCTTATGAGTTGATTTTTTAACGTTTTACACAACGACCTTTGTCGTACCGGGAAGGGGCGTCTCTAGCAGCGCCCTACCTGTCCGCAGCCACTGCGTCGTTATTACACGTTTCTCAATGGAAACGTCGAGCTTTTTCATGACCGATGTCGATTCACTGGCACGTACGATCTTCATTCTCCTTTAGTAGGCGCAAAAGTAATATTACATGGGTTGTCAACGTCTCCCCCCACACCATTGGCTCAGTGACAGACCGAATCTTGACAGGTTGCACATCAGAGCAAAGTGGAGACGGCATTTCCAATAATGAGACCTTTCAAAGGTTGATGGGAGGCACAGAATCAACCCCGATGGAGGCTTTGAGTCCACGCCGAATCAACCTGGATAGTAATTATCGGGCTGTACAATAGGAGGAGGTGGAATTGAAGGTCCTCCGGCTTTCTGCCCCTTCAAACTCATGCGCTGCCGTTAGTACCTCTCCAAAAGGGGCAATTAACCTATTATTAGTCCCTGAGGCTCCCCAAGACTGTTAGGAGCGAGTCTTTTTGCACCAGAACTACCGTTGATTTTACACAACCTAGTCCTTCACTAGGGATGGCTAGGATTTTCCCGGGCAATAGGAATGTTTTCGTGTTGGGAATTTCCTATTGCGTTCCTATTGCTACTCTTACCATTGCTATGGTAACCAAAGACGGTTATTTGAAGTGAATCGTATGAACAGCCTTAATTGGAGGAATGGGGACTGGGCCAAAACGTTTTCTTAAATGAAACTACATTAAATTCTGAAGAGAATGGTATAATAATATTATAATATATTATATTATAGATTTTTTTTTTTAATTACTCGCCCGGAAGGGGTACAAAGAGCCCCTCAAAGTAAGAAAGAACGACAAAAAATTGTAAGTTCGCCTCCACCTAGTGCATTCTGGCGCCTTACGCTGGAGCGCTCCCTTCTTTTTTGCGCTCCTTTTCAATTTTCTTCCTATAAAGTCTTCTCTTTACTCTCCCAGCTTTTGTAAAACACACACAAAAAATTTTGGCGGCTGTCATTCCTTTCCCGATTGAGCGCATTCCGTAAAACAATCGAGCGTTGATCGGATACAGCTTCACCTCCTCCCCGTCGTCACCAGTCACGAAAATTTGAGGTGAATTTGACATAGGTAGTTTTAGAGAACCAGCAATCCTTACATACTATGTCCACAATCACAAGCAAACCAATCCGCTTCTTAGTTGTCAGCGTTACATACTTACTTTACCAAGACAAATCGAGCAAACAACATGCAATGAAAGGAACTCACCCAAAGCCACCACGTCAATAATCTCATTTTTAGTAGAACTCATTGCCATACTCGGCCGATTCAGGAGTTATTGGAAGAAACTGGAGGAAGAGGGTGTCGAGACGGAGGGAGTTGAAGAGGAGGAAGGAGAGACGAAAGACGACGATTTAAGACGAAATAGTCTATTTCCACGATAAAAATATATAAACTTGTAGACGCGTTTCGGTTGATTAGACCATCATCAGTACAATACAGTATAGTATTGTACTGATGATGGTCTAATCAACCGAAACGCGTCTACAAGTTTATATATTTTTATCGTGGAAATAGACTATTTCGTCTTAAATCGTCTTTTTTAAGATGGATTCCCACTATCTCGCCGCATCCACCTTACATTAGAGACGAAAGACGTCGACGGAAGAGTCGACGTACTACGTCGGACGTAAATGGGAATGAGGGGATGATCATTTGAGGGTTGTGGAAGTTTCTTCCATCTTCCTGGCGGGATTCGTTTTTTAAAAACACCTTAAGGAAGAGTCATCGTAAATTCACAAGAAACACGGGTAAAATTGACAGCTACTGGTCAAAACAAAATACCGGAACCTGATAAGGCCCCCCTTATCATAAGGGGTATAATGTTCTTTGTCTTTTTTCACTATACACGTTCTACGGATATTACTCAGAAAAATCCACGGGCAAACGTAAATACTGTCGAAGAACTCGCGTGACTTGAACTCTGGACTACGGATATTGACATTGACGGATATTGCGGCCCGCAAATTGCGGGTGAGCGCGCGCGGCTCCCAGCCAGGCAACTAGGGATGCAAAATCGGTGGTCAAAAATCGATTTTGACAATCGATTTTTAATCGCCCGTGAAAATCGATTGTACCAATTAATCGGGCCAAAAAAATCGATTTTTACTTAAAAATCGATTTTACGGACAAATAAAAAAAATATTATTCATTAAAAAAACAGCATGTAATTAAATTAGCAGGTAATTAAATATTTTACCTACCAAAATTTAGGTGGTTTCTATTTAATGCAAATTATTAAAGAAAATATTGGAACTGTAACTGTAATAATAATAATTATTATAATTCGTAATTATTATTGTAAGACACCTTTTTCATAGTAAAAGTATAATTAGGAAGTTGGAGTGAGCCAAGTTTAATAAAAAATCAAACAAATTACAAGGCACTTGGACCACTACACTTAGAAAAAGTAAATTTCGGGTGCACTGTTCAAAAATAATAATTTGGAAAGAGTGTCGCCTTTCAACCTGTTGCGCTCCTAGGTGAGCATGAGACCTGCCTTAGAAAAAAGCCTCTCGCTGGGGACTGACGTAGACACCGAGGTTACATACTAATAGCAATAATTGCAAGTTTGGGAGAGGCAGGTTTCATGTTTCCCAGTAAGCGAGGGGGAATTTTTTTGAGGTTATGTTATATTATATCCTTCTTGTGGATCTGCTGCATAGGTGCACAAAGAGTAGGTACAATACAGAAAACAAAAACCGATTTCGCCAAAACAAAAAATCGATTTCACCAAAAAAATCGATTTTTGGATAAAAATCGGTACAATCAATCGATTGCAAAAAAATCGGAAATCGGAGGTAAAAAATCGATTTTTCGATTTAATCGAAAATCGATTTGCATCCCTACAGGCAACAGTGCATCCAGAAAAATGGCGTTTTTGTTTACCCTGCTCTCTGTTATTCTGTGCGTTCACCCCATTTATTTCGTCAGTAGTTGGCCGATTGACTTGATTATTTAAAAAAATTGAAGTTGAATATTTTGCGAACATTATGTCATATTATGCTTTTGAGAGAATGAAAAAGTATGGCGCGGCAATCAGTGTTCGGGTAGGATCGCAGAAACAGAAGAGCAACATGAAACGTAGCAACCAAAATAGTGAAGTGAGGATGAAAATAGTATGACACATCCAAGAGGACTTCATTACGAGTAGGTACGTAGAAAAGAAAAAATTCTAAATTCATCAAACGGCTTAGAAATGGTTGGGTTAAGAAGTTGACTCTGTAAAATTATACATTCACCACCTAACCCGCAATAATTGGTACATACCGTGAATTACATATTCACGTTCATGTTACTAAAAGTTCTAGCGGCATATTTCGATAGCTGAGAATGTTCAGATTCAGCAGAAAAAATATAATTGAAATCCATGCATTATTAACGGAGTTATCGAATTTATAATGTGACCGCTCCAAACGAGGGCTTTAAAAGCCCAATTTTATTAAAACGAAATGAATTTAGAGCGAGAGCTCAACATGCACACCAAAGCGTAAAAACCAAAAGTTTTCTCTCCACAATGCGTAAAAAGAATCGATTCAAGGCAGTTCAAACCGATCATCAACTTTACTAATCAAACGACGCATATTTTGGGTGTCCGCCGTACGGTGTGAACAGCCTTACTTAATTGTAGGAATCGTGTCAAGGCAGTTCAAACCGAGTTTGGTACTAAACGCACGGTAACATTCACGGCGGTTTATCAAAATTTGATAAATTTAATGCAAATTTTGAGAGCCATAAATTGCAATTTCAGTTTTTCCGGTTTTTTGCCTTTTCTTGCTCTTTTGAGCCTGTTGCCGATGAAATTTTCCTAATCCGATTGAAGATTCGGAATCCTCATTGAAGAACCAAAACATTCTCGCGGACACTACAACTTCCTGGTTGGTGATTGCCTCTTGCATTTTCGCATTTGTTGGTGATTGCTTTTCTTGTTGATTCGTGATTGCTTCTTGCGGCTTCCTAAACACCAAGTTTCTCTTTCCCCAAGGGTAAAGATGCCTGCCGGCATTTGAAGCTCAAAATTGCAGGATGAGCTTGCTAGAGAGGAAATTCCCTTCCCGGCCAAGCTCGGGTGTTTTCAAGCTTTCTCACGAGCTGTGCTACGCACCAGCCATCTGGGGATTTCAGGAGTCAGTAACTGACTCAGTTTCCAAAAGAATCCAGGGACAAGCGGGAGACAAAAGATTCGGTTCAGAAACTGCAGCAAACTCTCAACCACAACTGTTGTCGTTGAGAGTTTGCTGCAGTTTTGGAACCGAATCTTTTGTCTCCCGCTTTTCCCTGGATTCTTTTGGAAACTGATCCTTTGTCAGTTTTTACACAGAATGCCAGGCTGGAGACTCCCCAGGATAGTGGCCGTGGAGATGGATGCCCCTGGGCGTCTTCTGGGCGGAGAGCAGTTCCTGCTTGCCCAGAATCTTGCTTCTTCGGATGCAGATTTGCTCCATGTGGAGGCTTATTTCGAAGAGAAGAAAGGAGCTCAAGGGCTTCGGAATCGTTTACCGGATGCGGAAGATTGTGAATGGGCCTTCGAACTGTCCGTCACTGAGCGAGTATGTATTGTCAGACAGCTTATCGCTATCGGGCCCTTTCTGGTTTCCAACTTCAATTTTGGTTTATTATTATTGGAATAATACACCTATGTAGTCGCGAAGGAGGTCGAAAATTTTGATTGGCTTTTTGGTCTAATTTTTACAAAAACATTTCCTTAATTTTCCTTCTTCTTCTTCTTCTTCTTCTTCTTCTTCTTCTTCTGACCCCACTGTCAAAGGCCACTGCGGCTTTGTTAATATTAGTTGAAGGGCTTAAATGCTATCAATCGGACTTCAAAAGTTCGCCACGTTGATAAATAATTCTATTCGACGCCTCTCGTAGTGACCAGGTCGCCAGTTGGAAAATCCAGTTCACAAGACCAAAGGTGGCGTAGCAGATTGGCAGGAGGTGGCGTAGCAGATTAATGACGGCATTGAGATAGTCGGGGACGGTGGGTTGAATAAACAAGTTACACCATGAAACGGATGAGAAACTCTCGTTTGAAACTCAACCTGGTCGGTTCTCTTGTTATTCCTCGGTCGCCGTCAAACCCTAGTGGGTGTTTGTATACCGCGCCGGGAGGGTCCGGACAGTTCGAAACCGAATGGGAAATTCTGCACACTTGATATGTAATGCTTGGAGTGCAGCATCACGAATGAGCTTCTTCACTCTCAGTTCCAAATGATGAGACGCGAACTTTCCAGACAACGATAAAAGCTATGAAAATAGCTTTTGTCGGTGTAAGAGCGTGAAATTTCTTAATTCTTGCACAAACATCTCTCTATGGTTAGGTACTCACAATGTTGAGCATTACCCACCGTTATCCGAGTGCTCCATTCCCACCAAGTCTCGATTTTCAAATTCGCGCTGCCGCCAATTTTCAACATATTGCAATGGAATGTAAACTAATTTTTCATAGAGGAACACAATATTGACGAGACTTCATTTTTTTTTGTAAATATTTAGGGACGGGTGTAAATTCGGGCACAAGCGCGCTGAGTGAGAGGGAACAAACATTACGCTACAACGTAAACTCAATGTTCTGATGCGTGATGAATTGACCTTTCACCGTCAAATGTAAACAGGACCTCGAAACACTTAGGTACTGATTCTTACTTAGTAGAAGAGGACCGACCATTCACACTAGTGTTTCTGAGCAGATTAAATGCTGCATTTAATGTTGTCCCGTGGCCCACGTAAGAATGATTATTGTAAATTTTTAATTATTGACTGTATTTTTCAAGGAGTACCAAAAACGTGCGAGATGTCACTCCAAACTCTCCCACTGGTCAAGGGAAAAATCAATTTAATGCCACTAGCGCCAATCACCTTGAAAATCAAGAAAAATTACCTATGAAAAATCGATCTGCACGAGTGTACGGAGTTACGGTGTCTTTGGCAGGAAACTAGCCGTCAAACCAGAAGGGCACGTCCTTTTTGAATCGAACAGAACAACTTTAGATGAATATAAACTACGTGAATGACTTTTCGTCTCAAAAATTGTGTATTTTTCTCATTTTGACTTCTAACAACGTCCATTCCTAATTGGCTGATTTTATCAGGATTTCTCAATTAACGAATAATGTAGAACGGCTTATCGTTTTTCTGGTCAATTTTGTACAACAGAATATAATAGGATTTTTTTGGTACCTAATAAACACGTTGAATTAATCATTCATCGTCAATTACACAGACCAACAAACTTTTTGGTCCGTTGCTAAAAACTGTATTTTTTGAGGTGCTGAATCCGAAAATTGCCTCCTTTTTCTCGGGAGCCCCGTTTTCTTGAGTTATGGCCAATTTTAGGGTTGTTAGTGTCATTTCGGGATTAAATAATGATAATTCTGAGAAAATACGCTCCTTATTGGAAATTTAATGCTGATTACGAATATATACACGACGTATAGCTAAAACCATTAAAACCCAAGAACTTTCCCAAAAATACACAAAAACCCTTTTTTTGCACCTTTTTTTAAAGTTGCACCACGTTTTTCGGTACTTTTCGTCCCACAGCCTGAGGAATATAACCTTTAAAAATTTGCTCAAGATTTCTTCATTGAGAGGACAGGAGGGGCTTCGAATAAGACCAACCTCAGCTCCGCAGCCCTCAAACTAAGGGAGCTACGTTTTTTTGAAAATTTTACTATCTCGATTTAGCTCAAGAAAACAAGGGGCTCCCGAGAAAACGTTGCAAATTTTACACAAGTGTTTATTATCATTTGATACAGGTTACTTGTGCGAAAATTGATTCTGAGTCAATAAAAAAGTATTGAAAAAAAAAAGAAAAAAAAAAGTACATTGTTTGGACATAATAATATTATTTTTATATTTTTATAATAATATTATTATTATATATTATGTGGGACCTGGGAGAATGGATTATGTGTCCAAAATAACTCGGAAATTTATTGGCCTTTTTTAGGTAAAACTTTTTTTACTCGGAAAATTCGTAGAAAAAACTTCCTTTTTTTTTAGTCGGAAAATATTTGACCTCCAGGGATCCTTCGAAAATCCCATTTGTAGCCCCCATAAGAGCCCAATAGATCCCCACGGTGAGATCGAATCGTTCTGGGACCCCAAAAAATGGATTCTACTTTCAAAAATACTTCAAAAACAACACCTAACTCGATCCCATAGCCAAAAGCCTTAAAAAAAAACCTCCCGTCGCCCCATTTTATCCCCATAGCGCCCCATGGGTTCGGCGAACGGGCTAAAACCTTGCGGCCACAACTAGATGATAAACCTAGTATTTTGTCAACATTTCAGATTTAAAAAAAAAAAATCCTGCTGCCCAAAACGGCTGGGGCGGCGGACGGACATTTAGTTATTGGAGTCTAGACATCTTGAAACGGATAAGTAATGTAAAATTTTGAGGCCGTTCTTAATTTTCGACCTCCGCCCAAGAATAATAAACCATGAGGAGGCCATTTTCGGATTCATCACCTCAAAAAACACAGAGTTAGGTGGTTTTTAGCAAAGGACCTGAAAGTTGACTTTTTTTGTTTAACTTTGTTATCATTCATTTCATTTTAAAATCAAATTCAACAATATCCAAAATTTACTCTTTTTCTTCTTCCCAAAAGGTCTCTGGTAGATTTCTTGATTGCTACCTACTTCGTTTATAAAACAGCATTTGTGAAGCTTCCCACTTCCCACTTTCCCTCACATGATGGTAAAAACGTTTTCAGACATGAGGGAAGCCCTTCCGGACGACTCAATTAGCGAGATGGGTAGGAAATGAATCTTGAAGGAAATGGAAGTGAAAGAAAAAGGAGTTGGCGCGTGCCGGCGGAGCCAATTAACAGACTCGATTCAGTGAGATTGCTCGGTAGGTGAAATAACTTCTGCCGTGTGGACACATTTCATAAAACCTTCCACCGCCGTAAAGTAGCGAGTTGTAATTAACAAAAGCTTGGTTCGCGAATACTGTCCGAACCAGAAGTTGGGGGACTCTGAAGGGTTGGCAGAACTGTAGCGCAGGTTCTTCTCTCGAAGTGTGGTCCACCGTCTCTTTCTAGAGGGTCGCGAGTAACATGGACACAATGAAAATTAATTCATGAACTAATCATAGGGATCGTGTGTTTGCACCATCGCCGGCCAAAAAACCTCGAAATTTTCGAACTTTTTTCAGTTTTTTGCTAATAACTCCCAACCTGAGCATTTTTGATCAAATGCTTTTATTTGATCGCTGAAAGAGCATTAAATTCTGCGTCGATTGACCTCCGTAAACGTCAAAATGTGATGAATCTATAAGGTCTGGCGATGGTGCCAACTCAGGATTCTTGTGTTCAAACGAGAGGTTAAAACGATTTTCAACGTCAAATCGAACTAGATCATAGAAGCACTTCCGTCTTCCGTTCGCTCCATAAATGATTTCTCAACCCCGAAAACTATGTTAACGGCGAAGACTGTGTTAACGGCCTGTTCGCCTAATCACAATTTTAATCAACTCGATTCAATTGTTGAGGCATTAGTTATTGGAGGCTTTTTTCTACTAAACCAGCAACAGATGGTTGACCTTAATTAGAATCGCAAGCGAATTAGGGGCTTGATTAAGACTAATAACGCCGGATCCGGCAGGGCGGTAATTAATTGATTGGATACTTCGATGATCTTTAACTCTATCGACGTCGTTCGCTCAAAACCTTTAGCTTATTAATAGCAGTGAAGGGCAAATATACGACAACTTAAGTATAATAATAATAAAAAATTATTAATAGCACATATTTAATTTGGTACAAGAACTTGAAATACGTGAAGTAAATGAATAGCCATTTTCTGAAGATAGGACGATATTTTGCAGAAGTTGATCGCCGTAACGGCTTACCCTAACCGTCACTGGAGTTTCGTCCTTTAGGATGCCATTGGGGACTCTCATTAGCCATGCAGAAGCAATCACATCAGCATACTTCTCATTAACGTCAAGACTATGCAGATGGCGGTGGCGTCAATCGTGTCGGATGTTTGTCAGGTGCTGTGAGTGCTACCAGAGAGGTGAACGTGCCATCAAAGGGCTTCCCCGTACTCATTACGAACGAATAGTTGTCCATGAAGGGGAATCTATGCATGATGGAACCAAATGTGAAATTAGCAGAGAAGGAGCAATTTGAATTAAAAAAACGAGGATTGGGAATGTGCGTCGTTATTGCGTTTATAGATTTGCAAAAGAAGAAATTCAAATCTTCTCAGGAGTTGCTGAAGGTCACTTCAGCTCTCCACAATTATGTAAATATATATAAATACAGTAGTACTACGCGTAGTAAGTGTTCGTTTAGTTATTTGTGTTAGTCGATTCATTACGCGATCGTGTAATCTGCGAGTTCAATGAGTTTTTTAAGGGATATTTCAAAATCGGACGGCAAACTCATTCACCGCTGGAGGCAGGTTATGTGAGAGTGACTCTCCTTTGGAACTATACAAATACGATTAATTCCTGATACCTCACTTTCGCCGGACACATCATAACGACAACTCCGATCTCCGCTATTTTGAAGAATGTCATCGGTCATCCATTTCTTAACCATCCAAAGTGCCCCCTCCGAGGGGGAAAAAAAAATCAATTCTCAATTGAAGGATTGAGTTAGTTAGCCAAACGGTGTCGGCCGATTTGTTGCGAACTACCTCTAAAACAGAGTTTTGTATAACGCTGGCGGGTGACGGGTAATCGATAATGTCAGGGAATATAACGGGTTTGTCATTAGGCAGGATTAGGGAAGGGAGAACTTCGGGAACGATGCCATAGACGTTTAGGGAAACGTTAATATTTTTTTTTACCTGCCTCGAACAAATGCAGAGATTTTCAGGAGAGAAAATCGGTTGTCGAACGTGATCAAAAAACTGAATTTTTCACGCGAGGTTCTGTAGTGTAAATTAGGCAAAAAATTAATTTTGTGTCAATGGCAGATTTTAGAAAATTATACCTATTTGTACGAATTGCTTTGGAAACGACACCTCAATCAACTTCCTGGACAAAGTAAGTCATAGCCCTCACCTGCAGCCCCATCGCCTCCCTCAGGGTGGTTGAAAAGTGGCTTTGTATCGGCAGAGTTCCTTCAAATATGGGTGGTGTCACGTTTCCCATTCGGGGCAAATGCCTGTTTAACACGGGTTTCTCTTGTTTTCTTTCCACCCACGCCATCAGGTCATATGTCATGCCATCTGCACCCATTGCATATCAAGCCACATAGAGGAGCATAAAGGACTCCATAGAAGCAACGACTAGACAAACCCAACGCCGCGCGGCGGAGGGAAAACGATGGGACGTCTTGCTGGAAGCCCAAGACCGCGTCCAACTAAATCCCACTATAGCATGCCATGTAGCCATGCAGCCAAATAAAATTTGGATATCTTCGCCCGCTTGGTGTCGTCGGATAGAAAAGTTTGTCTAACGTCCTCGAGTACAATCAAATTGGTGGTCTGTATTCGTTGAAGCGGTTGACTGCCCGAGGGAACAGCCTGGGTTATCTTTCATTCGTATCCTGTGAAGGTGGGCGTTCAGGTAATCGTGACCTGTTAGGTGTCGAAATCCTTTCACACACTCATGGCGCGCCAGATTTAGTGCGACGTGCACGTTGGTGGTTTTGGGCTTCCAGCAAGGCATCCCATCGTTTGCTCTCCGCCGCGCAGCGTTGGTCTTCTCTAGTCGTTGCTTCTATGAAGTCCTTTATGCTCCTCTTTGTGGCTTGATATGCAATCGGGGCAGATGGCATATTCATCAAGGCAAGTGCATCACCCAGAGTGCCACAATGGGAAGGGATCTATCGCAGAGCCTCGGTTAACCCAATTCTGGTCAATTCCTCTATGTGCTTTCTCCTATAAACTGACGATCTGGTTCTCTGGGCAACGTCGAGCAGTGTCTCAGCCCTTCAGGAGGCAATAAATAGCGCGCCGGTCAGCCTTGCTAAGTGGGCAAAAATAAACGAGATGGAGATATACCTCCTTAAAACCGAGTTCCAGCTGTTCACGCTCTCCATTGAAGCTACTCTGTCTCCCTGGAGCTAGATAGACGACCCCTGCAGGAGAAAAACGGTGCCATCTTTGGATCAGACTTGACTCAAGGCTATCCTGGACAGCTCAGGTCGAGAGTATGGCGCAGAACGGCTCCAAAAAGTCTGGCCTCCTGAAGCGGCTTGATGGTTCGTTTTGGGGTGCCTCGCAGGATAATATCCTAACGCATATTATGCTAACTCTGGCCTTTCGACCATACGTGAGACCAGCCATGGATTACGGAAATGAGCTGCTGGTAACCTCTTCGGATTCAGCAGTTCGCAAGATCGATGTTGCTCAGAATAACGCGCTCCGAACTATAACTGGAGCACAAAATCAACACCAATTGCCATGAAGCTCCAAGCGAACGTTGAGCCTCAGAAAGCAAGAAAAATGCTGCTGCTGAGTGCCTGCGGAGATGTTGAGGGCTGTAGGGCTGTGCGTCTATCGTGCATCAGGTAATCGTTCACCTTTAAATTCTGTTCCGGTAATATTGTACTCATCATCATCATAATCGCACAAAAAAGAAGAATTTTGAAATCTATATCACTAATTCTCATTCTGCTGTAATAGTAAGACTATTGAATTAAAAGAAAAGCCTGAAACGCATTATGTTTGCGTCTACTCCTCAATCATTGTAAGTAGTTCACCCTCCCTTTGTTTTTCACATTGTCTCCCAACGTTGTTTGTAGTCGGAGTCGCAAATACCCCAAATTCCCGAGTTTTTCATTATTTGTAAAGGGTTGGGTTCCTTTGGGTGAACTCAATGGAATCATATGCCGACGGACGAGTGAAAAAGAGGCTCCCTTTGATCGTTGAAATGAAACAGTCTTGACATATTTCGTTTTCATCCAGTGTTTTCATTCCTTTTTCCACTCATCACGTCGTGATTGGGATTACCTTCGGTATTTTTTGGTGCTTGATTGAAGTGAAGTGGAATTTAAGCAGTAAGTTCCATTTTTCATGGGAATAAGTTTTTCACTTTCAATAGAAATCGCAAACATTTTATTTCTCGGCTTTTAGTGGAAATCCCCCCCTCGACTTGAAGCTGATTAAAAATAACCGTAAAACCTGAATTCGCAGTCGGCCGATGCACTACGGCTTTCACGTTGAATGCCCCAGTAGACAAAAGGGGGTCGAGCATTTAATTGCTTCCCGTCTCTCTCTGGTGGAAATAAATTGGCCCTAATGGGGAAAACAATCTGTGCAGAAACCCGGGAAGCTCGTCTGGCCCTCGCTGTCCATTACAAGGAATTTCAGAGGCCAAACCTAAATGAGAAACACTAGCGGTGGTATCACGAATCTGTTGGTATCAAACACAATCAAGGTTCAAATAGGTGTAGGTACAGAAATAGTAATAGTAGGTTTGTTCCAGGTCTAACTGCGTCTGTTAACAAAAGTTGACAGCTGTCGACAGCAGTTCCAATGCCTTCTGAATCGCTGTTGAGTTCTGTCGAACAGCCCATCTGCTGACCTGGAACGCGATCTGTCAACAAACCAAGTCACGTGAATCACCGTGAAGTAATGCTACACAATTTAATTACTTCATGGTGATTCACGTGACAGTAAATTTCAAATGGAAAAATCCAAGTGATAATTTTTGGTTTATTTTATTCAGAATAATCAACCTTTTTCAAGACAGGAGTATCATAAGGGCGGGAATGGGTCATTTAATGTGTTTGAGGGTATTTACGAGGACTTCGGGCGGACGTGAGTACAACTTGACACGCCGAGCACCAAAATAAAGTGAGAAGGTTATGAGAGAGGTTTCAACTGGGTAGGGTTACCCTAGTCGACAGAACCAGGAGTGTCTGGAGGGTGCCCTCGGGCATCCATGGGGCGCATGCGCGAGGCCTTGATCGAATCGCCGCTATTTTCAAGTTAGCATCTCGGTAACGTGCCCGTAGAGGCGGGTTCGAAGGCGCAGAACTTTTGGGTTCGGCGCGAAAGTGAGCAATCGAAGGCGCAGAGCTAGTCCTACATTATTATAATACAATACAAGTGTAGGTAATAATATTATTCTTTGATATAGGTTACTTGTACAGAAATTTAATTCTGTCAATGAAAAAAATTTAAAATTTTTTTTTAGATTTTTATATTAAATATAAATTGAAATTTTCAATTTTTACTCGACAAATATTTAACCTCCTGGGATCCTTCAAAATCCCATTTTTAGCCCCATGAAAGCCCTGTAGATCGCCACAGTGATCGTTCCGGATGTTTCCGAAAATAATCGAAAAATCGAAGAGTTGAAAAAATCGATTTTTTTGCAGCACTAGTTGAAACTGTATGAGCACGGACACAACTTACAGAAGAAAGACAGAAACAGAACAGCCATGAGCCTTCGCGGTCGGCTGTCAATTCTAAGGGGAACAACAAGATGCTAACTTAAAAATAGCGGCGATTTGATGTCCTCGCGCATGCGCGTCCCACGGATGCCCGGAGGGCACCCTGCAGACACTCCTGACAGAACCCAACCGAACTCATTCGAGCTGTCCGTTTTCCTCGGACAGCAGTTGAACTGTTCGACCTACAAATCGACCTGGAACAGCCGGCGACGGCGACTTTTCGCCGACCCAGCGACCTGGAACAGCCGTTTTCTCAACTGCGCATGTCTCCTTCGATTTCTGTTAACAGTCCGTCAAAGCTGGAACAAACCTAGTGTAATAACCTGAAACGAACTGTCAGTCAATAGGGTTTTTATTTGTTTGTTGCAGGATACGAGGCCAGTTCGGGGAGGATGGTCGAGGAGGTGCGCCTCACTGAAGGGGCGGAACACCCCGCCGGAGACCTCTTCCTCCCCCACCCCCACCGCCCACCGGAAGACCAACTGGGAGGTTATAGAGCACTTTACGGGACCTAATGGTCAAGGGGGATCGCAGAGGTTGAGGTCGGCCAGTTTAATTGCGGTAAGATTGATAAACTTGTTTCGTTAGGCCACTTGTTCATAGTAGGTAAATAACGTAGTAAGTAAACGTAGCTGGAGATTTTGTCTTCCCCACGGGACAACCCGTGGACCCATATTGTCTGGTAAGAGCATGGACTTGGAGAATCTGGACAGGTTGAAGTCTGACACCTGTAGCCAAGTCTGCTAAGAGTAGCCAGTTCTGCCAAGGAGTAGCAGAATATGCCAGGAGGTTGGAACCAGGCAGTAGCCAAGTCAGCCAGGAATAGCCTAAACTACCAAGTTTGCACTGAAACAAACAGTGCTTCACAAAAACCAAAATCTCGGTTAGGAACACACCCACACTCAGGTATCCTGAATACCAAGTCGATTTGTAGGTGTGTTCCTAACCGATATTTCGGTTTTCAGTAGGCGGAATTTTGTAGGCGCAAACTCTATGATCAGTGGTGATTGTGCTTGGAGGATTGAGTATTATGGGCCAGGTTGGTTTTCCCAGGGTTCATGCTTGATGATGTGTCCCCCTTGGGTCCTCTGAACGAGCACTGGTGGAGAGCAATGTATGACAGTGGTGATGTCCTGGACGGGTCTGCTAACTCCAAGTCGATTTCCACTCTTGGAACCAGTCAGGGGTCAGCAGACTCTTTGCTTTGGTCCAGGCTCTCCCCCTTTCTTCAGAACTTAACCGACATATGACGATAATAACTTGTTGAGTTCTTTGTTTCAGAGTCACAATGCGGACTCAATCCTCGAAGAAGACGAAGACGCCTCGGCCGCCCAAGACTCGCTGCTGCTCGCCGACGACTCCTCCAAGCCGCGGGTCGTTCTGGCGTCAAAAGTCGGACGAGGACGTCAATCCGCCTGGGCCAAACTCATTAGGCGGCTTTTCGTCCCCAGGAGATTCAATAACCTTCAGGTAAATAACGTTCTTAAACTCAAACGTATTTGTCGCTGGTTCAAATCCGGCTCGAAGTACCAAAATCAAATTTTGATTGGGGTATTCAAGGCGAATGACAGTATAATAATAAATATTATGAGCAACGGATTGGAGATGGTAAAAAATGGCATTCAACTCGTAACGGAAGGAAGTCAACTGACGTCTGACGTCCGCCGGTCTGATGTACACCATCTCCACTTCGGGGATTTTGTTATCAAAAAAGGGGGAATTTCAACGTTGATACAGTCCATAGTTTTATTGTCACTTGAAATATTAGCTAAAGAGAGTCGACGAATCGTTTTCACGGTAGCATACATTGGAAATGGGAGTACAAAACCAACTAGTGCAATATAGTGGAAAGATCTGTCGTCGAATGGGGTGGTACCTAGTCCTTTATAGTATCTCTGGGACAGACACACGTCCATTCTACGCTTCCAACGTGCAATTCCCTTCCCACATTCGATTCATATCTCCATCAGGGGTTTCCTTTGAGAAGCGGCGGACATCTAAAGGGTGTCTCATTGAGCCCCTAAACATGATCCCTCAAAATTATCAAGGGGTCCTATGGTAGTCGTATAGGCGACCTTCGTAATTTTTTGTTCATCTGGTTGAGCCTGTCTGTTGGACTTTACATTTTGATGAACGTGAAATCTCAATCCAGACTCGAGGTTGTCCTGCATGTGTATGTACATTGAGCCCTCGTAGAGCCCGCCTGAGGACGTCGAGGGGGAAGATGGGGTTTATCCTTACCACGTCGAATGAGCGATGAGTGTCTCTGTTTCCGTCCTCGTGTGGGAGCTTCCGCAGGTGGCGGCGCCCTCTTCAGGGCCGGCTTGTTTGCCGAGTTTGATCACGCCCCGGGTACCTTCTCATCCGCCCACACGCGAATAAACCAATTTACTCACACGTGGATGGCCGTCCCTACACCTGTATGCTAACACAAACAACCCGGCAATCTGTTTCCATCCACAAACGCAAAACTGACAGCTCCCGTAACCTCAAACGCCCCCTTCAGATCCGGAATTGTCATTACTACAGCGTTTAACTGCCAAATGGAGCTGTGGCTGTACTTGACCTCAAACCCGGCTTGAGCATCATAATACGGAGCTCCTAAATATAATAGTTATTGGTATACCAAATATGTGAAAGATTACAGCGGATCACCTCATCTTCGAGTGTTAGGCCCTATAGTGCAGAAGTTATCTTGCTCTGGGATCATTGGACAATATTTCTAGATTGGGACAGTTTTTGATATCGCTGGATTCAACTTGTCACGACCCATCGTTTGAGAGTGGTTTCATTCGATTCTAATTATTGGTATTGGTTTTAATCGTCAGAATCGAATGAAACCACTCCCCATCAGTGGATCTCGACTTACATAATATTATTATGCAAGCGACATTCCCTTTTTTACCTTTTGCAAAAACATGACAACCACCAGAATTTTATTTCTTTTTCGTAAATACCTGGTAAGCGGCAAATCAAGCACTGCAGTTGCTCAAAATGCGAAGATTGAAATGAAGTTGAACTCCCAGAAATGCTAGGAATCTGCAAGAAATTTAAATTGTCCGTCTCTACATTAAATTTTGATATGCAAAAAACCTCTTGATTCCCATAGCAACTGCCATAAGTATGTGTACGCTCGTGGAAACTTGGGATGCGTTTTTCTCACATCAACTTTCGTCTCTTACCAGTAATTTGTGTAACGGGGCCAAATAATCCTGAAAGGCCCTATAATTCTAGGTCAACCTCCTTCGGTTATTTTGGTCTACGAGGGAAATTGAGGCGGTAGTTGCAAAAAGCACACCCGCCGCCAAAATCGAAATTTTGAGGATCAATAAATGAAACCTATAGAGAGCGCGTTTAAAGCGTTTAAGGCGTTTGGAATCATCCGCCCTTTTTGCAGCTACCGCCTCAATTTCATTCTAATACTGTCCATGATCTACAGGTTTTATGACCGAACGGAACATGACTCCCAGGTTCAAGAACTCTCCAAGTGTACAATGTATTATTGATATTCCCCCTTGGATAATAACGGAAGTGGTAGCTTACAATTATTACTTGGGGGCCAACCCCATTCAGCCCATGAGGGGGTCGTTGCAAGGTCTGGCGGTCGCCTGGGCTCCCTGGGGATTCCACATTCCCCGAAAAAACGTACCTAACCATGTTGAGGGGTGCGGACGTTTTCCCCCAGGTAGCCCCCCTTTTCCAACCATTAGGTGGAGATCGCACCTACCCCCTCGGAAACGCACCTCTCCCTCTTTCCTTCCGAGATCAACTGGTCTTGCCCCTTTTCGCTAACTAGGAGGTAAAATATTTTCCCAATTAAAAAAAAAAAAAAATTATTTTGAAAAAAATAAAAATTAAAGCAATTTTTTTTCCAAAGTTTTTTGTTGACAGAATTAATATTCGGACATGTAACCTACGAATAATAAAACAATAATAACCCTTGTGTAAAATTTTCAGCGTTTTTTTTTTTTTTTTTTTTCAAAATTTCGGGTCACCTCCTCGTCCTCTCCCACGTTTTGCGGCTTCAATATAGTCGACACCATCATTCGGGCAAAGGACTTGGAATTCCATTAAACTGCTTGTCTTCAACTAATTACTGTATCTCTTCGGAGTAAAATTTGGTTCCAAGCAGGACAAAGAGCAGACGAGATAACACAAGGAGACCAGTGTGTGGACAAAGGAAAAAAAAGGGGGCACCTAACTAGATTTGTTTCGATGTTCCCATTCGTATTCCACCGGGTCTTTTACACCATATACGTATCCAGAACGGTGTTTCCATCGTGTAATATCATTACGAAAAGTTCGCGCTCGGAAAAACCCCGTGAAAACCAGACACCGTAAAGTTCGGTAAAGTTGGACAACACGTGTTGTGAACGAGCACAAAAGAATGAGAATGGGATACTCTGAAAGAAAATGGAGTCTACAACGAGAAAAGTTTCAGAAGTATTGACAAGAGATATTGTCGAGGTGCATGTTGACCTGCGCAACATCGGCGGAGTGGTTCCTACAGAATGAATGGCACAAGTCATTTTCGGGTTAGACTTGAAAGAACCTGAGTTTGCACCATCGTGGGAGGTGAGCTCAACTGTTGGTAGCCCAAAAACCGCGATATTCTTTTGCTTTTATTGGTTTTGGGGCATTTTCACCCAGAAGGACGCGTCTGGGAATAAGAGTTATACGGAACTTTTTTTAAGAGAACAACATTTCGCGTCCAATGAGCACCCTATCAACCGCATCCGGTTCTTCCCAGTGGTTGGTCATGGCTTACTGTGGTTTCCTTCCTTGCTTACTGATTTCCGTCTAGTCATATGCCTAGTCTAACCCCCAATACAATACTGTAAGATTCTTCGTCCCTTTTCATAAGTTCCATCTCTCGTTAACACGACAAACCGTTTTTATTGAACCAATTCGACTTTCTTCTTCATTCGACTAAATTACACCTATCTCCTCCAGACGAATCCTCTTCCCGTAAAAACGACACTCTGCTTCGGTGCCAAATCGTTTTTCTCTGTTTGAAGCTTTGATTCCGCTCGATCGAATCTGACCTGTCGTTTGGTTTCAGGGAATCGATACCCGGGAAATTACAGGCTCGAGGGTCGTTAGAGTTAATTGGAATCCACTGCTGACAAGATCCGGTAATAGCAGCGTACCGACACTAACTGTGATTAGTGTGTTGGTTGGTTATTTGGGGGGATTGCCGTCAGTAGAAAACAAGTCATCTGTTAACTTGTGTCAACTTGAATAATTCGGGTGACTTTTCTTCAAAGATTCAAGACCAGTTGGAAGACCAGCATTGAAGGATGCCGGTTTGCAGGATTCGGTTACACCGAGTGTCATAGTCAGGACGCGCCACTTGGCGTCAGTGTGAGCCTCTCCATAGATTGTATAAAACTATAGTTTTATTTATCGCTCCGTTTTCTGTTTCAGACTGAAATGCTCTACCAAAGATACTTCCTCAGATATAACCGAAGTCAAACAACGTACCTCCTCGTGCTGCTGCTGATCCTGTGTTCCGGGGCATTGGTGGCCATCGTTTTGCGCCAAATCCCGTCGGTGCCTCTCTTAACTTCAGCCACCATTCTGGTCACATGCCTCCTGGCTTACTCCGGTGGGTTTCACTATTTATTATATTCAGATTATGGTTAACAAAGTGTTTCAGTAATTCATGCAAAAGCTATTTGAATGTACGGTTGGCTGTCATCTGAGTATTCACACCAAGGCTGAATCTCTCCTGGCTAGCAAGGGCTGCTTGTTTGGTTCTTTGAATGAAAAATTTATTCGTCAGTCCCATGCAGTATTTCCCTCTCTCCCTAATTATTGTTGCGTACCAGGCTCTCTCCCTAATTATTGTTTTATTGTGGTTATGTTATTTCCGTACATGAAGCACCGTTAAGAAATCACCAACCCTATGAAAGTTGGAGGAAACAATCATCTACCAATGTGAAGCAGCGACATGCATTATCAAACCATTACACATTAAGCAATCACCAACCAATAAAAAATTGCAGGAAGCATTCACAAACCAATGCTAAGCACAGCAAGCAATTCCCAACCCGGAAGCGGGGAATATCAAACAGTATGGGAAGCAATTACCAACCATAGGTGCCAACCATTGGGAAGCAATCATCAACTATTAGAAGACTCAGGAAACAAACACAAACCAAAAGGAACCTGCGGAAAACCAACTCAGACCAGGAAACTGTGACAAGCAGTCAAAGCCATTACAAGCAATCATCAACCGATGCGAACAGCTTACTATAACCAACCAATGGATAGCTGCCAGAAGCAACCACCAACTAACAGGATGCCACAGCAAGCAATCATCAACCAATTGAAACCTGAGTAAAGCGAACACCATCACCAATAAATGGGAAATTGCAGGAATCATTCACAAACCAACAGGAAGCGCAGGCAGGAATGACCATCAAATAGAAAGACATGGCAAGCAATCACCAGCCATAGTGGACCTGCAAGCAGCAATCAACAGGAAGCCGCAACAACGAATCACCAACCAATCTATTCCAATCTAGTCTATTCACCGAGACCTGAGAGCTACGTTGTAAACAAAAAACATAAAGCTACCTACAACGCATGTTACCTGTGCTGTGAGGGTTGCTTACCTACGGATGATAGGGAGGAGGTCCTGTTGGTCGTTGAGCATTGAGGTATAAGGTATGAAAAAATAAAAAGATGCGTATATAAACAGTATTAGATGGTTTATATGTGCCACTAGATACTAAAAAAAAAAAAGACAAAAGTTACTTATCAAACTTGACAAGAGAACACTTTGATGGTCGATAATTTGATACTATAGTCGCCATAATGTAGCTTCGGTGATGACCTTACCCTCTCCAAACCACCCTAAGCATCCCCAACTCCAGTTTCCTGGTGCGCCACCTCTGCATGGAAAATTCCCTTTCGCTTCCACGCGCTTCCGCTTCGTGTTTCCTAGAGATCACTACTGCTCACCATGTAAAAGTTTTTAATTTAAAAAAAAAATTTAATTTGCATTTTCATCATCAAAGGAAACTGTTATTGTTAAAATAATAGCATTTACGTTGTGTGCATTTAGATGGGCAATGTATTATGTACCGCTATTTTTATGGGTCTAGTCTCTTAAAATGGGCGGTGATAAGTAAATAATAATAATTATTTCATTGGCATCGTTACCCTCATGCAGCTTTCAAATTTTGTATTATATTTCAATATTGAAAAAAAAAACACTTCATTTTGAATTTCCGAAACAAAACTTCAACTTCAACTTTGGATGTTTTTACAATTACATTGTGTTGGTTAACCCGACAGCGGTGATCGCACTCCAACGAGGACTTGGATTGTCATCGACATTTTCTATTTTCAGTAATATTGCACGTATATTAAGTATTTATACCTCGAAAGGCCCTGAAGGGTGATACCTAAGTGTCGAACTCAGCAACTTAATCGGATTAGACGCGGAGTGGAGTGAGTTATTTATGGCACAATGCAGGACAATAAAAGAGGATTTGACTACTAAAGTCTAAAGTAAATTTGTCTTTAGTAAATAAACTACTAAAGAGGATTTGACTTAGGAGTCCCGTTTTCGAAAATGACCTCAAATGAACTCAACAATACTCTGAGGAGAGCTGATATTTAAATCTATTGGTTCTGACGAACTATAAAAATCCAGGATTTGGATCTTTAGAGCCTGGAATGGGTTTGGGAAGTTTCCTGCCGTTTCTTGCCCAAGGCCCACGAGAATGAGGGAATATCTTACCTTGTTTGTTTCTTGGTGTCGATCGAGTATGTCAGTGTGGTATATGAATCAGAAATGGCCCTAAATTTTGAAGCCTTCTAGCTCTTTTTTTTTTTAAATCGCTAAAATGAGTACCTTGGTATTTGGGATTGCTTACCATACATATAATTAAATTGTCACTAGCTCGCCTAACTACGCTAACTACACCTCTGGTTACCAGTACCCATGACGTATAATATACGTCATAAGAATATTATTCTTCTCTCCTTCCCCGGACCCATGGTATAATACATTGTGTACACTTCTTTTCCCCCTTGGGACCCATCGTGTACGATTATCTCTGAACGGGGCCCCTCGTCTAGAACCCGGGTTTTTTGTCAAGTTTTCGAACTCGGGGCCTCTACTGAACTATTTTGGGTAGCAAAATCGCTTCTGCAGTCAGCCATGGCTGACTTGATGTTTATGAAGCTCCTGTTTTGCTGCTAATAGCCCCGTCTACTATTAATTCTATTTCAATCACATGCTCGGTTTATCTTACCCGCTTCTGCTAGTAGTTTTTTTCTCACCCTATGAGAATAAATTTCAGTTATACTCACCCAACCCGGTGTGAGGTCGGCTATCGCCTCGAAGGTCGTTAACAACTTGATGGCCACATGAGGCAGCTGATGCCGCACGTGGAGGTAATACAATGGCGTTATTATCAACCTAGATCCTCCAAGTCCTCACAGATCCCCATTTGAAAGTATGCAATGAAGGTGCAAACTGCGCTTTTCTCTTCATTCTGCAAAATCGTCAACGCCCGTAAAAGAGCTAATAAAATATTGACGTGAAAATTATGTGATAAAAATAATGTACTTATTAACCTTTAAAAATGTTTATACTACACTCGAGCAATTGAAACTATACGGAAAATGTATATGCGGGAACAATTTTGATATCGGGCTTCTTTTATTGCGATCATTCACTAAAGCGTGAACCTTTTTCTGCGTAACAAAGTTGCCTGTTCGAGCGTGAAACTTGTGAGGTTTCCCATGACCGGAATATTTCCATTTTCTTTCTTAACTCGGTCGGAAAATGGGTGGAAAATTTCGTGAGTAAAGGTATCCTCAAAAGGGATTCATCTTGCTCCAAGTTGCTTCTACATTCTGTAGTTGTTTTCATGGCTTATTGAGTCCTTAAATTGGCTTGTCCGGAGTTGGGAGTTTCTACGGGGTTGCTTCGAGGTTTTAGGACAAAAGCTTCAAAAGTTAACAAGCGGGGATGCCTCGACTTAGTCAGTTCCACAAGTTTCTTTCCTAATGCTTTATCGGCTGGTTCAAGTCGAGGCATTCCCACGGGTTAGCTTTTGAAGCTTTGTCCTAAAAACTTGGAGCAACTGCGAAGAAATGCGTCGACTAGTCACTTTTTGAGTCTGATAACTTTTTCGTTTTTTTTTTTTTTTTTTTTTCAATTCTCCCACCTCCATACAGCATTGAAACTTTCAGACCACTCAACCAGACCAACCTTTAACACCGGGTCACTTCCTGGTTGGCCAATCATTGAATGCGTTGCCAGAACCCGATTTTTCCTACTTGCCATGACGGCAACGGTTGAACGCGTCCAACACTTCTGGAATTGCTGGCATGACGAACACTTCGCTGCAGAAGCGTGAAAAATGGTGTGAGAATTTATCCCACGTTTTCTGGCAGTATCGCCAGCTCGCCAGAGTTGGTACTGGCAGGAGGAGTGAATCGCAATCAGAAGACGGGTGTAATTTATAACTTCGTTTTGCCATTAACCGTTCGTTTATCAGTCATTCACTATGTCTGATTGCAGTGATTTCTCTGGGATCAAACCCTCTGAACAGGCCTCCCTTAGCGACGCTTCAGTTAGAGAAGCTGAAGCAGCAGAAATGATCGACGCATGGGTTCGTTGCCCACGACTTCTCTAGCGACGTTTTGTTTAAGAAAGCCGGGAGATCGGTCCCATGTAAGACCGGGTCAGCTGGCCAAGCACCTTTGACGACATTTTGTCTGAGGTAGCTGTAACAGCGTTCACGGTGTAACTGCGAGCCCAGGGCAAAACTATACCGACCACATCATATTGTGTAGGGTATCGTCTTCCCCTCGGTTCCCTTCTGAAGATTCTGCAACTTCACAGGATCAGGTAAGCATGGAGTATGCGAGTCTTCCTTTTCTGTGTCAGCATCTTCGACCAGGTCTGCAGATCACGACACTTTGTGTTATGCCCTGGAAATGTTCCCATACTCCCTACCTCTTCCTCCAAAACAACTCGGCGAAATCGTGGATTCACGCCACAGGCCTTCCACCAAACACACAACACAAAATAGTGAATCTAAATTCAACTTGAGTTTGGAGTTGAGGATAGCTTCTACCATTGCGAAGGTTGTTGACAGTTCAGTTGAGTAGGGGTTACCGAAGAAGTTATTGTTGAGTTTGGCAGACTTCACTAGAACTGCAGGTGGATTAAACCTCCACTGCACGGAGAGGTGTGGCTGCATCTTGTAAAACTCCATGACACCCATGGTTCCCGACATTTCCTGGCGTCACCTATCCTCCTCTTCAAGTTTCCTGTTTCATTCTTTCTACTTTTGTCCTTTTTATCGTCCTCCTTATTATGATTGGGGCTTCGCCTATCCTTGTCCTTATTTTTACGGTCTATTGCTCTGGCTTCTCTCTATCGAGCAAGATGTAGCTTCGCCGTCATCGTCAACAAGATTTGTGTGACGACTACTGCCTCTGTTATCTCATTTGGCACACTTCTGCAGCTCTGGAAGCCACTCATGAGTGAGGAGAGGGTGATCACCCTCTATCTACCATTAATTGTATATCAGCAGGTATCTAAAACATCAACGTTTGTTTAACATTTAATGTTGATAATTTAGGATATGCCAGTGGCATTTGACCTTTAGCAGAATAAAGAACAGTTCCTGCAGTTTCATCAATATCGAAGGATTTTTTTTTCTCATGTCCCCAGGCTCACCAATAACGGCTCAATATCGTACCTGAGTCTGTTAGCTCGAACAAGATCCTGATTACATTTTATGCGACTGACTTGTTGACAGTACAACGGAGATCGTGTACAGAAGGGCTTTGGGGGGGACCTAATATTGCTCGGCTTTGGGGAGAAAATTTGTTTCCCGGAGCGGACCCTTTAGCGGTGTATTTCCCCTGGTGGGGTAAATAATGCCAATCGATACGTCATAGCGGGATATCTTTTCCACCACGCAAAAACCACGCTGGTAGGCTATAGCACTATAGTGGGTAGTTGGTCATGGCCTCCCATAACGTGGAGATTGCTTGCTTTGGCTTCTCATTGATGGTGGTCACTTGCTGCAGATTCCTGTAGCTTGGTGTTTGATTGCTGTGGCTTCCCATTGCTTGGTGATGGCTTGCTTTGGCTTCTCATTTATGGTGGTCGCTTGCTGCAGCTTCCCATTGCTTGGTGTTTGATTGCTGAGGCTTCTCATTGCTTGGTGGTTATTCGGTTTGGCTTCCCATTTATTGTTGATGGCATGCAGCAGCAGTCTATTAAAGCCTGTTATAGGCTTTTTCACTCAAGCCTGCTCTAATGGCCAGTGAGCTCAGCCAGTACTGCCCGAAGGACCTCCTGAACAAGAATTCAGATCAACTTGAATTCAAGTTAACCGACCAAGCAATGTTTCATTTCACATCTACTAACATTTGAGAAAAGAGAGACCCAAGGCAATTAAAAACAGTCCATCATGACACACCCCACCACCACCACACCCACCTCTAGATTTCAGATTACATCAACCCAACAAAGTCGATGGAAGAGAAAATAGCCTTGTCTCCCAAGGAAGGAAAATAAGTGACGAAATTCCGTTGACATTTCAATTAAAGTTTCGTCGCAGCTTTAGGGTACTTACTATCTTCTCAATCACCCCCTCCCCCTTCCCTGTCGTATTTTATCGAGTTTAAACATCCCCAGTTTACTGGGAATTTTCCAATACATCGTGTTTAATTTACGTCGTTTTTTTCTCGCCAAGTTGCTTCACCTCGTAAAAGTGTTTACGTCGTCTCCCCGTTGACACCCTCGGGGTGAAAAATTCATGGCGTTGACAATAATCAGATTTTTCGGGCTTCGCGATAACAAATCAGTATGAATGAGAATGGAGGGGTGTTATGTCTGCCTGTGTCGTGTTTCAAAGGCAATTGGCTTTCCCAGAGTCCATGTTTGGGATGTCGAGGGTTCCTGGGTCTGCCGAGCAGGCATTGACGGTGGGGGGGGGTCACTGGAGATGTTCAGACGCACCTGTTCTCATCCTGCAGGAGTTTATTAGTCACTACAAGGACTTCCCATTGGTAGGTGATTGCTGCAGATTCCCATTGATTCGTGATTGCATGCTGTGACTTCCCATTGATTGGATGCTTGCTGCAGCTTCCCATAGATCGGTTGCTTGCTGCAGCTCCTCAATGATTGGAGGTGGCTTGCTGCAGCTTCCCATTGGTCGGTGTTTACTTGCCGCAGCTTCTCATTGATTGGTGATTACTTGCATTGACTTTCCATTGATTCATGGTCCTAGAGTACCTACCAGTTCATGTACCAGTTAGGGTACCAGTTAGTGGTTTCTGACGGCGCTATTGGCTTTCCCAGGGTTCACACTACAGATGTCAAGGTTTCTCTGGGAGTGAGGCCAGTGGAACCAGACTTGGCTTCCATCCTGAGGTTCGGTGGCATGCACGTCATATCAAGTTATCTATATATATAAAAATTAATCAGTATTTTGTTGCTGATCGCATAACTTGAGAACGGCTGGACCAATTTCAATAATTTTTTTTTTATAATGTTCGCAAAAGCTTAAGGAAGGTTTTGATGAGCTACAACGTGTGTCTGAAACCCATCGATCATACGATGCATGTATGGGATGTGTGGGATGTATGGGATGTGTGGGATGTATGGGATGGTGTATGGGATGTATGGGATGTGTGGGATGTATGGGATGGTGTATGGGATGTATGGGATGTGTGGGATGTATGGGATGATGTATGGGATGGTGTGTGGGATGTGTGGGATGTACGGGATGTGCCCGATGTATGGGATGTGTGGGATATATGGGATGATGTATGGGATGTGCGGGATGTATGGGATGTATGGGATGGTGTGTGGGATGTATGGGATGATGTGTGGGATGTATGGGATGATGTATGGGATGTGCGGGATGTATGGGATGATGTATGGGATGTGTGGGATGTATGGGATGTATGGGATGGTGTGTGGGATGTATGGGATGTGTGGGATGTATGGGATGTGCCCGATGTATGGGATGTGCCCGATGTATGGGATGTGCCCGATGTATGGGATGTGTGGGATGTATGGGATGATGTGTGGGATGTATGGGATGATGTATGGGATGTGTGGGATGTATGGGATGGTGTGTGGGATGGGTGTCCCAGCTATGAAATAATGAATTAGATGTGGTTTCGCAGTTTAACCGTACTGAGTGCAGCGAAGCGCGCCAGGTCAGCTAGTTACCATTATAGAAGAATGTTCTTCAGTCGTTCATGGCAGACCACCGTACGATAGGTTTCTCGCTGCCGCTTAAACGAAATTGTATTGAGAAGAAAAGCCGGACCATAAGAAAGGTGACTCCTAGTGGTTGTGAAACCTTTCAAAATTTTCTCTGTATCCCTCGTCACATCTCAAGAAAGCCAGACAAGACGTCTCAAGACATCTGTAGGTACCTCAGCGGTCTTGGAAGCGTCAAAACCGTCAAATAGTAAACGATATGATGTTTGGTTTACAAAAGAAATCACAGCTGCTCGGGATCATATAATTAAGGTGTCAGACTTGATTCAAGATGGTCTAATGGATCGAACAGGACTGAGGAAACTTGGACAGGATTATAAGATACAAATCTGCAACGCTAAAAAGAGTTTCTGTGAGAATAAACTGGCAACATCAGCGAACCTGTAAAAAGCAGTTTGGGCACTGATAAAACTTGGAGGCTGTTCCGGGAAGACAGATCTCAATAGCGTTTCCGCCCAGAGTTTTGCAGATTTATTTGAATCATCGGTAGTGGTCTTGCAAGAAGAAGTCTGGCACCCGCGCGGAAGGAACGTGCACGTTTATCTTTCACCCTACGCAGAGCGTCTGCACCGATTTTTTTTAATGAACTCGTCGTGGAAGGAATACACCTATAGTGAAAAAGAAACTGATTAACGAGCCACTATAGAACAGCCAGGGGTGAACAAGGGATTTTCATACCACCGCCACTCAACTGCCTCTCGTGCCATTTGTGGACATAGTTGTAGATTTTTGGACTAAAGATGAACCCGAATGTTTTCAACTAGTGATCGATAAAACAAACAGCAGAAGAGCGTCTACCAATTCATTTCAGTTTCCAATCCATCGCAGACAAGTCCATGTCGACGTAGCAACAAGACAGACGACATGCTCAAGACAGAGTCCGAAGGGCCGAAGAATCCGACGATAAGGAATCAAATCGGAGACCCGTCTTTTGTATTCTTCGGCCAACCCGTCCCAGTTATGTCAATGGAATGTCACAATTTGTCGGTTCACTTCGCGAGGATATTGAAAGTCGGGACGTTTACCAGAGCAATTCAGACGGTTCGGGTCGGTGAACATATTGGCAGGAATTCGCGAGAACAAATTTTTGGCGCTACATTTCTGAACAACCTAGGAAAACACACGCACAGGGGGTACTCAACAATCAATAGCAAAGGGAGATGAACGATCTTCCCCGCTCGACCGCTAGATGGGGCTGGAAATGAGAAGCTGCTCCTTCACTGCACGTAATCGGCAGCCAATTTTCGACCTTTTTTTCAGTTTTTCGCTTATATCTCGACACCTAAGCGTTTTCCGAGGAAACACGGTATTTTGAAAATTGAAGGAGGCAAAATTATCTACAACATGTAGGCCTACGTATTGCAGTTGAAGATCAGGGCAATAATAAGACCGCTAGAGCGCGCTGAAAAAAAAAAGAAAAAAAAACTGGGAAAAGTTGGTGCGGAAATATCAATAAAAAATTATTACTTGAAGCAATTTATCTAAGTAGACCGGAGTTACATGTGTCAAATGGTCGAGTAGTGAAGCTTGGTGTGGTGAAGTGGTTTTCTCAGTTTCTTACAGATTGCGAAATTGAAATAGGTACCCAGTCGTAACTTCCTATGGCTCAATTTCATTGTTCAGGCTTACTCCACTTCTGAGGGTCACACGGTGGAGCTGTCGACTTTCCCGAAGTGCTAAACTTTGATTACATTCCGTTTCAGGACTCATTTGGTGGCTCGAAAGATCAGGAGGCCGCGTGAACGAAGTGGATCTCTCTTGGGCTTCTTTGGGCATCCTCGGCACTGCTCTGCTGGTTCAAGGATTTCTTACAAGGTTGTTAATACTAGTCTTCATTATCAAGGATAATCGTCAAAGTCTTCATTCTACTTTTTCGTGACATGAAACATACAATATTGTCTCAATTCCACTGTGTGTGACTGTGTTTTCCAACAGATCTCAATTCCACTGTGTGTGACTGTGTTTTCCAACAGATCTCAACCCCCTCTGGTGTTCACCTACCTGGACTACGCTCTGCTGGCTGTGGGGATACAGCAAGCAGTGTTGGGCGCGGTGCTTCTCGCCGTCATTCATCTGTCTAGTCAATTCGGCGACGAAACCAACGCCCAGGTAAGTAATTAGATTATTGCGAGTCGATGCCAAAAAGCTGGTAAGGCGGCAATTTGAGCTGACATGAATACCGGAAAATGCTGGTATAAATCCTTGAAACAGACCACCAGCGTTGTACATTGTACTTGAGACACTGACGTACACATTTTTCGGCGATCCATCCCCGGACAAAGTCTCTCTTGTTCTCAATTCATCCCCAGCTTGGCACCAACTTTGCAAGCCTCGGGCAGGTCTGGAAAGCTTGCAAAGTTGATGCCAAGCTCGATAAGGGTTTCGAAGGTTTACCAAGATAGTCCCCATGCTTTCCAGACTGTCAAAGGCTTGCAAAATTGGTGCCAAGCTGGGGATGAATTGAAAGACAAGTGATCCTGTGATGGTTGCCTAGACTGGGATAGATCGCCAATAATCTGATGGGGATGGGTCGCCCTGATTTTTTGACAACGCATAGTGACTTCACATCAACGACTTCCAATATGCGTTCATCTCTATAAGGTCGATGTTCTCAACGCCCCTTCGAATTCCCGCTGTTATTTACACGCAAGTTGTGAGGCACGTCAAATCCACAAAACTGCTCCAAAACTTTTTTTTTCTTTTTTATTATTCTTTTCTGCTCTAACAGAACCTCAATAGAAGTACTAACGACTTGGTCGATTCGCCTCCCTCCCCCCCCCCCCATTTCATCACCCATTTCAACGGTTTTCACTCAGAACTTTGTTAAGCATTCGATTCAGCATTCTTAAATCCAATAGACGGTAATGTTGGTACCATTGGAAGGCGCTATAGACGCTGCAGGATCGTCTGACGGGTCATTTTTCAAAATTGGCAGCAATTTGAAGTGGAACCTAAAAGGCGATTTCGACGCTATTCGCAAGATGGCTATAGGCTATTATAGCCTATAATAGTCTATCTAGTCGAAAGATTTGAAATTGGTCTGGAAAATTCTGGTACGTGAAAAGTCTGAAGCCTCCAAAACGTTGCTCCATGAGGCGTATCTGACCTCCAAAAGTGGTCGCACAATAGGGGCTGGAGCAGTTGACAGGCTGTTGGGATGACGGTGGACCAAGGGGTGTCCGACGGCGACGCAGCTGCCTCCTCCCCCAACTCACGGCCCCCTTGGCGAGCACAGTACGAGAAAAGTCAGAAAATACCAAAAAGTTGGGTCAAAGTGGTCCAAAAAAGAGTTGAAATGTTCAGAAAATAGGGACTGGACCAGTTGACAGGGTGTTGGATAGGCGGTGGGCCGAGGGTGGAGGGCGGTGTCTGACGGGGTCTGCAACCAACGAGGTGGGGATGCGGGGAAAGTGGGACCACAGAGTAAGGAAGTAAAGGGATGCTGGAGCCTGAGTGGGACGAACGTGTGGCGTCGATTGTGAGTAGTTGGGTCTGAGGACAGGTGGGCTTCGGTCGGGGGTTGGCTGGCGCGCAAGGCGTTGTAAGCAGGGTGCGGCCCCCTACTATAATGTTACGATTGAGTGGCTTTTAGTTTATTCTCTTGCGGGGAAGGAGTGGCCTCCTGTTTCCCGCCCCATCTAGCAGCTGAATGAGGAAACACTTCCATCTTCGCTTTGCTGATGTTACAGAGTAATCCGCGTGTGGGTGATTTATTACATTTTCGTATCCACCCCCGCTTTTCAATCGCGGTATATTGAAGATCGGATTTTTTTATGTGTGCGAGGAAAACTCTGAGGTCGCCGGGTTTTGCGAGAAAATTCCTGTTTTTCCAACGTTCGCAGGGTTTTTCCGCTGGCAGAGAGGAGCTGGCCCCGCCCATTGCTCGTTCCTTCGGGAAAAACAGGAGATGTTTACTCGCACAAACCCCCCCACCAACACACCACACCCAACACGCACTTTGAGGTTTTGCGGGCCCTCCCGGTGTTTTTCTGGCTACGCACGATCTTTCGGTTCCAATAACACGGCTAATTGTCTTTTTTTGTGGGAAGAGGGTACATTTAGGGTTGTTACAGGCGACGTTGTTAGGGCGGAGAAAAAGAGTGGAGATTTCCGTTCTTCTCTTGGGTATCTGCTAGCGTCCGGAAAAGGTTTCCCACAGGCAGCAAAACCCAGTTTGAGATAAAATGTGGTCGGTGATGGCTGAGATTTCCCCTTAACTCAAGGAAACGCGACCTTAACAAAACAAGAGCTTTACTCCCACCTACTTGTGGAAGCCTATAGCCTATAGAAACACATTCACACCGGGAAATAAAACTCCAGCAATGAAGGTCCAGTTCCCACGAAACCGGTTGTACAACAGTACAAACCAGTTTTATGACACTGAAGTTTCTGTACGGATTCAAACCATTTTTAAGGCCCTTAATACCGGTTCCTTGTTTCATCAGGAAGTTTTAAAGCTCTTCAAACTGGTTTTATGGCTCTGCAACCAGTTCTGTAGGACTTGACGAGTTTTGCAGCCCTTCAGACCGGGTCTGAACTTCTTCAGCCAGTTTCATAGAAATTTTAACCGGCTCTGTGGCTTTGAAACTGGCCATGTGGTACTTCTAACTAGTTTATAGCGCATTAAACCAATTCTGTGCCTCTTAAGCCAGTTGTATAGTTCTTAAAACTGGTTTTTTGGCTTTGAAGCCGGTTCTGGGGGCCTTCAAATTAGTTGTATAGCCCATCAGACTGGTTCTGAACCTCTTCGGCCAGTGGTATAGCAACAACATCCTTCAACTTTCTCTAGTAAAAATCGTATTTTTCAATTTGGTGTCGCTTTTTGTGAAAACTTATTTTCGGTAGCACCAGGCGCCTCTTCGGGATTGCATCTGGCGAAATCGTCTTTTCTGCAGCACCAGCCACTTTGGAACCCAGCAGGATATATAACGCGAAGCGCCGGCAAACCGTAAAAATCGGCTCTTTTTCCAACTTGCGGCCTCCATGCTTCTGTTAGCTCAGTGCCGCCATCGAAAAAGGTTATTTTCCTGCACACCAACCCCCAGTTCGCCGTCCTGTTTTCCGATCAAACTTGGGAGTTTGTTGTTCGACCCAGTGAAAAAATAATGAAGCCGGACCCCACCGGGATTTACACAAGCCGGCCACCGTTTTAATCACTGTACCATCTGACTTTGTATATTCCCGCCAACTACTGGCAGCCAAAGCTTTTCCCCGAATGGACGTTTTCCAGAAGTTTATCGGATCGAGCGAGCTGGTTGGGATCGATTGGCGGATCACGTTTCCGGTTGATGCTGAAAGGGTCTCGTGCAGTGCAGACGACAGTTTTCCTCGTTGAAACGCGAAATTTGAAACACTGGATTTCTCCCTCTGGATCCAATCGGTGAATTCCTGCAGGTCTAAATATCTGGAGAGGCTGAGATGAAGCTTCAGGATTAATTAAAGTTCAACCAGTTAGTAAATGAAATACCAGGCTCATATTTAAAGGCTTATGAACAACCTGCACTGAGAGAAAAGATTTTTTCAGTGGCTAGGTTAAATCCGAAATAACCTCGAAAAGAAATTGAAACCACCTAGAATCAATTGATTCAACCTAGAAAAAAATAGGTCCAGGTTAAAGTAACATCGAAAAATATTAATACAACCTAGACCCATATAGAAACAACCTAACCCGTTATTACCCGCCCTATGACCACAACCTGGAATAAAAAAGTGTCAACCTAGACCAAATGTGAACTTCACATTAAATGTGAAGTTCACATTTGGTCTAGGTTTTTGAAGTTCAAATTTTGGTCTAGGTTGACATTGTGAAGACCTAGAAAATATATTACCTACCTTTGACTTTTAAGTGGGGTAACCTAGAATTGAATGATTTGACCTTCCATATAATTCCCCTCCATTAAAGTCTCGGTTGTACAACTGAAAACAACCGAGAGATTTAAAAGGCGAGATTGTTACTTTAGGTAACAACCCAGAAGAAAAAGTTAGACTTTCAGTCTCGGTTAAAACTACCGTAGTACCACAAATAGTTTTAGGTTTAAACAACAGTGATTGTAATTCATTCAATAAATTCCAGGTTGTTTCTACAGTACGCTAAGCGGCCGCGGAGAGCGCCACTGTAGGCGGTGGGCGTTAATTCTCGTTGTCTTGGCACCCCTGCTATTCAGCCGGTGGGGTTGAGGCCAAATCATTGTCAAATTCTAATCATCTAATTTCGGGCACTATGTGCACTCATATTATGACGTCACATTCAAATTTTCGTAGGTACTGAGTTGGAAACAGAGACAACCCAGAAAGATAGTTGAAGTTGATAGAAACAACCTGCAATGGAAGTGGAGCAAACCTAGAAAGAAAAGTGGACCACCTAGTAATTTATTAGGACCAACCTGAAAAGAATAGGAAGCTACCTAGAAATTTAACTGGTACAACAGGAATAGTAAATGAAACAACCTCGTAAATAAAGGGGAACAACCTAGAGAAAAAAGGGTTCTAGGTTAACGCGCCATGGCTGTAAATTGTTTGAGGTGGGGTGAGAACGTTTTTGTTTTAGGGTAAATCAACCGTCTATGAAAGTGAAAAACATTGAATACCAGGGTGAGACAACCAAGACATTAATGTTTTTAACCTAGACTGTAAATGGATGGAGGCGGCGGCACACACCGTGAACTTAACCTAGAACTAAAGTGTGGGGGTGGCGTATTTTAAATCTTGGTTGTTTGCATTTTTAGGAAGGTAACTTCACCAGTATTTTCAATCTAGGTTAAATTATATTCAACCTAGACTAAATTGTTCCACCCTAGAATGAAAACCAAAAAAAAATCTAGGTTGGCAGCATTTAACCTAGAAAAAAATCGAAAAATAACCTAGAATAGGCCCTTTTTTTCTCTCAGTGTGGTCATTAACGCAATTCACGATGTTATGTTGTGTTATAATAATGGCATTTTTAACGGCAACACTGAAAAGATGACGCAATCATCTCACTACTCCAACTCCCCATAACAACCAAAACATCCTTGAATAACACCTTCCGAAAAGCTGATAGAAGCTAAAAAAGATGAAATAAAATCTCTGGGCTTTTGACTTTTTTGGCCAAACCTTTTTATTTAATGACAACCAATTTTTTAACTAAAAATCGCAAATGTATAACTTTTTTAATGAATACGCGTCATTTCTTGTTCATACATAATTCAAATTATTGAGAAAAAATCAAACTTTCAAATTTGTAGTTTCGGAATTTTCAAAAAACTACAAATTTGAATATTTGTTTTGGATATTTAGTTTTGGAGTTTTTGATTCTAAAGGAGATAACAATTCTGGACTTATGAATTTTTAGTTTTGTAATTATATGGCAATTTAATGACTGAAAAAACCAAACAAACGTTAACTTTTTTTAAATGATTAACGTGTCTTTTTTTTTCATAAGTACATACATAATTCAAATAATTGAAAAAACTCAAATCTTTTCCTACTGTTCAATTTCGATTTCTCAGAGAACTCAACTTGCAAATTTTTAAAGATTTGGAATTTTCTGGTCAGCACTTTTTTAATAAAAATTAAATTTTTCAACTTAGGTACTTAGAAAAGTTAACTTTTTTTTATGACAACGCATCAAATTTGTTTTCAATTATATATATTTTTTAATTTATTTACTTACTGGCGTTTTTATTTTCTTTTTTTAAATTTTATTTTTTTCAAATTACAACCAAAACATCCCAAACTAACGGAACAGCCCATCCGAAGAGCTCATCGAAGGTAGAGGTGATAATAAAAACTTCTTACATTTGTCCTTTTTTCCATATAAAATTCAAAATTTTGAAAAATGACAAATCTTTTCAAAAAATTGAGTTTTTTGTTGAAAAAAACTCCAATTCAAACTTCTCAGTTGTTAGTTCTGTAGTTTTTTGGCTGACTCTTTTTTTTAATGAAACCTAATTTTGTTTAACTAATTTGAAAAAGGCTAAATTTATAACTTTTTCAACGACAACGTGTCAAAATGTTGCTTTCATACAAAATTCTAACTTTAAAAAAAAATTAATTGCTATTTTCAAAATTTTTTCATGAAAAAATCCACCAGGTTTTGCGACATGAGTCATTAAGTCATCGCAGACATAATCGTATCACTTCACTCGCTCCTCATAACAATCAAGACATGCCAAACTAACAGAACAGCCCGAAGAGCTCATCGAAGCTAGAGGTGACAATAAAAGACTTTTTTCAAAAATTCTAATTCAAACTTTTGAATTTTAAGTTTCGGAATGCTTTGGCCAGCTCTTTTTTTCTCACTTTTCCAATCACAACTAATTTTGTTGTTTAACAAATTTTCATTTTTTGGCCTACTTAGCTTCGGCAAATTTCTTGAAGATAACGATAGCTGCTGTGTAACGAGCGGAAAAGACAACAGTTGAAGAGCTGGTCGTCAAATCTCGACGTTTCACGTTGAATACGACGGTGAAAATAAAAACACGGAAAAAACGAGCCTCTCGGGTTGATTAATATTCTGAAACGGTTACGCGAAGAGCAGGTGTTGCTTGGAACCGGCAGACCACAGCCGAGTTACTACCGAAGTTACAGCTCTCGAGTTACAGCCCCCCGATGAATCAAAGACGTAAGGAACCCGCCGTCTGAAGAACCGGCGTTTTATCTCTGCGGAGGCCGCGGGGTGGAAACGTACGGAGAGGATTGCGGGCGGGTGATTTATTTGTTCCGTCTTCCCGCTTCGGTCCTACTCGACCCCCCCCCCCCCCCCACCATCAAGAGGGGATTTTCCCTCTCTGAAATTGCCTCGTTGTGTATTCAAGATCGGGTTGACTCCGCGGAGGTAGCTCAGGGACGCTAATTTATACATAAGCCTTGGAATTCCTTTCAGTCGGTGAACGATGGATGGGGGGGGGGGGGGGGGGGGGGCAGAATCCCAAATTGAAGGACTCCGAATGATAATCCGAAATGGGTCCAAATCATTTGGACGGATTCGTAGTTTCCGGTGAGCAAAAATCAATCAGCTGCGAAGGCTAACAGCAGAATACAAACGGCTTACTATAATAATAATAATTTTTAATGATAATAATAATAATACAATAATATTGTATTATTATGCGATTATTATTTTGCACTATATATTTCAGATACTTCTTTAGGGGCCGGTTTTTGAAACCATAGTTAACTCTGACGGCCGTAAAAGACGACTCTGATGGCTGTAAAACGGAAAAAGCGTTTTTTGAACCTTAGTTTCCGTTTTACGGGCCGCTATTTTTACGAAACGGTAACCACAGCAGGACCCTGGGGTCAAATTTTTACGGAGCCGTGACCACCGCTTTCATTGGTTGACGAGGAACAACTGACTGACGAGACGGCCCGCCGCGGACTCCGCGGCGCGGAGGGTGCGGAGTGGTAGAAAGAGATGGAGATAATTGTTTACTTTTTTCGCTCAAATAACGCTCAAAATAATGACATGTTGAAGGCAGAAGAAGCGGGAAATGTGAACTCCTTCCTCACAAATGAGTTGTCAAAACCCGCAATGACGAAAAAATTTCACCTAGGGAAAATATTCAAGGCGCCAAAATTTTAGCGGCGTGGTCAGCGGTCGGAACGCTGACTATGGTTCTAAAAACGCCGACAAAATAGCGGCTGTAAAATCGCGTTTGACGGTGGTCACCAAACCACTCGTTTGCGATGATTTGACTATGGTTTCAAAAACCGGCCCTAGAAGTGTTTTGTGTTGAAAAAAAAAAAAGGTCACCTGAGAATAGTTTTGCCAAAATTCAGTTTTTGCGGCGGAATTCACTCTGCTTTTAGGGGAAAGCGCTTAGTCAATAAAATTTTTTTTTTAAATTAATAAACTAGGTATTACATTGTTTTAAATTGTCTTGAAAAGTGTTTGGACGGATGGGGAGGTCCGTTTTTTTTGTTTTTTTTACAAATTGCTGAAATATTGCTACATTTTACCGCATTATTTGAAGAGTCCAGGGGAAAAACCCCGTCATTGATACAAAGCTGATTTTGAGAAAAATGAATTTTAAAGTTTACCAACTAACAGAAACTTCAGAAACTATTTTAAAAATACAAAAAATGTTTTATTTGAACCATCAACTATGCAGATTCACAATTTGTTTCCCGAATAACCATTTTTCAAACTATTAAATGATATTTTATACATAATTCTGAACTTATAATGCGAATTTTAACCCTCTTTTACTCCTAAACCAAACAATGGAGAGAATAAAGTATTTTTAAGAATGCAAAACGTATGTTAATATCCACAAAATACCAAAAAAATTGCTTTGTACAATTTGTACACTGTGTATTAGGTTTTACAAAAATTTACCAAAAAAAAAAAAAAAAAAACGGTTTTTACGAACGAAAACTACGATTCAAAAACGCTGCAAATTTTACTCAAGGGTTAATTATTCTTTGATATAGGTTACTTGTGCAAAAATTATTCCTGTGTCAATGGAAAAAAATTTGGAAAAAAAATGTTTTTTGGATTTTTTTTACTCGAAAAATATTTAACCTCCTGGGATCCTTCAAAAATCCCATTTTTAGCACCATGAAAGCCCTATAGATCGCCACAGTGAAATCGGATCGTTCCGGGACTTCGAAAACGACACCCAACTCGACCCCATAGCTAAAAGCCTTCAAAAACCCCTCTCATAGCCCCATTTTAGCCCCATAGCGCCCCACGGGTTTGGGCGATCGGACTGAAAACCTTGCGGGCACAACTAGATGGTAAACTGAGTATTTTGTCAAAATTTCAGATTTAAAAAAAATTCCTATTGCCCAAAACGGCAACACACAAGATGATGAGATAAGGAGGGGCGCACGCCGCAGCGTTGGTTGGGGCCTTTTAAACTGCAATGACGGGGTTCTTCCCTGCACGCGCTGTCGATGACGGGGGTTTTCCCCAGTACTGCTAATATTCAACCCAGTATTTCGCTGAGATGACGTGGTTATTCTCCAAAACCGAGGGCTTCGTCGGATTCTACGCCTCAAAATCCTTTAGAAACCACTTCGTACCTGATTCACCCCAAAATGTCGATGACGGGGTTTTTCCCCTGGACTCTTCATTTAGTAGTCATTTCTTATCCACGGGCTTACCGCACATTCTTACAGTTTTCTACATTTTTTAGATTGTCACGTTTTAAAGTATATTTTACAGTGTTTATTCCGTATCTACGGAATTGATACCTATACAGATTTCTGGCATTTCAAAAATTGCTACATTCGATTTATTTCTTATCTACGGATTTACCGCCAATTTGTACAGTTTTCTATATTTTTCCAATTGTCGTGTTTCTCAGTAGGCTCTATTCTACAGTATTTCTTCCATATCTACGGAATCACCACGCATTTTTACATTTTTCTGCATATTTTTAAAATTTGCTACATTTTACAGTATTTATTTTTTATCTATGGATTTACCGCGCATTTTTTACAGTTGCTATGCGATTTTTAAATCCTTTTTACTGTAATATAAAGGTTTTTTTCTCCCACTTAGAAGATTTTGACGATTAGCATAACATGCATATCATATCAACACTGCCTGCTTCACGTTTTCCTATTCCTTTTTTTTCGCAAGATCGTCCCGCTCAGCTCCCCCCCCCCCCCCCCCCCTTAATCCCCTCGCTAAGTTGCTCGCCTTTTCTCGCTAAATTTGGGCGCTTTCGTCCTCTTCATTAAGCCAGTAGGTGGATAACATTGACGTCAGGGACCCGAATAAACCTACATCTGGTCTGTGGAAGTGGGGTTGGGGTGGGGGGGGGGGGGGGGGAAGCACGTCGAGAGATCGTTCCCCACTTAATTCGTCTTGTTTGACTACGCAAAACGTCTCCAGCTTAGAAGCGAAAAGGACGACTGGAGACTCACCTGAGGATAAGTGAGGCTAAGTGGAAACGGGGGCGGGTTAACATTATAAAGGGGTTGTCTTCTGTCAGTGAAGCCTTTCGCCTTGAATAGCTCCCTTGTTATATATTCATTATCCCTCTTCAAAATCTCATTTTCCAAAACCCTCCTCCCCCCCCCCCCCCCACGTGACGGAAATCTACGCGAGAAGCGACCTCCCGAAATAAACTCCCCCCCCCCCCCCCCCCAGTACAGCCGGTCGGCCCCCGCAGCGGCCTGCCTTCCCGTCAACAGAGGTACACCTTTCAAAATGAACGCCAACTCCCCCTTTCATAACGTCCCCTTTAATCCTCTCGACTCCCCCTTCCGCCCCCCAAACCTCCTTCAACACCTTTTTTCCGCTCTCCGATAACTTCCCGCCCTTTCCAAGTTAGCCGCCCACTTCCTGTTCCCTAAAATCTCGGAAGTTAACTTCCGAGATTTTAGGGAACAGGAAGCGCGGCCGTTCTCCGCCTCCCTACCAGTCTACTTGGCTCTCAGGGTATACCTACTTGTGGGTATAATTCTACGTTAGGGTAGATTTACAACCCTTAAAATGTATGTTACGGCGCCGTATTAGTGATGCAAAATCGGTAGGTAGCCAACAATCGATTTTCCATCGAAGGCTCAATCGATTGCGCTAATTAATCGGAAATTTCGGTCGGAGGGGGGGGGGGGGGGGGGGGGGGAGGGCAAAGAGGTCATTTTGCCCCGGGCCCAGATGTTACATGGGGCCCCAGTGGGATCTGGAAAAATAAGAAAAAAGGGTGAATGGGGGGGGGGGGGGGGGGAAGAAAAAATTGCTGAGTTGTCACTTGGCAGTCAACGTAGTCTTCCGTGTGATTGGGCCTTGTAAAACTCAAGCAATGTGAATCACAATTAACCCTGTGAATCACAACATGATGAGGAGAGGGGCGGCGGCAAAGCGGTATGAAGGATGGAGCATCGAAAGGAAAACATCGATGTTCACTATTATTCGTACCATCGCTTACATGGGGGCTCTATGCTCTCTTTGCCCCAGGCCTGCTTTTTCTCTCGGCGGCCCTACGAACGTTGTCCCCCCTGATTATACGAATGGTCCCATTATCCACCGTTTCGACATGTCGACTGCAGTTTCCCCTAGTAATAAGTAAAGAGTTCGGCGTTTCTTCCATTTTCCATTTACACCCGGGGGGGGAGTTCACTTGGTAGTTTGCTCTTTTCGAAAAGTCCCCGATAACAGCTTCCCAACTTCATATTGATGTATCGTAGCAAAAGTTGGAAACGTTTTAGGGGGGGGGGGGGGGGGGGGAGTAGTTTCGGAGTAATTTGTCTCTAGTGAGACCTTGAAACTCTTGGGACCAAACAAACAAATACATTCAAGAGAGGATGGAAATATCGTCGATGTCTGTGGAAATGCCGGAGGAGGATCGAGTTCGAGAGCTGGGCCTGCTAAATTAGGGTACGGTAGAAACTGGCTTCTGTTCCCTCGAAACTAGTTTCTGCCAACTAGAAAAACGGGTTTTGCTTCCTTGAAACCAGTTTCTGCCGGAAGCAACACGATTCCGAGTGTGAACAGGGAAATCAGAGGAACAGTATCAAATGGAAAAACACTGCCAATTTTTACACAAGGGTTAATAATTAACGAAATTAATATTAATTAAATAATTAAAAGAATAATTATTATTCTTTGTTATAAATGATCCAAAAATTAATTCTATGTACCTATCGATAAAAAAAAGAAGTTTATTTAGTTATGTAGGTAGGGTAAAGCCCCGTACCTCGCCCCACTTTTCAGATTTTCCTCTCTTGGGAGACCCCTAGGGCTCTGATCGAATCGTTTTTTTTACAGATCGCTAGGGAAATAAGTTGTCTACAAGAGCCAGGTGTTGAAATGGGTTATTTCAAGTTGTCGAGTTTTCTAGAGCTAAATTTCTAAAACCCTCCAAAGTGGGGCCAGGTACGAACATAGTACCTACCTCGCCCCGGATAGGGTCGTACCTTGCTCCACCATCCCTATTTCTCGAAATTGAGCGCTCAGAAGTATGGAAAATGAATCAAATACGTTTATTTTATATTGAATATAAACTTTAATGCATTAAACAAATTATAATTAGAAAAACATGGCTAGGAATTGGTTGGTAACCACAACTGTATCACAAAATCCTAGAATTATTGTCAAGGACGAATACTTTTCTTGTTAAGCTTAAATTTGTAAAATTTAAAATTGACTGAAGTTCATAGTGAACAAAAAAATTATAATTAGAAAAATATGGCTAGGAATTGGTTGGTAACCACAACGGTATGACAAAATCCTAAGGGCGAGGTACGCACAAGGAGGTGGGGCAAGGTACGTACATACACACCAATTTTGAAAAACGATCATGACACCCACAGATCCTATTTTTTTTCAAAAACTTTTTTTCCAGTGCTTAACAGACATATTGGACAACACATTAAACAAACAATTGTACGGAAATACGACTTAACTCAGCCCTGGGACGATCAAATGTACAATCTCCACGATCCCAAACTGGCACCTCAAAAACGTTTTAACCTTCTCCTAAGATAACAGTGCTAGATATCACAAAAAAGTTCACAGCCAATTCAACCATTTTCAGAGAGCTACCGAATCAGTGGCTCAAAGTTGTTATATCCTTTCTCTACCTAGGTAATATCACTGGTGGGGCGAGGTAGGAGCATGGGCGAGGTACGGGGCTTTACCCTACTTTTTTTTTTAATTTTCTTGTCAAGTATGTGGACAGATGTGGGATCCCGAAAATGGATTTGCGTCCCAAATTACTCGAAAAACGGTCCTCATTCGACCTCCTGGCATCTTTCAAAAGTCCAATTTTTAGCCCCACGGTGAAATCGGATCGTTCTGGGACCCCCGAAAATGTGTTATACGTCCAAAAATACTTCAAAAACGACACCCCGCTCGATATCATAGCAGAAACCCATAAGCAAACCCTAGGGGTTTGAGCGATCAGGCTGAAAACCTTGCGGGCAAAATTTCAGATTTCAAAGTCAAAGTCAAAAGTTGTTTATTTTCTCCACTAGCTTCGATGAGCTTTTTGGGTGGGTTGTTCTGTTAGTTTGATTGGGATGGGATGTCTTGGTTGTTATGAGGAGTGAGAGTAGTGATACGATTATGTCTGAGATGTCTTCTTTTGATTCTTGTCGCAAAACCTGGTGGATCTGTGATTGCCGCGACGCATGGATTCATGTTTCCTTCGGCCTTCTCCACCAGTTTTGTGTATTGTGTAGTGATGGTATCTTGAATTGTGGATAGTTGTAGGTCTTCCCGGAGCACGTCGTTTCTCAAGTACCAGATTAAAAAAAAATTCCTACCGCCTCCTACTGCCAACTCCCAATTGTTTTCTCTATTTCGCCGATAACCGCTAAACAACTTTTTTTTTTCGAGGTTTTTGACGGAGACAAATCGTGTAGAGAGAAAGGATGGCAATGAAGGTGACCTCTCTGCTTCGTCAGACGAAGCAGAGAGGTCACCTTCATTGCCATCCTTTCTCTTGGATCAGCAACTCTGCACCATCTGGCAGTTCCCAATCTCGTTCGAGATAGTGAAATCGTGTAGAGAATGAAACTTACAACAATTTTGGTATTCATAATGTTTTCTGTAGGACCAATACTTCCCGAGATACATTCGGTTCAAGTTTCAAAATTAGGGAAATTATTAAATAAGTACTATACTTAGTAGTCTACTGCAAATTTTGCAAGACGTCAGTTTCTGGCCAGTTACTTTTGAATGTCTACTATTGCGTGAGGCTGCGGTTGCCAGCGTGCGTTGAAGAAATAGGCTAAAGCCAGCCACCCCCCAACCATATCCCACCTGGCCTCAGACCCTTTCCTCGTGTTCGAAGCCAATATAGAAGATATACGACGGGTTAACGTCAATGAGAGGAAGTGGCAACATTGGCAAAAGGGCCCTTTCACCATCCGCTCAGAATCATGAAAAATGGCCTCCTCTCCCTCAAAACCGGTTTCTGCCAATTAAAATACGGCTTCTGCTCCCCCAAACGTGTTTTTATCATCTACTGATTTTGGATGAGACAGACCTCCATAAATCAAACCTCCGAAATTCTTTGAAAATGACGCCGCACTCTCAAAAGTAACAGGCCAGAAACCGATGTCTAGCAAATAATAATTAACTATTGCATGCGGCAATGGTTAAAAGCGTGCGTTGAAGAGATAAGCATTGGCCCTCCATAACTGTAACTGGGGGGCCACCCCTAATGGCTAAGCCAGCCACCCCTGATCATATCCCACCTGGCCTCAGACCTCTTCCTCGTCCTGCAATTACAATATAGCAGATATACTTATTACGCTCCAAGGATGAGGAGCGTCAATGAGAGGACGTGGCAACGTTGGCAAAAAGGGCCCTTTCACCAGCCGCTCGGAATTGTTAAAAAATGGTCTCCGCTCCCTCAAAACCAATTTCTATCATTACAGAGTTCCTAAAGAAACATCCGAGATACGTCGACCGTTAATTTTCATCGCCGTAAGGGATTTGTCTAGGGAGAATCAAAGAAAAGCTAACTTCACATAACACGTAACAGAGATACCTACGGTGTTATCAAAAGTCACGCCAAATTTAAAGTGCCGCTATTTACGTTATATTGCTCGAAATTAACGGCGTAAGCTTCATCGCCGTAACTTTACGGCAATAACGGTCGACGTTAGGCATAAGGACGTAAGTAATAGCCGTTATTTCTGCGCATGAGCCAAATCTCGAGTTAAGTCGACTGTAACTCATCGTCGTTGGGCAAAAAGTGGCTTTAGGAACTCTCTATTGACGATCTACTGATTTTGGATGAGACGAACCGCCATAAATCGAACGAGCAAAATTATTTTAAAACGACGACATATTCTTCTTCTTACTCCTAAACCCTGAAAAATCTTCTCTGCCCCTAGCTAAAGAAAATGGCCCTAAATTTCGAACAATTTTACTAGTTCTTGTCGTCGGATAGCGAATAACTCCACTTAGGTATATGTGAAGCGTTTCAACATACTGAAAGTTGGAAGTTCGGTAAGCCCTACAAATCCCACCAGCTCTGCAGAGCTTTCTAGAAAACTTGTAATCCCCTCCTTACTTTGAGTCTCGTGTTAGACTTCGAGGTTCGTGTCTGCACTGTTGGGAAAAGGGACTAGTTAGGAGTTAGGGTGGGGGAGGTCCAACCGCAGAACAGTGAATGAGGAGCCAATTGAGCAGAGAGGTGAGTGATGAGCAAATTCGGCAGAGCAGTGAATGAGGAGCCGATTCCGAAGAAAACCGAAGAAATACTGGTTGGATTCCGAGTGCGAAGTCGCCCTTCATCAAAGGAATGAAGCCAGATTGAAGAAAGGGCTTCTTGAAAAGGTCAGAATTCAGCATTTCTGACAACATATTCGGATTCAGCACCCTTTAAAACCCATAAACCCCAATTTTTAGTTCGAAAATCCGTATAGGTACGTGGTGAGCTGTTTTCGAAATGTTAGAGATTTTGAAATGAACGCCGGGCATATTTGACGTCACATCTCGCCAGGCTGGGCGTCGAGTAGTTGGGCACTGAGCCGCCAGAGCGCTAAATAATAAATCTGAACAGAATCGGAATAAAAACACTCGGCTCGGGTCGATTTTTGAATAACCTTCTTTGATAATAACCTCGATGCTCAATTTTCGAATGACCTTCTATAATGATTAACCCGGTTTTCGATTTTTGGGGTCGACTTTTCGAGTAGTAAAGTTGGCTGACTTGCGTAGATGAGAGAGAGAGAGAGAGGGATCTCCCGGCCAATCAAAAGACGACGAAGCAGCCCACGTCATGTACCCTCTCCAGACCTCGGAATTCAAATAGGTACCTATCATATTTTTCCTAAAGCCCTATAAATAATTGAAACGGGTTTTCTGCAATATGGACCCGTTTTCGTAACTTTTGAAGCACGACTTTTGCAGGAAAAACGTTTTAAAAATCATTAAAGGAGCTCATTGAGGAAAATTTTGTACCGCCATGAAAACCTGGAACTTTTTGAATCCACGTAACCCCCATTTTCTATTTCAATGTTATTACCTGTAATTTATATTGAGAGCTTTGACGCGTCAAATCCCCGCGGGGTTTCAATAATATTATTTGAATGCCTATTTTGAGAATTTGTCAATTTGTCCTCGATGATATTCACTGACCGCCACTGGTTGACGGTTGCAAACTCGCAAATTGCGTCTCTTCGGGGATTTTTTTTTTTTTTTTTTTTTTTTTTTTTTTGCATCGCTTTTGAAGAGGTCGAAAAAATGCATGGAATTCGTTAGGGCTTTTGCGTTGTTTGTGGCGTCTAAAAAAAAAAAAAAAAAAACGCCGAAAAGCCCGGTTGAGAGAGGGAATTGAACCCTTTTTGAAACCCCTCCCGGGGATTAGCATGTGGAGTCGGGAATATTCCCTGTGATCTCGTTGATTCCCCCATTAAGGATTCGTTAGATGGGGCGTGGAAAATAAACAGCGTTAGCAGCCTCTACTACTGCAGCCTGTAGGTGCTACTCAGACGAATGTCCGAAGCGTTTGGTTCGTGCACGATGCATCGTGAAATTTGTCAACCAGCATGAGCTTCACAATCTAAAAATGTGAAAACCATAAAATCTAAATACATTTTGTTTTGGCCACAGTCGATCATCAATCATGAACTGGGTTCGCATTGTAATTCCGAAAATTCCGAACCGTTCAGCGCATGCGCAGTAGAGCCTTTTGCAAGGGTCGAGGGTGGGGGTACATCGGCTTCCAGGAATTAAACACTCAAGTTCTGATGCTCTGCAAGCGCAGAACTCGTTCCGAATAAGCCTTTTGCCGAATGGATTTTCGCGTCGCGGTGACGCTAACGTTTAGGTTATCGTGTGAGAAGGTTATGCGACTTACGGTTTTTGTTTACTTGGAATTCCTGTTGAATACAGTCTTCCAAATCGTTTACTCCTCATCCAAATACCCTCTTGTCTAGTTTCGTGAATAATTTTTCGAATCAGCCGTTATCACTACCTCAAAAAATGTCTCGGGGAAAAAGTTTTGCTGTTTTGGAATCTGCAACAGCTCCTGGATATGACCCAACAACCAAGTTCTACAGATTCCCTCAACCATGTTTATTACTGCGGAATTCTCACTTGGACTAATTCGGTAGAATCCCTACATGTGAGTAAGTGCAATCTTAATGTGAACAGTGCAAAATCGTTCAAAGGTGGATGGTTCTTTGCAGAAGAAAAGATGACAGGTAGGCTCCTAACTACAATGTTGTTGTGGGTACGCAAATGTAAGCTTCGGTGGGTACTCACTTCCATAAAGAATAATTCTACGTTGTAAAGTAACTATTACGTTGTGTGTTTGTAAAATCGTAAAATCTTCGTTCTTCAGTGTCTGATTAGCAGGCCATACACGGGCCGGTTTTTTTTAGAAGTCTGACCCGCAGTCCCGGTGCGCGGGTTTTCTGACCGTCCTGGCGCACGGGTTTCTCGTCCGTCGTTGGACACTAATGGATACTCCCTGTAGTCAGGGAAACCCCTTAGTTTTTACAGCACGCCAGGGGCGCGGGTTTCCGGACTGTCGTCGGCCACTGAAAAACTCGTTTGTGAGTGTGCAATCTCATGCCAAAGTTGATAGCCAAACCGGCGGCCAAACCAGGTCCCACATGCCAGAGACCAAGGCGACGCGCCGCGAGAAGAATACACTTGATCATCACTCATGAGTGGATTGAATCATCGAAAATATTCGTTCTCAAAAATCGATCGATGGAAAATCAATCGATCTTCCTTTTAAATTGCACACAAATTTTGCATGCAAATTTTACACAAGGGTTTATTATTCTTTGATATAGGTTACAAGTCCGAATATTAATTCTGTCAACAAAAATTTTTTAAATTTTTTTTTTGTCAACTTTTTTTTCAAAACAATTTTTTTTTTAATTGGAAAATATTTGACTTGATTTTTCAAAAATCCCATTTGTAGCCCCATGAAAGCGCTATAGATCTCCACAGTGAAATTTGATCGTTCCGGGATCCCAAAAAATGGATTCTAAGTTCAAAAATACTTCGAAAACGACACCTAACTGATTCCATAGTCGGAAGCCTTCAAAAAGCCTGATCCGTAGCCCCTTTTTCACCCCATAACGCATTACTGGTTTGTGCGATCGGGCTGAAAACCTTGCGGGCACAACTAGATGGTAAACCAAGTATACTGTCAAAATTTCAGATTTAAAAAAAATTCCTACTGCCTAAAACGGCTCGGATGGACATTTCAGTTTTGGAATCTAGACCTCTTGAAACGGATAATGTCAAATTTTTCCTAATAATGTCGGATTTTCCTCTGTATCCTACCCCATCACTTGACCTAGGTATTATTCAAACGGGCGAACGAAGCGACAACCCCCCCTTCTGTCTGAGTGCTAGTCTAAACCACTACCTAATTCCAAACCAGCAGAAACCTTCTCAGCGAGAGCACTGAGTTGTCACTCACCACTCAGTTTGGTAGTCTGGCGCCTGCTTCATCGCTGGCCCAGTTCAAGACCGGCTTAAGTGCAAATTTTTCGTTTTTCGGTTTTTGAGCCAGTCTTACTCAATTTTTCGTGCTCTTTCTAATGGTGTAATCGGTTTTTTTCTAACTTTACCCAATCGCCGTCAGAGCGCACTTGCGACGTTCCACACTGAACGCAATCTGTCTGGAGCCCAATGCAATAGTGGCTGAAGTTCAGTTTCGCGTTGACCTTCGAGAGGAAAGTTGTGTTTTTACGTGAAAGACTGTCTCAACAGCATTCCACTGCCCATACTCCCGCGTAAGACCGTCGCATATGTCGCATAATTTTACGTTATTTTCTCAAAACTTCTCTTATTAAAACAATTCCCAAATGGATTTATAATTATTATGCAAATATTATTAAATGATAGCGACTTATTTGTAAAATTTACTGTAAATTTTACAAATAAGTCGCTCTTGCACGGTCTCAATTTTCAGAATAGCTCAACATTTTCAGGACAATACTGTCTCATCTACTAATTAACTCTTTAATTAACAGACGAAAAAATCTCAAATTTGCAGGTAAGTATACCAAGACCATACTGAGTTAGTGGTCAAAGTTTCAAGGCGATGGCTGCATTAGCTCCAGAGATATTCAACATTGAATTCACAGTGCTTTTTTAAACGCTCTTCCTGAAAAATTTGTGAATTTGCACTTGAGCCGGTCTTGAACTGGGCCAGCGACATCACCTTCATCGAGTTTCACTTTTTTCAAGGGTATCTGCACAGCCATGACCCTTACCCACCACAGTCACTAAGCAAAAAAGCCGATTGTAGAGTCTGCGCCAAATCAAAAAACTTCCGTAAACACATTGACAATAGGGAGGGGTCAAAACAGTCAATCGTATAACCTTGCGCTTGAGGTTATACCAGTCGCGGTTACACCTCCCCGTCCGCCATTCGGCAAAAGATCAGATAGATTCGGATAGTTCGGAATCGATTCTGGAAGTGGATTTTTTTTTTTTTTTTTTTTTTTCCCAGAACTTCCCGAACTGAAGGGGGCAATTGTTTGCGGCCTAGCTTATCTTTAGGGATTTTGAACGGTTTTCGGGCATTGTGGTATTTCACACGCCATACTTGGCGTCACTGGGGGGTTATCAGTTGTTTATCAGTGTTTCACTAGATCTTCTTTTCAGAACTGAAATCTTCTGAATCTGAATCTTCGCATGAACCAGTTTTTTTAATTTTTTTATTTTATTAAATAAAAAGAAATTTTCTTTTTCATCTTCGTGGGGGATCTGGTGGATCCGAGTTTGAGGTTCGCACCTTCGCCAAATTTCTGACGTTTTTCAGTTTCCAGCATTTATCTCAAAAACAGTATGTTTTAGCGGAAAGATTACTATGTAGGTACAAAATTTAAATAGGGAAAATTTCCTATGAGAATATATCATCTCGTTTCTATAGGAAGACCAATGGAGCGCTCTGAAGGTGACTTTTTTTTTTTTTTTTTTTTTTTTTTTTTGCTTCCGTTGCTCATCTATGCCGTTGAGTCGTAAAATGCCTGAAAAGTGTTTTTCAATAAATAACTGATGTGCCTGGGTCATCATAGTTGATTGGATAATCGTCAGTGAGGTCTACTATGCCGAACCTCTTCTTCCACTGGGTCGCACCTGGACTGGTCTATCTGCCTGTAACCTTCCTCTTGCCACTTCTTGAATTGTTTTTCTCTTCTTTGTTCCAGCTGGTGATGGGCAATTTGATTCTGGTGTTGGCCACGAATTTCGCCGGCGTGTTGACTCATTTCCCGAGCGAAGTCGCCAAAAGGGAAGCGTTTTTGGAAACGAGGCGGTGCGTTGGAGCGAGACTGACGACTCAGGGGCAGAACCAACAACAGGTACAGTGCACAACTCTGCCAAACGCATCAATTTAATAAAAAAACAACCCGCAACACTTTCGCGCGTAGCTGCTACATCAAACTCTCGTAGCTAACGAGATTAACAACTTTGAAACTTTGTCCGAGAAAAGCCCCATCACGTGCAACCACTCTGGCGTCCCTGGCAACGGCTGTTAACCCTTTTTCAGTAGATTCCCGCCAATCTGGACGTTACCGCAAACAAAAAAGTTTTATTTAAACGGATTCACCGAAACATTCCCAACAGGAAAACCCTGTGAGGTGTTTTTCATTCGTTTGCGTCCAGAGCTCAGCAAATATTAGCGGACGGGCTACGTGAGGGTCTGGACTTTCCCATTCGACTGGGAATACAAGCTGTATATTGGGACACCAACCAACGGACAATATTATAATTTACAAAATATATATGAAGAAGGGGGCCCGACGAACCAACCGAAATCCCCCTCGCACGCTCTAGGTATACTTGCCGCCCTCATTCGCCGACGCTTCGCGGACAAACCCGAATCGCAGAGCCAATCAGCAGGCTCGGCCTGGGTATAAAAGGGGGTGGAAATCGCCTCCAAATTCGCTCTCGTTTTCACTTTGACACCGCAAGGTTGGTCCGTCACTCTCGCACTCGCTCTGTACAAAAAACGTTGTGTTTTAATTTTTAAATTCGAGTCCCTCACAATTTGATAGTCAGTCATTGTGGGTCCTCTCCTTCGTTTGGGTCCTTATATCAAGTGTATCCTGAACTGGCGTCCTTGATAAGTGCATCCCGTAAGGAAGTGTATTCAAATGACTCCCTACGAACGTCATGCTGCAGGTTGCAAGTAATCTGCCACACTTTTGGCACTACACTGTACATTCTCTATCTCCTCTCAAAACTGAAGGCCGTGCTGGTCGGTTTATGACTGAGATGTTTGCAAGGCAGCAGCCTCCTACAGAGTGCTTCCAGGTTTAGCCATTGCACTCCCAGGCGCCAAGAAAGGGACTACTGCACTCCCGATACCACAACAATCCCCAAATGGAAACTAACTAGTACCACATTATTCCTCGATTTGCATCTTCTCGACTCTGCTCGTTCCAAGCTACTTACGGATTTCCAAGACATGCCAGTATGTTGCGAAGCTGGATAAGGGTTTCCGGGGTTTCCCAAGATAATACCGAGATTTTCAGACCTGTCAAAGACTTTCTAAGATGGCCCCGAGCATTCCAGTCCTGTCCCAGGCTTGCCAAGATGGTCGCCAATCTTTCCAGACCTGTCCCAGGCTTGCGAAGTTGGTGGCAAGCAGGGGACGAATTGAGAACATGAGGAACATCCAGGGATGGGTTGCCTTAACTGGGACAGATCGGACGAAAATGTTAATGGGGGATGGGTCGCCATGATTTTTCAATGGCAGGGATGGACCCCCGGTTCCCTCGTAACTCATTGCTTTTATACTATCTATCAGAGATAAAGTTATGATACCTTGTTTCATAAGGCTTGGCCAGCATCCAGGATCACCTTGAGCTGCTGAATTCATGATGGGCCTTAAGTGCACACTCCTTAGTGAAGTGTAGCAGTTGCGCTGGCCAGTGTCGAAGGTCCTTGGCTGGGACCATTCTTGATTGCCTGCGGAGTGTCCAATCAATCCAGACTTCGGTGCCCTCAAAAGGTTATGTGCTCTAATTTTTAATTTGTGCCTTGGCACGTCGCTTGCGTCGTCCGGCATCGACCGACGAAGAGTTCGTTCAGGTCTTGGCCTTTTTCCACGCCGAGTCAGCGTCTGCTGTTTTTTCTCACAGCAAAGGGTTCGTTTGAATTCCCCGCTATTTCGTATTCAACCATCTCTCAAATTGTATTCTCTCCAACGAGTTCCTAACCGCATTCCGAGGAAATTTCCTCCCCACCGATATTGGCTTTGAAGCAGAAATCATAAGCCTCTGAACTAACAAAAAAGTAAACACCAACTCAGTGTATAGCAAGAAGTTTTCGAGGTTTTAATGAAACTGCTCGCAACTTCTCTCCCCCCCCCCCCCTTTTCTTTGTAACACAAAAACCTTCACTTCGCCAACTTGTAATGAGAAATCTGAGCGGGTTTGTGCCTGTTGAAAACTGTTCGTAAAGATGGTGAGGGGAGCGCTTAGGTGTGAATGGAGAATTTTGGTGAATAGAGGGCAATATGGGACAGGGCAAAAGGCGCAATACGTGCCTTTGAGAAGTAGCTACTACCAAGAATCTTATACAGTAATAATTACTTTAATTTAATAATTACTTTATTTAATTATTAAACTGTTGCTATATTCAGTCGAGAAGTAAGAGGAGAAAACTGGGGCGATTTTCTTTTGAAAAAAGGGGGGATCTACACTTCAAGGAGATAATATCGACGCATGAGTAAGTTAGTCATTTCAAGCGAACTACTGTGAAAAAGTTCTGGAAGCTTTTCAAGCCAAATTTTGTTGCTCCTCAAACAGTTTTATAGCTGGACGAACCGGTTTTTCAGCACTTATACTACAAACTTACTTCAAACTGATGTATACCTCGATAAACCAGTTTTATAGCTCGACGAACCAGTGATGTTGCCCCTCAAACAGATTTCTAGCTCTTCAAACCGGTTATATTGCCCCTCAAACAGATTTATAGTTCTTCAAAGCCGTTATGTTGCCCCTCAAACAGATTTCTAGCTCTTCAAACCTGCTATGTTGCCCCTCAAACAGATTTCTAGCTCTTCAAACCGGTTATGTTGCCCCTCAAACAGATTTCTAGCTCTTCAAGCTGGTTTTGTTGCCGCTCAAACTGGGTCATCTAATGCACCAAGTTTGAAAACATGACTGTGGGAATGGACCCTGACGCAGACACTCGCGTTGGTTGAGACTGGTTTGTGAATTGAACTTTTTTTTAACAATTAATCTTCGCCGAACGTGTTCCATGAATGATTTCAAGTCGCTCACAAAAGGTCCTCCCTTTGGGACACTCCCAATTATTCGAAGCGGTCAATTACATGGTGGGAATTAAACGGGATTTGAGCTTCGGTTAAAATGACGAATGTCGTTGAAAGGGAATGAGGGAAGGGAGGGCCCTCGAGGCAATTTGGCCATCACATTTTCTTTTTAACCGCAACACCCTCTCATTTTGTGTCTGGCCTCAAAAACCAATCAAGGGAATCGATTCCGGTGGTCTGCTACCGCGCGCAGCACGGGGTGAGTAAGCCACGATTTCAGGGGTCATTTTGAAATGAATTTTAAGAGGCAGCTGCAATAGACGGTGGAAGCAGGCATCAGGTGGGAACCAGGGGACGCTACCGGTTGGCTCTGCTACGAAAAGAGCGGGGAAGGGGAGACTTTCCAGGGCTGGAGCAACTGCTCCTGCAGGGCCCGAGGGGACAAATTTTGGGTTGGTGCTCGACCAGCTGTCGTCCCAACTGCGTCCAGTATTGCCTCCAAGGAGCGGCAGGCTACGAAGACACGAAATGCCGTGTATTTAGACGGGAATGGAGACATACCTGCTAGTCCTCGCGTCTGGGAAAATCTCAGCATTCAGACAAGCCTTGCCTTGCAAATGCAGTTCCGAAGCGCAAGCTGATCCAGGCCACCGCCTCATGCCCGCTAGCCGGCTTTCGCCATTCGGTATAGGTTAGCTGGGAAGTCACCATCACTGCTCAGTAACTGATGTTTGGGCACCATTGAGCCACAGATGGGAAGATTTCAAAGATGAGTCAGTGGACTTGGCGCCCCACTGCCACCAGCCTACAAGCATGGCTGAAAAAACTTTGAAATCGACTCGAGAACTCTTGCCTAATGCCCTTAATAAGCCTCTAATTTGAAGCCCCACAGAGCACCGCAGACTAGTCAGATGGGCCTGAGATCCCATTGAATCGATACTACGCCTGAAAACACTTTGACGACACGCCACTCGACCTCCTGCCTGACGCACTTAAATATCCCCTTTTGTAGCCTCATAGAAGCCCCACAGGGCACCGAAGTCTATTCTGACTGGCCTGACATCCAAATAAGTCTATTTTACGTCTGAAAACACTTGGAAAACGACTCTTCACTCGACTCCAATGTATCTAAAAAAGCCCAATTTGGTGTTTGTTTGCCGTGTAGAACTCATTGAGCTCCTCTTCTATTGGCAGCATTAGACTGCAACAGTTGCAGTTAGTTACTAATGCAAATACGTTATGACAGGTTTTAACGGGATTATCTTGACCTCTTCGATCAGTACGAAACCCATTTCACCGAGCCTCCCGTATATTGATAGTTGATTTACGCTGATGACCCTCCTGCCGAAGCTACCCACGCGCGGGGTTTTATCTTCTTGATACTCGACACCCCATAAAGGGATCTCACTCCAAAACCTGTTCCTGATGCCGGCGGTAACCCTGACGGGGAGGTTATACGGCCCCGAAACGGGAAATTCCGTGTCCCTCCGTTGAATGTTTAATAAAGCGATCCATCACGCAGTGACGCCCATCGTGTCCCCCTTGCTGTGTCTACCATGTGATTAATTTCCTGTGGGTAGTATAAACACAGTCACCTGCTCACTCTCGTATGTGTGTATTTGTTTGTTTCCTGCCCATTAATGAATAGTTTATTCTGAGATCCGTTTGGGCCTGCCGCATATGGCTCACCTGCCTGGATCCAACACTTCTGTTGCTGCCATTAGAAGACCTTAAAATAAAACGCTGCAGCAAACAGCAGTTCATGAGTTAAAAAATAAAAATAAAGTGTACCTACAAAAATTAACTTAACGTCAGTAAAAAAATTATCTAAGTTTTGAACATTTACAGTCGTATAGTAAAATGTACAGTTTGGACAGATTTGGGACCCTGAAAATTGGATCATGCCTCCAAAATTACTCGGAAAACGTCACTTCCACAGACGAAAGTCCTGTTTGTAACCCCCTATTACTAGAAGTCCTATTGAAGCCCCCCCCCCCCCCCCCCCCCGCTTCAAAGGTGAAATGGACTGGGGCCCACCAGGCTAAAAAGCCAGCCAACCCCCAACCGTATCGTACCTGACCTCGGACCCCTTCTACTCGCTTTTTGATGATGAATAGTTTTTTTTTTTTTTTTTTTTTTTTTTTAAGAAATACAGGATAAAAGTGCAAGGATTCATTTGGAAGGTGATATTTCCCTTCGCTAGCTCCAATTTTCCATTCTCCCCGTCCTCCTACTCTGGCTGCTGCTCCAGTGCGGTAGAAATTCTACGTTCAAAAATGCTTCGAAAACGCCTGTTCAGCACCACAGAGCCCTGCGGATTTGCACAATCGAGCTGAAAATCTTGCGGGCGGAACTCGATGAAGGATCGAGTATTTTTTCAAAAATTCAGATTAAAAAAAAAAAAAAAATCCCTACTTTGCTAAAATAGACTAAAATCGACTTTGCCGAAATCTGGCTTTGCAGAAAAAACTAATCACGTTTACACATTCCTATGTTGAGCTTTGATTTCATCAATGACGGTCCATTGGAAATCTTCTTCCTCTATAAATTAGAGTAAAATGCTAAGAGAAACTTTACAAAAGATCAACAAGGTGGCTAAGTGTCCAAGTCAAACAGTCAAGTTTGAGCTCGAGACTGTGCAAACTACCTACACAGAAAAGAATCAGAGTTGAGAATTTATTCAAGTTTCCTGCAGCAATGTAGGATATTCCTGTTTTGATCATTTATTAGCGTTGCTGTCAAACAAGATAATTTGGTAAGTGTGTTTCAAATATGCTGCCTTCGTTATTAATTAGTGAACAACCTTTGCGGTTCGAAGTTTGTTCCAGTTTTCTGCGCTTCTCCATAAAACTGTTTACGTTTTAAAACCAGTCATGTCTATGTTCAGTTTTCCTTCTGCACTTTAAACCGATTGCAGCTTTTCAAACTGGTTGACCCAGGGGCTGCGATTTAAATAAAACAAATAGTGTGGTCCACTGACCATGCGAGGTGTGGGAACGATGGGCCCCACTCTACTTCCTCAATTTAACAGCCAGCAAAGTGGTCCCGAAGGGGGCCACGGGAAGCGCTGTGGCTGGCGGTGGGTGGTCCAGCTTCTCGAGCGGGAGGTTTCCCCGCGACCCGGACCGTCCCATGTCTCACTGCCGGTTATCATTTCGTTGATCGTTTAAATTCATGATCACAATTTCCAGGCATCCCTTGCCGACACTTCGGTCGGGGACGCCGGATCAGCGAGTCTGCTGCCCAGGCGTCTTTTAGCGACAATTCGCTTGTAGGCGCCGGAAGTACAGACTTTCGTTCGATTGAATTGGACGACCAGGCCTCCATTAGAGACAATTTGCTTGTGAAAGCCAGTCACTCAAATTTCAATATAACTGCGAGCTGTGGGAGAACCAATACCAATTACGACCCTTCGTGTAGGTGTAGGATTCACCACAGCCCCATTCCGAGGAAAGACATACTACAGGACAATTCGACTCTTCCAGCCATCCTGTAGCTCGTGCTTTCTCCTTTACTATATCGACATCACCTATTAAGGCTGTAGACCACGACATCGATTTGTGCTATGCCAGGGATGTGCATACCTTCTCTTCCTCCAAAAACACCGGGAGCGTAATGCTAGATATTCTCCTCGCTAGAGGCATTCTCCTAAACACACAACACAAATTATAATATCAAACCGGAAGCAGTTAGGAACCTATTATAATCAGGTACACCCTCAACATCCGTACAGCAGGGTGCCCTACACGAGGCATTTTCAAATTTGGTGTTTTTGGGTTTGATTTGAAAGCCCGGGCTGATTTTAGTAAATTTGATGAATGTTTCTCTAGTTTACTTTACCTGATTAACAAGCCCACACCGAAATTAACCGTTGTTCCAACAATCCGTTGAAAGTATTAAGTTTGTTATTCTCCACGAAAAGCATTAAATATTAGCCTGGGACTCTTTTTTATCAAGAGGGATATTTTCTCATGAAAACTCGGTGACTTCGCCGTTGGGGGATTATCTTTGTTGGTCATTATTTCCCCTCACAGGGACACACAGTCTGATCCGCACTCGTGTTCCGCAGTCTGATTCTGGCCGGGGGCCAAAAATGTTCCCGAAACCCGATTCTTGGAAACGTACCAGAAGGTCACCCGGTGAAATCTCGAAGGCATTAGCAAGTTTCATTGGGATGTTCTTACAAGAACTTAATAACCCGTTTTTGTGTCCTGAACTGCCTCGGTTAACATTCATCGCGTCTGAGTCGTGTGACACCTTCATGAATTAGTTTTAGGTTAGTTAATTGGTTTTTGTCGTGTTTGGCGTAAAGCCGGTGGTTTTGGATTTACAATTTCGGGGCCAGGTGGTTTGGAGGAAGAGACATTTATGTCCAGGGCATAAAGCGAGGTGTCGGAAAGGGTTTGCTGGCACACAAGGAAGGAAACGTTTTGTCGCACGTGACACACTGGAAACACAACTGACAGAATAGTCGCAGGTAAAAAGGGCCTTATGAGTTGCATCTGCAGTTGCTGGGTCAAGCCTGACAGTGATGCCAAATGACTTCAACCAAATCCCCCTGCATCGCTGAAAAAAAAAACCCTAGAAAACCCCTAAAAAATTTAAAATACCCCCCAAAAAAAACCCTGAAAATGTGAATAAAGAGAAAATTTTTTTACTTTAACATTTAATGTAGATATATAGAATATATAATACAACTATATATACTACAGCTATACAATACAAAAATATAACAACTTAATTAAATTTCGCAACTCAAACCCGCCAGAATATCTTCAAATAATATTTATTGGAGGAATTATTCCTCCATAAGTCCATTTCGAAAAATGAGAGAGACAGAAAAAAATTAAATTTTCGTTTAAAAAATAATGTGGCCACGTCGGGGCCAGGTCCGTTTGCCCACAATAAGCGGCTGCCTACATTAAAAGAATGTTGAAAAATATTCGTGTAAACTTGAATCTTGCTCGACTTTGACTTCCGTCTTTCACTACTAGTGGTAGGTACTAGTTTAAATTAAATATAATTTGCATTCCTCGGGGGAATGAAAAAGGAAGCGAAGCTTTATATCATTTTGCAAAATCAGTTTTATTGCATACCTACACCGGGAGTGAGTGCGGGCGCTCCGAGTCCGCATCAGCTGCCAGTATAGTGTCCTATATATATCGCGTTAAGGACTGACTCACGATTTTCACTTCAAAAAAGCTTCGCTTCAAAAATTTCCCCGCCTCCTCCATCTTTGTAACGTCCCTGAAGCCCCCTCGGATTCCACCCGTTCTGAGTACGTCTTTCCGACTTCCTTGACAGCGGCCCGGTTGGAAGAGCCAAACGCGCCCCGATCTCAGGAAATCTAAAATTTTAAACTCGCCGTCAGAAATCGCTCGTTGAAAATTTTCTATTAAAATTCGCATCTCTAGGTAGGATATGGTCGAAACCCCATTAGCTCCGCTCGGCCAACCGCTTAATCAGGATCGTTCGGAATGCTATGTGCGCACCTCTGAGAGAAAGATCTATACATATATCGCGTTTGGGACTGACTCACGATTTTCACGGGGAGACCCCCCGAGCGGCGAGCGGGGGGCGTCCGTATAAAAGCTTCGCTTCAAAAAGCTTCGCTTCAAAAAACAAAAAAACCAAGCTTGTCCAATTTGTATGGCAGGGGGGTCCGTCGACTGTGGATGGTATTAAATACTACGGTAAATTTTACAGTCGAGCTGAAAATCCTTATTTTTCGAAACCCTACGTTTATTGAAACATTTTTGATTTTCGATTTTTAATCGATTAATCAATGTTTTTTCCGAAAATACTTTTTTTAAATCGAAAAAATGAAGAAATCGATTTTTTGTAGCACTGTTATGAAGGGCGAGCAGGATGCCTCTAGCGACTAATATGTATATTATTATGTCAACATCTTCTAAATGGATCCGCTGACATGGGGTCATAAGCTGTTCTTTCTTTCTTTACGCCTAAAAATTTGTTTTTTCCATATTCCGTCATTATTTTATTTCCCCCTAAAATTCCCCCTGTGAAATGAGATCCCCCTAAAAAAAAACCCTCGAAAAAATTCCCCCAAAATTTCCCCCTTCACAAAAAAAAACCCTAAATCTGGGGGGAAAACCCCCGATTTGGCAACTCTGAAGCCTGATGGCCTGGCTGGATGACAAGCCCTTAGCCTCTCCTCGGATTTGGTGGAAGGGGTTTTCCCCCAATTGATGAGACCCCTTCCACCACTTTCATTCCATCACTCTGGGCTTCCCTCTGCCTTCGCTCATCCTCTTGAGGGCGGCTTTTATAGACTTTTCCCCAAGACATCTCATGGAGTTATTTTTCTTTTATATTTTTCAGGAACGCCTGCTCCTGTCCGTCCTTCCAAGACACGTCGCCATGGAGATGAAAGCAGACATAGCTGGGAAACCGCAAGACACGATGTTCCATAAAATATACATACAGCGACATGAGCACGTCAGGTGAGTCGTTACAGTCAGTTCTGCTGCCATCTCTGGAAGAAAATAGTGAAAACTCATCGATCCTTCTTAATTGAATGCTTCAAATTCTGCAGGGTCGTTTCTATTGAATCTGAATTGCGGAAAAGTCATTTTTGCGATTTTAAACTTTTTTTTTTTTTCATTTCGCCAAGATTCTACAGAATTGTAGCACCTAGTGCCGCTGCAGACCCGTGTGGTCTGATTGTGGCGATAGGCAGCTTCATACGCCTTTGCTTACTTGACTGCCTCAGCTGACCAAGAAGAAACCAGCAGTAGGAGCTACTCATGGTTAAGATACTTCAACTGACAAGTTGGGCACCGGTGCACTCCCTAACGGGTCGGACACACCTCTCTACTGAAAGGCCGTAGCCTTCTGGATTGGGCGCTATGCGTGTTTCGCACTCCCTTTCCTCTAGCAAAAGGAGATAATAGGGGCAGGCCTGAAACGCCAACATCTTGTTCTCGCATTGTTCCTGGGACCCCCCCCCCCCCCCCCCACTGTTTCCAGACGTGAGTCACGTAACGTGACATCAGATGAGTTCTTCCAACACTCCTGCCCATCTGAATCGTTTAGAGAAGATTAACGCAGCCCTGGCCAACTTGGCAATCTCGGCCGGTGGCAATTCCTGGCATGTCACCTTTCTCCCCCCCACCCCCCATTATGTGCTTTGCTGCTGGACCCGCTGTCAGAACTTAATGCTACTCTCATAGTGCCTTTCAAGAAGGCGTTCTCACCCTTGAGTTCATAAACCACTCTGATCTCCTCCAGCATTGCTGCAGATTGATCATCGATCATAAGGTTCAACAAGACCGATCCTCCACGATCGATTCTGCTGAGTTCTGACCAGCGTATATGCCATGGTCTTGCATGTCACATATCGACAGTATGCTGTCATTGGCCTGGGGAAGATCAGCCCCCTCCATCATCCACCTCTCGATCCCTGCAGGTGACCACAAACCCCTCAGTCCTCAGCACTATAGTGCTGATGATTCAGATGTCATTTATTATCTGTGTTCACTTCATTTTTTGTTTCCTCCTTTTGTTTCAGCATACTTTTCGCTGACATCTGCGGATTCACCAGTTTGTCTGACCAGTGCACTGCCCAAGAAGTGGTGAGACTTCTCAACGAGCTCTTTGCCAGGTAAGTTTATTCGGTATAAACCAACGTTGCAACCCATACAGATGAAACCAAAACTGCACTATCGTTCTTCATAATTATGAAACAAAATCTGATGGGTTATTTTGAATGCAGATTTCAGGGTATCTGGGGAAGCTGTTAAATGTTTCTTTTTTGCCGAAGAAACATTTCCCTTCAGCATTAAATTATTTCCCAAATCCAGAATTTCAAATTGAACCTAAAATACAATGTGTCATCTCACGGATTCTCAGTCAAAATTATGATTGTTTACGTTTCTGTTTTTGTTTAATTTGGTTTCTCCTGACCAATGGAACAGGTGCAGTCAGACTTTGAGTACATTCAGATAATGCAATTGTAAAATGGGGAAAATCCTTCTTCGTGTTGGTTCAACCAACTTGGTTGTACCTCTCGGTGCTGTCGGTGGTCCACCATGAGCACTTATATGGTGGCCACGAAAAGGCAGCCATCGAGAATGCGAAAACTGCAAGCTACAAGAAGTGGCAAAAGAGTCGGTACGTGCATTCCGCAACTACTGATGGTCTGAACACCACATGTTACCAGAAGAGCTGGCGTAGTAAGCCGGTAAGTTGCGATGACTCCTGGCCCAGCACCTCCACGAGGGCCATCTTGGGCTCATCAGAACGACGCGACTATCGCCGGAGGGGACAGGAGGTTCTGCTGTGCCTCCTGGGGAAGTGTTTGAGAAGACCCAGAACCACCAAGGGTAAGATCGCCACTCCCAGCAGAAATGGCAAGATATGACCGTGAGCCAAGTCATTGAAAGAAGAACAGAATGCGAATCCGGCGCGGAAAGACCAGAAAAGATTGTGGGCGATAACCGGTCCCAGACACAATCTAATGGCTCTGTACAGCAGGTTGGTAGGATGTTGCCTCAAAATCTCCCTTTCTGGAAAATTGAGGGTTACGCTGTGATTGAAGTGACTCGTTCGATGGTTGATTTGATTTTATTGTGCCCCAGAGCTGCATGCGGAAAGCCTGTTATCCTTTTATTCCTCTCGTGTGCGCTTTTAAACGCTGATGAACGGAAGTTCTCAGTGATGCGTTATACTATATTCCATTTCATATACGCCATTTCCCAACCCCTGAAATAACTCGTGCAGATTCTCCCTTAATAACGAACCCTGTTCACTCCCATAGACGAGATTTTCACCATCCCTGATAAATAATTTAGAGTGAAAAAGGGACCTCCGCCGGGAAAGATAATTTGGCCCGAAATATATTCCTATTTGCATGCCGGTTCACCTGCTTCAAATCCCGGAAGGTGAACCCTGTTGGGCGTAATGTTCTTATAATAAAATCTTTCCCTTATGCAAAACATTCGTGGGAAAAAGATCCCTCGGATGGAATTTACTGGGCGGGGAAAAGGTTATTTCTCGCTTTTTCCCCGGGCAGGATTTTTAAAAACGCTGAATCTCGTTCCTGGTTTGGAATTGAGCTGACGTAATGAAAGCGTATCATTTTGGAGGGTGTAGCTCCTCCCGTCAGAATAACGTGAATTTGCGGAATTGTTGGAAATTTCTTTACACATTTCTGGAAAGCTGTTATTACGTCTGGGCAGCCATCCGAAATCTTCTGTGAGGGGGAGCGCAGAACTGTAGCATGGTAGGTACGCTTTGGCGGCAGACCGAGCCAAAGCGTACCTACCGCTATTTTTGCGCAAATTGCAAAGTTCTTTACTCTTTGTCCTTTCTCTTTGCCACATGATGTCACTAGCACTGCTTCTGGAACCTGACATCCAGAAATCGCGTATGAGATGTGTCGGTACTTGAAGCGCGACACCAAGTCTGAACAACAATAATAAACCACAACTCGTATACGTTAGCGACCAGGTAATCGAAATCGTAACGCAACAGCAGAATGGTCATTCTTCAACTGTAACTCAAAGGGCTTGTTATTCAAGAGATAAGGTCCGTCCCCATCCTGAAGACCCCATTGCTTCATAGAGAGAGCACCGCGAAGGGCGCCCGACGCTACCAAATCGCAGAATCCAATTCACGAAACCTCTGGCTCGATAACTTCTGGCTCCAACAAAATCCACATGCTTGCGCAACAAGTCAGGATCCAGGTATGGCAAATTGTTGGATGGTGCCTTGCCGCCAGGAACCTCTGCTCAGAATGCGCCTTGATGAATCATCTCTGCCACAATCCTTGGCAGCCTGACGTTCTATATGGAAGCTGCCTAAGTCCATCACGTGCTGCTCAATAGTAAAGACTAAAGTCGAGAAAACAGGTCCACAGATGGGGCCATAGGAGCGGGAATGGTCTTGTCTCCGGCATTACCCTATGGGTTACCTGGCCGTTAATTTGGCTAAGTGGTCTGGGGGGTTAATTTTTGCCCAAAATACCTAGTTGTGGAATCCCTGTTCTTAGGCTACATGAAATTTGTCTCTTCGATTGACTTCCCACATGATCTTGCTCTCTGATAAGCCTGTTCGAGCCTTTCAAGGCTCAAGCCCTTACTCTTTGTCCTCTTCCTCCTGTCCGCCTTTCCACGTTGCGCCAATGAATGGACCGAATGAAATGCTCTGTGTTATAACCTCGTTGACAAGCGCCAACCGAACTGGCTTCTAGTGGGATCTCAAGAGAAATATTGTTCAAATTAGAGGTTGCCCTCAGGCGGATTTTACCCCATTGTTCGGGTTTAAATTCCGAGCGAGGTTGTAATCCCTCTACACGGACCCATCAGAATGTCGTCATATTTACTTACAACACGAACGAAGCTGAAACGTCCCCATTGTTAAACATTCCATTAGAGTACAGAAGCTCATACATAATTAGAGCAGCTACGTACCGTTAGTCGACAGCTGCTTTGTTAATGTCGTCCAGTGTAAATATTAGTAACAGTAGTAATTAGCTCAACTTTACTTTTTGGGGGTTTAGAGTCTGTAATATTCATCCTGGAGGAAAATACCCTGGTTTGCTCTGCAACAAGAATCAGCGAATGGAAGACGGAAATTTCCGTCTTTACACTTTCAAGAATGCACAAGAAGCAAAAACCAATAATAGCCTTCATGAAGCAATCATTAACCAACAAGAAGCCACAAGAATGAATCACCACCAACTAACATGAAGGCATAGAAACCGTCAACAACCAACAAAAACTTTCAAGAAGCAATCAGTAACCAAACAGAAGCAATCACCAACCGACAGGAAGGCACAAGAAGCAAACACCAATCATCAGATCGTACAGGCAATGATGTAGGTTGTACGAGCAAGGTAAGGGCAGAAAGTGTACTCTATCTAGAAGCTCCAGTCCACTGTTCACACCATCTGCCTCATACCTAGCACGCTTGATACTTCAATTATGGACCCAGGAAAAGCTTACCTGGTCCACATGTCCACCAACCTAAGAGGCGGCGTGATTTTGGACCACATTCCCCATAGTTTCACTTTCATGCTCCGACTGACTGTATTCCAGACTTTATTGAGGTCTTGTATTCTGTTTCAGGTTCGACAGGTTGGCCTACGAGCATCATTGCCTGAGGATCAAACTCCTCGGTGACTGCTACTACTGCGTGTCTGGCCTTCCCGAGCCCCGCCCTGACCACGCGCAGTGCTGCGTGGAAATGGCTCTGGACATGATCGACGCCATAGCGTGAGTTATCTATGAACAGACTTTTGGAGGGTGGGATTGTCATTAGGATGTGGAGGGTGAGTTTGAGGTTCCTTCCAGCGTTCTTTCTCGTTTAGTATGTCAGTCTAGCGATCGACTCCCTTTTCGGGCGATGTTAAATATGAGGTCGACTCCAGGGAGTGCGATCGACTACCTTTTTCAGAAACACAGTCGACTCTCGAGAGCAAAATTGCTCCCAGCATGTTCAGAGGGACCAGCAATGCTCGGGAAGCAAGATAAGAATCTTCACCACTTTGTCTACATAAGCGGGGGAGTGAAACGCCACCTGGGTTCGGAGATGCAGTTCCACTTTTGGGAGGGATCGCACTAACCTTTAGCGGCAACACCTAATGGCACGCAGCACGTTTGTCTCAGGCTGTCTAAAGCTATTGGATCCCACTACCAGGGGTTGTGACACAATCGTGAGGTAGACAGTACGTGAACGACCTCGGGTCTTTTTCCTCTTTCAAGACCTTCAAGCTCCATCGCACATACGACATAACGTCTGAAGGAGGATGTGGGCGTTAAACAAGTTCTCGAATCCAATAAAAAGGAGCCTCCGAGAAATCGTACCTCAGTTTCAAATTACTCGCACGATAACGACACACAAGTATATCTCATTCTGCCAACCTGAAAAAGTACCGCTCCTCGCCCCTTTACAGACATCAAAAGCTGGGGTGTCTTTTCAGCCGAAAGTTGTGCAGAATCAAAAGGTAACTGGATATAAGGCCGGGTGAAAAGTGGACTCAAAGTGAGGAGTTTCGTCCGCCGGATTAATTTTCCTCCAGTCCGCCGAGTTTCCTCCAAAGGAGGTTCCGAGGCGTCTAAAACACCAAACAAAGCAGTTCAGGATCGCATTATCTTCTGATTTAATTCGAGCTTGGTATTTACCCCGTTGTAGACACAACTCCGTATAATACGCCCCCAGATGGAAGGAAATGAACTTAAGGGGAGTCAAGATAGAATTTATTGTTTTGGGATAATAAACGAGAAATGCTCAGAATAACCTCGACGTATTTTGGAATATGGTACTAATGATGCCATTCCTATGTCGAAATTTTTTTTATTTAATCGAAAAAAGATTTTTTTTAAATTTAATTCTCCAGATCTTACTGAATTGTTTGGTACCAATATTTAGGATTAGGGAAAGCGATAGGAGGAGCTGTAAACAAGCCGACTCGCTCAGGCACTATAGTCAGGTGCGCTGCACACCCGCTGAACATTGGTTGTCTTTCATCATTTTTGGAAGCATTTCCTAGCCACCTAGGTTTGAATGAAGTAAAATGATAATTACAGATAGAAAGATCATTTAATTACCTTCAATAAGCCTGCAGATACCTTCCAATTTTTCACTAAGTAAAAAAGTATCAGTGAGCTCCAGCTTCATGAGATGGTCCGCCAGTTGCCTCAGATTGATTCCAAAAATGATTTTGTTTGCTCATAGTCCACGATGACAACTCTCTCAGAGGTTTCGTTTTTTATCACAAGCACAACTTATAATTAATATAAGTAAATAAATGACAAAATTATTTATTTCAACCGCCAAACCTACGATCTTGCCTACAATCAAACTTACAGAGGACGAACAAAATCGACGGATAGCCACTTCACTCAAGACGCTTGAAATATCAATCACGTCATGCACTTGATCATTGTCCAACTCATCATAAAAAGCTGAGAGCGATTGGCTCAGACCTTCCTTCAGGATTCTCATCATCTTTCTTCAGACGACCTTTCCCTCTCCGATTTTGGTTTATTATTCTTGGAATAATACACTATGTAATCGCGACGGAGGTCGACGACTCGGATCGGCCTAAAAATTTGACATTATCCGTTTGAAGAGGTCTAGATTCCAACACCGAAATGCCCGTCCGCCGTCCGGGCCGTTTTGGGCAGTAGGAATTTTTTTTTTAAATCTGAAATTTTGACAAAATACTTGGTTTACCATGTAGTTGTGCCCGCAAGGTTTTCAGCCCGATCGCCCAACCCGTGGTGCGCTGTGGGGCTAAAATGGGGTTACGGGAGGGGTTTTTTAAGGCTTTTGGCTATGGGATCGAGTTAGGAGTCGTTTTCGAAGTATTTTTGGCGTAAAATCCATTTTATGGGGTCCCGGAACTATCCGATTTCACAGTGGTGATCTATAGGGCTTTCATGGGGCTACAAATGGGATTTTTGAAGGATCCCAGGAGGTCAAATATTTTTCTCCCTTCGTAAGCACATGCAGGAGACCAGAGAGTCTACAAGAATCATGGGGGTCCAGATGCGGCAGCAGAAGGAGCATTTCGACCGTCGGGCATGGCAGACGCAGTTCAAGACTGGGGACTGGGTTTGGCTACATGACCAGAAACGAACGGTGGGGCGCTGCCCGAAACACCAACCACAATGGACAGGCCCGTACATCGTCATGGAGAAGAAGAACAATGTTTTGTTCCAGGTTCGGGTAGGGGAAAGTGAAGAAGATGGTCCACGTCAACAGGTTGGCTCTCGCTGACGTAAAGGATAATGTGATGGCAACCATCTCAGAATGGCGTGTTCTTCTCCAGGATGGAGTCTTGGAATTCACTTGAACCACTTTGCTAATGGTCGGACGGAGTCTTGTATTTTGTTCGCGAACCGGTTCCCTAATTGTGGAACGGAGTCTTGCTCTTTTACTAAGCCGGGCTGTAATGAAGACACGGGACGGAGTCTTGATCTTCCCTGCCCATCATTACTCTTCACGATCAATTTTCTAGTCCCTCGGACCACTACTCGCGATCGAAATCGTCTGCTCCATCGGCTTCATCTAAGTGCCAACCTTTTTCTTTCCCCAAACCCCCCAATCGATTTCTTCTTTTCTTCCCTTTCGTCCCTACTACTTTGCAAAGTCACCGATCTTCCATGGAGTATCTCCTCAGTCATCCACAATCGCATCCACAGCCACCAACCTGCCGCTCTACTCAAATTGCTAATTTCAGTCGTACGCCCCATAAGCACGCCATGATTTTACCCATAACTTTACAGACATTAGACGTCGTCGCGAAATTTTCACGCTTGGAAAAGTTGCTTCTCGCGTCGTAGCCATAACGAGAAATGAAGGACCTCCGGCATGTGAAGTAGACAAACTTAGTTAGCCACTTTCAAAGGAATGAGCTCTCTCGATGAACCCTCTCTGCGAATTTCTCACTATGTGCTTCATAAATTATTCAGAAGGACCTTTCCGGCGAATCGGATTTTTTTTTCTTTCTTCATCACAGTTGAGGACGACGATGAGATGGAGGGTTAAAAATACCGTTGGGGGGGTTTTTGGAATTGATGGGCGAGGGGCGAGTAATAACATCAAGATGAATGGAATTTTTTCACGGATCGGTTTGATAATTTTCCTCCCGCCCCGGCCACTCGAGTTTCACCTGGGGGTCCATTTGTTTTTTGCCGGTAAGGGCGTTCATTCCGGGTGAAGGGCCTTGAAAGTGACATTGACCGATGATCCGTACATAGTAAAAAAGCTTATCCTCCGACCTGGGTCAACTGGGGATATCTCGAACCAGACTTGTCTTAATACCTACCGCAGCAACTCTGGTCAAGGTGGAGGTGGTGAGCTTCCGAAGGTCTTTAGCCAGTAGGTTGAATGAGATGACATTTTATGCATTTCTAGAATACGCTTCTTCTCATCAAACCTGAGTTGCATACAAAATCTCATTGAAATCGGACTGTCCATTACTGATATCATGTTTGTTGGGTCGACAGACAGACAGACAGAATGAGATGATTTGTGGGATTTATATAAATCGCTTCTTCACATCGACGCTCCTTGACATTAAACCTGAGTTGCATACAAAATCTCATTGAAATCAGACTGTACATTACAGACAGACAGAATGAGGCGTCGTGACATGTTGTGTGGGACTTACATAACGCTGCTTCTTCACATTGACGCTTCTTCACATTAAACCTGAATTGCATACAAAATTTAATTTAAATGGGACTGTCCATTAATGATATCAAGTTTGTTGGGTCGACAGACAGACAGACAGAATTAGACGTCGTGAGGGATGTAAACATAACACTTTTTTACATCGACGCTTGTTGACATAAACCCTGCACTCAAAACTTCATTGAAGTCGGACCGCCCGTTACCAATATCAAGTTTGGTGGGTCGACAGACAGGCGAACCCTGCCATCTTCTTCATTTCCCTTTCTCTGTTGCAGGCTGGTCCGAGAAGTGATGGGCGTCAACGTCAACATGCGTGTGGGCATCCACACTGGTCGAGTTCACTGCGGGGTTTTGGGGCTGAGGAAATGGCAGTTTGACGTCTGGTCGAATGACGTCACTCTGGCCAACTACATGGAATCCGGGGGCGTGCCAGGGTAAGAATAAGATACTAAATGAGTATTATATTCAAATTTTATTTTACGATTAAGTTCGCGAGCGTTTTTCAGGCGCGTGCACATCACGGAAGAGACGCTCAAGTATCTCAGCGGTGACTACGAAGTGGAACCCGGAAACGGTGGAGAAAGGAATGCCTACTTGAGAGACCACAACATTGTGACGTACCTGATTGTCCCGCCAACAACCACGAGGCAGGTAAAAACATGCCTCCGAAGCTAGAAAGATTAACTGCAACTTTTCTGAGTTGATGTTGTTACGGGTCCACTGCAAGCAATGTTGTAGCCAGCAGGTGATCTTCCTGGGCCTTCCTTGGCTCCTTAGGTGCTGGGACACCGATTATATTGGAATGTATGATTGACATATCCACATGCGTCGCCGCGAAATTGCACAACAAGGTGGGAAGGGGTGGGAAAAACTAGAAGCCGCATGAAGCTGAACCCCGTCATTGTCATTTTCGTCGAAAAGTAGTTGATGGCGCTATCTATAGGAAGTTGCGGCGAGGAATAAGAATATGCAGTCATGTCTAGTTAAAAACCACGTCATTGCCGTCAAATATGGGTTCAAAGAAGGGCAGTGCATGAGAAAACCCCCATCATTGTGGGGAAGAATCCCATGATTGCTGTTGAAACGTTGCACACAGCACATGGACACGTTTGCAGACGACACAGCAGTCGAAACGAATCATGTGACAATCCCAAAACGTCGAAGATCCATCAAGCTACTCCAAGACTGAACATCAAAATGGAGCCTCACGATGAATGAAACGAAATATATTCCGGTTCTTCTTACTGGCAAGTTGATAACACATGCCAACGAAGCTGGGCATGACTCTCGATGCAGTACTGCTTTGGAATTTACGTTGTACAATCAACTCCTCAAGCCAGTCTGGACTTGAGCCCAGCTGTGGGGCTGCACTGCTCCAAGCAACCGTGACATCATTTCAAGGTTCCAAAAACAATAGGAGGGAATCGATATGTTTTTACTGCCCCGGGAGGATGTCGATGAATCCCCCTCCAACCTCTCCAAAATGGAGAATACGGAGTTTTGAAACGGGTCGAGTGTGGTGCCGCTTTTGAAGTATTTTTGGATGTAGAATACATTTTTGGAAGTTCAAGATCGATCCGATTTCACCATGGGGCGATGTGGCTTTTAGGGGGCTACAAAGAAGGCTGTTTGAAGGATGCCAAGAGGACAATTGAGGAGTTGTTTTCCGAGTAATTTTGGATGTAGAATCCACTTTAGGGGGTCCCCCTTCTCTCCAAACACCGTATAGCAGTTCAGATTTATTTTTAAATTTCAAATTTGGTTTACTGATTTTTTTTGGAATAAAATACCTACATAATCGCGACGGTGGTAATCGCCTCAAAACATAACGGTCTAGATTCCAAAAACGAAATGTCCGTCCGCAAACCGACCCGTTTTGGGCAGTAGGAATCGACCTATTAAAAAATCTAAAATGTTGAGAAAATACTCGGTTTACCATCTACTCGTGCCCGAAAGGTTTTCAGCCCGATCGCCCAAACCCGTGAGGCTCTGTGGAGCTAAAAAGGGGCTATGGAAGGGGTTTTTGAAGAGTTTCGGCTACGGGATCGAGTTAGGTGCCGTTTATGAAGTATTTTTGGACGTAGAATCCGTTTTTTGGGGTCCCAGAACGATCCGATTTCACCGTGGAGATCTGTGGGTCTTTCATGGGGCTACAAAAGGGGTTTTTGAAGGATCCCAGTTGGTCAAATAAGGTTTCGTTTTCCGAGAATTTTTGACGCATAATTCATCTGTCCAATCATTGTCCAAAATATATATACCTATACATTTTTCAATTTTTTCAAATATTTTCGTGATGGCACGGAATAATAGTTGTGCCACAACAATTATTGTACAAGTAGCTACCAAAACTCAAAACACCCAAACAATGAGATGTGCGGGTTTACTGTCCAGAATGACGACGTAAAAGTAAACATTAATCATTACTCTTCTTCTAAATTCAATTGTTAATTAAAATTTAATTTCATTTTTTTATTTTGTTTTAATTTTTTTAAATTTAATTTCAATTTTAAATTTTGATTTAAATATTTTTTCAATTAGTTCTTTTATTGGCAGAACTAATTTTGGACCTTTTCCGTTATCGTTCCTCCGGCCGCCCGACCGCCGCGTGGGGTTTTTCACTCCATTCATAATAAACTCCTCCTCATTTCTTATTGACATGAAATTCCTTACGGCCCCTTGTGCGAAATTGGCGTTTTTCAATTGGGTTCTTCTCTCCGAGGGGGTAAACGCATGTTCCGACTGCCGCAACGCAAATCAAAGGGAAGCCGATAGCTCGTTAGCGTTATTTGAATAATAATAATAAGTCTTGAAGGAAGTCGGGTTAATGGGGCTCGCTTGTTCAAAAAGTTCTTCAACGCCAAGTTAGAGTGGGGAGGGGGAAGAGAGAGAGTGTGAGAGAGAAAGAAAAAACTCTCCCGAAAGGGAGAAAGGGAGTCGAACTAATTTTGTTAAAAATAACTTTTAGCCTTTTTTTGGTTTTTTTTTTTTTATTCGAGTAAAATTGAAAAAGTACGGAATGATCACCGCCCGAAATTTCAACTACACTTCACAGGGTTAAGCTTTCCACCCTTAAGTGGATCTTGGGGAATATTCGTGAAATTCGTGGTTCCGACAATGTCATGTTGAATAATTCGCAAATTATAATTAATCGCTAATAATTAATCGCGTCATCCAAGTGTAGCGTCAATGAGGCTACCTCACCATCAAAACGCATTGGTGTTGCGGATTTAGTGTAATTTCAAGGACAGTAAGATGATGGACACGAAATACAACAAATTAGAAAAACGCTGCCAATTTTACACAAGGGTTTATTATTAATAATTAATTCTGTGTCAATAAACAAATTTTTCAAAAAAAAAATTTCTATTTTTTTTTTACTCGGAAAATATTTGACTTCCTGGGATCCTTCAAAAATCCCATTTTTAGCCCCATGAAAGCCCTATACATCCCCACAGTGAAATCGGATCGTTCCGTGACCCCAAAAAATGGATTCTACGTCCAAAAATACATCGAAAATGACACCTAACTCGATCCCATAGCCAAAAGCCTTCAAATAACCCCTTCCGTAGCCCCATTTTAGCCCCATAGCTCCCCACGGGTTTGGGCGATCGGGTTGAAAACCTTGCGGGCACAACTAGATGGTAAACCAAGTATTTCGCCAAAATTTCAGATTTTGTAAAAAAAACTCCTGCCCAAAACGGCCCGGACGGCGGACGGACATTTTGGTTTTGGAATCTGGACCTCTTGAAACGGATAATGTCAAATTTTGAGGCCGATCGTAGTCGTCGACCTCCGTCACAGGTGTATTATTCCAAGAATAATAAACCAAAAGGACGTGTCGGAAGGACTTTTTTCTTGATGGAGTGTTCCACCACATAATACTAAGTGGAATACTAAACAGCAAATGCGAAGGCTGAGGAAAGCTAGCGGGAAGCCGTGGCAAGCAATCGTTGACCGATAGAGCTGTAGCTAGCCGGTCGTTGGGAAAACATGGAAAGTGGTCAAGGAATGTTATCAAAGTGTACTCTAAGTACACGACCTTACCCTACGTGCAAGTAGAGTTCGGATTCAAATTCAATTTTATTTGGATGTCTTCAGTAAAAAAATAATCTCAACTCACGTCCTTTCGTAATTGATTTAACAGCCAGCTGCGCTCCTTTAAAATTGTCGAGTTGAACATGTCCCAGTTCTAACAGCCTAAGGAAATTACCAGACTCAAGATATTTCGAATACAAAGTTCCAAGAGGTTGTAGAACAGACAGGCTGCGGTCGGAAAACCTCTTTTGTGAGAAGGAAAGTTCTGGAAAAAGGCCCAGCCTCAAACTCGAGTGCCGTAAAAACGGGGGTTTCGTCCGGAGAAAAACGTCTTGTGCAAATGTTTACCGGACGGTAATCTCAGGACGTCCTCTGGTTATTTCTGTCTGCTATTAAAAAAGGAAAACCTCCTCCCGCCGGTTTAATTGGATTTCACGTAATCGTTCTGGACGTTCGATTAAAACCGACGAAAAAAAAAAAAAAAAAAAAAAAAAAACACTTCGGGTCTTATACTGACGTTTATTTTCCACAGATAAGTCATACTTCTCTCGACAGCTTCTCCCAGATATGTCTTCACCGTGTGAGTGGATTTCACCTGTGCCAGTGTTCCTCTCGAGAAAGTCTTGTGTCGATGTTTCGTTTAGTCGTCATAATTGTGCAGAATGTGGAGAAAAAATGCATCTGCGTAGTCAAAATGTGTCACATTTAATGTGAAAATCACTTTCCGATTTTTCGTTTGCACAGTAGTTTCGGGTTGTACGTCATCTTCAGAGTGAAATCATCCCCTCGATGTCCAGGCCACTCCCCTGTTTGTGCCCCCCCCCCCCCCCCCCACAATCATCCCTCCTGATGAGAACATCGGCAATCAGGCCGAGGAAGCACTCCGTTTTGTGAATAGACTTGGTTCCACAAAATTCCTTTTTAATCAGTTTTAAAATTTTTTTTTATTTAATCTTTTTTAGTTTAAAAAACTATTAAATTAAAACATGACATGTTTTCTTACATTGTAAAAAAATAATTAAACTTTTTCAATAATCACTGCGAAAATTTAAATTTAATTTTCTATTTACAATTACAATTCTGTTGTAAATAGAAATTAAAATTAAATTTTTCTAATAACAATAATTGTAAATAGAACAATTTAATTTTAATTATTATTTAAATAGACACGAAAAAATTAAACCATTAAAATAATTTTAATGGTTTAATTTTTATTATTATTATTATTACCTTTTTCATTATTATTATTTTATTTTATGTTTTTTTTTCCGTTTTCTTATTCTTTCGACCTACTTACTTCGAAGCGGAATTTTGACAATCAGACTGAAAATCGCATTTCTCGTTAAAAAAAAAAAAATTAATAAATAAATAAAAAGTGAAATATTGTCTCAGACACTACCCCCAAAAAATGTTTCCTGTTGGTTCAATTAAATTATAAATTTTGGTTGGTTCAATTAACTTATAAATTTTATAAGACTTATAACATTTATAAGTTAATTGAACCAACCAACATTTATAATTAGTTTGATGTATTTTATATAAATCCTTCCATTGCGCTCAGATAGGATTAATGAACGTACTTTTTGTTGGTTCCAGAATTATCTATCCATACCTACTGTGCTTGCCTTGGCTTGCATGAGACAATTTTTTTTTTTTTTCTGACTGCCAGAACTACCGCAGATTAGCGATGATCTGGGTCGTTATCCTCGTCGTCGTTCGGGTTTTACAAGATACCTAGTAGAAGAAAAACCGTTCGATTTTTCAAAAAGTCGGCACTACTACTATTTAAAAAAAAATCGATTCTCAATTTTATTCATTGAAAATTGAAAAAAAAAATCCGGTATCGATACCCATCTCTGCAATCTCCCCCCCCCCCCCCCCCCACCTTACTGAATTCTTTTTAAGGATGCCAAATTCTTCAAAATGAATCGGTTTAAATCGTACCTACCTATCCGTCTTTTTGAAGAGAATCTTATCGATTTTTTCAATAACCGATACTTTTTCAAGTTGGTTCTTATTACAAAAGTACTCCAAAAACTAGAGCTAAATACGTTATAATGTTTCCAATAACTAACCACCCGTATCTTTCATTATTAACGTTTTTTCGGGCCATAAATTTTCACTCATCTACAAAGTAAATGACAACAAAGTAATTTTTCTTCATGAACCCTCCATCAATTATGAAAAGTAGTCTTAATTGAATCTCATCGTGAATTATAAAAGCGTATAATTAAAAAGAACCTTCATAATATCTGAAGCAAAATGAAAAATTATGAATACAAAAATACAAATTGTAGATTCCTGCAGGACAGGTTGAGGTGGTGTTTCACATTTTTTGGACCTTCATGATCATCGGAGTTTTTTTTTTTTTTTTTTTCAGTTTTTCTCTTTTTTCAATTTTTTCTCCGATATCTAATTTTTAACAAAAATTCTTAAAGTATCGATTCTTCAAAAATCGATACTTTAAGAATCGGATTCCGTACTCCTTTTGACTTCTTTTTCTCTTCTCAAATGTCATTCCTTTTTTTCCTCTTTTGTGAGGGACCATGGCGCCCTCGCCGAGGAGTCCTCGGCCTGGTTAATGTCTGACAGAAAACCATTTCTATTCGGAAACCCTTAATAAATAAAAACTGACGCCTTCATAACATTCAAGTTGATTTTCCAGACGAGGCCGAGCGTCAAGAAGACCGGCAACATGTCGAACGGGAACATAGCGAAGGAATTGCGCGTGATGGGCCACAGCTCTAAAGGCAGCAAGTACAACAAGTGAGTAACCAACACACGTGGAACTCACCGTGAAACATCTTGTCTAAAATGCCTTCAATTCGCAGGTTGGGGATGTGCGAAGAGAACACGCCCAAAAAAGATCCAGAGGATGAAGTGAACGACTACCTGATTAGAGCCATCGACGCCAGAAGCATCGACCAGCTGAGGGCCAAACACTGCAAGCCTATTCTCATGCACTTCAAACAGCCAGAAGTAGAAGTGAAGGTATGGGGCAAACATCACAATCATATTGTTGATTATATCGTCAATTATGTCATGTTGTGTTGAAAGATAGACTAATTATTCATCGATAAGAGGCTTCATAAAAGGGACAGCACGTTTAGGGAAATCACAACGACACCTTCGGGGAACATTCCATTTGACGGGTAGCAACCCAGTCTGTGCCCCATGACTAGAGACGAGACATCCACGAGAGACGAGGTCACATGGCAGGCGGCGTCGAGTGTGCCAGCTACTCTCCAGGGACTCGTTTAGCTATAATCATCTTAATTAAATCACTTCATTTTGGTGCTGCTACATGGTGGCCAACTCTAGTACTCCTAGGGGGAATTTCAGCCACAAACTAATTATTATTATTCTTTTCTCACGTTCAAATATGAACCCCAAACGTCAACTGCAGAAATTACCTAACCACAAAGTGTTGAGGAAACCCAATGATCAAAGGTAGACAACCAAAATAGTCTACTGGTCAAGTTGTAGTTCGCGGACTCGGGATTCAATCGCGAGGGAACTTTACAAGCCAGATGTCAGTGCTGAGTCCTCAAGGGGTTGTAGACTCTTGAGCCTAACCAAATTAAAACTTTAGTCACGTCTGAGTAGACACAAGACGCACCTTTGGATCAAATTGAAGTTAGAAGCTGAGTTGAGGAGAAAGAGGCTTATCCAGGAAACGGGAGATCAAACCTACGTCTGGGTTAAACTTAGTACAGCTCAGGCTTCAGGAACTGTTCAGCATTAACGGCTCATCATAATTTCAAGCAATCATCAGTTCGTTGATGTGTACGCGAAACACACAGTCACGAATTCCTTTGTATAACGACGAAGTGCCTTTCTTAGTGTTAGGCTTCAATACCGAGAAGCAATTTTTGAAAATTGTTGGGAATGTATCGTTGTCGAACTTATGATTCACAATATGTACTGTGGGACTACTAGAGTTCACCACAATGAAACGTTGTTACAGAGACTGCTGGATTTTGGTATAAGTTGGCTGCCGTATGATCTCATGAAGTCAAACGTGACTAAACGTTACACAGATAACTCGCATTAGAGATAGCTTCAGCTCTACTGTGATTGGAAATTAATAGGAGGGTTCCTCAGGGTACGGGTCTGGACCCGCTCACCCCTACGTTAATGTGAGCCTAATCATAATGATCAGTGGCGTCCTCCAGGATAAATGTTTGTTGCCAGATAAAAGGCATTGGCGGATAGAATTGAACGTTAATCCTGCAATGAATGAAGTCCTCCATAGGTGTGCATGTAATGCTCTAAGCAGCTCTTGAGGTAGATTCACATGGAGCGGAACGAGAGTGGAAAGCGGAAGGACGGAACGGAATCTAATTGGCTGTTTGGACCACAGTGGAGAATGGTGGTCGCCATGTTGTCGGAGCAGGAAGACAGCAGTTGGCAGAAGAAATTTCTATACTGTTTCTGACGTTCCGTTGAGCTCCACGCATGAGCCATGGCCATCCTGTTTGAAACCGCTAGTGTAGGTTGCAATATTTTTGCGTCGATTTGTAGTTTTGCGTCCATCCCTACGCTTGATGAATTTCAATGATGTCTTTGAAGATACAATAAATTTCAACGAAAATTTAATTGAGCTTGTGAAGTGCTGGTAGGAACTTTGAAGATCAGATCAGGAGGAAGGTTATGATTCTGGCCACCATGTAAACGCTCGTCCAACTCCGTCACCCCCTCCACTATTTTTTCTGTCCTTCCGCTTTCCGCCCCATGTGAATCCACCTTAGGCAGAATCGTCATCCGATACCCCCCCACACACAAACCAGTTTCGAACTTCATTAGACCAGTTTTACCATCCATCAGTTTGAAACTTGTTTTTAACCAACGATCTCATTCTTGTTGTTTTTCTTTTCTGTTCCAGTATGCCAAAGAGCGGGACAAGATGCTTCACGTATATTTTTTATGCTCGCTGGGCGTCATCGTGGCTATTGTCATCGTGCTGCTGCTCGTCTTCCCCCAGTAAGCCCATTAGATAAATTAGTGACTCAACTGTTGTGCACTACAGAGTTGATCATTTTGTGGGACATAACTCGACATTGACTCGGAGTTGACAATCGAAACTGTCGGTGGGTCTATTTAGTTACCGTTCTCGCCACCAGACTTATTGCGAGCGCCATCTCTTGGCTCAGGTTTTGTCACTGCTTTGCAAGTCTGTCAGTGAGTTGCTGATGGTGTCATCGATGGGTTGTATGGGAGTTGGTGTGAGACCGTCCCTGAAGTGGCTTCATACGATGCACCCTTTGGCATCTGATCCATGGGGGCATCGTAAAATTGGACGTGAAATCTGAATCTGGCAAAATTGGGAGTTACTGTTTTAAATGAGAAATATGGGCGCAAGTGAGCCGATTTGCGCTCATAGCTGTGGCTTCCCCCTCAACACCCGTCGACCTGACTAATTCAAACGCTGAACCAGCACCTCTAGAATGAAATTGTATGGAAAGGGAGGAAGTCACATAACTCGTAATTGGTTTCAAACAGCCTCCTCTCGAGAGGAATTCAATCAAGTCCACCTTCAATCAAGTCCACCTTCAATCATAGCTTCCCCAACAACAGCCACCTTCACTGATCGGCTCTAATGGAGTTGTAAGGTGGCGTGGGATGTTGAAGATACCTTGTAAGATCTAAGTGTCTTACCAACATCCTGCGCGACAACCGGTAGACGGCAAAGAAAGTCTTCTGGGGAAAATTCCGAACATAATGGAACTTTTATAAGTTGTTCAGGGGGTGCTGTGGGATGACTTTGAATTCATAATGAACTTAAGTTAAACCAATTCGACTGCTGACTTTGAAGGATCGGAAAACCTCAACATTTTCGAACTGTTTTTGGTATTTTCGACCAAAAGGTTCACTGTCAAAGTTGTAGAGCATTAAATTTACTTCAATTTTGTAAATGAATACGTTTTTCCTCAACCAAATATTTATCGAGATACGGCCTATCAATGTAGTCTTAAAAAGGGCAAAATCGATGATTTCTCGATTTCGTTTTCGCTTATAACTTCTAAACGAAGCGATTTTCGACCAAAAGCTTTATGTTCAAAGTTGTAGAATATTGAATTTACTTCAATTCTGTTATATAAAAGTTTTCCCTAAACCTAATATTTATCGAAATACAGCCCATCAAAGTTAGAGGAATTGTCTCAAATGGAAAAACGTAGATTTTCGGTTCTTTTTCACTAGCGATTTTCGACCAGAAAGTTCATCTTCAAAGTTGTAGAGCATTGAATTTTTGGTATGAATCATAAGGTAAAATATTCCCTCTTTGGCCGCATGATTCCCCTACCGGTATGACCTGAATTGGGGAATTCCCATTTTTGAGAGCATCCCTGTTTTCTTGTTTTGAAATTGCTGTACCCCTAGGGATGTCAGATTCTTGAAAAAGATTCGATTTATCGTATCAATCTTTTTGGAAAGAATCGATAACAAGTTCGTATCGATTTTTTATTAGTATCGATTCTTTTCTATAGCGTTTCGATTCTTCTTTGAAGAATCGGTCCTTTTTCGAATTGTAAAATGAGTCATCGTTCAATAAGAAAATCGTATCGATTTCTCATTAAAGTATCGATTTTTTCAAGTTCGAATTTATCTATCAATTTTTCAATAATCGATACATCTTCGAACTCCAAAACGAGTGCATTTACCTGAAATTTCTAATATCTTTCTGATTTCTGAATGTTGTTTTTTTTCTGGTGATGACTTTACAAAACTGTACCTTATTAAGTTGTATACGTTATTTTTTAATAACTAGGGTTATGGGCTGTCTTCCTTCTAATCGAAAGGAATTGGGGCGGTCCGCAAAATTTTGATTCAATTCTCCGATATATTGGGGGAAGAAGAATCCCTAAGTACCTTTTTTGACATCACTAGTCCCCTTATATTCGAAGGAAAGACATGCTTTTGATGTCTCATTAGGTCGGTTGATACAATACACATACAATATTTGTGCATTTCATGTCGTTCTGATTCGCAGCTCAACTGTTCTCTACGTCTTGTACAGCGTCTCCATAATTGTAGTTCTTCTCATCAACGCAGTCGTGATAACGGAAAAAATCAAAGTAAGACCTCGTCAGCACCTTGGAAAGTAAAATTTGATGAAAATGTAACGATTGTCAATTTGTTTCAGAATCCGATTCCTATCTTGCAGCGAATGTCGAAGAAGATACACGAGAATCGTTCGTGGGCTCAGGTCCTCGCTTTTATTGTAATCCTCGTGACGTTTTTGGTCACTTTGACTCCCCTGGTAAGTTTCAAAGTATTAAGATAGATGAGTTTGTAAAGGTTTGTTTGGTCACTTTGACTCCCCTGGTAAGTTTCAAAGTAGTAAGATAGATGAGTTTGTAAAGCCCGGCAGTTGAGAGTAGTCTGCAAGGGAGTGTTGACGGCTTCCAGGCATCATGTCCTCAACCCTGCTAGCTCCCACAGAAGCGATTCTGACAGTTCTGCAAGATTTTTAAAACGTCCAAAACTGATTCCTTTTCCTCCTCGAGCGGCGTTTCATTTCCGTCTTCAATCTTGATTTTGGAAGCGTTCGAGTTTTCGGGCTGTTTTCGATTTTTGGCTCATAACTTCTAAACTAATACGCTGATTTCGACGAAACGGTTCTTCTGAAAAGTTGCAGAACATTAAATTTATACTATAATTTTGTTTATATAAATGTTTTCCCTAAACCCAATATTAATCGAGATACAGCAGATCATAGAGGAATTTTCTCAAAATGGCAAAAAATGAAATGTTAGGTTCGTTGTCGGTTTTTCGCTCACAATTTCTTATTTAAGCAATTTTCGACGAAATGGTATATTTTCATAGTTGTAGAGCGTTGAGTTTACTTAAACTTTGTTCATATAAACGTTTTTCCTAAACTTAATATTTATCGAGTTACAGCCGATCAAAGTAAGAGGAATTTTCTCAAAATGGTTTAAAAAAACGAAGTTTTCTGGTTCGTTTACGCTCATAACTTTTAAACTAAGTGGTTTTCGACAAATCGGTTAATATTAAAAGTTGTAGAGCATTAAATTTACTATAATTTTGTTTCTATAGACGTTTTTCCTAAACCTAATATTAACCGAGATACAGCTGATCAAAGTTAGCAGAATGTATGTTCTGTGGTTGGAAGCTAACCATGGAAGCGTTTGATTTCTTATTCGATTCCTAGCGGCCAGAACTCGCTATGCGAACTCACATTTTGTAAGTCGTGAATCGTTAAACTGATGCATTATACTAACACTATGCTCTTTCAGGGCTTGGTGTTGAATGCTGAGTCGACGTTGAGGAATGAAACGTGGAATATATCGACGGACTTGAACAATTCCAATGCTTCTTTGACCTACTTGCAAGTGGAGAATGTGACAAATTTTGACATGATATCTGAGGTACGTAGACTGACGTGACGTGACGTTAATAGTTATGTGTAGATTCTAAAAATGCCGCCGTTTTGGGGTAGTTTGAGGCTGGGCAATGGTATGAGATTGATAGATTAATCAGCAGGGTCCACCAGGCGAGTCAACTGGCTACCAGGCTCTACTACCCAGCGGCCGCCACCCAGAGAATGGGCTGAAAACTCTCTCCTGGGGCACACTCAACTGCCCACTTAGCAGGGATTACTTGGGGGGATATTGCACGACCAGCTGTCGTCCCATTCCTGCACTTGTGAGGACATGATGTTGCTGCTGGGACCCTCAGGGCGGACGATGCAAAAGCGACACGTGCCTCAACCCCCACGACGTCTCTCCCTAACTATAATGTAGTAGTATTATGCCAGCCAGCAGTAGAATATGTGCCCTGGTGAGGTTTACAGAGCCGGGTTATCAGCCCTGCGTCCTACCCGATCCTGGGGGACCAGGCTCGGTAGAGATAGACCTTTTCCGACCAGCGAGCAAGGTAGGTTATTGAAGAATTTCGGTTGTGTGTCATGTGGGGGTGTCGTTTTCGAAGTATTTCCGAGCCTAGAATCTATTTTTGGAGGTCAGAGACCTGTCCGACCACATTGTAAGCTCAGTGGGGCTTTAAAGGGGCTACAGTTGTGTTGTTAATGGAATAGCGGTAGTGGGTCGTGTGGGGTATCATTTTTGAAGTATTTTCGAGCTGTACGTTTGTTTTCATTAATGTGTGTGATTCTGGTACATTGTGAGGCTCAGTGGAGCCTACAGGTACGGCTCCTGGTGTAAGCATTTGGGTCATCTGGGGTGTCATTTTCCTATGTTTTTGAACGTAGAGGCTATATATGGGGGTCCCAGGCCCATCTGACTTCATCTTGGGACTCTATGGAGCTTCAAATTGGGCTTTTGAAGGACTTAAGATCTCGTTTTTGGAATAATTTTAGACGTCCATTATTTCAAGTAACTCATTTATTCCCACATAATGTTAATTGTGTACGTTTGTTTACAGTTTTCAATAATGTGTGTGATTCTGGTGATGATCGTCACAGCGGCGTTTCAAATCCTCACGAGCATCATCAAAGTGTTCATATTGTCTTCCATAACCTTCAGCTTCCTTCTGCTCTTCTTCTGCACGGATTTGTCCAGGTAGGTTTTTATAGAGGAGTGAGTTTAGTTGAATTGAATAAATATGAACAAATGGTCTGCCAATTGGATGGCTTTGGTGACTTTGTTTACGTTTGAACTCATTTTCAGTACTCTCGGAAACTATTCGGTGGCTTACGACGTGATCACTCTGGTGGGCTTCTTCATCGCTCTTGTTATCCACGGGAGGCAAACTGAGGCCACGAAGAGGCTGGATTTCCTTTGGAAACTTCAGGTAAAGCGAGCATTTTCTGCTCAATCCTTTAGAAGGGATTTTATTCGGTTAAGAAAGCCGAGGAACTGAGGAAATGTATGATTCGGCAATTTTGAATCCGAACATAGTAGACTGAGGGTCACTCTTTGCCGGAACTGGTAAAACCAACGATTGTTTGCGGACAGCCCCGAAGGTTTTACAGCCAACGACCTTCTGTACTGGCCAACCTAAAAGGGTGAATATCCATTTACGGCGGACGCAATGAGATTCATAGTGGGTCTGTATACAGGACGCGGGAGCTTCAGGGAATAGGTGACTATGTAAGAATGTAATTTAGTGTTCAAGTTGTTCTCCGTAGCACTGGGCTTCCCCTGTAGGTTCCTTTAGCAGCCTTGGTGGGGACTTTCTCACCTTTATTGAACTGCAGATTTACAGTTACAGCTTCAACTTCGCATGTTGTTTTGTAATAGTTCTTATTTAATCAATTCTTGGTTTGATTTTTTCCAGGCTACTGAGGAGAAGGAGGACATGGAGCATCTGGAGGCGTACAACCGAAAGTTATTAGCTAACATACTACCGGCCCACGTTTGTGAGCATTTCCTATCCTCGGATATGAACTTCGACGTAAGTAACCGTTTAAAACGAAGAGATAGCAAATTTTCATTCACTCGCTCATTCAAATCCACTTTCTCCACATGGAATAATTTTTGCAGGATTTGTACCACGAGCAGTGCGACTGCGTTTGCATCATGTTCGCGTCGATCCCCAACTTCTCCGAGTTCTACATCGAGCTCGAAGGTAACAACGAGGGCGTCGAGTGTCTGAGGCTTCTCAACGAGATTATCGCGGATTTCGACGAGATCGTCGCCGAACCCCAGTACTCGTACATTGAGAAGATTAAAACTACCGGAGCAACGTACATGTATGCTTCTGGTAAGTAGTGTAAGCGAAATGAAAAGAACTGACGAACAAACGACAGCGACTGGTTCTTGAGCGTCCTACGGTTCGTCACCTGAGAGTGTCCTTGAATCAGGGTCCGTGTGAGCCTGTCGTTTTAGTCCCCTTTGAGCGTTCCACTTAGCATAGGAATTTTTGAAGGATCCCAGGAGGTCAAAAAAGCAGTCGTTTTTCGAGTAATTTTGGACGAATAATCTATTTTTCGAGATCCCACATCTGTTCAAACATTGTACAGATTTTTTTTTTTTTAAATATAGGAACTTACTTAATTTTTGTACAACCTATATCGAAGAATAATAAACCCTTGTGTTTTGCTATGTTTTTGTTTCCAGGTTTGACAAAAGCCACCTGCGACATGAAAGATCTCAAACACGTGACGTGCATGGCCAACTTTGCTCTCCGCATCAAAGAGCAGCTGGAGTACGTCAACCAACATTCTTTCAACAACTTTAAAATGAGAATAGGTCAGTCAGTCAGTCCCATATTTCCCCACCCTGCACCGTGAAAATGAAGGTTCATTCAGTGTTTTGGATTCCAGGAATAAGTATCGGACCGGTCGTTGCAGGAGTGATCTGCGCCCGAAAACCTCAATACGACATTTGGGGAAATGCCGTCAACGTCGCGAGCCGCATGGACTCGACGGGCATTGTGGATAGAATACAAGTAAGCCAAATTAGCAAAGCATATTTGATATATCAAAATTTAATTTATTTTATAAGATTATGCTTTCTAATCCAAAAAGTTGAAGGGTGATCGGAGATCCCAACGAATTTACGGACAAAGTAACTTCTCACGACGCCTCACACAACCCTCTGGCTGGAGACCTGCAAAAGTTCCACCTTAAGGGGGGGCTAACTTGAAAGGGAACCGAGTGATTGTCTAAATTTCAGGTTCTTTTCAGGCGGTGTCATGAATAAATTTTCCCAAAACTTATTGTGGGGAATTTATCTCCACTCCTGTTTGCTCAACCAAGCACTCCGACGGAGTTGATACGGGAGCGGCGGGACCCCTCAATACACCCCTTGATACACTAGCGGCGGGGTGGGAAAACAATAGGCGAAGACGGCTCCCACTTTCGCAATCTGAGGACTTGGGCGCAAAAGTCCACTTTGTTTTCCTTCAGATGAGCGCAATAGGGCAATACCCCCCTCCCCACTTTTCCCAGCCTCTGCTTAATGAGCTCATTGCCAGAGAGATTTGCGCGCAATGGGAAATCGCCCTCAAAAAGAAATCTTAATGGCCAAATTGGGCCATTAGGAAAACTCAAACACACACCGTGTAATCATGTGCCGCACTTATCAACTAGATAACTTATTTCTGGTTTCAGGTGACGCAAGAGCTCGGGGAAATTCTCCAAGCCAAAGGCTACCCCGTCACTCTACGGGGGAAAATCCAAGTGAAGGGAAAAGGAGAAATGGTCACTTACTTCCTCGACGGGCCCAAAATGAGGACGCCGGACTGCACTTGAATTTTCCTTATTTTTTGGTCGAAAGTAAGATTTCCCTAAGCCAGAACGATGCGTTCATGATAACCTTTATTATTAGCTGAACAATCCTCTTTAAAAAGTGCAAACATTTTGGCCTAAATCCCAATGAATGTTAATTCTTTCAAGATTTAAATTCCAAGGCTGACAGTTTAACATTAGTTGAATGGGCCCGTTTACTTATAAATAGACGACGGGTGTTTTGTTTAGTTGAGCCGCTTTGTGTGAGAAACACTGCTGCCAACTTGACTAACCTGGGTTGGCCCTTGGCGAGTAGGTCGAGAATCGAAAATCGAGAAAGACTTGGTGGTAGAGATGGGCTATCAACGTAATAAATTTGAAACTGGTATCGATATGAAAAACGATGTTGTGATAGGCCTGTCGGTATCATTAAATGATACCGACAGGCCTCAGATCAAATTTTGATCTCATCGGAAGGCAGGCTGGGAGACGCTTGAACATCTCCTGGCACCTGAAAACATGCAGTGATGATTTCTCTCCTGATTTCAGCGATTTTTTTTTTCTCCAAAAGGGAATTTTGAAAATTATTTCCTAAGCTTATGGGCGGGAATTTTTCTAACGTAGAATACGTTTTTACGCCGACCCGTTTTAGCCCAGTCAAAGTTGGCTGTGAGAAAAAAAATAGGTGGATGGAGTTCTAAGTCTTTCTATGCGCACTCTCCGAATGTACCTACGCGCTACATCTCCTGTACTAGTGGGTCAAAAATCAAAATTGACTAGTTCATTTTGTAGGAAATTTAACGCTCTTTCATTTTGCTCGGCAGCATTCGCCTTAGGGCGCATAGTTTCGGAGTTATAGTAAAAACCTGAAAAAATACCAACAGTTTGGAGTTTTCTGCGAATATCTCAAAACGCATAAGCCGAATTCGGATTCAGCACCCCGAAAAACACCGAAAAAGACTTAACACTTCAACCGATGGTGGTAAACCTTGTAGTGAGGTAGCGCAAGAAAAAGCTACATAATTTAATTATTAACTGATGGTTTTCTCGTACTTCTTTATTTTTCATCTTACAAACATCCTTCCCACTTTTGGAATGCTCTTGATTTATCTGACATTATCACCATGACACATTGTGTGAGTGTAGTTGCCAAGCTTATCTGAATACCTAATAGCTATTCTACAGAAAATAATTAGGTACTTCCCAAACATTTAAAATGGTAGTTCTTCATTTTACTTCCAATGTAACGGTAAAACGTAAAAACGTATTCTTAGTTCCTCTGAGTTTAGCCTTCGGCGCAATATGGCTTTTTTTCCTTTCATTTTATTTTATTTTTTTTATTTTTATTTTTTTTTAAGTTTGGCAATTATTTTTCAACATCCCGGTAATCCCCGTATCCATAAATTTGAGCTCAATAAATCAAAATACAATTTTTACCTAACGCCTTTAAACTTTAAACATTTTTTATTTAATTTTTATTTATCTTTTTTACAATTTTTAAACATTATTTAGGTATTGCATTTTTTTATTTTTTTTTCTCGAATTTTTAGTTAATTTTTCCTTTTTTCATTTGTGGAATTTTTTGTCAGTGATTTTTCAACATCGATATGACTGGGTATTCCCTGAATCGAAAAATTTGAGCTCGATAAATCGAAATTCGATATAGCTATCGTCATTCAAAAATACCCTTCATATCGATACTTTTGTGTTCGGTGCCCACCTCTACTGCGTTTATCTGAGCTTGCCGAGGCTGAAATCGTTCAAAATTGTTCAGGGTTGAACTGTTTGGGGCGAAGACTTTTCTCGTGGCGACTCAATTTGAAAAATGTTTTTGGCCGATGAAGACGTAGTCGCCTCATAGTGTACAACATCTTAGTCATTTTCACTAGTGTAGAAAATGAGCAGGGTTGACTTAGGAGAGAATTTGAGACTTCACTCACACCTTAGGTTGATTTCCAGGGTTGGCAAGACACGATGCCAACCGACCTTAGTTTACATGCGGGGCATTTTGGACCAAAGGAATCATGCAGGGTTGTGTCCACTTTGAGAAAATGGGTTTCTTCCGTCGACTTCTTTTTTTTTGCTCCGATATATGTGAGGGGCGATAATGAGCAGTGGGGCAATAGTAGGAGGCAAAATCGTTTCCATCCACTATTTCCCAGCCTACAAGAGTAGAAGTTGAGGTTATCAAAAGCCCAAAGGCTGAAAAATTGATCGGAAATCGATAGAGAGCATACAGTGGCCAGTGTAGTGCTCCCAACATTTCTCCATGGTTTGTCTCATGTTGAATATCTGGTCAGCAGACCCACGTCCCCCGGAAAGGAGCGCTACCAGGTGGGTCAATTGGCTACGGCCTGGCTCCACCTCCTGCCACCCATGAGTGGCTGAGGGGAGGCTTTTCATCCCGAGCGGGAGCATCTGCTCAACCACCTCATATGGGGTGGCCCGTCAATGCCTTTGGGGAACTATTGGGACGTGTCGCTCGACCAGTTGTCATCCCCAACTAAGGTCCAATGTTGCCTGCCGGGGCCTTCAGGGCATTTAATGATCACAAAGCAAAGTCCTAAGACTGATGTTTTACAAATACGAGACCCTGACTTCTAGATGAATCACATTTTCAAAAGTGGCACTTTTTAGGAAAGTTATTGAGGTCCAACCTTCTGCGACAAGAAAACAGTATTTTTCACAACAGAGAAATATTTTTAACAAGCACAATACAAACATTCAAACAGACTCAAAATGTTCCACAATGAACTTAAATAGAATTACGTTATTTTCGGTTTCCACTTCAGCTCAATACTTGGAAAAATGCGACGATGTAAATATATTTAAACGATGATCAATTAATCACATGAAAAAAAATATCAAGATGTACTTATTATGATACCAAAAAGGGGGTTTTCCTGCTTGGGACTGACGGCGCTACGGTTGACAATAGGTACTGATGAAAATGCCCCACCGCACAATTTGGGCTGCTTTGGTCTTATCAATCTTCAAAGTGGTTGAGCCTTAGTTTTTAATTTTCAGTTCTCAAGCAGGAAATCCCTTATATGGTGTTACAGGCTTCAATGTTAGAATTAATAAAAATTGTTCCCATTGGTGAGAAAGAAACCACTATCCATAATGAAACCATAAAGAAACTGTCGGTGGCCAGTTTATAAAACGCCATCCCCTTTCCTGAACTACCTACTGATAATCACTCTTACCAACAAAACAACCTGATGGCAACACTGCTTCAATCGGTTGAACAACTGGCCACCATCTTCCCCTATTTAATTATTGATAAGCTACGCATGTATTGGTGTAATATTTGTGACTCTCTGTAAATGTTCCTATTTTCTAAACTTTTATTCGCTTTTTCGTACATATTATATTTTTCAATGTTTTTCGGAAGAGCGTTTCTTTGTGATGAGTTTGTAAATATTTAGAAGAAAAATATAAAACAGTTGAAGCTTATTTTTGTTTGAAATGTTTATTCGAGTCAAGTTTTTGTACGCTTTTCTCTCAAAGTTACCATGTAAACTTACGAGCTTTGTGTTCTTGGGTACCTCCTTTCCTTGTTCGAGTACACTATATTTTGTAGAGAATGAGTTGTTTGTTTTGTCCTTGCGGGGCCCATGAGGTGGAAAATGGGGTTGGTGAGAGATGGTGTTGGACTGTCAGATAATTACCGTTTAGTGTGAGGGACTGTGTTGCCTCCAATAAAATGGCGTAAAGCTGGATAAACCACTTAGGCCATCCCAAATAAGAGTTATAAGAGTTTGCGACGGTTTCTGAATGGACCTTAACCTTTGGTAGACGAAAAACCGTAACTTGACACACTAAGTATCTAACGACCAAACTATGTCGTCGGGATCGGACGAATCGTCGACGACGGAGGTGATTTTGATAGCCTATAACCACCCCCAGAACTTGCTGATCACAATGAGACCACCCTCATGAAAATCTGTTCAGCCATTCGGGCGTGATGCTGTGATACACAAAACAAAAACATGTCGATGAGCGCACCTTTCCATTTTTTGAGGGAAAGGTTGCGCCAAATTATTCAATACAAACTATTTCAACCAGTTTTGCGAATAAGCTCAATTTTGTGCAAGTGGTTACTTTCTTCGTTCTGTATCTCACTAACGGTTAGTCCAATCCCACAGATAAATCATTCAGGACCAATTATTGTGTATGAAATTTAATCAGCTACATTTTTCATGCATGACGTTTTTCAATTCGAACGACAGTTCCCGAGATATACCCGAAAAAAGGAAACAAAAAGTCACCTCCATCCACTCCCCAGGACCTCGTTTTCCCATCAGCCTGATGTATAAAGCAAGCCATCAAACCTATGAAACCTTCACCCGATTACTATTTGACTGGGTTACACCGGTACCTAACTCAAATCAATTGAAAACTGGTGGGAGATTAAGGAGCAAAGAGAAGATTTCTCTTTTCATGATCGCTTTCATTCTACGTACAATAAAACCTTTCTAAAGTTGAAAGTCGCGACGCGTCGTTTCGTTGAATATCAGGGGAGGCCCCCTAGTAGTATTAATAATAGGCTATTATGTTGGAGCTGCAACATGAGGAGGAGGATAATATTTTTTTGGTTGAAATTGAAAAATTCGACTCGGTGAGTAGGGTAACACCGCATGTATCTTGAGTCATTACCAGTTTTGGGTGAAAGGACATGATCTGAAGTGCGTCTCCTGATCCTATTTGTAGGGAAACTTCAACGGGCTACAAATAGGATAATAAGATGCAGTCCAGATCATGTGATTTCACCACCAAACAGGTAATGACTGGTACACGGTGTTGCTCTACTTGATGGGGGAAGTCTGAAAGCACCAAAAAGTTGGTCCATGTAGCGAATCAGTGAATTCTATTATTCTTATGCACGTGTGATTTCTGTTCAGTTCAAGTGTTATTTGGAAGTCTCCTAACGATAAAACAAATCAAAACACGTTCATACCTTATTATGAAGCTCGAATGAATTGTAATAAAACGTAAAAGGACTAGTTCATGCGTTCATCTCAATCAAGTGAATAACGTTTCCTTGCGGAAATTGGAATGTGCCGTTCTATCACTGCGCAATGCTTTGGCTCCCATCTCGTTAGCTGACTCCCGCGTTAGCAAGATTGTGAAGAAAAAAGTTGAGATCCCGGTCCACCAGGAGATCGACGTCGTCCGGCACGTCGTGGCAGAGGGTTTGGTAATCGTCCGGTATGACTTTCTTGATCATCTCGACGAACTCGGACATTTCGCATTCGACGCCGCACCCCATTTCGATCGGGACCATCGGGCCGGTGGAGTCGGTTATGTAAAACGCCTGCAAGACAATGTCGAAATCTCGATCAATCATCGAATCGCTGGTCATCTACATCGAAGACGTCCAAAATGTACCGACCTTGACGTAACTCTTGGCGTTCTTCTCGTGGACTTCGACGGCAACGCAGGCTGTCGGGGATGGTGGTCTCATCATGCCGAAACCGAGCGAGCCAGAGAGCACGAACAGCGTCAGATCGTGAGCACTGAACAAGGACACCTTTCTTTCATCTCCGAGAAACCATAACAGGTAGTTGCTCATCAAACCTAAAGAAAAACAAACGGATTTGATGTGGAGAGATGTAACTCCTCTGCTGGTGTAGGTACTAAATTGTTTCAAGCAAGCTGTTAAATTGAGCACAAAATCGCGGCTAGCATGTTCAGAGAGACCAGCATTGACCAGACTGCACTGACCATGCTCGCACAAGCCTGCCCTGGGCTACAACCATCACCAGTTCAACGTAGATTGATGACAAACTTACTGGAAGACAGCTGCCTTTGCACTTCTGTTTTGGCTGTAACCGAATAAAACATTTCGTTTATAGTTTCACCAGCTTTCTGTATGTATTCATCAGCCCAATCAGGACACGGTAAACCCGTACGCTTCTAGAAAAAGAAAATCGTTTAGCAGAAGGTACCCACAGCGTTAGTCATAAATGAGACTCATAATAGAGCAACTTACCTGGAGAGACCATAAGTCAAACAGCCCCTGCAGCTCCCCCAAAGGCTTCTTGGGGTTCTTGAAAGTGTAACCGCCTTTTCGTGCAACGTTCATCAAGGAAATATATTTACTCGGGTCGTCCTTCGCCCACACTTTTTGAACCTCGTACCTGAACCGGGGACAACCAAAGCAATTGGTGCGCTAGAAGAAAAATTACACTTCAATAATAGTTTATTACTAAATGAGGAACAGAAGGTGTAAGACTCACATTGAAAACAGCGTTGTGGTAGACCGGAATGGGTATCCAGGGGATGGTTTCGCTCCATTCTTGATGGCCAGCAGGTGGGTACAAGCCTGCAAGTTACCATTTGCATTTCAAAAGTTGTCAGTCAATCTTCATTTCAAGTTATCATGCAAACCTGCATAACAACAAATAGGAATGACGTTGTTATAAACTTCACCACGATAAGAACCCGCTGTTGAGTGTTGCTGTCCAACGGTTTTTCCAGTTTCACGTATGAGCGCCCCCTGGTGAGGGCCCTGAATAACAGGACAACGTGAAGCGATAGTGGCGCCATGGGTGGACCGAATTTAAAATGTAACGAGTGTTTCATGCAGGAAATGTCACCCTCTACTACTTAGTTCGAGGACATAAGTAGCTGGTTTGCGAGTAATACCTAATGAAAAAACTTGAAAAACTAGTTTTGTCAATAAGTGATCTAATGAAGAAGAGCTTTAAATGTAATACGTGGTTCTCGCAGGAAATTTTACTCTCTATAGAGTAAAATGTATACCTTGCAGAGTCTACAACTTTGTAGTACATAAGCTGGAAAAATCTTTGTTGACGAGTTATAACGAGGAAAAAACGAAAACAACTGGGAAAAAAAAAGTATGTCAATTTGAGACCTACTAATGAAGAGCGGCGTTGGCGCTCTGGGTGGACTGAATTTTGAATGTAACGAGTGTTTCTTGCTGGAAATGTTACCCCCGACAACTTTGTATGGGAGGTCGTTGGCTCAAAAATGCATAGTTTGCGAGTTACTGAGAAATTGAAAAAAAAAAAAAAGAGTGCAAAAAAATGAGTTTTTTGTTTTGTTTTCCAGCTGTCCATTTCGTGAAATCTGCTTAAATAGCCGGTGGCAGAATGTACGTAGTGATATTTTTGTAGGCAGTGACAAAATTGAGATGCTGGCTTATGCAGAAGACATAACCCTGCTATCCAGCTATCCAGTGGCCAGCTCATGACAGGTGTCCACGCTGTGCCTGTTGGAATCTCACAGTGAACCTGATGCCAAGGAGCCTTCAACGTACAGGTCAAAAAATAAAAATACCCGGTCACCGTGAATAAACAACAATAGTTACCAGCCAAGACGAGCATCGCCGACATCATAGTTCGCTCAACTGAGGTGGAGACGACGTGGAGGTTAGTTTTGGAATAGTACGGCGTCAGTATGGCGTCGTACCTCTTCCTTAACCTTTTCCCAAGCAAATAGGAATTCTTCTTCCCCATCTAGACCAAAGTTATACAAGTGAGCGATTGATATCCAGATGCCACGCCTTTAGGTGAGATCGCAGAGCAATTCTGGTAGTTTGGAAGCGCAAGCGCTGAGTGGGGAATGTCAGCTTCCAGGAATCAAGACTGGCTGCTCTGCTGTGTTTGGAATTACGACAGCTCTGCCTGTACTTGCTCTGCCAAATCACCTTTTGGAACAGATCCACCAGGAACACCTCACCTTGGTCAGCTCGCCTTTCCCGTCCTGCCACTCTTGGTTGACAGAAACTGAATCCCTTGGTAATTCAGCTAAGGGTGCTCTGTCGCCATGGCGGAAGACCTGGAACAGCATTACATTTTAGGTTAAATAAAATACTACCTATCGTCAACATCAAATAACTAATAAATCAAGAGCTTCTTAGGAACAAATAAAACACAACTAGGGAACAAATAAAACAACTAGGGATAAATAAAACTAAACTAGTTACAACTAACTAACTACGTAGTTTTAGTTACGTTGGAGTTAAGTTGGTTGTTAGTTAGTTGTAATACTTAGTTGTAGTTAGGTTGTTGTTAAGTTGAAGTAACTGTTGGTTAGTTGTACAACTAACCAAAAGTTACTTCAACTTAAGAACAACCTAACTACCACTAAGTATTACAACTAACTAACAACCAACTTAACTCCAACGTAACTAAAACTAACTACGGACAAATGGACAGGTTATTTGACCTGACGTGTCCCTAATAGTACATAGGTATTTTAAAATACCTATGTACTATTTAATAGTACATAGGTATTTTAAAATACCTAATACCTAATTTAGGGACAGGTAATTACTTGTCCCTAGTCGTTAGTTTAAGTTGCAGCAGTTGCTCAACCGGCCGTCGCCTCCAGGGTGGAATTAGGAAAAATAGAGGAAAGTTTAAGAGTAGTCCTGATCTCTACGGGTGATGTTTTCAGGTTCCAGGGTTTTATGACAGAAATTAGTCCTGGAACGTAGTCAAAATTGCCGGGAAAGTAGCCAAAATATGTTGGCACTTTTTTTTTTTTTTTTTTTCGGTTTTAACTCGAAAAGTAAGCGGTTTAGCGCAAAAGTCATTTTTATACCACATGAAAATAGACAAAATATCCTACATTTTTCAGTCATAACATTTGTTCCTAGCCACACTCGTTCGCCCGCTATAGCGCGCCAAAGATTGGATAAAATCTCAAAAAACCTGAAAAAGTATATTTCGGCAGTTTGCCCCGGATTTTCCCAAAAATACCGCATGTTAACAAGTTATGTGATTTTTCACTCTAAATGAATGTTCATGAGGGCGAATAATTGAGGCGCCAATGGCTGAAAGAATAAACACTTCAAATAATATTATTGCGGAGTGACACTCCATAGGTAAGAAGAAGTTACTTTCTGATAACCTAAATAATTAATCTTTATCTGAAACGATTACGTTCTCATGTTTAATCTCACCACTAGGAACTCACAGCTCGTTACACAGAGTTGACAGTGTAGTTGTGATTCCTCTTATCTCCATTTATGGGGTAACTCTTGTGTATTTCTAATGGCTACACATTCGGGAGATATTTGTTTTTTGAGTATGCACCTGCCAATTTGTGAACTATAAGAGTGAATAGTAGAGGTGAATAGAGGGAGAATACAAGAAAGTTGCGCGCAAAATGGCGTAAATGGGGGCAACTCCGAATCCATCATGGCACAGTCGGGTCTGGTCAGGCATCAAGGCTCACATCCAGTTCCTCCATAATCTCGGCAGTAAATAATCTTTAAGATCAGTCCTCTGGATAATTGACCAACCAGAGGAACCAAGGTTATGGGTCATTTCCATGGATGAGTGATGGGTACAGTTCCTCATTACCAATTGGTGGACGACATCTGCTGTCTGATTTTTACATTCAGTCATTCCCACTTTTGCATTTCTTGTTTTTAGGTGAACGGGTGTTTTGGGGTGAAATGGTAGTGTAGGCGATGCGGTTTTTAGGCGAAATTTTTTGTCTCTGCATGCATCACTGCCATTTGTCAAGAGTTAACAAGCTGAACCAGCTTCTGGACACCCCCCGGTAGGGAAGGGGTTGGCTGGATTTAGGTGGCCGCCTAATACAATGCGTGGATCGTCAGTGGAAGGCACGATAGCTGCTGTCCAACCACATACCAAGTGTACTTAGTGAGGGGAAGAGTTTTAGGTTAGGTTCTGTTTCCCACCTCGAAGGGCAAATTGGGAGTTGTTCAGAGCTTCCTCCAACCGATGCAACAAACCGGCCTTCGCAAGTTCAAAGTTGGTTGCTAGCTCTTCACCTGCTCTTGCGAGGATAGATCAACCTTGAAAAGCCGGTTTCCAAGAAGGATACGGTCCCCTGTCTCTGCTCAGGTGTTTGGAATATATATTCCAATTCCGATATCCCCGATATCGGGGATACGAGGATTCACCAGCGGCGAACGTCATGTTTTCATGTTTCTACTCAGCCGCCAGCCGCGCCGCGCTATGGAAGAGTGGTTTCTCAAAGAGGCGCGGCCGCGGCGGCGGCCAGAGACCGCCTACCTTGGCCCCAGCTTCAGTCGAGCGAGGTTATTGTTGTGGCCCTTTTATTGTCAGAGAAGGACGAAGAAGAGGGATTATTGTTGATGGATAGGGAGCCTCACGCCCCTATGTTATTAAGACGAACAGAAGAGGGATTTTTTTTAAACATTCTCATCGACTGCCACTTGAAAAAGAACGAAAAACGGTTCTCTTTCGGTTGAATTTCCAACAATTTGACTACCTACGTTGTTTCACTGGTGAGAGAAGAACGGACGAAAGATGCTACAGCTACCCATGTTTTTTCTTTCTTCCCAATGTCCTTGTAGTCTTCCGACTCACTATCATACAGGAATGCCACGATGTGGATGAGAAGTTCGTCCTCTTCGTTTGTGAACTTCATTTCAGACAAGCACACAAGCACACGAACGCAAACGGAAAGATAAAATTCACTCGTTTCCCCCCGCCTCTCTTTACTTTACTTGCTGCGTCATGAGCAGGCTGAATTTATTTATTTATTTTATTTATTTATTTATTAACGGGCAAGCCCAATTTACAACAGCATAATAAAAGTAGCAATTCAGTGTATACCGGAACTTATACATTCAAGAAAAGGAACGATTTTACCAGAAACAGCAATAGGTAATGTAGCAGTGATATAACTTATGAAAACAGTGGATCAATTTGTAGATAATAGTCAAAACAAGGCGGGAGAAGAAAGCTGTGACAATTCTGTGATTCACAGTCAAAGAAAACCACTGGGGACATTTTGAAGGTTTGCATACCCAAGCCGCGAAGGCGCGCGGCTTGACTGCTAGGGGGAGGAGTCTGGCCGCCCGGCCGCGCGTCTCCCATGTAGCTCGTTTCAACCCCATGTAGCCGCTGAGACGCGCCGCAGCCGCGCTGGGGAAATCGGTTCCATCTGAACAACACTGAAGGAGTGGGGAGCGTCTAGACGCGAGCCGCCGCCGCGCGCCGCAGACGCGTCAGGGAAATCCCACCTTTAAGCTCTACAACAGTTACTGTTGAAAGCAATAAGTGAACGAATCCCAGCCATTGGTTTTTAGAGCGCCACACGGATGAACAGTAGCTCCATGCATTAAGAGTAAAAAACGGGTTGCATAAGTTGGTTTAAGAAAAATCTGGTGCAAAATGCCAAAATAGCCTTTTTTCTGGTTTTTGAGATTTTAACCAATCTTTGGCGCGCTCTAGCGGGCGAACGGGTGAAGCTAAAAAGAAATGTTATAAATAGGAAATGTAGGAAATTTTGTCTACTTTAATTTAGTATACGGTGACTTTTGCGCTAAAAGGCTTACTTTTCGAGTTACAAGCGATAATCTCAAAAATGTGCCAACATTTTGAGGTTTTTTGAGAAGGTTGCGGGTCCTATATAAAAGGTTGGGGGACCTATATAAAATAATTTCTGTGGGGTAACCTCGGATTCAGCGACCCTAAAATATACAGAACCGTAGAGATTACGATTATACTGCCTCAGACCTGTCTGATGGGCCCAACAACTCGTTTTCCCATATTGTGCAGTTGTTTTTTTTTTTTCTTAAAAAATACAGATTTTTTTTATATTTTTACTCAACTTTTGGAGCTTGGATGCGCCACGTGAAGCAACAGTTTGTTGGTTTCGTATTTTTCTCATCATCTACTCGCCAAAACTGATTTTTTGTATTTATTGACATTTTATGTCTTTACTTTGGCACACAAACGAAAAAAGCGTTGTGTTGTGTTAAAAAAAAAAAGCATTACGGTTGGTTTTCTGATGATTTCCGCTTACAACCGAGTCGTTGCTGGGAAATGAAACTTCTTTAGTTTTCAAGGGACAGAAATCGTTCACCATTCGTTGGAAAGCTCTCGATTTATCACGCAGAAATTTTCTTTCGTAGTAACTTGTTCGTGGTATTTATGTCGCCACTTTATATTTATTGATGTTATCAATGCCGCTTGCTTTTTTTGTTATTAGTTTCCACGTTAAAAATTTTCAAATTTTTTAGAAAAAGTTTAATTTCCCGTTTTTCCACTTTGGGGGTTCAGATAAGCCACATGGAGCTACTTTTTGGTGGTTTCAGACTTTTCTCGCACTATGCTCGCCAACTGGATTTTTTTTAAACCAATTTCAGATTTTTCCGAGCGCTAGAATAAAGATGAACAAAATCGTGTCACCCTCGAAGGAGCTCCTCCTCCTCCTCCTCCTCCTCCTCGGGCTACGGCTTTAATAATATTAAAGCCGTATGAAATCAGACTCCAAAATCTTTTACGAGATGGTCACTTGGTCAATTTTACGATTTTCGATCGACTGAACAAAATTTAATTTATTAATCATAACTAGGTACTTACGAATGCAACTTTGACCAAAGTCGGGCCGACAGGGGGGTCGTCAACTTTGATGTCGTCGTCAATCAACTTTCTCGATTTGCCGTAATTGTTTTGGGAGGGGAAGCCGAAATACATCGCGATCCCCCCCATTATCGCCACCGCCGCGTATTTGGTGTAGTAGCCCATTATGAAACTCCCCGAAACGGTAGGTAGAACTACAACTGGTAGGTAGAACTACAACTGGCGAAATTGTGAAGAGCCTACTCCAAAAGTTCCGGCTACATCGCTCGTATTGACATTATCACTGTTGACTGTAGGGCTGGCAACGATACATCGATGTTTTTCCCTCGATGGTTGGCTTTGTGGGTTATCGATGTTTGGCTGCCGATGTATCGGTGCATCGCTCTTTCCCTCCATCGATGTTTGTCAAGGGTGCTGGATGGGTGTACAATCTGTAATCTGGGAGGCACAACCCGCGTAATCCCTGAAAATTTCATCAAAATCGAATCAATATTGGTTGAAATCCCGTGGCAACGACGCTTTTTGACCCGTCTCTCGTTGCGAAGACCCAGACCTAGTACCTAGACCAAGACCCAGACCTAGTACCTATCAAACTAATCGAAGGCTCGCAAAAAATACTCGTACCCACCTACCGACGATCTTGGATTCCAAGACGTGGAATAACTTTCGAACGGGTTATCGCACAGAAATCGTTTTGTGCTCGTTGAAATCAGCGTGAAAAGCTCGTTTTAACAGACGTAGTTTCGTTCAAAACCGACGGCAAAAGTTGTATCGGGTTAGGGCGTTTCGAAAATTTTCCTAGTAATCCCTAGTAACGACGCTATTTGACCCGGCTCTCGTTGCGAAGGAAAGCTCCGTTCGCGACGAAGGAAAGCTCCGTTCGCGACGAAGGAAAGCTCCGTTCGCGACGGAGGAAAGCTCCGTTCGCGACAAGGAAGAGAGTTGGCGAAATCTAATATGGCCTACGACACATCTACGACCAACGCGGAACCCGGCGGAAAAAACGCCGTCTCTCTTGGCTCTACCGTTGAGGCGGGGGTATCGTGGAGTACCTACCTAATTAGCGTGATGTTACGTGACGCAAAACGACACACAGACCAAAAATTTTGGGACGACGTAATAAAAGTTTCACTTTAAAACATGAAAGTTCTACTCCAATAAAAAAATTATCATGTAATGAAAGTTGTAAGGCATGAAAATTCTCGTAAGAGGAGCTCTTATATTTTCGAATTCGCTCATTCCTACGCATAGATGCACACAAAAGCCCAAAATTAGTCGTAGGTAAACCTGAACTTTCTCCAAGAGCTCCTCTTACGAAATAACATGACTGTTGAGCCCCAAAATCATCATCGCCATACCTACCTACTTAATATTATACTCACAAGCGGCAATACACTCCATAGACGTTTTTTCCATTTTAGGCTGGTCCTACAGGTCAAGACATGATTTATTCGGCTCTGAGATAAGTTATAACTTATCTCAGAGCCGAATAAATAATGTCCTTTTTTATAAGGGCCTTTGATAGGCAAATCGACCGTATACCTGCAAAATCTCGTAAGTCCGATTTTTCCCCAAAGTAAGGTTTTGAGCTTTCTGGGTAAATTTAAGGCTCTAGAATGTTCCTACGAAGTTTGGTTTTGATCCGCTGAGAAATGTCTTCTCTGTGTTCGGTTGTAATAACCTGCAAGTCCGAAAGGCTCCAGAACGTTGTAAAAACTTGTAAGTCTAAGCCTCTGCCGCCTCTCCAATGTTTTCTATTTTTATCGGTAAGTTTTGTACATTTTTCATCAGTAACGTAGTTATACGTTACACATAATAATTGACGTGCTGAAGTAGTTATTTAAGTGAGAAATCGTCACAATATTCGCCAAAAGTCACTCAACTGAGCTCTTGGGACTTACAAGGATTTTGGCACTCCATCAGTCTGGACGTTTCCATGGAGTTTTTAAAAACTAATTTTTTAAAACGCAAATTTGCGTCTCCTGTAAAATTTTTAGTTTGGAACATACGAGGTTTTGCAGGTATACGGTCGAAATGTTGATGGGAGGAAGTGATTTAATCCAAAACGCACTAAATGCACGTTTCAAAAAGTAGGTACTAAATGCCAGGTTTGATTCCAAAAACGCTGCAAATTTTACACAAAGGTTTATCATTCTTTGATACAGAAAAAATGTGCAGAATTTGATGCAGTCAATAAAAAAACTTATTTTCTAAAAAACAAATTATGTACCTACACTGTTTGGGCAGATGTGGGGCAACCCTATTATTTTGTCAAAATTTCAGATTTTTGAAAAAACTCCGACGGCTCGGACGGCAGACGTACGTTTCATATTTTCAATCTCCACAGCTTGAAACGTAAAATGACGAATTTTGAGGCCGATCAACATTTTCGACCTCCGACACGAATACATAGGTGTATTATTCCAAAAATAACTGGGCCTCTGCCTCCAACTGGGCAAAAATTCCGAAATGGACGATTCCCCACCCCTCCCTCCACCGATTGCCTCAAAACTGAGCTTTTGAGCCATCAAAGGAACGTGACACTAGATTACACGAAAAGGGATAATCGTACAAATTGACAATAAATGATCGGTTTCGTTCGTTAACCTATTTTATTTTAAAGTGCATCACAGTGAGAAAATTCAAGTACAATTGGTAACATAATTATGGTAGATGATGACTCGTCTCAGAACACAGTTTTCTCAGTTCATATAATCTCCAATGTAGGACTAGAATTATCCAAGGAAAATGAAATATTCATAACCATATGAGGTTAAACTAGCGTGAAATGTTACATGGAGGACCATGGCCTTCTTAATACATAACTGTCTGCACCGGTCTAATGATTGAAGTGGATTTTAAAAGTGACTAGACTTAGATTGTGAGCAACAGAAATTAGATTGTTACCTAGATTGTTAGATTACCAGTACCTCTCAACTGCTCAACTTGTACAGTTCGTCTCAGAGATACAAATTGTAAGTAGCCATCCTAAATGTAATTTCTGTACATATCTTGATATTTTATTTCCATATTTATGTTCATATCGTTTTTAGCCATACATTGTATATACTGAACTTCTTGTTAGTGAAACAACAGTACCATAATTTATAAGTAATTCGAGTGTGTAATGTTATTGCAGTGGCTGAGGATGGGTAAGGAACTACCCGAAACCGGTCCCAGACACTTTTAATAATTTTATTAAAAGGTTTAAAGTGTGGAAAATGACTATCATCGTTTATCAACCATTGATAACTTTCCACTACCCCCTGGACTCATTATCAAATTAGATTGTGTCTTCAAGGCCCTCGGAAAGCCATCGGAAAGTTTATCGATATATAACGAAATTTTTTTTTTTAACAAAAACAGCACAATCGTGCACCGATATCGTCTTACCCGGTGGTTTCTCGACGGGTTTTGACTTTTCAACTCTGTCTCCACTTTGAGCGGTTTGGTCTCTTCCTTCATTTCTTCTTCTCGCTCGACCGACTTTGACTCGACTGCTTCCTCAGCGTTGAAATCAACGTCCTCCGGCATGGGTTCCGCATCCTGGAACAGATCTTCGTCTTCATCTTCGAGTTTGTTGTTGACTATGACGTCGAGCAGATCGTCGTTTTCAACCTGTGACTCTTGATCGTCGTTTATCTCCTTTATCCTTCTATGTGGAGCCTCTTTCTTCTTCCATCTCTGAATTTTCCGTGGCGACCTTTCCCGGTAAAATAATAGGTATAGATATATAGTTGACGGGTTGCTACGGGTGTTCCTAGAGAAGCATGGGTTGCATTATTGATTGATAGTCCCGAATTTTATATTTCGTGCAAAGCACGGGGGTCCCAGCTAGTAGGAATAATATTAATAATGATAATATCATTATTAACGATAATAATAACAATATTATTATCATTTTCCAACGTTTTCTTCAACCGTAATTAAATGCCTAGCAAAAGTGTTCTGTCTCACATCTCCTCCAATAACTTATTGGCAATGAGGTTTTTCAGGGGAAAAAATTGTTCGAGTTGAAGTTCCGATACATCAAATGTATGGATATATCATTTACGATATATCTTTTGACAAATATATCGATCTATTCCTTTTGATGTGCCATCCGTAAGGCCCTGTCTGACCAACCTTATCTCACCAGTTGGCAACACTGCGTCAAATCCACTTTAACATGAACGGCCAGTTCTATACTAAAGACACACCTATAATCCAGTCTAATTGGTGACATCAAATCCACTTTTACAAAAATGAAAACTAATGTGTCACTTAAGCGTAGACAAGGATGTTCAGGGTAAATTTGCAGTAGTCTTCTAAAATTGTGAGACTTACAAGTACAAATAGTAAGCGCGTGCGAGTTCATTTAATCGATGGGAATAAAATCGGTGTCATCTCACGGGAAAAAGGGGAAATATGGCGTAAAGTAGGGAAAATACAACGCATAATTGTCAAAGCCGCCTTTATGACGTCGCACTCACAACACCCTCTCCCCCACATCAGTGAAAGCCCAACGTCTGACAAACCGTCGTGTAATCAGAACTGTTCTCACTGCACGCCTGGCGATCATAGAAGAAGGTGTCTGGATTGTGACGTCATAAAGACGGCTTCCACAAAATGGCCGCTCCGCCAGCTTGTTGGCTCACTGGGTGTTTCCAACGTGTAATAACCCCAATATGGGAGGGTAATTTCAAAAGGAAGTTCCAGCATTGTTGCCAATAGTTCTAAAGCTACCTCTCCCTCTTCAACATAAGTCAGAACTTCTTTTGAAATGACCCTCCAGTATTTAACGACGTGACGAAGGGATTGTAACAAAATGTAAGAGAACTAGTTGAAGCGTTCATCTCAATCAAGTGAATAACGTTTCCCTGCGGAACCAAATTGAAATGTGCCGTTCTATCCGTGCGCTATGTTTTGGCTCCCATCTCGTTAGCTGATTCCCGCGTTGGCAAGACTGTGAAGAAAAAAGTCGAGTTCCCGGTCCACCAGGAGATCGACGTCGTCCGGCACGTCGTGGCAGAGGGTTTGGTAATCGTCCGGTATGACTTTCTTGATCATCTCGACGAACTCGGACATTTCGCATTCGACGCCGCACCCCATTTCGATCGGGACCATCGGGCCGGTGGATTCGGTTATGTAAAACGCCTGCAAGACAATGTCGAAATCTCGATCAATTATCGAATCGCTGGTCATCTACATCGACGACGTCCAAAATGTACCGACCTTGACGTAACTCTTGGCATTTTTCTCGTGGACTTCGACGGCAACGCAGGCTGTCGGGGATGGTGGTCTCATCATGCCGAAACCGAGCGAGCCAGAGAGCATGAACAGCGTCAGATCGTGAGCACTGAACAAGGACACCTTTCTTTCATCTCCGAGAAACCATAACAGGTAGTTGCTCATCAAACCTACAGAAAAACAAACGGATTTGATGTGGAGGTTGGGGAGAGAAGTAACTCCTCTGCGGGTGTAGGTACTAAATTGTTCCAAGCAAGCTGTTAAATTGAGCACAAAATCGCGGCTAGCATGTTCAGAGAGACCAGCATTGACCAGACAGCACTGACCATGCTCGCACAAGCCTGTCCTGGGCTACAACCATCACCACGCAGATAAATCATGACTAACTTACTGGAAGACAGCTGCCTTTGCACTTCTGTTTTGGCCGAAACCGAATAATACAGTTCGTTCATAGTTTCACCAGCTTGCTGTATGTATTCATCAGCCCAATCAGGACACGGTAAACCCGTACGCTTCTAGAAAAATAAAAGCAGAGGGTACCAACAGCGTTAGTAATAAATGACTCATAATAGAGCAACTTACCTGGAGAGACCATAAGTCGAACAGCCCTAGCAGCTCCTTCCAAGGCTTCTTGGGGTTCTTGAAAGTGTAACCGCCTTTTCGTGCAACATTCATCAAGGAAATATATTTACTCGGGTCAGCCTTCGCCCACACTTTTTGAACCTCGTACCTGAACCGGGGACAACCAAAACAATTGGTGCGCTAGAAGAAAAAAATTACACTTCAATAATAGTTTATCACTAAATGAGGAACAGAAGGTGTAAGACTCACATTGAAAACAGCGTTGTGGTAGACCGGAATCGGCATCCAGGGGATGGTTTCGCTCCATTCTTGATGGCCAGTAGGTGGGTACAAGCCTGCAAGTTACCATTTGCATTTCAAAAGTTGTCAGTCATTCTTCATTAAAGTTATCATGCAAATCTGCATAATGACGAATAGGAATGACATTGTTATAACCTTCACCACGATAAGAATAGTGAGACGGCATCTGTTGAGTTGTTGCTGCTGTCCAACGTTTTTTCCGGTTGCACGTATGAGCGCCCCCTGGTGAGGGCCGTGAATAACAGGACAACGAAAAGCGACAGTGGCGCCATGGGTGGACCGAATTTTAAATTTGGGGAAGGGAGGAGTTATTAAATTAAATTCACACTGAAATTGAATTCTAATTATGAATTTAATTAAGTTATTACAAGAAATCAGAAGGGGAAGGCCGAAAAATTTATTGGGCCTCAGGTTGGGAAGCAGTTCAAAATTCCCTCAAGTCATTACCTAACGGATTTTAAATGTAACGAGTGTTTCTTGCAGGAAATGACACTCTCTACAACTTTGTGTTCGACGACATAAGCTGGAAAAATCTTTGTTTGCGAGTTATAACGAAAAAAACGAAAAAAAAAGGCTATGTCAATTTGAGACCTAATGAAGAGCGATAGTGGCACTCTTGGTGGACTGAATTTTGAATGTAACGAGTGTTTCTTGTTGGAAATGTTAACCCCTACAACTTTGTATGGGAGGTCGTTTGCTCAAAAATGCAGTTTGCGAGAAATTGAACTGAGAAATTGAAAAACATTGAGTGTAAAAAATGAGTTTTTTGTTTTGTTTTCCAGCTGTCTATTTCGTGAAATCTGCTTAAATGGCCGGTGGTAGGATGTATATAGTGATATTTTTGTAGGCAGTGACAAAATTGAGATGCTGGCTTATGCAGAAGACATAACTCTGCTATCCAGTGGCCAGCTCATGACAGGTGTCCACGCTATGTCTGTTGGAATTTCACAGTGAACCTGATGGCAAGGAGCCTTCAACGTACAGGTCAAAAAATACCCGGTCACCGTGAATAATCAACAATAGTTACCAGCCAAAACGAGCAACGCCGACATCATAGTTCGCTCGACTGAGGTCGAGACGACGTGGAGGTTAGTTTTGGAATAGTACGGCGTCAGTATGGCGTCGTACCTCTTCCTTAACCTTTTCCCAAGCAAATAGGAATTCTTCTTCCCCATCTAGACCACAACCAAAGTTATACAAGTGAGCGATTGATATCCAGATGCCACGCCTTTGGGTGAGATCGCAGAGCAATTATGGCAGTTTGGAAGCGCAAGCGCTGAGTGGGGAATGTCAGCTTCCAGGAATCAAGACTGGCTGCTCTGCTGTGTGTTTGGAATTACGACAGCTCTGCCTGTACTTGCTCTGCCAACTCACCATTTGGAACAGATCCACCAGGAACACCTCACCTTGGTCAGTTCGCCTTTCCCGTCCAGCCACTCTTGGTTGACAGAAACGGAATCCACCGGTAATTCAGCTATGGGTGCTCTGTCGCCATGGCGGAAGACCTGGAACAGCATTAAATTTTAGGTAAAAAATAAAATACTACCAATCGTAAACATTAAAGAACTAATAGGTACATCAAGAGCTTCCTAGGAACAAATTAACACTAACAACTAGGGACAAATAAAACTGACAACTAAAACTAAAGTAATTACAACTAACTAACTACAACTAACCAACTTCAACTTAACAACAACCTAACTACCTACAACTAAGTATTAAAACTAACTAACAACCAACTTAACTACAACTAAAACTAACTAGGGGCAAATGGACAGGTTATTTGACCTGACCTGTCCCTAATAGTAGGTACCTATTTAATCGTCCCTAGTTGCAGCAGTTGCTCAACTAGCCGTCGCCAAGGAAATTTCCTTGTTCCATGCTCTTCACTTGCTCTTTCCGTCTGCTCTCTGTTACTCTGTGGTCTGAATCGTATTTGCTTGGGTGCTTGAGAACAGTTTTATCTCCATTTCAATTAGTTCCTTTGAACTTTGGCCTGGGGGGTTTTGACCGTGAATATGGGTCATTGGCCCCACTGTGCGCCACACGGATGACCAGTAGAACAAAACTCAGCTCCATGCATCAAGAGTAAAAACAGGTTGCATAAGTTGGTTTTAGATATATCTGGTGCAAACTGCCAAAAAAGCCTTTTTACTGTGCTTTTTTTTTTTTGTTGAGATTTTAACCAATCTTTGGCGCGCTCTAGCAGACGAACGGCTGAAGCTAGAAAGAAATGTTTCAAACAGAAAATGTAGGGCATTTCGTATACTTTAATTTAGTATGCGGTTTGCGGTAAACCGCTTACTTTTCGAGTTACAAGCGAAACCCCAAAAAAGTGACAAAATTTTGAGGTTTTTTGAGAAGGTTGCGGGTATATTTCTGTCACGTAACCTCGGATTCGCGTTCAGCGACCCTAAAATATACAGAACCGTACCTAGAGATTATGACTCCCCCAAAACTGTCCTCTATAGAGGACAAATTTGCCCTATTTCTTCCCCACCGTGCTACTCATCACTAATAATTAGTGATGAGTTATTGCCCCCCTAACGTGTCCGCATAAACAAATATGGCAGCAGGTATTATACGGCAGAGTATTATACAGGCTGCACCTTTGGTATTTCCTTTTTTCTTTAAAGTGTCCCAGTTTTGTAATGCTAACTCTAAAATATTTCATTTTACTGAAAAATCTACGGTGAAATAAGTAGTTGCCGCTCTGCTCAAAAACTTGAATACCTATAAAAACTGTGAACATTTTAAACAATAAAAATTTAACGCTCATTCATCAAAGCGATCTTGTGATATGGTACCTATCACAACATCGCTTTCATGAATGTTACGAACGACAAAATGTTTTCGTTCATTCACAAAGGTTTATATCTAATCTAGAGTGTTTCTTTAGCGCCTTCATTAGCCTGAGTGGGCCAACTACGTACACGGCCGACGTAATTATCTGCTATAGATTACAACTTGCAATAAAGCCTCATTAAAACGATTTAAAACTCACTGCGGAAAATGCAGGCCAAAAACTCGTCACGGAAATGTGTGAGAGGAAAAATCGTTTCTATTTGATCGGCGTAATTACGGGGATTAGTATTTTTGCAGTTTGTCAATAAGATTACAGTTGGCAGATGTGTTTTGTACAAGTTGAAGAAATAAGAAGTGAAAATATTTGTTATACAAACACAGCGAGACTCGTCTATTGAGCAACTCGAGGGGTATCTGATTCAATGCAGACTGTGTGGCAACTGCCTTACCCGCTCAAACGTCGGGTGATAAAATTACGGCTGGGTATTACGACGGAATCGGGATCTTTTCAACAAAATAAGGCCTAAATTACATGTTTTCCCCTTTCTTGGAAAAATACAACTATTTAATCGCGACAGACGTCGACGTCTGACCGGCCTCAAAATTTGAAAGTATACGTTTCAACTCGAAATTTGAAAAAATACGTTTCAACAAGATGACATCTACACATTGTGTAGATTCCAAAAACGGATGGAATTCCGATGGAATGGGAAGCCGTCATGAGAGCTACAGACATACTGTATGTAACAGTGACCTGTAACAGGTCGGAGGGGCATGTTCAATGCAACTTCTGGGTTACGCTGACGATATAGGTACGGGAAGGCAACTTTTCTCTCATGTCAACCGTTCAGACGTCAATCAAAAAGTTTTCCAAAAAACGAGAGATAAAAATCTGATTTTCAAAGTTAACCAATTTTCCGAGGCGTACCTATATCTCGAAAACAGTTCGGAATTTGGATGAAGCTTGGATGAGCAATTTTTTTATAATCAAAATTGTTCAGAATTTCATAACTTTTCATTTACTATGGTTTATCGAAAAAGGCACCGTTTCCGAAATATTCACGAAAAACCTGAAAAGGGGCCTTTGGATCCCCCCCCCCCTTCCAAACGCAGGACCCCCACCCCCCAGGACTTTACTCACATAATTTAGTAGGTTATTCAAGACACCTCCCCGTACGTGTGAGCAAATTTTGGCATTTATCCTAGTTTTTATCATTTAATAATGATTAACAGGACGTTTTCATTTTTTAGCGCAACCTTTTTCCAAAAAAATGGAAAGGTGCGCTCACCTCTTCGACATGTATGTTTTTTTTTTTTTTTTTTGTTTTGTTTGTGTACAGAGCATCACGCCCGAGCGGCTCAACAGATTTTCATGAGGGTGGTCTCGTTGTCATCAGTGAGTTCGGGGGGTGGTTATAGGCTACCTTGATTTTTCCTCCCTCATCCCCTTCATCGGTTTTCGGGAGGTCCTTCACGACGAAAGTTGTTTATCTCTGATGTGTAACTAAGGAGGCCTCAAAAGGGGGACGAAAGTTTTTGTCCGATTTCGTTGGTACAAGGGTCTATGGAATGAGCTTTTTAGGCTGATTCCAACGACTCCGAAACGATTTTTGCAGCCTGAGCCGTTCGTTACCTCTGATCGGCATAAGGTTTTATTACGCATCGGTCGTTAGGGTGCAGTTGTTTACGGATCACGTGGATATTTTTGATGTGTTGTGTGGCATAGTTTGGTCGCTAGATACCTACTGTTTCTTAGTTTCTCTCGCTCATTAAATATATCGTAATAACAAAAAGGTTGCGCTCATCTATTCAATTCAATTGATGGCTTGTTTTTTCCCGTCACGACATAAAAAAGCGTTACGCAACATAATCGCGAAAACTATAATCACATGATTGGTCTGTAAGGAAGTTTGGCGGTTGGTTACAAGTAGAGGGTAAAATTAATTATTATTAAATGATCTGACTGTAGAACCATGGGTCTACCGTCCGTTTTTTTTTTTTTTTTTACATTTTCATGTCTTTACTTTGGTTTTTTTTTCTACCTCAAATGCTTCGTTGCCTAGACTAAAATTAATTTTTCATTAAGCAGGAAATTCATGGATTTTTGAGAAATATGACAAAAAGCAGTCGTCCTTGATGATAAAATGGAATTTTAAACAAGTAAGCCTCTGGTAGGCATGTGCCTCGACCGGTAGATACAAGGGCAGCATCGCGGGGGTAACATCGTCACTTAGTAATCATATTCCATTACGACGTCAAACATGAACTGAAGACGGGGCCGCTAATGCTATCTCTGACCTCATGACGCGGGACCCCTCGTGCATTTCAAAAAGGGGAAAAACTTACCTCCGGACCATTCGTGCCGTCAGCCCTGAAAACCATCGACTGCTGACTCAGCAGTATGCGCATACTCAGCGTATGCGCAGTCACCACAGAGTACGACGGCGCCCAGAAGGGCATTAAATTTTATGCCTAATAAGACGCCGGGCTGAAGGGCAAACGAATGCAAGCGGTCTTGTCCTTGTTTATGTTTTTGCATGTTACTCGTTTAAAATTTAAACTCAAACAAAATAATACGTAGTATTTAATACTACGTATTATTTTGTTTGAGTTTAAAAAAAAAAAGAAAAAAAGATAACTATCGTTGTGAGGATTCTCGGGGATTTTTTAAAAAGGCCGCTTTCTTCATCATCACTTTTACTTCATTTCCCGACGTTTCGGACACGTATAAGCCTCCATCATCAGGGGTTTAGTCAAGGAACTCAATGCTATCACATCGTCGTCAGTAAGAAAACTCGTCTTTACGTTATATTTCAGCAAGGGAAACCTCATACCAAATTAATTTCACATATTCCATTTTACTAGCAGGAAGATCAGAATAACTGGCCGCACAGTGGTAATTACGTTCAATTATTATAAAAGAGCAGCACGTTTCGCAAAAATTATACGAGGTTAGGGCGTTATCAGAAATTTTTTTAAATTTATTTCTGATAACGCCCTAACCTCGTATAATTTTTGCGAAACGTGCTGCTCTTTTATAATAATTGAACGTAATTACCACTGTGCGGCCAGTTATTCTGATCTTCCTGCTAGTAAAATGGAATATGTGAAATTAATTTGGTATGAGGTTTCCCTTGCTGAAATATAACGTAAAGACGAGTTTTCTTACTGACGACGATGTGATAGCATTGAGTTCCTTGACTAAACCCCTGATGATGGAGGCTTATACGTGTCCGAAACGTCGGGAAATGAAGTAAAAGTGATGATGAAGAAAGCGGCCTTTTTAAAAAATCCCCGAGAATCCTCACAATGATAGTACGTGAACATGGCCAACACAAACCAGCAAAAAAAGATAAATCCAACGTTGAAAAAAAAAAAAAAAATCAAGCTCAACCCTTGACGCCTATGAATTCTACGTATTACAACCCCCAGAATGCAGCACACATTGTGAACGTAGGAAATAATAGGGGGCCACCCCCACTACTGTCTACGCCAGCCAACCCCCGACCGTATACCACCTGTGTAGGAAGTTTTTACTTGAAATTCTAGTTTTTTCTTGAAAAATACAGATTTTTGTGTTGTGGGGGGGGGGGGGGGGAGGTAGCCGCGTAGCCGTCGGTCACTCCTTGGCCCATCACCATCCCTGTCAACTGCTCCAAACCCTGATTTTTACTCCACTTTTGGGGCTTAGATTACTCCACGTGGAGCAAATTTTAGGTGGTTTCATATTTTTCTCGTCATCTACTCGCCAAAACGGATTTTTGGCATTTTTTTTTTTTTTCAAATTTGGTAGAAAAAGTTTAATTTCCGGCTTTTTTCCACTTTAGGAGCTCAGATACGCCACATGGAGCTACATGTTGGTGGTTTCAGACTTTTCTCACACAATACTCGCCAAACTGGATTTTTTAAGACGAATATCAGATTTTTCTGACATCTGGAAGTGCGCGAGAATAAAGATGACCAAAATCGTGTCACCCTCCTCCCGCTCGGCCTACGGCTTTAATATAATATTATTATTAATGAAATGAGTGTCTAATAATATATTATATATAATATATTATTAGACACTCATTTCATTATTTTGGAGTCTGATTTAGAAAACATCACACCAGACAAGATGGTCACTTGGTCAATTTTACGATTTTCGATCGACTGAACAAATTGATTAAGTAATCATAACTACTTACGAATGCAACTTTGACCAAAGTCGGGCCGACAGGGGGATCGTCAACTTTGATGTCGTCGTCAATCGACTTTTTCGATTTGCCGAATTTGTTTTGGGAGGCGAAGCCGAAATACATCGCGATCCCCCCCATTATCGCCACCGCCGCGGATTTGGTGTAGTAGCCCATTTTGAAACACCCCGAAACGGTACAACCGGCGAAATTGTGATGAGCCTACTCGAAACGTTCAACATCATCCGGCGACATCGCACGTATTGACATTTTCGCTGTTGACTGTAGGGATGGCAACGATACATCGATGTTTTACCATCGATGGTTGCTTTTGTAAATCTAGTAAATAGAATTTGATACGTATCGAAGGCCTCCCTCAGGGGCCCTTCGATGTTTGGCCGTCCATGTATCGGTACATCGACGTTTCCATCCATCGATGTTTGTCATCCATTTGTCCTCCAAAAAGTTTTTTATATTAAATTAGGATGGACAACACCACCAACGAATCCATTTGTATCCAACATCGTTGGTGGTGTTCAGAATCAAACGTGGGTATTTTCGATGTCCATTGAATCGTATATTGTTGGTAATCGTATACCTTACGTATGCATTACCTAATATTAACCCTTTAACCCTTCAATGTTTGTTAAGGTAGTAGGGGGTGGTTCGTGAGAGAATTACCACTACTGTGCTTGAGGTTCGTGTTGGTGACAATTTATTATGAATGCTGACCATTATAATACATATAATGGTCATAGGTAATATAATATATTACCTATGACTACTTTTGCGATGGTGACCATCGTGCCGGTAATGATTTTTACATACTTGTTCTGTTTAATAATAAGTTTTTGCATTATTTACTATTTTTGTAATACGACTAGTTTGTAAAAGTATAATTTGTAACACGTATGCATAATAATAATATACTATATTATATTATATCCTTTTTTTCTACCCCGAACAAAAAACATTTTACTACTACATTAATTTAATGTAGTAGTAAAATGTTTTTTAATTTAATGTATCGATGTTTTTGAGGGAAACAGCGATGGGGAAAAACCCATCGATACGTCGATGTTTTTTTGGGAAACTGCGAAATGGGAAATCGATGGTACAGAGCCGATTTTTTGGGACATCGATGGTTGGTTGTTGATGTTTAAAAACATCGATGCTTAAGCGTTTTTGCCATCCCTAGTTGACTTGCCTGTCTCAGGGTTGCCAGGTTAGAGGGAGGTGAATCCGCCCCAAAAACCGTTCGGCGGATTTTTGCCAGGAGGGCTCCCGATTTGACGCTGCAAGTTGGGGAGTGCCGGTAAAAGGTAGGTACATAGCAGATTCTATGAGACAAACTGATTGATAAATATTTTTCTATTTATTATCATTAAATGATTATCTTTTTTTTTAAATTTTAACTTAAAAAAATTGAAATTATAATAATAATTTAACAATTATTTTGCACAAATAATTTTGATAAATTTGAAATATTTTTGCATAAAAAACGATGAATCTTAAGGTTTGGCTGTTTATTATCATTTTTTTTTACAAAAAATAAAATTTGAAACAAGCACGCACAGACAATAAAAAATGGATAATATATATTATATGAACCAAACCACTGTAGTGTAGTCCCATTCGAGGAGCAAGAAACGTTCTCGAGCATAACTCTCTCATCAGCATAACTTTGATAGCTCGTTGAGATTTCGAGATATCGATCTGAAATTTTGTGAGCATACTCTCGACGTATAGAGGAGTTCAAAACTGCAAACACATTAAAAAGGGCCTTCGAGCGCTGAAGGCCCTTTTTCCACCTGGCGCCTCAATTTATTTAGTTTGTTTAAAAAAAAGATAATAAACGGCTAAACATTTAGATTTTGCAGTGTTTAAGCAAAATTATTTTAAATTTAAGCCGAATTATTTATGCAAAACCATCTTTCAATTTTTATGCAAAATAATATTTTGTTCAGTTCATATTTTATGCAAAATAACATATTATGTTCAGTTTTATTTTTTGTTTAAAAATGATAAACAGTTAAACATTTAGATTTGCATTTTTTATGCTAAACCCATCTCTATCAATCAATCTGTCACCAATCTGGCTCCACTGTGCGCCGTCCAAGCTGTTTTGGGCAGTAGGCATTTTTTACAAATCTGAAATTTTGACAAAATACTCTGTTAACCATTTAGTTGTGCCCGCAAGGTTGTCAATCCGACCGCCCCAACCCGTGGGGCGCTATGGGGCTACGAGAGGGCAATTTTGAAAGGTTTCGGCTATGGGGTCGAATTAGGTGTTGTTTCGAAGTATTTTAGGATGTAGAATCCATTTTTGGGGGTCCCAGAACGATCTAATTCCACTGTGGGGATCTATTGGGCTTTCAAGGGGCTACAAATGGGATTTTTGAAGGATCCCAGGAGGTCAAATAAGGAGTCGTTTTCCGAGTAATTTTGGACGAAAAATCCATTTTTCCGAGGTACCACATCTGTCCAAACATTGAACAGAATTTTTTTTAAATGTTTTCATAAATTTTACCAAATAATTTTGCCGTTTTTGATTTGATTTGATTGAATTTACCTACCTCATATCGTTCGATAAAATGCCCCTAAGGACGTATTATACGGACGTATAATACCCCCAATAATGGACATTACTCTGTATGTCAAAAGAAACAGCAATACAGGAACCTTCCGCCCCTTCTTTCCGCGTTATCTCCGTAGGCCCTAATAGACCCTACAGTGTAGGGTCTAAATACAACAGGCAGGACTGTGGGAGTGATGATTACATAGACCTGCGATAGGACCTGCGATGTCAGGCCAGAAACGACAAACGAAACAACGATTCTTGCAACGCACTCGATACCTGACATCGATTATGATGATAAGGCTGATTGGTCTTGTTGACTTGTAGACAAGGTGTATTTGCCCTGTTTTGCGTAATAAACGTTCAATCCTCTTGTTTCACATGGATTGCAAGGAGCGGGCTCGCAAGGTGTTGAGGTAGTTTCCATTTTTAAAACCGTCTGAAACCGGAAAAACCCCGAAATGAACACTCTGGGGCTCAGCATGCTCCTGAAGATGGGCTGCCTCTGCACCAAAGACGACATCAGTATCAACAACTGTAAATATTACATTTTAGAAGAATTGGGACAAGGGTGAGTAGGGATTTTAGCAATTTAAAATCTTGTTCCTTCGTGATAGTGAAAATGGATTTTTTCTTCGAGTTGAGGCGAACTCTCCTGTAGCCCATATGGCATGTCGCACCGATGATGTCATGCGAGTCACACATCGCCCCCATGACGCCTCCTAATCTTCATAAAAATTACAAAACGCAGCAAATATTACACAGGGTTTATTATTCTTTGGCGTGAATTATCCAAAAACTTAATCTGCCATTAAAAAATTATTTTAACGATTAAAAAAAATCTGTATTTCTAAACAGTTTGGGTGTGGATGTGGGACTCCAAAAAATGGAATTTACGTCCAAAATCCAAAATTACTCGGTAAGCGACACCATAATTGACTTCCTGGGGTCCTTCAAAAATCCAATTCGTAGCCCCATGAAAGCCCCATAGATCCCCACGATGGAATCGGATCGTTCTGGGCGTTCTCTGTTGTTCTGGGACATACAAAAATTCATTCTACGTTCATACTTTCAAAACGACGATTAAGCCTCATTTTGACATTAACGTAAAAACTACTTTTCAACAATGTTAAAATGGGGCTTACGTTTTTACGTTAACTCCGTTTTTTCTCGCTAACCAAGCTCTTCCCAGCTATGTCCCCCCAAGTACAAAATTGTAGAGGGACAAATTTCCTGCAAGAAACACTCGTTACATTTTAAATTCGGTCCACCCAGAGCGTCACTATCGCACTAAATAAGGTCTCGAATTGACAAAAATAATTTTTTTTCAATAATTATTATTCAAGTTTTTTCATTATACCTCGCAAACAAAAGCTTTCCCAGCTTTTCATCTCGAGAACAAAGTTGTAGCGCCCCTAACCCCGGCAAGTAACCCCAAAGCCAACGTGTAAATTAAAACCCAACACGATTCCCGGAAATACGCTCTAAAGCCCCTAAATAGGAACCCACTGAACACGGCATCCCAAATGCAAATCAAAAAACCAGGACGACCACCCTGCAGAACAAACCCCATCCTTGCTAGGCGCTCTGAAGGGAGGCCAACACACCTTATAACTTAATGGTTACTGTCATAATCCTGATGAGCCCTGAACCCAACAGGGAAGGGGCGAAAGGCGCGGTGAGACGTTTAGTTGCATTAAATGCAATTAATTTCATAATCAGCCTACGGGTTTTCCCCTCGCAACATCACAAATAAGAAATATGGAAACCGGCTACACCACGCAGAAAAGTTGTAGAGGGTAACGTTTCCTGCAAGAATCACACGAGGGGGGGGGGGGACACAAACACATCTCATTCTGCAAGCAAGCTCCATCTCGTCAACCTCCTAAATACGCATTTCTTAGGGCAATCGATCTCTACCAATTTGATAGTTTTTCTCAAGGGAACCTTATTAGCTCCGTTCGCTACATCCTTAGTATTATTTACATGTTTGATGATACAACAATGGAGTAGGTCGGCAGCCTATTGCCTCCAAATGTTGTTGTTGTTTACACCGACTGTAATTTTGACACTCGACTACTTCTCATTTCAGGGGGTTCAGCACCGTTTTACTCGTGGAGAACGCCCGAACGAGAAAAAGGTTCGCCATGAAGAAAATCGTCTGCCATAGTCGAGAGGACCAGAAAAACGCTCTTCAGGAAATTGAATATCACAAAAGGCTCGACCACCCGAATATCATCCCATGCCTCGAATCATGCGTCACGGGGTGCGCAGACCCTGTGCTGAATTCGACGTCGCAAGTCCTTCTACTTTTACCTTACTATTCGGTAGGTTTGCTTGTAGTCTACCACAGCCTTACGTTGAAGATGGAGATGACCTCCTTAAAATTGCACAGCACATGTTTCACAGTCTCCTGATCACTTCAAGACAGAGGTGACAATCAGCTGTCGCTGACTTGCATAGTGACCCGTTAGAAGACTGGTGACAGTCCTGATGTCACTTCTTGTTAGAAACAGTAGGGTGCAGAAGGTTTAATGAACCTTTTGGCTTACCTGAGCCCGATTGCTATTCCATGGGGTGACTATTTGGTCTCTTTCCCATCTAATCGGGTCACCTGCTGGACCACGTGACTTTTGGTGAGCCTTAAGTTGGGCTTCGGTCTGATCTTGCTCCCTTATTGCAAGGCTGTCAGCCAGTCAGTCCTGATGTTCATACTCAGAAATGCTGGATTTAATTCTGGGACCAAAGTTGCGTTGAGTTGAATTTTCTCTTCCAGGAGGTCCTTCATCTGTCCTACTGAGAGGGAAGTCTTCGTAGGCAATACCCACTCGTATGCCTAGCGAAGTTTGCTGGCCCGTGCTGAACGGCGCTGTTTGGGGTTTTTGCTTTGCCCCTTTGTTCATGGTCCTAGGGGGGTCTTCCGCACTGTTGAGCGTATCTCCTCTTCTGGTCACCACCCTTTTGACTTGGGTATGTCCTGGTGTGGAGTCCGTGGTCTTTGCGGTCTGTCCAGAGATCGTTGTATGCCGCCGTTTCAGAAAGTTCTAGAGCCGCTTCATGCCTGTTTCCTTTTCTGAGGATGTTATGATTCGAGCTTTGACGAGAGCTTGACATCTTTACTTTTTCATTCTTCCCTTCTTCTTTGGTTACAGCCTACCCCTGGATAACTTCCTGGTTGTATTTTGCCTGAGGAGGCAGTTGCTTCCTTTCGTGGTGAGTTTCCTTCCTTTTGGCCCTCCAGCCTGTTGCCGTCGTGATGGCGTTAAAGGGCTGCACTACTTGGCAGCACTATCTGTTGTCCTCTGCTAGAAGGGAGGAGAGGTGCCCTCCAATTTATCAGTTGAAAGGGCGGTAGTCCCGGTTTCATTGAGGCCTAGGGAGGAAGTCCTCTATCAAGGAAGTCGCTAGAGGAGGTTTTACCCGCCTCGTCGACCTCGGTGTTTTTCATGTAAATCCCAGGAGACGCGAGGGAGGGTCAGTCATCGCCTGAAGCAGGGCCCTGCTTGCTCCAGAAAGGCTACTGGGCTACTACTGAAACCAGGTTCCCTGAGTCCGCATACTCACAGCTACGCTCCCCCCTTGGCCTGTGGATTGAGTGGGTGACTGCATGGGGAGACCCATCCGAGGTGAAAGGGATTTGCGATATGCACAAAGAGTTCGGCTAGGCGGAAGGGAGTGAAGTCGAGGCATCCCGCTCCTACTAATTGCGTATCGTGTTGATACACGAAGAGTCCCTGGGCAAATGTCAAGGTCAGGATTGGGGATTTCCAGTAGCTGTTTCAGCTTTGCTAACTCTTGACAATGGCAGGGATGCTGGCAGAGACTGGCTATTGGCCACTAAGCTCTGATTTCTGGATTTCCAGCACCTGTTTCAGCTTGACTACTTCCTACCACAAGACTAGGATGTTGGTAAGAACTGGCTAAGAGCCACCAAGCTCTGATTGGGGATTTCCAGGAGCTGGTTCAGCTGTGCTAACTCTTGACAAGTGGCAGGGATGCTGGCAGAGACTTTTCAAATGTCCCATTCCACAGTTCATTCTTTGGATTCAATGTCTTTTCCATTACCTCGAAGTTTGCATTCATCAAATCCAGCTGGAACGTTAAGCTTCAGTGGCCAGTTTAAGAGAATGAAAATGGTTAAAAAAATAAAAATAATAATAATAATAATGCGATTGAAATACAGTGATTTCAACAAAAGAACTCATTCTTGATAATTATTTTCCATTAATATTCCCAATGCTTTTTTCCACTAATTTCTTGTTTATCTATTTTTTTCAGCGCGGAACTCTGGGGTACTTGCTGGAAACGCGGGCCCGAACGAGGCACTACTTAGACGAATCGGAGCTCCTCAGAGTGTTTTTGCAGATTTGTGACGGCGTCAAAGCGTTCCACGACGCTCAGCCGACCCCGTTGGCCCACAGGGATATCAAACCCGCCAACATCCTTTTGGACGTGGACAACACCCCAATCATCATGGATTTGGGCTCCGTCGCCCCTGCAGTAATACAGGTGGGTGCTGAACGAAACAAGCTGTACACGGACAAATCTCTGACGCGTTTTTTTCGCAGGTCCGAGGCGCTGCCGAAGCAGCGAGGTTACAAGATCTTGCCGCCGAGCAGTGTTCCATGCCTTACAGAGCTCCTGAACTCTTCAACGTTGAAAGCTACTGCGTCATCGACCAACGCACGGACATCTGGGTAGGCGAATGAATTACAAACGTACTCGACCAGGTGAGCCAACGATGACATTTGTGTAACACAAATTGTGTTTGGGTTTTCAGTCGCTGGGATGCCTGTTGTACGCTATGTGTTATTTTAAATCTCCGTTCGACGCGGTCTACGAACGTGGGGATTCCGTCGCTTTGGCTGTCATATCAGCATCGGTCGACTATCCGACAGTTACACCATTTTCCCAAGTAAGTTAAAACGCCTATCTAATTGGTTTGTGTTAACCACGTACATTCGGGGTCTTTGCGGTCCGACATTAACCCGAGTAGCTCTGTGGGGTTTTGAGGGGTGTTGGCTATGGCGTCGTTAGATGTCGCTATCATATTGTGGTTATCAGTGACTCAGTGGTTTGAGCGTTGGACTGCTAAGTTCTGCTGGTTCTATCCCAGCAGCCGCTAGACGCCTTCCTTATACTGATAATCACCTCTCGGAAGGAAATGGCAAACCACCGAAAGTATCTTGTTCAGGAAAGCCTTTCACATTAAATTTTGCCGTTCAGAGCTGGCGTTAAACAGTAGGTCCCTACTCAACAGAAGTTAGTAGCGAGAGGTTGCCAACGGAAACATATCGCACTGCGAGAATACAAGGGGCACAACTCTAGAGACACGGTTTTCGGGAAAACGCGTTTAAAGTTTTTGGCCTTTTTCAAAACGCTGTTAAGTCTCGTCAACACCAGATAGATCCTTCCTCGTTTTTACGTTTGGGAAGGAAACAATGCAGCTTTCAACAGCCGGGCTGTTTAAATTTTGTTTCCAAAATTGAACTACTAAAAAACAGATTTTTAGGAAATTTTCGTGAGATACGCCTCTTGTTTCAGGAGTTACGACCCTTGTTATGGGAGTTACGCCCCTTCAGGCACATTCTCTATCTTGCGCCCCTGTAGGGGGGCCCTCATAATTCTCATAATGAGTTTGAAGTCAATATTAGCTTTGATTACCCCTGGAAGTGAGGTGGTTAGGGTGAACAAACGACTCATCTGCTGATGTCGCTTCACATCATCAGAGGAGTCATTTGTTCTCCCTAATCACCTCATTGGATTAGACCTTTGAAGGACACATGTAGCGTTTGTGATACTTTGAAGGTACAAATTGCAAAGCGGAAACCTCTAACGAACGAAATGATAATGGTGTTGTCAGGAAAGATTTAAAAAAAATAAAAATAAATAAAAACGCCGAACGCAAAGTTCATTTGCGCATAGCAGAACAGTTTTACAAAATGAAAAGAAAAAAGCTATCGGAAGAAATACGCAAAATCATATTTGAAGCCATAGCCATCTATTACTTACCAAAAACGCTGAAAATTTTACACAAGGGTTCTTTGATATAGGTTACTTGTGTAAACATTTACTTCTGTCAGCGAAAAAAAATACGAATATCGAAAGTAAAAGTATAAAAGTCCGTAAGTTGAAAAAACGAAGAAAAAATCGAAAACTAAGAAATTTTTAAAAAAAATTATTGAACAAATTAAACTTACGTACTTTTACTATCGATATGTTGATGACGTTCCAATCGATGAAGACCAAAACTGAAGTTCTCTAAATGAAGTTCTCTCTCCCATATAATATTAATATTAAAAGCGAACTGAAAATTGAGTTTGCTACCAAAATTGCATATAATATTATCCCACCCTGAATAAACTGTGAATCCGTTTCCACCAAAGAGGGGCATAAAAAAAAAAAAAAAAAAAAAAAAAAAAAAAAAAAAAAAAAAAAAAAAAAAAGCTGACCCCCTGAGAATGATGTTCTCTGTCACCTGCGTGAATTCGCACAAGTCTTAAGACAGATCAACTAACCCTGATAGTTTTTGGTTGGAAGTAGTTTTTTTCTCAAAAAGCACATATCCAGATTTTAAGTGTTGAAATGATCCCATAGAAAATAATAGAAAATTCCCAACTTCTATATTAAATAATGCATCATATTAAATTTTGCATCACTCGAACCAAGACTTGAGCAGTTCGGTAATTTGGGAAAACCATTAAATTTTATTAGGGCCCCTAAACTTTTATTCTCAGTTTCTCAACAGCAAGTCTTCTTCTTGGTATATTTTGTGTTTTGTTTTCGTCATTTTCGTCATCAAGTTGTAAAATGGAGTCTTACTTTTTTCCCTGGATCCTTCAATTATTGATAACTGGAGAGTATGTTTGTTTTTCTGTAGTCCCAAACATTAGCAACCCCCTCAAAGACCCCATTGCCGAAAAAAAATCTCACCGACTTCGCAATTAATGCAAAGTAATTACTTAGCTACCTTTTTTTTTTTTTTACAGGATACTCATCAACTGATTGCGTCCATGTTGAAAACGTCCCCCATGGAACGGCCGTACATTTACACCATCATAGAAAAGGCGCAAGACGTCCGACACAAATTGGGAGGGATCCTCTGATACGGGGAATTCGTGGCGTAGACGCGCAAAACTCACCCAACGTCAGATTTATCCTTTAATGTGTAAAGTTCATCAAATAGATGGGTCATTCCGGACAAAATACCTCAATTTATAGCGTCATTTTTTATTTCGAGTATGAGTAAGCCGAGATAATACGCGTGAAATTTACTATTTAATAGTAACGTAAATAATTTATTAAACCTGCATTCCGGTCTCACTCATTCTATCCCTCACAACTCGTTGATACAGGGAGATGAATTGTATACACCTGCATTAAATGTGCAAATTTTGTTTCGATTGATGGCTTTGCCTGATTTCACGCCAGACCTTGTGCTATCTTTTATTAACATGGATATGTTTTTGGGCTGGGGGTCATGCGAAATTTCGTAAGACGTTTTCTTGTGACGCGATTCCAATAAACGATGTGTTGCTATGTAGTTGATATGTAACCCTATTTGTTTTGAAATACGCAAATTGTGTTGAATTGTGTGTAATTGCATAGACTTTCGTATCAATAAGAAATCACTGCAAGATATTGGCTTTATGTGAAACCTGGATAGACAATGGTCAAGCCCAAAAACATATCCATGCTTCAATGATTTTCTGTGGACCGGAAAAAATTTTCATTTATTCTAATTTTGGGTAAAATCTCCAATACATAGGTACCTAATTATTGTTGACACTATTAGAAAGATTACATCAGTCAGTTCCGTGTTTCAAGCGAGTAGGTATTCAAGATAACAAAGCTTGTAGGAAGGTGGTTATTATTGTGGGTTCCTTGTCAACAGTTTGCACCTATTGGATTTCCACAAATATGTTTGATCATCAAAATTGACTATTTTCAAACTTGGCTTTTTGCACCCAATGTTGACACATTTGCTCTCAAAAATGCCATATTAAAAAAATGTTTATGCAATACCTATTTCTTTTGCTCTGTATGAAACTCAACCACGCTAAGCTATAGCTGTCAAAATCAAATTTGACCGCTGGAAAGCCCTTTCCTACCTCCCTAGTACCACTAATTTAAATTTGCGTGAAATAAGTTCGTTTACCTGTTCTAGTTCTTGTTCTGAAAAAAAAAAAAAAAAAAATCAACTGCCGGAATCGATCCCGAATGATGGCCCTCGACAAAGGACATACTTACTGCGCATGCGGAATTTTCAACTCTGCGAACTCCAAGGAGTTTAGAAGAAGAAGTTCTTCTTCTAACCTCCTTGGCGAACTCGAATTATATTTCTGAGTGGGGGGAAAAAAATCTGTAGGAAGAACACGTTTCCTATGATTAGACCATCAGTCCAGTACGGTACTTTTTTTTTCTTCTCCATGAAAAATTTAATTTGGTACAAGGGGGATAGGAAATTGCAAGGGCTTTCCAACGGTATGGTCCGATTTGATTTTTGGTAGCGAAATAAGGGATTTTAACGTGGTTGAGTTTTATTGTGAGCGAAAAAATAACGATCAGAAAAGAAACCTCAACCCGCGGAGCGAAAAAATAAAACTCAATTTGATATTGAGCGATTCTAAATTATAAATCAGTCCAATTGTTGGTGTCAACTACAATAATTGTAGTTAATAATTATTATATTTACAGATAATTATTATCGGTGATTTTGTCCCTTTTTATTTTTTATATTTACTTCTTTTTCAAAATTCAAATTTTGCTGCGAAAAAAAAGATTGAAATGAATATTCGAATAAAACATTGGTGACTGAAATTGAGGTATTTAGGAATGACTCAGTCGTGAATGTATATCTATGACCGTTGAGGGATGGGATTGTAGCTTTGTAAGAGCCTTTTTTGTTTAATAAGATTCCCTTCAACGAAAAGCTGTAGTGATGGCGTTTCGTTTCACTTAGCGTTCAAGTTGTTGTCAACGTTTGGAAGTAGGAAGACTTATGTACGAAGACTTACCATAGGACGGTTACATTTGAGGACCCTGAGTAAACTTGGCGAGGGCCGAAAAACCTCAAAATGATAGAACTGTTTTCGGTTTTTCGCTCATAACGTCTGAACTAAGCGGGTTTCGCCCAAAAGGTCCATTTTAAAAGATTTTAAAGCCCATTTTAAAGCGTTTAATTTACTGCAATATACAGCCTCTGAAATAATTCGAAAATCCTCAAAATTTTAACATCTTGCCCATCATTTTGAGCCCAGTATCATCTAAATCGGTTGAATATTAAGAAAGATAATTAAATTATCTCAGGTTTAAAAATTTTAAATTAAAAATTTTATTATCTTTCTTAATAGGTATTACCTATTTAATAGGTAATACCGATTAAGAAAGATGATAAAATTATCACAGGTAAGAAAACTTTTTATTTTTTTACCTGATTAGGCCTTCCCTAGGTATAAAGGGAGAAGGCTTAAACCCTTCATTTCAATTTTACGAGGACAAACTACAGCGTGATTCATTTTTCAATGCATTCTCTCGTATGCTTCAGATTCATCCGAGAAGACATTCGGAACTGAAATCAGTATTAGGTATAGCGTGCCATGGTGGACTGAATTATTGAAGACTACTTGAAATTAGTAATAACTTCAAGCTGTTCGAGCCATCAAAAAGCCAACTGTGGAGGATTAAAATTTTTTTTAATGTAGTTGAGGAGCCGCCGTTGAAAATGTATTTGGCCGACTCTTAGCTTCTTTCCAGACGCAAAAACCAATGTAATAATCCATCTTGTAGTGTTTCTGGTTTGACAGTTTGAACGTAACCTCTTTTTTATGATACCTACCAATCAAAATCGCTTACAATTAAACCTGAGTTGTGTTGTTTTCGAAAAACCTTGTGTTTGTGAATTTTTTATTTGTTCCTTTAAAAACAAAAAAGAAGATGGTAGGTACGCTCAGCCGTATTGATTTGAATGAATAGAAAGAAGGTAAGCGTCTTTTCTGTACCAAACTTGAGGATCGGTTAATACTGCCTTAACTTGATTCCTCCAATTAAGGCTAAATGTCCCCCGACAATGGTGAGATTTTTTTTCAACAGATCGCAGCACCTATGGGGTGAAATTTACTTCCGTGATTAAGCCTAAATGGCTGCGATTTTTTTCAATTTTCTTTCTGATTACGTCTCAGGATAGCTATACCTTTGGATGTAATTATGTTTGGGGCTGGTAGGATGCTATTAATTAGGTTTTTTAATTTCTATTTTCTAAACTATCAATTTTTTCGGAAAACGGAGATTCCACAGTGAATGTACGCACCTTGAGCAACACAAATATGCATCAAATCTAATGAAATTACACCTCTAAATGAATCAAATCAGCGTAATAAAGTTGTAATGAGAAATCAATTCCTGTCAATCAACATAGCTGGGTCGGAGTCTTTTTACATCGTAGTCTATGGGTCCCAAAGACCGTCCCCTCGAACCTTCAGATGTGTACCTGGAAAGAGACCTCCTACATGCTGGAAAGAGACCTCAATCTCAGAGACCCTCGTAATCGTGTAATAAGCGGCACCCTCCTAACCACGCCTATCTTAGCTGACGAAAAATTTTCCTTATTTAATAAGGATATCGCATTGTGATTTTCTCATGACAGTGACTTCAAAACAAACTCACGTTCATAGCATAAATTGCTTTATCATTGTTTTATAATGATGATTATTAATATATGTTGTTGGAAACTTGTTGAGGGTCAGTCAAATAAGACGAGATTTTTGCCGACGTTTCAAGAGATATATTCTCCTATCATCAGGACCTAATGAAATGAACAAAACACGAATTTAGACTTTGAATTTAACAATTGATGATACTACATACTATATTATTAATATAGTTGGGAAGCCGAGCCGAAAACGGACATTTAATTTCTAAAATGGCATCTTCGCCAATGAGGTCATCTGGGGTAGCCCCTAAAAACCCGAATTCACGATGACCGAACAACCCACATGCAACCCCCTCATTGAACGTACTTTTCAATGAAAGTATAATGTTTACATCTCAGTGTCTTCAAAAGTTTAACCGGTGGGCGAATTTGGGAATAGAGTATTTCGTACAAAACTGGTAGGCATTTAATCCGACAATATGGACCATAGCTGCATTTTCATCCATCATTACAGGTTCTTTGTTTCTGCTCTCTTCCTATGAAATTGATCGAGCTCAAACTATGAATTTTGAGAAGGCCCTCTTCTTGGAGAGACGGCCCTCAGAAAAATTTCCCCTGCCGTGTTATTTATCTTTTCCCCTAACGTGCTCCTTTTCTAGCGTTGTTTGAGGGTCTCGTTTCCCCTAACGTGTTACGGCCCAACAAGCAACTTTGTTTTATCACAAAAACTTTTTATTGCTTCTGATTCCATGGAGTTGCCGTAATAATATTTAATATTATGGCATATTATTTAATAATATTATGTCGCCTCGCTCCCTCCAAAGTCACTTTGATAAAACAACAACTGTCGAGCTAGCCCTATCAAGGGAGCCCATTTTTTTACCTTCTCTTGCAAATTTTGCCAAATACTGACGCTGTTAGCCGGTCTCTTCTTTCTTCTTTCCACGCATCTTTATCAAATCTAGTTAAACCTTCGATTTCGGTAATTTCTTTTTCCATCAAATCTTTCCTGTAGTCCTCGTCATAATCCGGCTGGACTGCATTTTCGCCATAGTCGGCCTCTTCATTTCCCTTATGAGCAACGCTCGTAGAGTGAATTTTTCTGACAGACCGAATTTTCACAATTTTCACCACATCAAAGGATGTACCGATCGGTTAGGTATTTCCATGATTACATTATGACTATGAGATGGGCGGCTTGGTGCCACCAAAGAGAGTTATTACCAGCGGGGTTACCTGCAATGCGAAGTGGGGAAAACAATGCAGAAGAGACCGATGGTAAACGGTGGCCTTTCACTCGCTTTTTGAATAGGTACGCATCCTTGCAAAATATGCGGCCATCGGAACGTCTAACACATGGGTTTCTTCTTTGATAAAAGTATCTCATATTATACAATTTATTAAATTGTGCAGAAACCAATTCCATGTCAATAGAATAGGCGATGAAAATAATTATTATTAGGTAAACTTTTTTCTTCTTTTTTTTTTTTTTTTTTTGCACAACATTTGGTCGGGAGGATCCTGAAAAATGTAATCTACGTATGATAGTCCTTCAAAGAGAACACCTACCTAGACCCCCTAGCCAAAAACCGGAAAACCCCTGTTTTTTGGCCATGGTATCAAGGAAGGTACCTATCGTTTCTCCAATGTTTAGTGAACCAAATCTGTCTAATTACTGTAATTACGGGAATAGTTTTGTTTATTTATTTATTTTTTTTCAATTTTAAAATAATTTTTATTGGCAGAGATGTTTTGTTCAAAAATGTTTTGTACTCGTCCCACTTGCGTTATACTTTTGCACTTTAAAAAAAGCGAGACGAAAAAGTAGACATACCTATTCATGTCAAGATGTGAGTCAGAATTCTCAGTTATGTATTGAAAGCTGGTTTGCCTGAACGGTCTACAGATGAAAAACGGGTGGCCGCAGTACAGGTATAAAAAGAACCCCTTGGGGAAGAGCCACCTTTCCTACTATGCCACAAATCTTGATCAAAATTATCATGCTCTGCCTCACGATTATCCTCCTAGAGACATTAATATTGAACTTAAAAAATTGAGGTTCGGGTGATAAAATCTTGAATAGTGTCCCACCATTTGCCTTTGACCAGTTTTGCAAAAATGTCACGTTTTAACACGGTTTTTTGAATTTGAAATTCTCACCCCCCCTTAATTTAAATCTTAGCGATCCCAAACATAATTACATCCAAAGGTATTACTGTTGGGAGAAGATTCGCGTTTTCGGATTGAAAATCGAGTGACTCTTTTAGTTGCAATCACTGAAATAAAATTGCTTCATTTTGGTGCTGCCACGTGGTGGCCAACTCTGGTACTATGAGGGGGGACATTTAGCCTTAAGGCTGTTCATACCGAACACATGAAACAAACGTCTTTTCATTGTCAAACTTGAGGATCGGTTTGAACTGCCTTAACGTGATGCCTCCAACAAAAGCGGTTCATACCGCACACATGAAACAAACGTTTTTTCATTACCAAACTTGAGGATCGGTTTGAACTGCCTTAACTTGATTCCCCCAACTAAGGCTGTTCATACCGCACACATGATATAAGCGTTTATTCATTACCAAACTTGAGGATCGGTTTGAACTGCCTTACCCTTGATTACTCCAACTAGGCTGTTCATGTCGCACACATCAATTAAGCGTCGTTTGATTACAAGGTGTCCGGTTTGAACTGCCAAAAATTGGCCCTTCAATAAAGGTCGTTCATCGGTGTAATAAATTTGACCGATTTGTTTTCCCCATCATTTTGAGCTCTGAGGAAACTCCACTGGTCTGTAATCATGTTGCAATTTTTCGAATCTTTTAATTTATCGAAAATATATCGCAAGCTTTCTCTCACAATGCAAGGACCGAGAGACTGTCCAATGAATATGTTGAATGTCCTTCAGCTCAAGGATTGAAGGAAAAATTGTGATCGAATGCCCCAACAGCAAGAGTGGCATTTTCGTTACCTACCATTAAAGTGAGATGATGCGGGAAGAAAAAAGAAAATACTAAACGATCCGCTTAATTAAGAACTGTATTCACTTACATCTAGTTGGTCATTTCTTCACTTATTGACCTCTTTAATTCAGAAAAATATACATCGGTGTACAGTACAAACACTATAGAGTTCTTATACCCATCAGCTGGTTTTTACTTTTCCACAAGTGAACTGAGCCCAATGAAAATACAAATAAAAATAAGCGAAATGCCCGGCAGAAAACACAGATATCAGCAGCGGGAAAATGTCGGGATACCGCGAAGGTGGCGACACTGTCAGAGACGCTACGGACAACACTGTCTGAGCAGCCATTGACACTTTGAAAACCACCGGCAGCCATTTGAGGGATTTGCGCCTTTCAAAAAAGTCGACGTTCGTCGTTTCGACGATGACGGCGACACTAAGGGCGAAAAACGTCGTCAGAGCGAAATAAGGGATGACGAGTTGATCTTTGACGAGGAGCGGGAACATGCTGAATGTGGACACAGACAAGAACCAAAAACTGTGGAGGCGCTCCCGGTCAAAAAGCAACATGGCGGGGAGCGCGACGAGCAGAATGGTTTTTTCGTGGACTTGAAAAGAAAACAGGAAAAATCCCATAGAACAATTGAACAGGCTGTAGAGAAGAGTTTTGTGGTTAGAATTGAACAGCAGCAATAAACATGACGGAATAGTCGATATAAGTGTCAGCACACCGCAAATTAGGGCAGTTTCTTGATTGGAAAAATGGTTCTTTACTTTGTAAAATATGTTTAAAACGCACCAAAAGTTGGAAACTTTATCTTCAAAAACGCCACGATCGAGAGGGAAAAGCCTGCGGATGACTTGTGCAACGGTGTCTAGATTGGTGGCAAAAGGGGCCCAGATGAGGGCAAAAGTTAGGAGCACCGTGACGGACAGTTCGAGGAATTTGGAGAGAACGCTGGGCAGGCCGGAAGAGTATTGCGAGAAACATTTGTTTAAAAAAAAGACAAATATCGGCAGAGCGTAGTAGAGCGTCATTTGTTTGTAGTTGAGGGCGAGGCAGAATAAAACTGCCCCGGTGAGGTGTTTGTTAGTTGTAAGGGCGACGTAAGACCCGAGGACGAGCCCTAGTGAGACGCAGTTGTACTGGAAGTGGCCGTGGTCGACGAGGATGAGCCCGGGGTAGACCAAAAGCGAGTAGCCCGTGAGGCCGTCGGATCGGAGGAGGAGCGCCGGCAGGAAATAGAAGATGGCGTCGGCAGTGAGCACCGTGTATCTCATGAAGGTCTTGTGTTCGGGGGATTCGTAACCTCGCGAGTCCCCGAGAGCGACGTACGAGGGGTTGAGGAGGTTGGCCACAGATCCGCATATCCAGGAGTGGTACGCTGTCAATGGAGGATAGTCCAAGCCCCAGTACTGCAGATCGTTCCGGGATGTGTTCTGATACCTGTCAACAATAAGTAAGATAGTATCTTTCAGTGTAGTCCAGGCAACGAAGACGAAAAAAGGGCTTGAGGTAGAAAAAAATAAGATAAAAGCGAAAATTTGCAAACACGAGGGGGAGGTGTCTTGAGTAACATAGTATTACTATAAGTCCTGGGGTGGGGGTACTGCGTTAGGAGGGGGGGGTCTCCAAAGGTCCCTTTTTCAGGTTTTTCGTGAATATCTCGGAAACGGTGCCTTTTTCGATAAATCATGCCCAATAGTAAATGAAAGATGATACGATTCTGCACAACTCAGATTATAAACACTTTTTCCAAATTCCGAACCGTTTTCGAGATATACGCCTCGGAAAATCGGTTAACTTTGGAAATCAGATTTTTACCTCAGGTTTTTTGGAAAACGTTGTCGATTGGCGTCTGAACGGTTGACATGAGAGAAAAGCTGTACAAGTAAAAGTTGTAGAGCATTAAATTCTCTTTAAGAACATAATATGTATGCCATATTATGGCTAGTCACGAATTTATCAGTGATCATTCAAAAGTTACGCCAATTTCAAAATCTTAACGATTTTTGTCATTTTCCCCCAAAAGTAGACAGGCCACTATTCTGAGCTTAAACCGTCCTCCTTTCTGTCAGTTATTATTCTGTCACTTTATTATGTTGTTACGTCTCCCATATTACATAACAATTATTGACGAGGGGGGGGGGGGGAGGTTTTGCTACCATTTATGATATTTTGTTGTTCAGACCCATAACAACAATAAAAAATAAAACAATTTAAAAGAACACAAAAATAAAAGCTTCTACTCCATTTCTTGTCGAGTCAACCGCTCTGGCGACTGGAATAATGCGACGGCCAGACGATGATGGGGTCACATCGAAAGCGCTCGCCAACAACATGATTGACAGACTCAACCACCAGGTGTGCAGGTAAGAAACCATTTACCTATGTACTTATACTTAGGTGGTTAATCATTATAATAATTATTGCATCTCACCATTCGGACACAGGGAGGTTGTAGGTGATTTCTTGCCAGTGTCTCTGAGCCTCGTAGTCACCAAACATGGGCGGCTTCCCTTCTCCGGAAAATCCATCCAGACCGACGAAAACCCTCAGGAGGATCCCCAGAAATACAACCAAAATCATCTTCGAGCCGCATTCACGTTCTTGTCAATCATTCCCGTCCGAACATTTTCATTTTCCCGTTCCGGCGGGATCCGACGATTTGACGAAGATAAACCCTTCTTGAAGACGCCACGGATTTTCACACGTGTACAAGTATCCCAAATGATACGGCACACGTCACTTGGACAAACACGTCCTCGTCACACCGATGCGAACCCGAGTGTGCGACGTTTAGTAACATTTTGAAGAGTAAATGTTCAAGACTCCGTTTAGGAGAAAACAACCTAAGTTATAAAACTCGAAAAACACGGAAAATTCAATGAAATCACTTCAATTTTGAGAACCACCAAAGATAAGAGTCCATGGATGGACTCTATGGATAGACAACATAGATAACTGCGGTATGTCTTCGAACGATAAGCATTGATAAGGAAGATATGTAGACAAGAATCGATTCATTGCAGATGTTCGATGTGTTGAATCGATTGCTTGGACCAATTTTTAGAAATCGGACGTGTTATCTAGATATAATAAAAAATTATTATTATATCTAGCACTGTGCTTCTTGAAAGGTAACAATGAAAATAATAAAATTCTAAACAAAGGTTTAATATTTATTGATATAGAAAACACAAGAGTTTATTATTCTCTGATAGACCTAGATTACTTGTGCTAAATAATTAAATAACAATAATTGTTATTTAATTATTAAATCAATAAAAATATAAAAAAAATTAAAAAAAATTCTCTACATTGTTCGAACAGATGTGGGACCTCGAAAAATAGATTATACGTTCAAAATTACTCGAAAATATTAAATATTTTGACCTCCTGGGATCCTTCAAAAATCCCCTTTGTAGCCCCTAGATCGCCACAGTGAAATCGGATCGTTCTGGGACGCCTAAAAGTGGATTCTACGTCCAAAAATAAATCGAAAACGAAAACTAACTCGATCCCATAGCCGAAAATTCTAATCGGCCTAAAAATTTGACACAAGGTTTCAAGATGTACAGATTCAAAAAACAAAATGTCCGTCCGCCGATTTGGAATTAAGTTAAATCCTAAAATTTTGACAAAATACCTACTCGGTTTACCATCTAGTTGTGCCCGCAAGGTATGCAACCCGATCATCCAGACCCGTGGGGCGCTATGGGGATGAGTTAGGAATAGTTTTCGAAGTATTTTTGCGGGTCCCAGAACGATTCGATTTCGCCCATCTATGGCTCTCATGGGGCTACAAATGGGATTTTTGAATGATCCCAGGAGGCCAAATAAGGTGGCGTTTTCCGAGTAATTTTGGACGCATAATCCATTTTTCGAGATCCCTTAACACGTTAACAGATTCTGTCCAAACATAGTAAGTACATAATTTATTAATTTTTCAAGGTCAAGTCTCGGGTACATGTAAATGCTTACTAGGTAAATACAAGTCAGGTAATAAAACGGTCATTCTTTTTTGTTGTCATTGTGTTTTGTTGAGATTTTCGACAGTACCTACCTACCTACTTGTGGAACATTATTTTCAGAAATGAATATAATGACAGGTACCCTCTTTCAAATTTAGTAATGGTGCGTACGACCCACAATTCTTTCTTTTTTGTCCGACTGTCCGGGAGATCGTGGAATTCATTTGCCGGTCTTCCCGTCGGGCCCGAATGGGAGGGTAGTTACACAGGCCATTGCCGGATTTTCTCGCGCGGGAGGGCACTTCCATCGGGCCGTAGCCTCAGTTTAGCCCCAAAGAGCTCCGCAGGTTTGGGCGATCGGGCTGAAAACCTGACACAACTTGACGGTTTACCGGGTATTTTTTCAAAATGTTTGCGCCCCAAATTACAAAAAAAAAAACCACCCCAAATGTAGCCCCACAGAGCCCCAAAGTATGGCTGGAGAGGTGTGGGACTCCCTTAAGCCGATTTAATGCAATGTAATGGTACCATCATGTACCTACTGGTTACCATCTCCTTTTTTGTGAAAGAAGGACAATCCAGGTGAAAATTTAGGACATGGTAGGACATTGTTTTTTAAAAAAGGAGGACGCCAAAGGAGGGCATTATCATACACAGTAGTACTACACATTTTCAACAAATCAATCAATTGATTAGTCATGTTTACATAGGTGCCTATTCTGATTCAATCCATCGTTCCACGAACATGATTTGTTACGAATGAAGTAGTAGTTCTACATATTATGCATTATATTCACTTAACAAATAAAGTCAACAAAACAGAGAAGACCACTCAAGGCCAAGAATGCGAATTATTTTTATCATCATTTTTATTTATTTTACTACTGATGAAAGTGGTTGGTAATTTTCTTGATCAATCTTTTCTTTCCTTCAATCATCAAAAGAACCATCAAAATTTTATCCATAAGCATAACATTTTGGCTTCCCGAGTCACCTGTCGAGAAAATGGAAACTAGATGGTAAACTGAGTAGTTTACCTACTAGGGGTTTTGCGAAAATTTCAGATTTTTAAACTAATTCCTAGGTAGGTACTGCCTAAAATGAATAAAATTTACGCGCCATGAAAACGTTTGCCTAATGAAACATTTTATTTAATCAAAATTGTTGATCCCTGTTACGTAAATAAAGGTTGATTATTCCAAGAATAATAAACTAAAAGAAACTCATCCCTGGGGTGGTTTTCCGTCAGCCCCGCCAGCTCTGCCGCGTTACTTGTCTCACCTGAGAAAACCAGGGGAATCAGTTCCTCGGTTACCGGAGGAGTTCTGAGCAGGAGATTGCTCTCTGTTACTCTGTGGTTCTGAGATAGGAGATGCAGATTGCAGCATAATATGCTGCAATCTGTGTCTCCTGTCTCAGAACCATATTATATAGTGTCGCGGCACCCGCGCTCCTGGCGGCCAATTGATGAGGCTCAAGCTGGCGTCTAATTTAAAATATTTATTGTGCCTCACAGGCAGCCCATTCACGAAGCTATAAACCTATGCAATTATCGCCATTCTTTTGGTTTTCTCTTGGAATAATACACCTATGTAGGTAATCGCAACATGGCTCAAAATAATTTTGAATTAAATAATCAGAATTATTCTGATTGGCCTCAAAATGTGTCATTATTCGTTTCAAGAGGTCTAGGTTCCAAATACGAAATGTCCGTCCGCCGTCCAGGCCGTTTTGGGCAGTAGGGATTTTTTTTTATCTGAAATTTTGACAAAATACTTAGTTTACCATCTAGTTGTGCCCGCAAGGTTTTCAGCCCGATCGCCCAAACTCATGGGGCGCTATGGGGCTAAAATAGGGCTACAGGAGGGGTTGTTTGGAGGCTTTAGTCGATGGGATCGAGTTAGGTGTCGTTTTCGAAGTATGTTTGGACGTAGAATCCATTTTGGGGGTCCCGGAACGATCAAATTTCACTGTGGGGAAACAAAAAAAAGTTAAATTTTTTTTTTTATTCTTCGCCCTTTTCGTACTGGCGCCGAAGGAGTTTGGCTATCGTGTTGAGCTGTATGTTTGTCGTTCCTTCGTATATGGTCCCAACTTTGGCGTCCCGGAAGAATTTCTCTTGCGGCAGGTCTGTAGATATGCCAACTCCTCCGCACCAGTCGATGCACTGGGCGGTCACGTAGTTGGCCAGCCTGGAGCAGTAGTGTTTGGCTATGGAGGCCTCTTTGATGAAAGGTTTCCCCTCTTCGACGAGCCGGGCGGCGTTGTAAACGAGCAACCTACCAGCCTCCAATCTGGTAGCCGCTTCAGCCACTTGATGTTGGATGCTCTGCCAAATAAAAATTAAGTCAATATATCAATGATGCACATCAACTTCAACGCTTTGATACGCACCTGAAAGTCGAATATTGGTCTCCCAAATTGTTTTCTGTCCAAAATGTAAGGCATGGTGGTGTCGAAACAGCCTTGCGCTAAGCCGAGCATCTGAGCTGCCACTCCGATTCTCCCTTCGTTCAGAAATCCTGCAGTATACCTGTCCAAGGAAATGCTTTGTGCATTTGCTGTTTATAGTCCTGTCACCAGGTGTTTTTCGATGCCACGTTTGGTGTAGAATTTTCTCAACAATTTTATGTTTTATGGGGTGCTGAACACGAATTCGAAGCTTCCCAACAAAATTTGTGGTCCAAACACCGTCAAAAACGTTAAAAACCATGTAATTTTGAAACTTTTTTTGGTTTTTAACGGATAAAGTTTGAGAGGGTGCGTTATAGGTGAATATATATATAATATAGTAAATTAAAGTTATATACATAGTAAATTAAAAAGCGCAAAATTTCGCATCGAATGAGGCACCTTAAAGGAAAAATTGAGCCAGCCAGAATTGAAAAAATTGAACCTTTCCCATCAGAGGAATGTCTCTTTTCCCGTCGCGCCCTTACGGCTGGCTCAATTTTGACTTTAAGGTAGCTCATTCGACGCAGAATTGTGTGCTCTTTAATTTACTACGTAGAATATTGTTACGTATAACGCACCCTCTCAAAGTTATTCGATAAAAACCAAAAAAGTGCCGATATCTCGTTTTTCTTTTTCATTTTTGACAGTGTTTGGACCACGAATTTCGTTGGGAAACTTCGGATTCTTGTTTAGCACCCCAAAAAACAAACCCCTTTTGAGACACCTGGTGACTGGATTATATTAAGGGTTTGATGCTTGCAAGGAATCATCCTTGCATCTAAATAGGTAAGTACCTAACTTTAGAACATGGGAAATGTGCGTAGATACCTATATCCGTGTCCAACCTGCCCCAAAATCCGATCCTCCCTGACCTCGACGTTGTCGAAATGGAGCGAGCAAGTCCCCGAAGCCTTCAGTGACAGTTTACTTTCCGGCTTCCCCACGGAGAACCCGGGAGCGCTCCTGTCGACGATGAAACAGGTTATCCCTTTGTAGCCGGCGGATTTGTCGACGGTCGCCATGACGAGAAAGACGCCGGCCAAGTCCGAGTTGGAGATCCACATTTTGGACCCGTTGAGCACGTATTTGGAACCGACTTTGTCCGCTGTGGTTTTCAAGGCGAAGGCGTCGCTACCGGATGTAGGTTCGGTGAGGCCGAAACTTCCAACCTGATCAGAAAAGGCCGGTGAGAATAGTTTGTAGATATGTACAAGCAGTAAAGTGAATTAGAACATGGATGCTCCAAAAAGGGGTTTGTTCTTTGAAATAAAGTATGCACGCTTCTTCTACTACCTATTTTTGAGATAGTTATGCCCTGGGCCCTGACTGCCCCATGGTGAACCAACCATAGTGGAACCTTAACCATGGTAGAACTGAAGGCCGTACTCAGGAGACTAAGGACAATAAGTCTCCTAGTATGAATAAAATTCCGTACGAATTTTACAAAAATGCTCCAGGTGCCTTTCTGAAATATATGCTTGCAACATTCGATGAACTTGGCCCTATTCCAGATTTTTCTGAGTCGGTTGTGTATCCGATCCTTAATAAGCGGGACCTGGTCTCGAACTACTGCGGCCTGCCATTCATCAATAGTGACGCAAAACTATACTCGGCTCTTTTCCTTGACCGACTTGAGTGTAATTTTGAAACCACGGCTATTTCGAACGGAAGCCAATTTGGATTCTGCAGAGGTTACAGCATAGTCGACGCCCACCAGCTGGTGTACCTTAGGCTTGCACAGGCCTCAAAATCTATTCACTTTTTGTGTTGATTTCAGGGTGGCGTTTGATTCAGTGCAGCAGCCTTTTCCGGAGGCATAATCAGCTTTGGGGATGCGGCGAAATATTGCTGGACTGCAGGGATATTGTGAGCAGTGGAGCTTGATGGCAAACTGGGAGAAATCCAAGTTGATTTTCCGTCGAGGTAGGAGACTCAGTGCCAGTGAAGTCTTCAAGAACGGTGGATCAGTGGAGGTGGTTCAGGAGCTCAAGTATCTCAAGGGTTACCCTGTCACATCTTTTGCCAGACTGAGAGTGCAGGGGCAGCAAAGCTCGGAATGAACCACGTGTATAAGACTTAAGGATATTACCTTTAATCCGATTGTAGCTGTAAGTACCTCGAACATCAACTTATATAAGTATTAAATATATATTTAATACAAAATTTGAAGGAAAGAGTAGAGGGGTCTCCTAATTCCCCTAACCCATCAGTTACCTATAAGAGTTTTACTTCACTGTCCGAGTTAAAGTAAGTGTTCGACGCAAAAATATTCTAGAGGCACAGCCATTCTTTGTTGCTTAATTATAATAGTATGAAACAAAAATGTTCCTCTGAAAATTCGGTAAACTGTAGTTTCGTTTGTCTTGTAAATAGTACTCACCATGAATTTGGCCAGTTTAGGTAAATAATGCGTTTTTTGTTCTTCGGTGCCCAGTTTCATCAGCAGAGCGTTGATGAGAGTGTTCTGTATATCGGTCATAATCCCCACCGCCGGATCCACTTTGGATATTTCCTCGATCGAGATGATCGTTCGTAAAAAGTTGGTTTCCATCCCGTCGTACTCCCGGGGTATTTCCAACGCCATGAGCCCGTTCTCGAAGAGTTTTTCCACCAAAACCTTGTCCAATTTCCCGTTCGTCTCCATCTGTTTGACTTTGGGTTTCACCTCGCGGGCGGCAAAGTCTCGGACGAAGTGTTTAAACTCGGTTTCATCTTTGGTCAAAGACGTGAGCGCCTGGAAGAACCTTTTTTGGAACACCCCGACCTTCCGCAACGCTCTCCAGTGGTTCATCCCGGTAATAATTTAGTCTCTTGAATAACCCAGTTTCGTACAATTAATGATAATTCCAAGACATGAGTCCGAATAATTAAGTTATCAACTTCTAGAGCTCGCACTGTAATGTTTATTTAATGCGTTGTCGCAGTGTATGCTAATGAATGACTTCCGGCGTGAATCTGCGTATTCGAAAGGTCAATGGGGGAACATCAACCCGATTTCTTGATGACTCAAGTTATCCCTTCGAATGACCAACTCCAGCTACCTAGCACCGGTTTGAACCTGCGACAAAAAGGAAATCACAAAAGATGAAAGATGGATTAATAACGAACGCTAAGAGAATAGAAAGCTAATTTTACACGTGTTTATCTTAATTATTCTTAATTAAGTCATTAAAAAAGTATTACCTCCCTATGTAAAAATTTTCAAAACAACTCCGTCATAAGACTGATCATAAATAAAATGAAATAGAAAAAAAAAAGATTTGTTTTATAGTGGTGGTAGGAAAGTAGGATAGAAATCCGTCCGGGTCAATGTCCTACAAAAGACCCATTTTTGGCTCCTTTGGTCTCCACAGTGTCGTTCAGAAGGGGTGTGAAACCCCACTCGACCACTTACCCTACACACTTCAACCCACCCTTCGTTACCAAGGTACACGTTACCGTTACCCGAAACATACGTTCGCCGTACACGTCCGAGCCGTTTTGGGCAGTAGGAATAATTTTAAAATCTGAAATTTTGACAAACTAGTCGGTTTGCCCTAGTTGTGCCCGCAAGGTTTTCAGCCGGATCGCTCAAACCCGTGGGGCTCGGTGAAGCTAAAATGGGGCTACTGGAGGGGTTTTTGATCGATTTGATGGAGTCAGGTGACGTTTTCGAAGTATTTTTGGGAGTAGAATCCATTTTTTGGAGGTCCCAGAACCATCGAGCTTTCATGGGCCTAAAAATTTGTATTTAATGGGCTGACGGATGCCAGCAAGTCTAAAGAGGTATCGTTTTCAGCGTAATTTCGGACGCTTAATCCATTTTTTTTTTTTTTTTTTTTTTTTGGTCCCACCACCGTGCACAAACTTTACAAGAAAAAAAAAAAATTAAAAAACCTAATTAGGTACCTACCTAAGTAATTTTTTCATTTATTATTCTTGGAATGATACACCTATGTAGTCGCGACGGAGGTCGAATATTCTGATCGGCGTGAAAATTTGTCATTATCCGTTTCAAGATTTCAAATCATTTTCCAGATTCAAAGATTCTTTGGGAGTTTTCTGAACCAGTGAACCCCTGGACGAACCGCCACTGTTTCCAAGTCATCTGCTGCTTCTAAAGATTGAAATAATATTTCAATCATATTATGATCTCCCTGAATTCGCTCGAGAGAATTCAGGGAGATCATTTCCTCAATTTCTTTACAAAAGAAATTCACGGGGTGTGAGCCTTCAGGTTTATTTTTTTAGTTTGCCCTCAAGGGCATCCGCATCCGCCAAGATTTTTTAAAATCATTATCAAGGAACGCACTGATTTTATTATAGCAAGTGTTAATTTTATTATAGCAACAAAAATAATGCTTACTGTTGAGTAGAGATCGTGCGAAGGACGTTTGGCCGCTATCTTCCCAAATCTCTGCTCCGTTGCATAATCCAACGACGAGATAAAATAATTTCGGATGCTGCCGCAACGAGTCGTCCGAGAGCCGAATTTTTGGTCAAATTAAGCCGTTTTATCAGCAAAAGAACACGCTTACTACAAATACTGACAAATCCACATGAAACGCTACAGAAGTTGTTCGGCGAGTGGATCTGTCAGACTGAAAAAATGCCGGGTGTCGACCCGTTGGTGAGAACGTCAAGTGTTGGAGGGTGTTCGGTGAGGCGGTGTGCAGTGGGTCCCCCTTCTTCATTTAGCTTGTGACGTCATATGTCACGCTGAGTCTCAACCAAAATCAAGACTCATTAGTAATAATGAGTCATTACCTATGTAATAATGCCTATTATTTGTTTATTTTCAGAATACGGGCGAGCCCAATTACAAAATTAAAGATGTTATGAACGATAATGATGAAATAGAATCCAACTAATTATTAATTAGGTACCTATACCTGGAGTAATACAACGGTTCATTTATGAACAACGTTTATAAACAGGTTGTAGTAGTTGTGTTGAACTATCGATAGTATACTATCGATACTATATGACTATCGAAAACTATCAGAATCAACTAAACCCAGAATCAACTAAATCAAGTCTAACTACAAAGTGGGGGGGGGGGGGGGAGGAGGAAGCGCCTCACTTCGTAGTTACACATCCCGAGCGATGGTGGTGGAACCTGTCCTCAGCAGTCCTGAGAAAAATCCGGAACACCCTGGGAGTGGTCTTGAACAGGCTTTCATGGGGCTACAAATGGGATTTTTGAAGGATCCAGGAGGTCGAATATTTTCCAAGTAGGTAAAAAAATGGGGGAAAAAAATTCAAACAATTTTTTAATGAAAAAGAATTAATTTTTGCACTAGTAACCTTATATTAAAGAATAATAAAACTTGTGTAAAATTTGCAGCGTTAAAAAAAAAATAGAAAGTAGGTTAACCTACCTACCTACATAACGCAAACTTCACATGCTGTGTCCAACATAATTCTTTCCAAGATAGGTATAACATTTAAAACAAGAGTATGTAGGTCGTTTTTTTCTGCTTTTTGATTCCTCTTAAAATATAAATTTTGGTTTGTACTAGGTATCTTGTGGGGCGTTCAAAATGAATTCAAGTTTCTTTTATTACGCACAAAATTTGCTACGCATTTAATGCTATGACTCTATGTACTTACGCGAATAGTCCCATTTTAATCCTCAATGGATAATTGAGCCGACATTTTTTCGACATGGATATAACTTTTGGGGGACATGCATAAATTTACCGCTGTTTTTTTCTCATAACCGGCCCTTAGCGTTATTTTCCTTGTGTTCCAATTTTCGATACCAGTGCATTAGGTATCAATACGAAATGACAAATTAGAGGGCACTCTCATTGCGAAATCATCTGCTGATTGAGGTAATCATCCAATCTAACACTTGAATCATGACACATTGTGCTTTACATTATACGCTTCTCGCGTATTCAAACGCAACTCAATTTGATCAATTGTAAATTGCAGATAAAGGAAACTTGTACAGATAAGCTGGAGGTACTTGAAAAGCAGTTGGGCGATGTTTGCCAATCTGCTCATTCAACTTGATTCGTTTCAAAAGGTCAGCTAAGAATATTCAAAACGAAATTGGGCTTCGCGCCTCCAAGTACCTATTTTCAATAATTGTGATTTGTTTTCAATTCAAAGAATGATTCTATCTCTGCTGGTGCTCACGTGGGTGGGGCTGTTGACGTATTTGGGACAGAAATTGAGGAAAATTTACCAATTCTGGACGGACTGTGGAGTTCCTCATTTGCAACCGCTCTACCCTGTAATTGGTGAGTGAAATAATCTAATATAGGTAGGAATATACTTTTCCTGGAGGACCCCCGCGGGGGAAATAATTTCCGGAGTTGATTCTTAGCACTGTCCCAAGGTACGGTACCTACTTTCCCCTAATTATGCGTAGGTACCTATATAATTTGTACTTATATGTTTCATGTTTATGACTTTTGAACCGAACCCCCGTGTAGTAAGATGTTTCTTTCTTAAATAGGTACACAAATTCAAAACGTGAACCCTGGTAAGCATTTAAAAATTCTTATCCATTTCAGGAAACGGATGGGAGCTTTTGTCGTCGAAGAACTGCTCTAACTTGGTTCGGAGAGTTTATGCAAAATTTCCAAACGATCCTCTCGTCGGTATTTACCAACTCATACGTCCTCTGCTGGTCATCAAAGACCTCAGTAAGTATAAATCACTGCAATGAGACGAAATGTGGGTTTTCAGTATCTACGACTGTTGCTGTGACTGCCAATTTCACTAACTTCGTGTTGAATTGTTGTGAATCAGGTTTGGTCGAGCACGTTCTTATCAAGGATTTCCACCATTTTTCCGACAGGGGTTTTACCGTTGATGAAAAGCTCCGCCCCTACGAGGTCAACCTGTTCAGCATGAGTGGAAAAAAGTATGTCGACTGGTCTTATCGAGTTTGAGTAAATTTGTAATGTAAAGTAAGCACGTGCATTTCATGGGTGTGTCAGGAGTGTGTAACTGGGTCTCATGGGAGACGGTTCCAAGCAGGGACCCCTGCCCTTGCCTGGTACAGCTCCACAGACCTGGTGTGGATCGGGAAGGGTGGAGCTGTGTCTATGTAACCAGGTAGAGGCAATGCGGGAAGGACTACTAAAATGAATGGTTTGATCCGACCATGGCGGCTGGGGAGCATTCGGGGTATCCCGTGGAGGGTCTGGTTTCCTTGCAATCTCAGACCAGGAGTCTCTGATCGAGTCCCGCCTGCTGTCTTCATGGCTGAATCAGCGTCTCGCTGCTGTCTTTCATGAACCTTGTAATACCCCAGTCATTGGAGGAAGGCAGAGATTGTGCCGATTATTAAAAAAGGTAGAGCACCTGACCGACCAGGGAGTTATCAACCTACCTCGTTGACTTATGTGTTCTCCATGCTGTTCGAAAGGCTTGTGATGAAGCGTTTGGAGACTTCCTTGATCGGGTCCTATCACCGTGCCAAGCTGGTGGGTTTCAAAAGCATCGATGTATCTCAAGACAGAAAAGACGGGGTTCATGGATGCGGAGCACATTAGGGGCACTGGTAGATTTTAAAACCGCCATTGATCGGGCAAGTGCAACTGCTGTCCAAGATTTGGATGCAAAGTTGATGGTAAACTGTGTGGTATCCTTGGTTTCAGTGGTTCATCCGTATCAAATACCAGGGTGCGACGTCTCCGTACAGAAAAATATCATGATCAATGATATCATTGACTCCATCCTTACTGGGATCAATTGTCTCCTTCAGGCAGACGATCTTGTGATTTGGGCCACCAGTAGTTGCAAGCCCTCAATGTTTGTCTGAACCAGGTTCTGGAATCAGCGTAGGAATGGTCAGAGGTAAATGCGATGGAAGTCAATGTGGAAAGGACTCCACGTCAGCTCTTTATCCTTTCAATGCCGCACTGTATCCTTCAAGTATGCCGAACAGCAGCTAGAAGACACTAATTAGGCTACCTACTTGGGGGTGAAGGAAGATCGAAAATTGACCTGGATAAAACATGTCAAGAAATTGGCTAAGCATGCAGAAGGCACCTTCAGTGTGCTGAATTGTTTAGTGGATTCTCACCTGGGCGCTGTGCAAAACATCTTGCCAAGATGATCTTGGCACTGTGGGAGCTCATGATTTCAGCAGGTGATCAGTGCGTAGTTAAGCTTGTGCCTTACACCTTTTGCCTTGAATCAAGGCACTTGATAAGGTTGCGTCTTATGCCTTGATAATCTTGTGCTTGTACTTGTGCCAGTCTGCTGCCTTGATAAGCCTTGTGCTTTTATAAGCTTTTGCTTGTGCCTGAGTGCTGCCTTGATAAGCTCGTGCCTTGTGCCTCGATAAGCTTTTGCTTTTGCTTGTCTCTGTGTGGTAGTTACCTTGGTAGGTAGGTATGCCATGTGCCTGTTCCTTTATAAGCTTGAGTCTTGTGACGTCATACGCAGGTGATAAGCCTTGATACGCGGGTAATAAGTGCCTTAATAGGATGCAATGGAGCTTCAGGCGGATGTCGAACCTCTCAAAATAGGCTTGAGGCAGCCGTAGAAATAACACGAAAGTCTCAAGCGCAGCATATTGGCAATCCTACGCACCTCTACCAGGCAGAGGAATGTGGGACTACCGAAATGGTTCAGATCTGAGTGGCAACTAGGATGGGTTGTGTTCCTCAGGGATGCCATGGTTGCATTTCCCGTGGTTAAAATGTCCAGAGGAGTCAGGGAAAATAGTATCTTCATGCATTGCTTGGATTGATGGTTAGCTTTGAGCGCCAGTGAGTGTCAATTGCCCCCACCCTAGTGACCTTCGATCACCAAAACAGCAGTAAGTGAGGATGGGTTGTCACTGTAGCCGTTGGAACCATTCCTGTGCATTGTCTGGGCTGACCCACCACTGATTCACTGCATCTCGCCCATGAATCTAGGACTACAACGTTCAGAATCAGAATCAGAATCAGACTTTTTTATTTGCCAAAAAACACGTAGTGCATAAGCAATGGTCAACAACAATATAACAGTAACGTTGGTAATAACAACACTTTCCTCTTGTTACAGATGGAGGATATGTCGGAATAAGTTCAGCCCGATGTTCACCACGTCGAAAATTCGCAACATGTTCCCGCAAATGCTAAAGTTCTCTCAAGTACTGTTGAAGGTGGTTGGAAACAAACCTAAAGGCGTGGATTTGAAAGAGACATTTCTGCAGTACACGTTGGACGTAGTTGCGTAAGTCCAATTTGCTGAGCTATTAGTGCTCGATAAATCTGAGCGGGTGGTCAGGGCCATAAGGTTAATTCGTAGAGGAATTCTGGAAGTTTGGAACCAATCATGCTTAGCAGAGCGTAGAATGAAGGGTTCGTAATGGCCGAGTGGGGGCATTCAGGAATCAATCCCTCAAGATCCCTTGGATGGCCAGACTCGCTCTGCAAACCCACTCAATGCTGGAAGTTCTAAAAGAAAATCAGCAGAACTGCTGAAATCGATTTTGACTGATTCTGAGCAAGTTCTACAGTCGCAAAGCATTTTACTAATTCATCAAAGCTCGGTCCAAGCTCTATAATTGTAATCAAGCATGGTAGGCATGTTGCTGATACATTAAAGCCTGGTCATGAGCCTTACTGGTACATCAATGGACCAGTGCTCTGTAGATCTTTCCAAGGCTCATCTGACTTTTACTGATACATCAAAGCCTGGTCCAAGCTCTGTGGTTTTACCCAAGACTGGGAGGCATGTTGCTGTTCCATTAAAGCCCTGTCTGTGCTTTACTGATCTATCAAAGCCTGGTCCAAGCTCCGTAGTTCTACTCAGGCGTGGTTTACTTGTTGCTGGTCCATTAAAGCCATTACGAACCCAAGCCCCCATTACGAACCCTTAAAGCCAAGTTCCATTGTTCTACTCAGGGCTGGTAGACTTCCTGGAAGCAGAGGTACCACCTTCTTTCTGCCCCTGAAAAAGGCCCTCCTGATCAGCCGCCTCGTTTCCTATTTGGCATTCTGACGGACACCATTGAAGAGTCACCAGTGAGGACCATAAGCTGCTCCATTGATGGTACTGAAGAAGCGTCACTATAACTGCCTGGGAGTCAACTAGGATAACAATGCATCCTGACGGCTCGTCAGGGCTTCGGGTGCCAAACTCCACGTTGAAGTTCGTGGAGAATCTTCCAGTTAGTGTTCCAATCATGTTCTGTTTTCCAGGTCCACAGCCTTTGGAATCGAAGCTTGCACGCTTTGCGAAAAAACGGAAAGCTATTTCCGAAAAATGATTCGAAAAGCTCACAACGTCACCCCCGTACTCGCATTCAAATACGTCATGAACCTTTTGTGCCCCACTCTCGCCATTAAACTAGGAGTGACCATCTACGACCAGGACGTCTCCAACTACTTCGCAGGTAAACCTCGCCGTGCAGCTCCATCTCAGTGAGTTTCCATTTTACTCTTACTTTGCTTTTTGCGGCAGACATCGTCCGGCAAGCTTTGGCCACCAGGAAGAGCGGCCAGGTGCGGCGAGACGATTTCCTCCAACTGATGGTAACACTGCAGGAAAGAGGCTCCCTGGAAATCGAGCTTGAAGACGCTTCCGACTCGTATCTGAACATTCAACCGGAAGAAAAGAGAATTGAACATTTCGGTTGGTCAACAACTTCATTTCAAATCAGTCCATTACTTAGGAGTTACTCTGAATTGCTTCTGGAGCCCAAGGGATTCAGCTGGGTTCGGAGCTAGTTTTAGGTTGATTCTGATATGTCACTGTGTTTTTTGCAGTCTGACATTTTTTTTTTTTTTTTTTTTTTTGCAGAGCTGACAGATGACCTCATGATCGGACAGGCCTTCCTGTTTCTTCTCGTGGGCCTCGAAGGTAAAATAAGTTTGTAATAATAACAATTATTGTTCCTCCATCTATACCACTTATTCCAACGGCCTCTTTATGCCTCCATATGTATGTAGAGGGGGTAAGATGACGAAACTAGCATAAGGTTCTCTGTTTTTGGGTCGCTGAATTTGAGGTTTGCCCCTTCGCCAGAAGTAAGGTAACTTCAGAAAATACATGTTATATGAAGCGTAAAAAGCTGAAGTAAATGGAAAAAGGAAATGCTTCTTCTATGGCTGCAGTAGGTAGGTCTCTAATTGTTCTGAATTTTACATGGTTTGAAAAATTATATAGTGGTCATGATGGAAAACCTGTTTCTTCGTGGTCAAAATGGCCATAAATTGAAGTAAATGATGGAAAACCTGTTTCTTCGTGGTCAAAATGGCCATAAATTGAAGTAAATGATGAAAAAAAGACGATTTTGGCCTGAGAAACCAAGTCAATCTTTGAAGCGCTGTATCTCGGAGCCTATGAAACCTACAGAGCTGCGGTTGGTCTCCATTTGTAGTGAATGCAACCTGGTTTAAAAAGTTATATAGTGGTCATGGTCTCAAACACCATTCTTTTTTGTCAAAATGCACAGGTACTGAAAATGAAATTATAAAATTGTGCAAATGTGGGGAGAAAAAATTCAAAATCGGAAACGCTGTAGGTACCTCGGAACCTATCAAACCTCCAGAGCTGTGGTAGGTTTCAAATTTTAGTAAATGTTACGAGGTTTGAAAAGTTACAAAGCGGTCATGGTCGCAAACCCATTTGCTCTTCATCAAAATGGCCATAAATTGAAGAAAAAAAGTGACGAAAAATAGCAGTTTCAAGCCGCACTTTTTGGTTCATTATTCTTGGAATAATACACCTATGTTTCAGGGGCTTCTTCGTCGTTGATGTACCTCTGTTATGAGCTGGCGATGAACCCCGAAGTGCAGGAGAAGGTGCGGGCAGAGATTTTGGAAGCGACGAGCCATGGAGAATTAGACTACCAGTCCGTTAATAAAATGCACTATCTAGACCAGTGTTTTAAAGGTCAGTCGCCTAAATACCATTACGAGGAAAAATATGCCCCAATAACTCGGTGTCAATTTATAGAATCGCTGAGGCTCCACCCGTCGGCGACGTGGCTTTTCAGAGTTTGCACCAAAGAGTACACTTTCCCTGGCACCGAAGTGACGATTCCGGTAAGGTTATTGGTGGATTCACATGGGGCGGAACGAGTGCGGAAAGCGGAAAGACGGACCGGAATCTGGTTGGCTGTTTGGACCACCGAGGAGAATGTTGGCCTTTAGAGGGTGGACACCAGTATGCCGGCCCATGGCCATAACTGTGTCTCCAGAAGGAGGATCTCCACCTATTTAGTCAGGGTCCAGGGCCGCCAGCATTGGCCTTGGGGACTCCAAACCCCGTAGGCCTGGGGGCATTAGGCCGCCTTATTAGCGCGGCCGCCCCCTGTGTGGCCTGGGCGAACTTTTCCAGGGCCTTCAAGGCCTTAAAGGCCCTGGCCATGGCTAGATAGCTGGACCAATCCTCCCGCCCCCCATCTTTCTCCGATGGGGGGCGCGCAGGAGGTCCCACCAGGCCCCAACGGCGCACAGTGGTCGGAAACAGCTGATTTTGTGCAAAAACCTTAAAAGGTATGAAATTGGCCGCTACTCTAATGGTCCTTTAAGTTTTTTGGGGTGCTGAAACCGAATCTAAGCCCCGTTTTTCTGTATCTGCTTTAGATGTTTGAATATTACGTTTTTAAAATTATTTTGTACAACGAAATTCGTCAACGATCACTTTTTTCGACACTTATTCTATAAGACCCTTAAGTCTACTTACAATAAAAACAATCTTCTGATTGAGCTCATCCCTAGGGACTTCACGTACGAAATCACAACTTTTTTCCATTGCTGATTCACAAGAGATAGTCGAAAGACAAACCTGAGTCTAAAATTGCATAAGGAAAACTGAAACCCCGAGCAATCTCACTTAATATAAAGGTTTACAGAGATTTTTTTGCTCGTTGAACTTCTGTACAAACAAAACGCCTAAAAACTAGGCCATTATCATACAGGAGCCAACAGATTCTATTGTGAATCCCCATCACCGGCGGGCGAGGGCGGCGATGAAACTCACGCTGTTGACTCTTGGGGTCCTATATTTTGACCTGATAACGTTCCCGAAGCGGAGCTCGGTGGAGCTTTTTTTTGGCGGTCCACAATGAATACTATTAAGGAAGAACATTTTCATTGACTTCTTTTTTACTTTTTTTTTTTTTTTTTGGTCAATCTTGATAGAAATAACAAATAACTGAAATATTCTCGCCATTTATACCTTCATAGACCGAGAAATATTGCATGGAACTGAATACCTAATTTCTGTTAACAAGAGGGTTACAACATCTAATATCACGAATTCAAAACCTTAAGCATTGATGAAACGATTATGATTCCTTGACTTCTTCGTTCTACGTTCTCCATATAATTTTTTTTTTAAGGCAAAATCGTTTGAGAACTCACATCCTTGGGTATCTGATAGTGACCTTCAATGCCCAGAACACCGATTTGACGATTTTCATTTTGGGGTTTTTTTTAACGCATCCGACCACTGTGCGGCGTACAGGAGGTCTTTAGACCAATGAATGACCACAGAAATTTAATCAATCTTGTGAAGTGCCAGGAGGGAGCTTATGATTCTGTCCACCAAGGATTATGCATCCTTGGTGGACATATCCACCATGTGAAAGCTTTTCTGACTCTGCCACCCCCTCCACTGGTTTTCCCGTTGTTCTGCTTTCCGACATCATTCTGTCCTATGTGAATCTAGCTTTACTGTACATGTGCCGTCACATTATTAACGAGTAGCTAACAGTGTTGTTGCCGGCAGGTGGACACAAAAGTGGTGATACCGGTTGTTGGCATTCACATGGACTCGGAGCTGTACCCGAATCCTGAACGTTTCGAGCCCGACAGGTTTGCTCCGGATGTTTTCCACCCGCCGTGCTCCTTCTTGCCGTTCGGAGACGGCCCCAGGATTTGTCTCGGTACGTGACGGCTGAGAAGGAACAACTCGTTGGAAACGTCATAACTAACCTGTACGTTCGCATTGCAGCAATGAAGTTCGCCATGACAGAAATGAAGTGCGTGTTGGCCAAACTGCTCATGAGGTACAGAGTGGTGATAAATGGGTCCACGAAGGTTCCCCTTTCGACCTTTGAAAACTTCCAAATCGGATCGTCGAGTCACGTGCTGTTTGATCTCGAGCAGCTACCGAAGGCAACATTTTGAATTAGCTTGGCCATTAAAGCGAGTGAAGTGAGTTGCCAGCTGTGAGCTGATATGCAAGATAATCCTGTGAAAGGTGAAAATAAACCATTTTATCAGCAAATTCACTTATAATATAGGTATGTTCACTTGTATATCCTTTTCACAACTCTTGGCAGTGGGATTGAGATAAAACCTTTCTCAATATCCAACCTAATTGAGCCAAAAGACAGCGAGATGATGACTAAGCTTGGATACTGTGGAGAATCTTGACAGATTTCCCCACTCTCTAGTCACGAATCACCAGCCCACCAGAGCTAGTACCAGCAGGTAGAGCGGGTCGCGCTACAGTCGCGGCACAATCATGCAAACCCGTCTTCTCCTGCCAGCGAAGCCGCATTTATTTTCGTAGATGGTAGGATTTCCTCCCGTCATTTATCATCACACTGATCGCTTAAATCCATTATTATTGCTCAATAATTCAAGTTAAAATTATTTTAACTAAGTCTAAGTGCCTTTTTTATTGGATCCGCTGTCCAGGCATCCCATGCAGACACTTTGGTTGGGGACAAAAAAAAAAAAAAAAATTGTCAAGGCCCAAACTGATTTTTCTGCACTTCTCCTCACAAAACAAACATTTGAAAAAACAATTGTTTGTCTTCCTACTCTGGAACTTGAGATATGATTTTTTCATGTTCGGAAACATCGCAAGCCGCTGTGTAACTTTTGAAAAACATTTTTACTTTTGAAAAACATTTGTCAACAATTTGTTTTGTTTTTTACTATGTTTGGACAGGTGTGGGACCTCGAAAAATGGATTTTGCGACCAAAATTACTCGTAAAACGACAACCTGTATGACCTCCTGGGATCCTTGAAAAAATCGCAGCAAATTTTACGCAAAGGTTTATCATTGTTTGATATATATTTCCGGCAATAGAAAATTATTTAAAAAAAAAATTAAAAAAAAAAAAAATCCTGATCAATGTTTGGACAACCGTGGGATCCAGAAAAAATAGACTATGCGTCGAAAATGACTTAAAATCGACTCTCTTCGATCTTCTGACTACCTTCAATAGCGCCATTTGGACCCCCACGATATCCCCATAGGTGCCCACGGTGAAATCGAACTGTTCTGGGACTCCCAAAAATGGATTATACGTCCAAAAATACTTCGAAAACGACACCTAACTTGACCCCATAGCCGAAACCCTTCAAAAACCCCTCCCCATGGGCCTGAACACGTGGGGCTACACAAAACAACAGACACAGAACAAAATTGCTACTGCTCAAAACGGCTCGGACGGCGGACGGACATTTCGTTTTTGCATACTAGACCTCTTGAAACAAATAATGTCAAATTTTGAGGGCAATCTGAATTTTCGATCTCTGTCGCGATTGAATAGGTTCGAATAATAATAAATCAAAACGAGAAAGCTCCCGTTCGGGGTTCAAGCTTCTTCCCAACTTCCCAGCCGTCGATTTATTTCATCGCCCTCTTCAAGCAGTAAAATCAGAGAGATGGACACAGATGGGGCGGAAAGACGGAACGTCAGAAGGCAATCTGATTGGCTGTTTCGGCAACAGGATGGTGGGTGCCATGTTGTCGGAGCGGGCGGCCGGTGGTCGGCATTAGAAATTTTTATACCGTTTCCATCACAGAACACAGAATAGATCTATTCTGTGTTCTGTGGTTTCCATGCTCCGTCAAGCCCGATGCAAACGCAAGGGACAGGAATGTTTAGTACCTACAGGTTGCAATAATTTCGCGTCGTCTGTTGTGTTTCGTGTTGACGCTTGACGACCACAGTAGGAATAGGAATGCCATGATTTCTTACCTAAACACTCCAGTTTTGATGTATTATTCTTGGAATAATTGACTTCTATTTACAATGGTAGGTAAGTAGTCGAAAATTTTTATGGGCGTACAAAAAAAAAGTTTTGCGAAAATCAAATGTCTGTCCACCGCATTTCAGACTTTTGAAAATCGGAATTTTCTCTTGTTTATCGGTGTGATGATTCCGAATCTGAAATCAGTTTGTCGCTAGAGAATAAAGTTTTTGAGATACTGCCCCATAAAATAGTGTAAACGTGCAAAGGTTTCAACTTTCGATTCCGCTCATTTAAGTGTGCCTTTTTTTATGAAAAATAACATAACATAAATGTGAAATTTAAAGCTGAACACGAATATGACACACATGACGGGTCTTAAATGCTTCCATATGGTAGAAATGGTCATAAAAATCTTTCACTTTTTAGCAAATTTTCAAAGCAAATTCAGCTTTGTGTCTCGTTCAGAAATTTCACTTGACCCCCCAAAACGGGGGAAACCCCCTCCTATGACAGTTTTATGTGTCATGGACGAAATTCTAGAGTTTTGATTTTTACACGACAAAAACCTTTTTTTTTTTTTAATTCAGAAAAAACCTTCCCACCTAATTAGGTTTTTAGGTATTTATTCCGAACTTATGAGTTCGTTAGACTGTCTAATCGGAATGTGGGGAGCTGTCCAATATCCAAAACTGCTCCAAATAACGCCTTCTCGCGGTAGGAATTTAATTTTAAATCTGAAACTTTTACAAATTACTCGGTTCACCATCTTGTGCCCGCAAGCGTTTCAGCCCGATCGCCCAAACCTGGACTGGTTAATTAACCACAAACTTTTTTTGGAGTTTGGTGTCGTTTTCCAAGTATTTCTGGACGTAGGATTCATTTTTGGGGTTTCCACACCGTCCAATTTTTTAAAAATAATTTGTTATAGACATACATATAATATATGTATGCATATTATACATACATATTATGTATGTGTACTAGATGCCCGCACGTGCTTCGCACGAAATATCAAATCACCTATCAACGATGCCACGGCCGTGGCGACGCTTTTTGACCCGTATCTCGTTGCGAAGGAAAGCTCCGTTCTCGAAAAATGCAGCCCATAGCAACCCATCAACTCCAAATGAAATTACCTAGTACCTATCAAACTAATCGAAGGCTTGCAAAAAATACTCGTACCCACCTACCGACGATCTTCGAATAACTTGCGTACGGGTTATCGGACAGAAATCGTTTTGTGCTCGTTGAAATCAGGGCGAAAAGCTCGTTTTAACAAACGTAGTTTCGTTCAAACCCGACGCCAAAAGAAGTATCGGGTTTCGGCGTTTCGAAAATTTTCCTAGTAATCCCTAGTAACGACGCTATTTGACCCGTCTCTCGTCACGAAGGAGCACCCGAAAACCGATGAAGGGGATGAGGGAGGAAAAATCAAGGTAGCCTATGACCATCGTGCTGGTTTTTGGAACACGTCGCAATAAACGGCACGCGAATCGGTCATTCCGTTCAGGCGTGAAAAGGGAAAAAACAGACAGACAGACATTTCTCGGTTTTTATTAGGTGGGATAACAATTGCTATTTAGTTATTTATAGGGACATTCTGCACAATTTATTTATCATTAGATAAGAGAGGGTTCAGATGGATGGTTAGGTATGATTCCGTCAACGTCTCCGAGACCGGTTCATGTGAACACTCTTCCGACTCCGCCTACCTCCTCCACTGGCAATTTCGTCGTTCCGTCTTCGCCGTTTCCGCCTTCATTCCGCACCTTGCGAATCCACCTTAAAGGTTATACACTTCTTCGTTTCCTATACCACTTCATTTATGAATGACTGTTTTTATCATTCCTCGTCCTGCTCACAATAATTGTGGTACCACCAACGATATATATATATAACCAGTATTGTTTATAATATAAACGATATTATCGCGTTCTAAATTACTGCTTTAGACTGGCACGCGTAGCGCACGGGTAATCAGGCTGTTTTCTGAATAAAGACCATTCCATTCTGTTCTTACTGACAGCTCCCCAACAACTACTGAGCAATGCTCTGCTTGGGGCACATTTCCTGCTCTAGGGGCCAACATCTTGCTCAAGAACGTACACTGCAAGCTTCCAAAATTTGGATGCTTGCAGTGCCATTTCGACGCACGAGTAAATTTTACTGGCTGAGCCGGTCGAATGATTTAACGTCACTCCGCTTATTATCGATGATGAGTAACTCCTGAACATCTGTTGTCACATTCGTAGGAATAAAAAACCTTGAAACTTCGAGTGTCAAAATGGACTTGTGCAAAAAATTCGTGGTTTTGTTGTTCGGTTTTTGCTGCGGCGAGCACGGACAGAAACGCGTGATTAACGGCGAACTGTTTGACGGCCGGCCGACGCAGTATAAGTCGCTCAGGTACTTCGCCGCAATTACCTTCGCCTCCTTAATCCCGGCAAGGAAGGCATTCTTCGCCTTCTTCAATTCGTACGGCGACATTCAATGCGGGGGAGAGCTGATATCGCCGAAAATAGTTCAGACCGGCTGTCACTGTATAGCCGACACTATCCGCAATAGTGTAACGCCATATTTTCCATTAATAGCTCGTCATCATTGGGAGAATAAATTCACCTTATTTTTCGGTGTGAGTCATAGATACGGACCGGATTCCTGGATGACGACGACGGGGGTTCCCTCGACGAAGTTAATCGTTCATGAGTTATGTGCTGCAATGAAATCAACTATTTTGAAAACTTACGACTACGGAATCATTCGGATACCGTACGATTGGTGGCAAAGTGACGACACCGTCCCCTACGCATGGACGGAATTTGAGTCCACCCCTCAGTACACTGTCGACCAAATCGGGCAGTTCTACGAATATGCCCAGGCCAAACAGCTGGTGTGCTTGGTCTTAGGTCATGGCGGTACCACAGAAAACTCAATCGAAACAACAAACGTCATCCTCCACGGCTGGAGTGTTCTGATGCCAAAGTCAAAATGCTACGGAGACATCGCTAGAATTAAATACCCGCGAGGACATGCGACCAAATGGGCGTGCACAAGCAAATTTCCCAAACACAATCAACACGCAGGCAAAGGTGATTCGGGCGGGCCTGTCGCTTGTGACGGTGTGTTGTTTGCACTTAATCAAGCTCAAGGTGCGGGGTTGTATGGCCCAGTCGACGTAGTTGCCCCACTCATCTTCAATCTGTTCGTGAACGCAATCGAGTTCCGACAAGAGCTGATGTTTTACATCGACGACCTCACTACCACATACAGGGAGGAAGTTTACGAGGTGTACAAAATGCACCCAACAGAGTGGAACCCCCGTTGACTGCAAGATTCATTCGGTCCCTACCAAGTGACCGCCTCTTTTTCTACGCCTAGTTTCCTTATTTGCCATTTACAAAATAAAAACTGATGGCTGCTGAGTGAAGTCTGATGTGTTTAGACTGATGTCCGATTGCTGCTGACTAGACAGGGGGCCTCGCTTCACTCGGCCAACCACTTTCTCGGACAGGGGGCTCGCTTCGCCCGCCCATTTGAATTCACATTAGGCCTATTTATTAATAATAGGCCAAGTGATGGAGTAGGATAAAGAAGGAACAGCAAATCAATCGAACTGTAAACAACGAAAATAGGAGGGATTGCGCCAATTCGCGAGAGTCAGAAATGTTGATCAACGCGCTTATCAAATGAAAAATTGGCCGGGGAATCCAAATTCGCAAACAATTGAGGGGCTTCCCCTTTAAAATAAGAAAGTTGGGCGCAAATGCGCATATTTTGGCATCCCCCCCCCCCCCCCCCAAGTGGTATGTAAACGGTATCCAGAGATATACCCCCTTTCCTCCACATTCCAAGGTCCCTGGCACCCTCCGTTCTTCCGTTCGTCTCCGCCCTTCCGAGGTCCCTGACGGCGTCCCGAGGCAAAGGGCAAATGCGCGCCAGATCTCTTCCAATCGTTCAAATTAAAATCGCCGTCTAAATTCGCTCATCGCCGGAACTCGTTGTTTAGGGATTTCGTATTAGGGATCTCTAGGTAGGATAGGGACCATTATCAACGAAGATACGAATAGTTGCACGAATTTGCGCGCGCCAAAAATTTGGGTTCTCTATTCAAAGTTAATCGGTTCACCGAACCCGTAGAAAAAAGTTGCAGTATTTTCACCGCAGCCCATATTGTGTAGTTTTTCCACCCCCCCCTTTTTTTTTCTTAAAAATTACAGATTTTGTTGGTTTTTTGGGGTGAAGGGGGGAGGTAGCCGCGTAGCCTTCGAACACCCACTACCATCTCAATTCCCTGTCAACCGCTCCAAGTTGGAGCCTCCAACCCTTATGTTTCCTCCATTTTTGGAGCTTGCGCCATGTGGTCCAAATTTTTGGTGGTTTCACATTTTTCTCATCTACTCGCCAAAACGGATTTATGATATTTTTTCAATTTTGTTAGAAAAAGTTTAATTTCCCGCTTTTTTTTTTTCACTTTAGGAACTCAGATACGCCATGGAGCAACGTTTTGTTGGTTTCAGACTTTTCTCGCACCGTGTTCGCCAAACTGGATTTAAAAAAAAAAAACAATTTCAGATGTTTCCGACATCTAGAAGTGCCAAATAATAAAGATGATTCTCCTCCTCGGGCTGCAGCTTTAATATAGTAGATGTTGTTAAATAATATTTAACGTACGAGTACGTTAAATATTATGAGTTCATATTATGATGTCTGATGGTTGCTATCAGATTCTGATGTCTCATGGGGTTCCGTTTTCGAAGTACTTTTGGACGTAGAATCTATTGTAGGGGGTCCGAGAACCATCCAGTGTCATCGTGGGGATCTACGGGGCTACAAAATTTGTAGCTCCATTTAATGGAGCTTGTACAGGATCTCAGGAGGTCGAATAAGGCGTCGTTTTCCGAATAATTTGTTTATGTTAATGGACGCGTGATTCATTTTCGGGGGTCCTACATCTGTCCAATCATTGAAAGTGAGCAATTCTTTAATTTTCTTTTTAGAATAAATTTTCGGTTCAAACAGAATTGCATAAAATTAATTCTTGCACAATTTACCAACATCAAAGAATAATAAAATTTGCAGCCTTTTTTTTTCGCATTTTTATTTCAAATACATGTATTAGCTGGGACACCCGGTCTTCGCCCAGCCTATTGTGAACACGAAACAAAACTGAATGTTTCAACAGGGGAGATTTTAGCAGTGTACGGAATTTTAACATTTCCCGTCATTTGAATCGTCTCTTGTACTCTCAGAAGGGCTCCCTTTAAAATTTCAACGTCCAAGGGTGAACAGGAGAGATTTTAGCTCACTCAGCTGATCAGGAAAATTCCCATCATTAGAATCTTCTCTAGTTGTCCTAGATCCTAGAAAGGCTTCTTCTCAACATTTAATGTCAACGACCAAGGGTGAAAGGGAGAGATTTCAGCTGATCAGGAGACTTCCCGTTATTAGAATCGTCTAGTACCTATCAAACTCGTACCTCGTCCAGTACCTATCAGGCTCGCAAAAGAAACTGGTGCCCACCTATCGACAATCTTAGTGTAACTTCCGAACGGATTACATATCGCACAGAAATCGTTTTGTACTCGTTGAAATCAGCTTGAAAAGCTCCCGATCTAGGAAGAGAGTTCGCGAAATCTACTATAGCCTATGTTCTAAGTTGGAACTCGCTCGTCATTTTGCGCCCGCTCCCGTCAAAATGACGTCTGACTTACCCAGTCCGCCACAAACATTGGATTTCATATAGATAGATTTGAGGCGGTGGATTCCAAAACTGTCTACATTCATTTTCGGCCAAATCTAGTTAGCAGTGGATTCTGAAGCATTTTCCCGCGCTCCATCGAAAAATGAATTCAGAATCAAGCAAAACTGTCGACAATGGAGATCTCCATTCCACTGGTTTTGTCTCCCAAACTTTGAGGTTCGTTCCAAAACTCTCTACTTTCATGTCAGTTCGAAGCAAAACGCTCTCCATTCGATAGTTCGTGTCAAAACTGTCTACATTCATTTTGGTTTATTATTCTTGGAATTATACACCTGTTTTCGCGATGGAGGTCGACGAATCCGATCGGCCTCAAAATTTGACATTATCCGTTTCAAGTGGTCTAGATTCCAAAACCGAAATGTCCCTCCGCCGTCCGGGCCGTTTTGGGCAGTAGGAATTTTTTTTAAAATCTGAAATTTTGACAAAATACTCGGTTTACCATCTAGTTGTGCCCGCAAGGTTTTCAGCCCGATCGCCCAAACCCGTTGGGCGCTATGGGGCTACAGAAGGGGGTTTTGAAAGCTTTTGGCTATGAGATCGAGTCAGGTGTCGTTTTCGAAGTATTTTTGGACGTAGAATCCATTTTTTGGGGTCCCGGAGCGATCCGATTTCACTGTTGCGATCTATAGGGCTTTCATGGGGCTACAAATGGGATTTTTGAAAGATCCCAGCAGGGCAAATATTTTTCAAGTAAAATACAAAAAACAATTGAAAAACTTCTTTTGAAAAAACAAAAAAATCAAAAAAATAAAATAAAAAATTGTTAAAAATTTTTTTTCATTAACACAGAATTTAATTTCTGCACAAGTAACCTATATCAAAGAATAATAAACCCTTGTGTAAAATTTGCAGCGTTTTTTCAATCTCAATTTAATGGCTCCCTTCTTAATTAAATTAGTTCAAAATTTTCGCACTCATTTAGTGATGCCAAATGAGTCAAATGCAAAAAAAAAAAAAAATCGCGTCTCCCGGGTTATTGGTTGAGTTGAGGCATGTCTATCGTGTTTCCTGAAAATTTTCAAAATCGGACTTAGACAATTTTGGAATCCACCGCCTCATTTTTAGATCTTCAAGTCAAGCACAACGAGCTTCCAAAATTTGCCATTTAATGGCTGAAACCGTCAGATGAGCAACTCCCGAACATATGTTGGTCATATTCACAGGAAAAAAAGAGGGGGAAAAAAATCAACTAAATTTCGAGAGTACCTACCTAAATATGGACCGGTGCAAAATATTCGTGGTTTTGTTGTTCGGTTTTTGCTGCGGCGAGCACCGACAGAAACGCGTGGTTAACGGTGAAGTGTTGGACGGCCGGCCGACGCAGTACAAGTCAGTCAGGTACTACGGCGCAATAACTTTGGCCCACCTTGGCATGGGATGGAAGGGTTTCTTTTCCATCTTCGGATTTTACGGCAAAAATCACTGCGGGGGATCGCTGGTCTCACCGAAAATAGTTCAGACCGCCTGTCACTGTATAGCCACCGATTTTCATCCGAGCCGAACGCCGTACTACCCCGCGAAAATAAATCATAAATTTGAGAGTAAATTCACCATATTTTTCGGGGTGAGTAATAGATACGGGCCGAATTCCTGGATGACGAAGATGGGGGTGCCCTCGGAGAGGTTCCTCATTCATGAGAAATGCGCCCTTATCAGAGCAACAAATTTCAAAACTTACGACTACGGAATCATTAAGATACCGTACGATTGGTGGAAAAGTGACGACACCGTCCCCTACGCCTGGACGGAATTTGAGTCAACCCCTCAGTACACTGTCGACCAAATCGGGCAGTTCTACGAATATGCCCAGGCCAAACAGCTGGTGTGCTTGACCGTAGGCTTTGGTGCTACCGTAGACGACGAACTAGGTACGACAGACTTCCTCCTACACGGCTGGAATACTCTGATGACAAAGTCAAAATGCCACAACAACATCGCTAGAATTAAATACCCGCGAGGACATCCGACCAAATGGGCGTGCACAGAAAAATTTCCCAAACACAATCAACACGCAGGCAAAGGTGATTCGGGCGGGCCTTTCGCTTGTGACGGCGTGTTGTTTGGAATTATTGAAGGCCAAGGTTTGGGGTTGTATGGCAATGTCGACGTAGTTGCTCCGCTCCTCTACAATCTATTCGTGAACGCAATCGAGTACCGAGAAGAACTGTTGCATACCATCGACGACCTCGCTATCTCATACAGGGATGAAGTTTATGACTTTTTCAAAATGAGCAGAACAGTTTGGAAACGAAATGGCAACCTCGTTGACTAAAATGTCCCTACCAAGTGATAACCTCTTTTTCTATAACTTGTTTCTTTTGCCATTTGCAAAATAAATAAAATGGTTATTTTTAATCGTTTTGGTTTAAATCGTTAAAAAAAAAGTAGAATCAATCTACATCTACAAAAATTTACCTACAAGTAATGTAATCCTTTTTTTTTTAAATTATACGCTCGATGGACCACTGCAGTAGCATGTGTGCCCTAATGGGTCTGATGATCAGACTCTGATCATGAAAGAAGGAAGATCCTTCTTCCATGGGGTCTGATTGTAGCAGAATGCAGCGACACACGCCCCAGCCAACTAGGATGACTGCTTGCATAGAAACCTGCAGCTGCTGGAAGTGGATTTCGAATCCAGCAGGTTCCTAGGCATCCACTTATGCCCTTCCCGAAAAGGTACCGTTGGAGATAGATCAGATGCCCCTCCATCCGGCCCTGTTATCGATTTGAGGGTTGAACACGTCGCCCGTCCCATCAGGCACTCCGAGAAGGACACACGACCTGTGACGCTGGTTTGGATTTTTATCCGCACCATTTAGTTGTTCATGACGATTGGACTGCAGCCCACCAGCCCAACCAGGACTTGATGAAGCCTAGGAGATCTCCCAGCCTTGTTTCAACTATGTCTCAAAAGTCACTAAGTGACAAGTCTTGTGACGTGCCTCAGGGGCATAAGCAGTGCGAGCGCACTATATGTGCATAATGCATGTTTCGCGGACTCTGGTTCGGCGTTATAGAAACGGCACACCCTGGTGTCCGAAAATCCTAACACATGGAGATGATACTAGAGCTTGCAGTGGCCCGTGAATAGACCAACAAGCATCCACATATCACCTCCCTCCAGCTGAAACATCTCCCTTGCTCCTGCCCCGGAGAATCCGATGAACAGTCTTGCTTGCCTCTGGCCAGCGCAGCGCTCTCTCCTTTGTCTCCTTTGTCCTCAATGAGAGATTTCATGTAGGTAGCAGAAAGCTCTTTGTTGTCCCGAGGAATGGTTCAGAGCCACGCTGAGCTCTTTTTTGCCAGGATGTCAGCAGCCTCATTACCCTGGTGGCCAGGGCCCCAAGCGAGGGTTTACTCTATTACCCCTTGCGATGGACTTGAGTTTGTCCAGGCAGTCCCAGACCAGCTTTGATGTAATAGAAAATGAGGCCAAGGCCTTCAGCGCAGCCTGGCTGTCTGACAATATGTAGACTTTGGCCCCTTTATTTCGCCGACATCACAGCCACTGCACACAAGTGCCAATAGTTAACTTCCGCCTGAAAGATGGTGGCCATCGCCCCAAGTGGCACTGATACATTGGTTCTTGGCCCAAAAACACCCGAACCAGCTCTACCATCCACGACAGATCCATAGGTGTAAAAGACCATAGTCCCGTGTTCAAAGTGAGGTCTGCCCTCTTTCCACCTCGATCGCTCATGGAATTAATTATCTACATGGGAAGATCAAAGTTGAATTTCTCCGTCATGGCTCATGACATCTGCTTTATTCACTGATATTCTATCCAGAATGCCGTGAAGTGATCCTCTTTGACCTCTACTCAAGTTGTTCATACTTCCTACATGGATGTGAATGGGTGACAGGACCAGAAGGACCTCCAGCGCAGCATTAGGGCAAGTGCGGGTACACCCAGTAATACCAACACATTCCACGACACGTAAACTTATTGAATCGACCAGAACAACATTAGATGAAACGCTGCAAATTGTACACAAGGGTTTATTATTCTCAGATAAAGGTTACTTGTGCAAAAATTAATTCAGTGTCAATAATAATTTGTTTTTTTTTTTTTTTGCTCGAAAAATACAACCAAAACAAGCCATCAATTGAATTGAATAGATGAGCGCAACCTTTCCGTTACTAAGAAATATTACCGCGTCTTTATTGAAACCAAATAAAAACCATAACTAAGAATTCGTAACTTAACAATTCGTTGACGATTCGTCATCTCGGGATCGGACGAATCGTCGTCGACGGAGGTGATTTTGATAGCTTATAACCACCCCCAGAACTCGCTGATCACTGGGATCATTGTGACAATGAGACCATCCTCATGAAAATCTGTTCAGCCGTTCGGGCGTGATTCTTTGATACACAAACACACAGACAAAAAAAAATAAATAGGTAAATAAAAGTTTCACTTTAAAAAAAAAACAAGTCATCAATTGAATTGAATAGATGAGCGCAACCTTTCTGTTACTACGATATATTTAATGAGCGAGAGAAATATTATTGCGGTGAGTAGAACCAACTTTTCGAATAAAGGTAGGTAATGTGCCTCAGTTTTCTGCGGCATTCGTAATAATGCTACCCGTAACTGAAATAATGCTGGACTGCTAACCGTAGCTTTTATTGAAACAGTAGGTATCTAGCGACCAAACTATGCCACACAACACATCAAAAATATCCACGTGACGCTCATTACGTAAACAACTGCGACCGATGCGTAAGAAAACCTTATGCCGATCAGAGGTAACGAACGGCTCAGGCTGCAAAAATCGTTTTGGAGTCGTTGGAATCAGCCTAAAAAGCTCATTCCATAGACCCTTGTACCAACGAAATCGGACAAAAACTTTCGTCCCCCTATTGAGGCCTCCTTAGTTACACATCAGAGATAAACAACTTTCGTCGTGAAGGACCTCCCGAAAACCGATGAAGGGGATGAGGGAGGAAAAATCAAGGTAGCCTATAACCACCCCCTGAACTCGCTGATCACAATGAGACCACCCTCATGAAAATCTGTTCATCCGCTCGGATGTGATGCCGTGATACACACACACACACACACACACCCTCACAAAAAAAAAAAAAAAAAACACACAAAAACACAAACATGTCGAAGAGGTGAGCGCACCTTTCCTTTTTTGGGAAAAGGTTGCGCTAAAAATATGTCGAAGAGATGAGCGCACCTTTCCATTTTTTGAGGGAAAGGTAGCGCTAAAAACGTCTTGTGCAAAAATTATTTCTGTGTCAATAGAAAAAATCTTGGAAAAAAAATGTTTGTTTTTTCAAAAAAATCTTTGAATTTTTATTTTCAAATTTTTTTTTTTTTTTCAAAAATTCTTCATTTTTTACTCGAAAAATATTTAACCTCTTGGAATCCTTTAAAAATCCCGTTTTTGGCCCCATGAAAGCCCTATAGATCGCCACAATGAAATCGGATCGTTCTGGGACCCCCGAAATGGATTCTACGTTTAAAAATACTTCGAAAACGACACCTAACTCGATCCCATAGCTAAAAGCCTACAAAAACCCCTCCCGTAGCCCCATTTTAGCCCCATAGCGTCCCACGGGTTTGGGTGATCGGACTGAAAACCTTGCGGGCACAACTAGATGGTAAAGCAAGTATTTTGTCAAAATTTCAGATTTAAAAAAAAACGAAAATCACGAGTTTAATATAAATCTTCAAAGTAAACTAGGTACTTGGCGTCATCAAAGACATAATCGCTTGCATACGAGTCTGCAACACATTGGGACATTTTATGTCTTACACTACAACAATCATCAACACTTACAGCTAAGGAAAAACTAAACAAGTTCCATTTCCCTAGAAACGGCTTGGGACAATTTTCGTGACGATTTTTTTGTTTATGTGCCAAAGCAAAGACATAAAATGTAAAAAATGCGTACTCCCGGGATCCTGAAAGATTTGTTGTCACAAAAATGATACATTTTTCTCTTTTTCACTAGCAACAATATGGCACAGGATGATTTAACCCAAAATTCTGGTGCACGTCCATTCCCTAATTACACGACTTTCTCTGACTAGAAGAAACGACGTAAATGTACCTATGTATCTAAACTCATAATTCAACGATGGAGGCAGGAAAAAAAATTATCACATCGAAAAGTTATTGCCTTATCAGACGTATTAGGAACTTTAGGCTCTCATCGTTTGCCAAATCAGCACTGCAAGAAAACTTCATTCGGGAGAACATGAGATAAAATATAGAGATGACAGTTCGTGTACCGGTACCGGATGAAGCAACTAGAAGACTGGAATAAAACGAAAACATCGAACAATGACTTAGTTACATCGACTATAGTCGATATATAGTTACTGTCACTGATAAGGTCTGTGTAAAAGCCACATGGCATGTGAGGGGGTCTATAACACTTCCTTGGTGCTAGAGCCTTCTCAATTCCCTACTAACCTCAAGATATGGCGCAAAGGTTTGATCAATCAAAAATGTTAATCAACAACTAAGTATTGTATTTTTTGAAACATTTTCTATAACAACAACAACAACAACAGCGAGTAACGTAGGGCTCATATCTACCAACATGTAAATCCATAAATATTGAACCTACTCCTTTGAGCGGATCACGTCGATAGATTTCGCTAAATCGAACAAAAAAAATCGTCTCGCTAACGAGCGACATTAAGCGTAGGACAGAAGATTGTATTTGAATACAAGGTGAACAATACGTGTTGGGTATTTAACGCCGAGGAGAATGGTTGATAAAGTTGGCTAAGCGTCCCGTGCGTGACTATCAGTGAGGTTTCGGCTTTCGTACCGGCTATTGTAACGAGACTACGTTGAAGGGCCCCCAATTGGAATTCTTGAAGGGTCATGTCGGGTTGACGCGATGAGCTGAAAGACACAATTGTTGAACAGCAAGTTAAAAAGCCGAATTTTTTTTAAATAGGTATTCATGTCAATCAATATTTAAGTCAAGAATATTTAATATTCATGTCAACAGCGGTGACAAGCCCTGAAGATCTCATGGGAGCATCACGGGACATTTTGAAGAGGAGGCAACTCGTTTTCGACTCAGTTTCACGCAACTCACTCTCAAGAAACTGCAGAAATGGGTTCCCTCCAGAGGGGACAGGAGGGCCTGCTGTGCCTCCTGGGGGAGTGTTTGAGAAGACCGAGAACCTACAAATGTAAGGCTGCACTACCCCCAGCGGAAATGAAAACACCATGAGCCTTGCCGTTGAAGGAAGAGCAAAATACGAATCCGCCGCTGAAGGACCAGATTGTATTAGGTCATAACTGGCCCCAGACACAATCTAATGGCTCGGTCGGTATAGCGTGCCCCTTTCTTTTACTGGTGGAGGGTGAATCCCCAGCATGCTGAAAAGTTGTCAACATCAGAGCTCCCGCCAAGGCAGGAAACCGAAACAGGGCCTGCAGGAGTAGCTACAGGCCAGTCAGTCTCCGCCCAGTGGAAGTAAAGGTACTGGAGTGAATGATCCTGGATTCTACAGCAGATATCCTGAGCCCCCCCCCCCCCCCCAGACAATCGGGATGTTGCAAATGTAGAAACACAGCTATTTCTGCATTCACAAAGTGTGCAAAGCATGTAATGGCAGTGTTCTTCAACATTACCTGAGCATTCTACGCACTGTGGTGGCCTATGTTGATGAGGATAGCGGTGATTGGTGTACCTGTCTGCGTAAAGACTGCTTCAGTGACAGGATGGCTGCGATGTGCACGCACAGTGGAATGGATGAATAATGGGTAAAATGCGTGGCTGACTGCAGGTCTCTGTATAGGGTTCTGCCATTTGGAATCTCTCCCTCGACTGACTCAAGCAGATAGGTTGAAAACAGTGGAGCCCTTGGCATTCGTGGACGAATTGACGGTGATGTTGACTGGCAGCACTAGAGTGGCCCAGGCAGAGGGGTGCTCAACAGTGGAGCATTGGTGCGAAGGAGCCCAGCTGCAGCTGGCAGCTCAAAAGACCCAGCCTCTGGTGTTCCACGAAGAAGGCAATAGGCGACATCTAACCAGATTCGGCGTCTGCGGGTACACGGTTTATGCTTCTGGCCAGGCAAAGTGCCAGGGAAGAAGACTGAAGATTGGATTTTTCCCGATAACAATGGCAGCCAAGCTATGAGACCAGCCAATTGCTGAGCGACCATAGCGACTTTAGCGAGAAGCTCCATTTCTGCCGCCAGAAGCATCCAGAAGCACCGGAGTCTACAGAGCACGTAGTGCGTGAATGTCCGCAGTACAATGACCTTCGCTATGCCCTAGCCGTAAGCGGTGTATCGGGGAGCCCTGTCAAACCTACTGACTGAATGAACACATCAATAAGAAGAGGTGGCATACTAAGTTGCGAAGACCAAGAGAAAATACGAAACACAATATGGCCTATTATTACCCCTGCAAAACCAGTGTCACCACTTGGTCCTGAGCACATCAGAATGACACACCCAATTGAACAGTGTTTTCTCTTAGGTCCTGACATGTAATGTGCAGTGCCCACAAATCAGCGATTTTTCGCCACTTGACTCAGTTTTTCGTTCATAACTAGAAAACTACATACTCAACAGAAATGTTTTCTCAGAATTGAAATCCATAAAATTCTGCGTCGAATGATCATCTCACACGTTTAGAATGGTTCAGCCGTTTGGCCGCGATCGATCGTTGAAGTTTGACGATTTTTCTCAACTCAGCTGAAAAATGGTTTACGCTCATGTTTCAAAGCGTGTGTAGCACAAACGGCTTCCCCATTCGAAAAATTCCACATAGTCAAAGTTGTAGAGAATTAAATTTGAAGCTAGAAAACCTCCTTAGGTCGAATTTTTCTCCTCCTAGGCATCTTGAAAACCTAACGAATCAACATTCGCAGGCAAAATGGAGAATTATTTGGCTCTTTTGAAGCTTGACATGGCGAGACTTTTCACTTACATTGTCGGGGTATCCGAAGGGCCTCGTTGTCGGCTATCGTTGTCTGGTGGAGTTGCGAATGGAACAGATATTGTACCCGGAGTTGTTTCTCCTCGCCGACGCACGGGTCGTAAAATCCGGCCAGTTGGCTCTGAAAAACCCCCCAAACATTTAGTAGAACTAAAGGTGGATTCACAAAACGCGGAACGAGAGTGGAAAGCGGAAAGACGGAACGCAATCTGATTGGCTGTTTGGCCACAGTGAGTAAGACCACAGTGGGGAATGTTGTCTCCATGTTGTCAGAGTGGGCAGAGAGTGGTCGGGCCGACCAGGTAGGCGGAAGAAATTTCTGCATGGACATCGCGCAATGGACATCCTGTTTCTAACCGCTAGTAGAGGATGCAATATTTTCGCGTCGATTTGTAGTTTTGCGTTCATCCCTACGTTTGATAAATTTCAACGAGGCCTTTAAAGATACAATGAATTTCAACGAAAATTTAATCAATCTTGTGAAGTGCCGGGAGGAGCTTTGAAGATCAGGAGGAAAGTTATGATTCCGTCCTTCCACTTTCCGACATTGTTCCGCCCCATGTGAATCTAGCTTAAGCGAATCGCTGGTGGGTTGCCAGGCCATTTCTTTTTACCTTCGTAGCGTCGTGAACGATCAGCTTGGAGTCCTTGACGAGGCATTGCAACGGGACTGTGACGTCGATCATTTCCGGGTCTTGGTTCTGCCCTCCGTCGCCAGAGGGCTCACCCGACGCCGAAACTATTGAACTGTTCAGCTTCCCGTATTCTGCCGACACGATGACCAACCCACGACGAGCTTCTTCTTCTGCCCGGATCCTCGAGAATGTGTTTGACATCAAGTTTACAGCAGCCATAGCTTCTTTCCTTTTTTCAGCCATTCTATAAAAATAACAATAAAGTAAACAACAATAAAGCCAACAAAAATAACAATGAAGTAAAAAATGAAATAGCGTAGAAAAATAGCAACATATAGGTGGCAATGGACAAGTGGCAGATCCAGAAAAATTCCTGAATATTTAATTTTCTGTTTGACACGGAATCTTCTAATTTCCGCATCAGTCCATGCAGCCGCCCTCTTCCTCTCCCTCCATTGCGAAGAAGTAGCTTATTAATCACCAACCGGTTGCGATACGTTTCTTTCTGCCGTTGTTTCTTGGACGTCATCTCTTCGTGTACGAGCGGATCGATGACGAGCTTCTTGACGATGGCGTAGCTGAGCAGCGGCAACACTGTGGCATAGAAGACCGGACTAGGGAGAACTTCGTCGCATAGTTGGATCGGCACTATGTAATTCTGAGTGGCTCGGGATAACCTACGACATTTCGAGGTTGTCAAACAAAAATGAATGAGACAAAACGAGGTACAGTCGACGGGGCTTACTTACTTTAGCCGCAGCGTCACCCCTGTAGGAACGCCAATGCAAACTGTGGCCGACACTGTACTCTGTTCGGATATCTTCTTCTCGGCTCCGTAGGACACTTCGGCTCCAAACGTGCCCGCTCTGAAAATAGGGCGTGAACCAAACGTCAATATAAACTGTCTTGATGGTTACAGCACTAACATGATAAATAGTTTTGTGATGGGAGTAGCAAATTCACGTTAGAAGGAGCCATCGTATGAGGGCATACAATGCATAGGTACATGGGTCATTCCAGCTTGTGCTAACAGCACGGGGTGGCTTTTGGCGGCTCCCTTGAGGGCCTGAACGAGTGGAGGGGGCGACTGGAGGAGATGCAGCAGACTGCGCAGGAGGCGTGGTTGGAGGCAACAAAGGCCAGGGCGGTGGCATCGACGACAAGGGCGGATCCAGGATTTTTCTGAGGGGGGGGGGGGGGCGGAAAATGATTGAATGATAGATACCCCAAACCAAAAAAGTATTCTGGGCGACCCCCCCCCCCCCCCCCCCCCCCCCCCCCCGTGGATAAAGCTTCGATACCAGTGGTGAGTGAACAAGAAATTGGTCGCTTGATACAGAATTATCATCAAAAATACAAAAAGTCACAAAAAAACCCGAAATTGAGAGCCGAGAGGAATGGGGAGATCAAGGCGTTTGTAGCACACGCCAAAATGACCCTCTTTGACGTGGCCCTTTGCAAGTGCGTAGATTTCCAGCCTTGCGAGTGCAAACAAAAAGTTCCCATTGCTGAACGGGCGTTTTTGATTGATCAGAGGCAGGAAAGAATGATGATGATTGGGGGAGTAGATAAAAATACTACGAAAATTCTAAAACGTCGATTTGAGAGAAGTGGAGAGAGAAGGGCGCGCCTCAACATCCAAATTCTCACCCAGAGAACATCATCTTGGCAATGCTGCACGATGAGAGGGTAGGTACCCGTTCGTGAACTCGCTGTCCAGAGAATCCAGGATGCCAGAAGGTTTGGAGGGACTGCTGATATTCGAAAGTTCGATGTTCCTCAGTTGGATTTCAACGCTGACGAATATTATACCATGGTTTCATTTGAAGATAATACAGAGGAACCTCCATACGATCAATTTAAGCGATGTTGAGCTGGGGGAAATTGCCCAAAATGGCATCAAAATGGATATTGCTGCAGTTCCGTACGGAACGGTATGGCACGTGCCATTCCCAGGCAGTTGAGAGGCACATAAAATTGGTCACCGAGGCCTCTGCTTCAGTTTGCGGTGAAACCAATAGAGATGGGTTTATAAGGACCCGCAAAAAATCCCAGAAGCAAATCACGATTTGAGACAAAACGTCATTTTTTCAATGGTGGTGACCAACCTCAGGATAATGCTCCACAACAATGAGTTATTTTTAAAATGATTTTTCAAGCCATTTTACCACGATTCAGAAATAATAAAATTCTTTAATTTTCGCGCTTTTTCATTTTTTACGCAAACCTATAACTTTTAACGATTTGTGCCACCTCATGATGACCGAATTTAGGCCACAAATTTTTACACAATCATTTTCAACCAATTTCGCCACTATTCCAGGGTCAGGGTTTCTCCGGTTCTCAAACTTTTTTTTTGGCCGTTTTCACTCCGCGCTATTCACTATACCCCTGTCGCTTGTCGACCTGACACCTTCTCGGCACAGTGATGAACGCAGCGCAGCCACCACACAACACACAGACATTTAATAAAATTTATGTTGAGTACTTCTCTTCAAATTTAGGCGATTATAAAATTTTAAATCTCATATATTTTCTCGTTGAGGGGGGGGGGGGGGGGGGGGGGCGCCCCCCGCGCCCCCCTCTGGATCCGCCACTGATCGACGAGCCGGATCTACAGATTCCTGGATTTGGGGGTTCGGTGTGTCGATCTGACAGCTAAAACTCAGAAGGACTCAATGTTCGTGTAGCGTTGGGTGCTGAGAGTTCGTGGTGACCTTCTGAGGCTCAACAGCCGACATCATAATATGCTTCACGAGGAGGATCAGCGCACTGAGATCTGCTCGCTCTGCAACATGGGGGTGCCGGACGACCTGGAGCACTTTGTCGCGGTTTGCCCTGTTTTGGGGGAGTTCCGCTTGCCGTACTTTGGGAGGCCCCAGCTCTCGAGGGACACCCTGCTCAGGGTCTTAAATGGAGAAAACTGGTTGCCGCTCGCCAGGTTCTATCAGGCTGCGTGGAGATACAGGATGGAGCTGGTCGAGCAATTTAATTGGGACCAAGCGCCTCGTTGACCCCTTGCTCTTGATTTTGTCGATGTTGTTTAGTCTTATACTTTGATAAATTTTATAGGATGAATTTAATGCATTTCCTAAGTGCAAACTCTGGCTGACGGGCGTAGCCCATTGTTAAATTTATGTGTATTTCTCGTTAATGTAGAAACATTAAGTGTCTAATGAATAAACACATGTTTCTATCTATCTATCTATCTATATGAGTCATTCCACGAATAAGTCCCCCATTCCTGCCACAAACACTTTTCGCCACTTATAATGGGAATTTTTGGAGCCTGACAATTTCGGGTTATGCAGGACAATAAATTTTATTCTATCGGATCCATATCATTTTTTGATAAACAAAAAAATTTCTTTGAGAAATTCGGTTCATGAAAACCACTCACTTGACAGACGACTTGAGCTTCAACTCTGCTTTAGGTACCTTCCACGTGAAAGCTAAAGATGCATAAGAATGTGGTATACCTGCACCAGACAAATCACACAACAAATGATTATTTTATGATGATTATGATGATATTAGCGTTCGCCCTTGAACAAAATCTAACGTTTGAATCACCTAAAAGTAAAGTGACGTTCACGTGTGTGCGCTCAGTGTCACGAGTGATTGAAGTCGACATGGAAGAAGACGATCCAGCTTGCCAGGTCAAATAGCTCATGGTCGATTTACCCACTTGCATGCCCAGGGCTGAAAAAAACAACAAAATTAGATAGATGTAAGTTTGAAATTTGATAAACCCCACCAATCGTACTTACTCCCGTTAAGCCCCATTCGGACTCCGGTGTTGGCGTACTGTAAATAAGAGTCGCCCTGGATGAACATCCGCTTGCCGAGAGACCGAAGACCCCGGATGCCGAGAAGAGGGCCGGATCCGACGCCGCCATGGACTTCCAACCAGCCTTTTTCGCTGATTTGCCTCTTGTTGGCGATATTTATGACGCCGGAGCCTGTCGAAGAAAAATAAGCCGTTACGATCCTGAGTTTGCACCATCGCAGGACTGCGTTTTCTATAGCAGCCGAAAAACTTCGAAATCTTTGCTTTTTTGGTTTTTCGCTTATAACTCCTAAACTAAGCATTTTCCCCCCAAAATTCTACTATGTATTTAGTCAATGAAAGAGCATTAAATTCTGCGTCGATTGACCCCCTCAAGTTAAAAAATCTACCAATTTACAAGATAGCAATCGTCGGAAGAAAACTGGCAAAAACCAAAAAAAAAACACGAAATATTCGCAATTTTAGCAGTTTTTCGCTTATAACTCGTGCCTCGATATACCCGATGAAAGAGCATTAAATGCTGCGTCGATTGATCCCCTCAAGTTCAAAATTGGACCAATTTAAACTGTAATAATCCTCGACAGAGAACCAACAATATGTCCATTTTCGCTCAAATTAATCGATTTTTATTCGTCTGTTGGAAAAACCTTACAGAATAAAAGTTGTAGAGAATCTTAGGGCAAATCTGGGAAGCATTTTAGGTTTGCAATTTGGCCAAATATCACTGGACAGCGTTTTATTTCTAGCCACTGCTCAGCTTTTAAAAATTGGCTATTATCAGTGTGCTGGCCAAAATCGACTGAACACCTGAAGTACTGCCCAAGTGAACCTACCGGTGCCATTGTGCGTGTTGACGAAGCCGCCGATGGTTGCAGTGTCCCTCGTCGTCAGAGGCGCCTGAATCGATTGAGTGATCGACACTCCAGATACTTCGATTACCGGCCATCCGCTATCGCTGAAGAAAAAATGACGAGTCAAAGGTCTTCAAGGACACAACATCACACTAGGTACAAATCACATTACATCACAGTAAAATTTAAGGTCTTACAATTCTTCATAGTCGTCAAGATACGGGTTGAACAAGTCTACGGCGTTAACGTTGACAGTCACGCTCCCTTTAGGATTCGTCCGTTGTTGCAACCGCCTTTCTTCCCTCTCCCTGAAAAATCGCATTTGGTGAAAAATTGAGTGGCAGCAGTCATGTCGAATAGGGAAATAAAAATTACACCTCAATCAGATAATAGGTGTGGGTTTAATGGTATGTAAAATTGCATTGGGGCATTCCCCAAAACTGTTAGGAGAATCACTCATTAATTTGAAGTTCTTGAATAAAAAAAAGAAGAGATTGTTGAATTCAATTCAATTTGAATTTTATAGGTGAAACACCAAGTCACCAAACTAAGGAACAGTTTCAACATTTTCACCAGCCCTGGGTTAATGGAGACAAAACTCGATGCAACAAGACTGTCAATCCTGTTATGCCACTGATGTCTGGTCAGAAACGAAGTTTTTAGGAAATTTAGGAATGCCTGAACGTATGCGCGAGCGTGAAACATCACTTTTAGAAAAGGCTGAAGGAGTGAAAGTGAAAAGCATCCACACACTTTTTTTCTGGCTATATGGATGTGTGATATTTTTATCCGCTTTTAACCACACCACGAGGAAGAGCAGACAATTTTAATGTTAACTGAAGTAATCCCAACTGGCTGATTAGTAACAACTTAACATCCCCCAAGCGTCAGAGGGGCCATGCAGGGGTACAACATGTCAAAAATTGGTAATGTTCGAAGAGGTTTTATTTTCTGAGTTTGTACTTTCACGTGGAATGCGGTATGAAATATAGATGCCAGGATCGAATTTTATTCATAAAACTCAATCCTTATTTATAATCAATTCATTGAAGAAGGGTCTCACTTCGAAGTATGTAATACCTTACCTGGCAAGCCTTTCGTACTCCTCCCTTATTTCCATCGGGGTTTTCGTCCTTTGAATGATTTCCCATCCTTCCGTTTCCAGCCCTTTGACTCCCACCGAGTCGTATATGGCTCTCTGATGGGGGTCTTTCAACACTGGAAAGAAATGAAAAGGTTAAAAACAAAGAGCACGAGCAACGTTACCAACAATAGAAAAACCTACCTTCGTAAGCTTGTTTGATCTTGTTGAAAATTAATTCCGCGTCCCTCTTCCTAGTCGGGTCCATGTGCTTGTCAGGGTGGAAAGTTTTGCTGAGCCGCCGGTAAGCGTTGGTAATTTCCTCTTGAGGGGCCTGAAGATTGAATAAAATACGGAGAAGATGATGTCGAAATTCATACCTACAAGGATTTCGCGCCCCTTCAAGTTATCTATTTTTCTCCCCGATACTTTTGAGGTGCTATACTGTACTTAGGCTGTAGATGAGCTTGGCAGCTCCGAACCGGTCCCCACTGCCAGTTCATTCTTCACAGAATAAACGATTTGGACCACCAGAGAGTCATCATTCTCGCAGCCCCGCAAGATAAAGAACATTCAAATTTAATCATTTTACCTACCTCCAACATTTACATTAATAATTTTACCCCTAATAAGAGGTAAGATTTTTACCTCTCATTCCTTCTGATTTGCGTTTTGATCAAAATTGGGTCGAGATTTTTAAAAACGTGACCGAAAACTCATGATTAAAAGCGTAAATGGCAGAAAAAGATTTAACGCCTCATGTATCATTTGTACCGAGCATTTTCTCGTCAAATCTCAATCAAAGTTGAACGGTTTTTTCCCGCATATGAACATGATGTGGACAGATGTGGGGAACCGCTGTTCACGAGACTTACCCATTTAGTTCCTGGGGAAGGCTCCCAAAGAAAAAATTGTATGAAATTTGTTTTATTATTATTTCTATGCCTAACTATTTGAATTTTTGACGTCTAGGTACTTCCCTTTTTAGGGCCTAACTCCAATTTATTTCGACAAAACTAGGAACCACCAGTGTCTTGGTTTTGACTCTCGAAGCTTTGGCGACCCATGGATGGACCCCCATGAATGGATTTTACGATCAAAATTACATCGAAAAAGATTCCTCAATCGATCTCCTGGCCAAAGCCCTTCGAAAACCCCTATTTGTAGCCTCACAGATTCCCGCAGAGTATTCGGATCAGTTTGAGAACCCACAGAATGGATTCAACGCCCACAATTACATCGAACACGATATCTCATTCGACTTCCTAGTCGCAGACCTTCAAACCCCCTTCTGTAGCACCATAGATCCTCACCGAGATGACGGATGAGTCTCAGAAGTTCTGAGTCAGAACCCCGTCAACCCTAATCGTACTGTTGAAGCCAGCAGCCACCGCAGAAGCCTGCTGTTCTTCAAGCAGTCACCGGCACGTATAGTAACTCCACGACGTCAAACGAACACTTAAATACAAACGTCCTGTATCATCAATTTTCTTCCCCAAATATGACTCAAAGCCATCAGGAACTATTCCGATTCTTCGCACCACGAAATTTTGCACCATTAATTGTAACTTACATCACGAGGGACGTTGAGGAAGGCGTAGTAATCGTCTTCCATCAGATTCCCATCCTCATTCTCTTGCTCCTCCTCCATTTCGCCGAAGATCCTCACAAGCGAAACTCAGCGGGATCCAACTCCAACGTTTCGTCTAAATTTGTGGAAAACTTGATACAATTTCAAAAGCTGACCGACTTCGAAAAAATTTTTTTGCCCAACTATCGGGAGGTTCTAAAAAGGCAGGTTGTTTTAACAAGTTGTATCAAATTTATAGCTCGTAGTAATAACGATGAAAGACACTAACCACCGTTAACAAACGAAGGGGCGCGGAGAAGAACGATCAATGTCAATTTTCTCAAATTCTGGGAATTTCATTTTGAAAGTTGAATAATGATCGTTCTTTGCCGTCACACGTTATCTTCTTTCTTCCTTCAAGCGTATAGGTACAATGATCTTTTTTCCCGGTTTCGACTCAGGGTGCGATAGGTACCCAAACAAGCTACAAGTTAGCACCACAAACTCGTTTTCTCAAAAAATTGACATTGATCGTTCTCTACAACGTTTAACGTTTTCTACAAAATTTCTACAGAATTTAATTCTGGAAACACGACGGTAGCGTGGCGACAATGAAAACTTCTTGACCGATTCTTCAGCTTTTCACTACCTAGTGGTATTCAAAATCCGCGTTTTGGCAGCTTTTGGATTATTATTCAGGAAATAATTCAACAATGTGTATTCGTGTTGGAGGTCGACAATTTTCATCGGCCTCATAATTTGACATACATAATCCTATCTCTCGTATCTCGGATGTTTCTTTAGGAACTCTCTAATAATTAGAATACCGAATTATTATTCGTTTCATGACAAGTAGATTTCAAGTCAAATGCCCGGCCATGGACTGCCCGCCGCATAGTGGGGCTGATGACGGTAAAAGGTGGCGGAAATTATTATTCCATGTGACAGACTGATTGGTTGAGATGGGTTAGCATTAAAAATGCAAAATCTAAATGTTTAGCTGTTCATTATCATTTTTTAATTGAAAACAAAAATTAATTAAAATAATTTTCATAAAAATTCAAAAATTATTTTGCATTAATGTGATAAATTTAAAATATTTTTGCATAAAAAATGCAAAATCTAAGTATTTGGCTGTTTATTAGGTACTTTTTTACAAAAAAAATTAAATAATTGTTTCCTTTTTAAAATTTTTCAAAGCGCACACTTGCGGACGATTTGACTTCGAAATCTCATTCTGGGGTCCTCAGTGAACACACACCCGCACCCGCACACACAAAAACTATAGGTACCTACCTACCTACTGGTGAAAATGCCCAACTCCATCGTTCCGCCCCTCTTCACTCCACCAGACAGCTCGAAGCAATAAAACCAGTACCTATGGTTCTTTGTTCATAATTTTTACGATTTGCTAATGTATAGTATAATAATATTATACCTACTAGATATACATAATAATATTATAGTATGAACAAAGAACCATACTGGTTTCGAGCTGTCTGATGTATAACATACCATAATATGATATTATCAACATTAAACCGATCGGCCAGAGGCGTTCTTAATTTTTTGAGTTTCCGCCACCTTTTAGTCGACCTCTAAATCTGAAATAAGTAGGGGTTTGAAAGTGCTATAACGGAAATAGGATTTTTTTTATTTAAAAATGTGACAAAATACCTAATCGGTTTACCATCCAGTGGTGCCCGCAGGTTTTCAGCCCGATCGCCCAAACCCGCGGGGCGTTATGGGACTGAAATATTTCATATGGGGTTACTGGAAGAGTTTTATAAAACTTATAAATAAGAGTTTCGACTATGGGGTCGAGTAAGGTGTCGTTTTCAAAGTATTTTTGGGCGTAGAATCCGTTTTTGGGGGTCTCAGAATGATCCAATTTCACTATGGGGATCTATTGGGCTTTCATGGGGCTAGAAATGGGATTTTTGAAGGATGCCAGGAGGTCAAAATTTGACCTTAAGGTGTCATTTTCCGAGTAGGTTTGTAGGTACCTATGCGAAATCCGCATTAATTTTTGCACAATTAACTTATGTCAAACAATAATAAATCCTTGTGCAAAATTTGCAGTGTTTTAATTAGGGCATTACATCGATTTCACAGTGGTTTTCTTTCTCCTCTCTCATCTTTCTCTCTATTCTCCATTAAACATTTTTACAATCTACCACAATAGGCAGTAACACAACGAGGGACCAGTACAAGTTGACAGTCTAGTTTGTACCGATTCGATTATGAGCATCGATGTTTTTGGACTGAGTGTGAACGTTTTCAACCTCCTGGACCGGAGGATTTTTGGAGCGCTGACGGGAGAGGAAGCACAATTTGTAGAAGAGAGGGGTGATAATGCCGGCAGCGAGGGGAAATATCCAGTACACCTGCGAAGCAAAATTTTTGATTTAATGTATGACCAATAATTGGACTTGTGATGATTAAGGAAGGTACTCACCCAATGTTGGTTCCACGTTCCTGTCCATACCGCAGGACCTAAACTCCTCGCTGGGTTCAAGCTGGTACCGGTGTACCTTCCCTGAATACAAAATACGAAATGACATGTCTGGTAGGTTGAGGCAAGTCCTGAAGGAGCATCCTACTCACCACAGCTATGCAGAGAACGATGATCAGAGCGCCAAATTTCAAAGGTACCGAGTCCTGTTTGTCGGCGCAGCGAGGATCCGTCACGCCGCAGACGAGAAATATCAACGCGGACGTCGCCACGAATTCTATCCCGGCGGCTTGATACCATGACAGCTTTTCGTGCGGTTGGGTGACGCAAGTGTCCGCATGAATCCAACCGTTGGGGCTGAGCAGCACCAACAGGCCGTACCCCAAGACGGCTCCGAGTACTTCGGCTAAGAAGTAGATGGGTATAAGGAGGATGCTGATGTGGCCCAAGATGTAGAAAGCTACTGTCACGGCGGGATTTAAATGAGAACCAGAAATATGCCCGAAGACCTGCAAGAAGCAAAGCTGGTCAGAGCATAATGGGATATGAATGGATCCTGTTCCTGCCCGTCCTACCCCTGTGGGTGTTAAATTCGTCGCTTCGCAATTCACCACCCACGCCAGTAGTGGACCATGATCAAAGACTGTTGCCGATCTGAGCTCATAATTCGGGTCCGAGGTGGAATCAACGAAAGTTGCTGAGGGACAAGTTGACAATCCGGGATCAATCACCATGTTTTTCCATTCAGCAGGCTAAAGCAATTGCGGGTTCCCCAGTTTAGTTGCCACCACTCATAAGAGAGAACTACGTTGTAAAGCCACAAAATTACACCTAGTTTATTGGAAAAAGTAAAAAACAAACCGTCACGTTCCACAAAAATTTACTTACTGCAATGACAGACGAAACAATTAAGCCAAACGAAACGGATGGATGGAAGTCGGTTATGATGCCGTCGCCAGCGACGCAGGAGGCGCAGCCGAAGAATACGAGGAGCCCAGTGCCGACCAGCTCAGCAGCAAAAATCTCCAAACATCTGAAGACGAAAGCCTTACAATCGGATATCTCCAAACACCTGAAGACGCGAGTCTTACGACCTGAAACATTCGATGGAGCTGGGGGTTTATCAGTAGGTAGACTAGGGGGCCCCTACCGGCTACACAAGCCAACCCCTGCAGGGGTCGTTCCGCCCTGGCAGGAAATTTTGATCGGGAATCCTTTGACGAAAAATGTAGGGGTTTCCGTTAGGAAATAAAGGCGCAACGCGCATTTTGGGTGGATCTCAACCCTCCCTGACCATGTGTAGCCTTTTCAAGTTATTCGTTTTCGGGTCTGCTGACCCCGGGGGTGTGATTTAAATAGAACTGATAGTGTGGGTCCGCTGTCCATGTGTCGCCTTTTCAAATGAGGCGTTTTCGCCTCTGCTGATCCAGGGGCTGCGAGTGAAATAAAACTAATAGTGTGGGTCTGCTGACTGTGTCTCGCCTTTCCAAATGAGGCGTTTTCGTCTCTGCTGACCCAGGGGCTGCGATTTAAATATAACTGATAGTGTGGGTCCACTGACCATGTGTCGCCTTTTCAAATTAGGCCAATGAAATACCTACTTACCTAATTAATTTTTGAAAAACGACTTTCAAATTGTGATAGGTTAATAGTTTCTTACCGTTCGCTGTCACGTTTTCAGGTTGATCCATCCCAAAACGTCAACACTAAACATCGGAACAACAACTAGCAGTAACTGTTGTTTCCAGGTTACCAATGAACAGGCTGGGACATGGATCGGAGGGAGTCAACGTTTTTCCGAGTGCTATGCTCTCGGAATGAGGGTCCAAAAGTCAAATGCTTCCTGCCTTCAAAATTCTTCTGCAGCACCGACCCATCCTTTTTGCTGATGATACATCTTTGGTCATGGGAAGCAAATCACTTTCTACTCTCTGCCAAATAGCTGCTTCTCTCGAGGGTGTCGCAAATTTTACGGTAAACAGTGACTAGGCTGGCCATACAGTTTATACACCCAACAAGTGAATAATTCACTTGTTGCATAATTATTATGCAGGGGATGACAAAATAGCTAAGAAACTGTTTCCCTTCTTGTGTAAAGTACAGAAAAATTATTACTGACGCTCAGCAGCCGATCTAAACAATGGCGCAGAACAAAAGCTACTGACTTTTATTCCAAATCAAATGGAGTTCTACGAAGTGAATAGTGTTACCATCAAGAAGTTGATACAGATAAAAAACTATTACCTCTAATAACTAGGTATATTGAATTTATAAGAAAACCTTTACTACTTCCTGACGCTTCTTGCTGAACAAAGCCCTGGCGCAAACGTAGTTATTAAAAATGTAGGGTTTAATTTTTCGGCTTATTTTCACCCTTCTGGCGCAAAAATTATCTACCAGAACTAGGGGAAGTGGACAAGCCAGGGAATGACATTTAGGCTATTCTGCAAAAATTATTTTTCTTGACCTTGCTAGTCGTCTATTTTGAAAATGAAAACAAGGATAGCCCGAGGAATAGAGAAGAACTCTAGTCAATGTTTAAAAAATTAAAAAATGAAAATTAAGTAAATAAATAAGTGAAAGAAACGATTTCACCACTTTCAGTGGAATCATCCACCTACCAGTGTTGGGACTGAAATTTAGGAATTTTCGCGGAATGACCGTACAACTTCAGTAACGACAAATTTATTAAATTTACACATTTACTTAAAATATTTACAACATAAAAAATATTGAAATTTTGCCGCCACTAACACACCCTTTTTCTTGTAGCAAACATTAAACCTACATCACAATGTACAAGCGCTGTAATAGGTACCTTCACACCCGCACAATCGTGAAAATTATAATTCTACATTAATCACGTTGTGCAGATTACAAAAGTATTAAATACTCCGTCAAATATTGACGAAAAAGTTTCAACCTAAATTTCAAACACGAGGGGTACCAACTTGTATGTCAGGAGCATTGATGCTAGACAACAATTGTTGTCTAACTCGACTTGAGTTGGGAATATCAGACTTGCACTCCAGCTCGGAGTGCTGTACAAGTGGCTGAAGAAATAAAAAACGAAGGACTGAAGGGCTTAAAACTTATCTCAAGTCCTAGAACCAGTTACAGAGCTATAGAGGTGGTTTGAAGAACTGTATAACTGTCTGAAGAGTCAAAAAACCGGTCTGGAGGGCTTAAAAATCTTATAGAACTAATTGCAGTGCTACAGAACGCGTTTGAAGTGCTAAGCCAGTAGGGAGGGCTTTAAAACTAGTTTGAAGTCTTATAGAACCAGCTGCAAGCCTACAAATTCGTTTGAGGATATAAGACTGGTTAAGGAGCTACAGCGCCTGTTTCAAGGGCTGTAAAACTGGTTTGATGAGCTATAGAGCCAGTTTTTTACTCGGCTGGATATATTTATCTTTTGAACTCAAATTATTTATAAAAAGAGAGGTAAAGCGGGGGAAGTGCAAAAACACGGCAAGAGCGTAAGTGATAATATCACGCATTATATATTATATAATGCTGCCTACTTGGAACAATTTATAATGGATGCCATATGGTGGCTACATTTGAAACTATGAGGTGTCAACGCAAATAGCCTGCCTGGAAGGTCAGGAAGTCAAATTGTGCCATTTCATTCAGCTGCCAAGTTTAGTGCTCTGTTTTTATCGTGTTCCATCAGGTCTATCCTTCATCAGGTTTTTTAAAGATTGTTCATAAGTTCAGTAAATGAGTGTAGATTAAAACGTTCATACTTAAACTTCACTCCTATAATTGAAATTCAGTATTATCGTTTTCCATCAGTGAGTTGGGCCCTATAGGGTATACCATGGTATACCATGCACATACCCCATTGTCTTTTTTTTTAAAGAAGGGACATGAGCGTGGTGATAATCAATTTTGGGATTGATACCTCATTTAAAGACTGAATTTAACTTGTAATGTTTAGAACGGATTTACTGAAGTTTATTGGTGTTGCACCCATTGTCCAGGTACTGACTTGATCTGTATAAATTGATAACTCAGTGCGCTATTGGTCCGATTTTAAATTTTTAAACCACTGAAAGATCATTGAGAGACTTCCTTTTTTGCACCGGTGAAACCAGAATGAGCGTTCCAAAGATTGAACAAGCCACGCACTTACCCCCAATTCAAGGGCAAGTGCGTAAGTCGAACTTGGACAGCTGTTTCGATCATGCTCTCAATTGGCGAGGCAACAAAAAATCAATCGTACATATGAGAAATAAGGGATTCAGAGGAATCCGGGACAAAAATAAAAATTGACGTAACGTCAATGGCAGATTTGTGAGGTTTTGTTGAAGTTCAACCTAACAAACCATACCGCACACTTCCCCCATTACTACTTGAGTATAAAGGAAAATGTCTGCTAGTCCTGAGTTATCTTGATTAGCGAATGCATTAAATGCAAATTTTGATAAACCGGCCCTAAAACTATGAACATAGCTGAAGCACTCAATGATGAACGTGAAACCCAATTCGCAGCGTTTCGAAACTCAAAACAAGAAGAGCAAACTTTTCCGAGTTCACAGTGGTTTTCTTTCTCCTCTCTCATCTTTCTCCCTAATCCCCATTACACATCATACTTCACAGTCTATACTACTATAGCAAATAGGCAGTAACAAGTAATGAGGCACCTGTACAATTTGACAGCCTAGTTTGTACCGATTCGATTCTTATGAGCATCGTTGTTTAAGGACTGAGTGTTCATGTTTGACACGAATGTGGTCAACCTCTTGGGCGTGATGATTTCAACTCTGACGTCGGAAGCAGGTGTTGTAGAAGAGAGGGGTGATGAGGCCGGCTGAGAGGGGCGCTATCCAGTACACCTGCGAAGAGAAATTTTTGATTTAATGTATGACCAATTGGACTTGTGATGATTAGGGGAGATATACCTAGAGTATACTCACCCAATGTTGGTTCCACGTTCCTGTCCATACCGCAGGACCTAAACTCCTTGCTGGGTTCAAACTGGCTCCAGTGTACTTTCCCTGAATACAAAAGACAGAATGAGGCAGGCGGTATGTCTGACAGGTTGAGGCATGTCCTACAGGAGCATCCTACTCACCACAGATAGGGAGAGAGCTATGATCAGAGCTGCGAATTTCAAAGGTGCCGAGTCCTGTTTGTCGGCGCAGCGAGAATCCGTCAGGCCGCAGACGAGAAATATCAACGCAGACGTCGCTACAAACTCTATACCGGCGGCTTGAAACCCTGACAGCATATCGTGAGGTTGGGTGACGCAAGTGTCCGCTTGAATCCAACCGTCGGGGCTGAGCAACACCAACAAGCCGTACCCCATGACGGCTCCGAGTATTTCAGCTAAGAAGTAGAGGAGCATCTGCGGGACGCTGACGCGACCCAAGACGTAGAAAGCTACCGTCACAGCCGGATTGAAATGAGCGTCAGAAATATGCCCGAAGACCTGCAAGAAACAAAGTTGGTCAGAGCGAATTGGGATGTGAATCGATGCTGTTCCTGCGTTTAGCCGCAACTCCTGAAACCAATTAACATCAGGTCCACAACATCTTCCTCCCATTTTTTTAAGGGACGGTCATTTCGTTTACGCCGCGTAAGATTACCCTGTAAACGTGAGAGTTCAGGCAGTGAAATATGCAGGCCCCGTGTAAACGGAGAGTTCAGGCAGCGAAATAATATTTCAGCGATAGGCTTGCGAAACATCCAATCCAGTGTTTTCAGTACTTAAATGAACACTATTATAGCTAGGTGCCTAGGGAAGCTGGTGAAGGGCCTGAAGTGACTGCTGGTCCAAACGCCGAGGGCGCCGGTGACTGTGGCTGCTTCTGTGCCACGGGTGGGTAATACCCACTGGGTATGGACGGTATCTCGATGGAGGTCGAAAATTCTGATCGGTCTCAAAACTTGACATACGTTTCAAGAGGTCTGGATTCCAAGAACGAAATGTCCGTCCGCCGTCCGAGCCGGTTTGGGCAGTAGGAATTTTTTTAAAATCTGAAATGTTGACAAAATACATTATGGGACTAAAATTGGGCTACGGGAGGGGTTTTCGGCTATGGGGTGGAGTTTGGTATCGTTTTCCGAAAATTTGTGAACGTAGAAACCATTTCTTGGGATCCCAGAACGATCTGATTTCATGGGGCTACAAATGGGATTTTTGAAGGATCCCAGAAGGTCAAAATTTTTTCCGAGTAATTTTGGACGCATAATACATTTATCAAGGTCCCACATTCGTCTAAACATTGTACTTTTTTTTCAAAACTATTTTTTACTGACGCAATAGGTAATAATTTTGAGTTAGTAAAGTTAATAATTAATTTTTGCACAGTTAGTAACCTATGTATAACCTATATACCCAAGAATAATAAACCGTTGTGTAAAATTAAATTTTTGCAAATTTTGCAGCTTTCCCCCTCATTTTATTGGACTACAACATTTTATTGGTACTCCTAGTTTAGCTGCCGCCACATACATACAACGAAGAACTACCTACTCGTTGTAAAGCCACAAATCATGCTAAATACATTGAAAACCCGTCAATTCCCACAAAAGTGTACTTACTGCAATGACAGACGAAACAATGAAACCAAACGAAACGGCTGAATGGAAATCAGACAATATTTTGTCGCCAGCGACGCAGGAGGCGCAGCCGATACAAATGAGAATTCCAGTGCCGACCAGCTCGGCAGCGAAAATCTCCAAATATCTGCTGACATCAGTCTTAGAACCTGAAACAATCGAGCGATGAAGTGATTGATGGTGGAAGGGGGTTTACAAGGAGAAATACACTTACGCATTACAAACACAGCAGGTTTAGTCAACTGCCCCCGAATATCATCCATGGTTTGTCTCCGCAATTGAATATTGATGCCTCCCATTTTTATCACAGGGATGGAAACGCAGTCGGTGAAAAGACTGGCGGAATTTTCAATTCCCCCTCCCCCCTTCCAAGGGGGCTCAGAAGCGTGAAAATTCGTTGACACAGTCGTCGAAGGCCTTGACACACTTGACTGGACAGCCATTGGATATGGAGGGTTATTCGCAAGAAAAGCTGGCGACCTGTCAAGTTGAAGGGGGGGGGGGGGGGGAGAAGAGAAATTATTAGTTTATTTATTTTATTTTTTTGTTGAAAGGAAATCCATCACTACAAGGGGCACCCTTCTGTCTCATTTTGCTTCCGAACCTACCGGAAGCTTTTTTCACTTTCGGGATCAAAAAAAGTTTTGTCCTCCAAAATTAAAATTTCCAATCGCATTTTGCGTTTCAAAACCTACAGATCAAATTTGCAAAATTTAATTTGTTGCCGTGTCTATCACTCCTTGTTTTGTTTTGTGCTGGAAAACTTCCTCATCAACCTCTTCTGCGTACCTATCGATTCTTTCGCTGGATATCTTCGCCTTGGTATTATTCGCGCTGAATCTCTTCTTTTATACGATAATTTGATAGTTTGTATCCTCCAGTCAATCAGGAGATCAATTACACTTGGAGAATTTTCCTATTGATGAACCTCATTTTATTTGGAATGGATTTTAAGTTAGGTACCTATTCATTTTGGTGTTTTCGGCCTGTAGGTACCGTTATGGAATTTAAAATAAAATTTCTTTTAATTTTTTTTAACATAAAAGAAAATTTCCTTTTAATTTATTTTTAATTTAAAAGAAATTTCTTTTTAATTTAAAAGAAAATTTCTTTTAATTTATTTAAGGTTGTAATAGAATATTTAATAGGTATAATATACCTAAGTAAGTAATATATTATATTACTGCCTATTTTATCATTGTACCTAGTCTTATTAACGTTTATAAGGATTAGTTTGGATTTGGTGAGTAGGTAATCTGCCTGAAATTTTGTCTTATAAGACAGCATAAATGCTGGAAAACTTAAGTCACTCCCAACGAATCCCTTCTGAATGTTGCAGTGACTCCAAAGGGGAAAAAGAAATCGATTCTTTAGGGGAAAAAATTCTTTCAGCAGTGGCCCTCAGGGAGGAAAAATATATTGATTCTTCTGCAGGATCTCTTCTTCGTGGAATTACTCGCACTGAATCTCTTTCTTTTGATTATTGATTCCGTCCTAGTCAAACCCAGATAGGTAACATTGCAAAATTTTAGGAATTGTCCTATTGCTCAATCTCACTTTGGTTTATTTATCTTAAAATAATAAGTAGGTACACCTACGTAGCCACTACGAGCGTCGAAAATTATGATCGGCCTCAAAATTTGTCCTTACACTACCTATTCTTAAAGTGCAGATATGTAAATTTTGGCAGTTGGGGTACATATTTACCACAAGTTCCTGCTCAATGGCACACGGTGGAAGGAGAATAATTCTTTCTTAATTATTAAGAAAACAATTGTGTAAATAAGTAAAATTAGGAAGTCGGATCTGTACACCGCTAACTCAAACCAGAACTCATAACTCAGATAATATTATTCTGAATGGAGTTGCCAATGAACAGCCCGACAGAACGCAGCCCACGCCGGCCGGTTCTTAGTATTTCTGGACGCACGCCAAGTTCGCCGAAGGGGGAAATGGAAATCTTTAAATGGGCCACATACGCCGCATGAACCGTTGATAACGTTCCAATTCATGAGACTTCAAGACAACCTCTTCAAAAGCTACGAATCAATATCCTTTCAACTACCATAGTCCTGGAACCAGACGGCTCAACACAGCTAGCTCTTTTATTCGAGATCCATCTCTGACGTCTTCGATCACTGGCTTGAATAAGGAGATGCTATCATGAACTTTCGATCACCCTGACAGTTTTTGCACAATTAATTAATAGATTAATTATATAGATTAATCTATATCAAAGAATAATCAAATAAACCTTTGCGTATAATAATTACCTTTAAACAAAGGTTTATTGCAAATTATTTGCAGCACTTTCTTGTTACGACTCGCTGACCCAAACTCGATTGGAATCTTCCCGCATCGTCGATGTATATTCAACCGCGTGATAGGTAAAATGTCGTGGTTGAAGGAAGAAAAATAGCTCAACTGACGGCGACCAATTAACGGCTGGCACGCCGGACAGCCGGTTTCGTGACAATTTTCTCAAAACTATGCAAATTTTTTTGAAATTTGTTATCTGATTTGCGTTGAGTTAAACAACCCAATTTAGAAAGAAAAACTGCCTCTGGCCCAGTGGGGTCCGTTGGTAGAACCCGAGGCATACATTTACAGATAACTGGCTCTCCAACTCAAAAATGATTGTGATTCGAAAATGCTGCAAATTTTACACAAGGTAGAAAAATAAACCTTTGTGTAAAATTTGCAGCGGCTTTCTTTATTTCAATCAAAGCCAAAAAGGAATGAGAACCATAATATGGTTATTATATTATTTTTATAGGTAGGTACCTAGTAATATACCTGCATCTTTCCTCAAAACTCACTAGGTGTGAATGACTGTTTTTGATTAGGTACCTGCCGTTTTTGAGAGGACGGCTGGAATTACAGGTTCCCGTCTGGTCTCAAAGGAAAGCAAATTAAATTTACTACAACTTTATTCCTCATAATATTTGACGAGAGCTGAGTATTTCAGAAGATATTCCACAAAATGAGTGACAGTTTTTCACTTTTTGGAAAAAATTGTCTTTGAAAGCCGATATTTTAAAAACCAAGGATCGTAGAAAGCTCAGTTTGGTACCAAATTGAAGCAAATTTAGTCTACCTACAAAGTTAATAGGGTGGTCATACCCTTCAGACCGATTCTTCATGAAGATATGGAACGAAAACCGAAAAAAAGGGCGATACTTTCATGGTTTTCTGGCCGTAGTGGCCATTTCTCGAGGTCTTGGGCAATCGGAAAACCTGGTTTCTGACAACTAGTTTACGACCTAACATTGCACAGTGGCCAATTTCCCCAATCTAAGTGGACAAAATGTAAGTTTTTATTTATTTTATCTTGTACCCACGAAAAACCAGTGTACCTACTTTAATATATTAAAATTTGTTCCACAACTACTACTTTAATATTTGCGGTGATTTTTCTGGAATCAAGTAGGCTCGAACCGAGCTATTCGTATTTTTAGTTGATTGTCAGATTGTCACCAGAATGGATCCCAGCACATTTTTACTACCTTTTCACCAAACATGTACCTACTTACATCAACTACGGACGGATTCGTGAAAAACTGATGAGCTCCCCTAAGCTCCACGGAGATTGTTGCAGCAAAAGTTCCACTTATGTAAGAGCTGTACCTACTTTATGGGAATAATAAGGATTTTGTGTGCATTTTTGCGCAAACTCGATATTTTGTCTACTTCTATTGGTTTTTCGCGTATCTATGAAAACATGCGTGACTCGGAAAATATCGCCATATAGGTATGTAAATAATTGAAGACCATTAAATTCTGCAACGATTGAAAACCAACAGGGGCGGATAGGCGGTTTTGACCGGCCCGATTGATTCAATTTGACAGGACCTTCCACCCCCTCCATCCCATTTAAGGGCACCTGCACGATCTGAAGAACAATCAAAAACTGAGAAAAAAACTTCATTTTTTGGCCGTTTTTTGCAACAAATAAGGCATAATATTATTCGTAATTAGCGTTAAATTTCCTAAAGGATAGGTCCATCTAGATCCGGGAAATCGGTCACTGTGCATCGGAAAAAAAATCAGAACGATCGGATTTCTTGCAAGCACGACCCCTTGTCATGTACATCTTGACTGGACTATGAACTTACTGCTGTAGCTGGCAGCATCCTTTTTCGTATCCTCGATCTTCACATTTGTATCCGCCGGAGCGAACTCGCTGGTTGTCATTCCACTGGAGTCCGTCACCCTGAAAAACAAGCACAATTTACTAAAACACTACGAGGTACAACTATGTTGTCTTGAGCTCAAATGAATGTCATCTATTCACACAATGGCTCCTTCACATCCAATCATATCATGCTCTTATTGTTATTCAGGCTGAGAGAAGGCTACCACATTGTTTTCACGCTTCGAAGGACGTGATTTTCGCTCAACGTTTCCCGCATTACAATTGAATGCAACCCTTTTTTTACCAAAAACAAATCCAGGACAGCCCCAACATCTCAATACAGGTTCACCTGCAAAATTTGCAACGTTTAATGTTCACTGATCGAAAGACGCCTGGAGCAAACTAATACAAAGTGAGTCGTAAATCAGTGCAGAGTCATCAACGTCATCTGTTTATGGACAGATTAAAAGAGGAAATAAAAGAATAAACATTGCAAATAGGATTACACAGGGTTTTATCTTACATGCAAATCGTGCGAACATTTAATCCACGGTCAATGAAAAATCTAAAAAACTACATAATATGTATTTAAAGGCAGTTAAGATATTAAGTGAGATACAAAGTTCAAAATTTATAGGTATTATACACCCCATTCGAACTCTTGACCAGAGTCATTCAATACCTAGCCCCATTTGGAACCCCTCAGAGGCCGCCTAGATCCCCAAGGCGCGCCGCGGCGTTGTTAGATAGGTTTGAGGCCACAATGTATACCTAAGTACAAAAATATTGCGCAAACGACACCCCATTTGACCTAATGGCCAAAATCATTCAAAAGTCTCATTTGTAGCCCCACAGCAGCCCCATAAATACCCACACTGTAGTCAGATGCACACGAAACCCTAATGGATGTTTCTATGTTCGAAAATACTCGGGAAATGATACCCCATTCGACATCCTGACCAAAGTCGTCCAAAGGCCCCCACTGCAGCCTCATACACCCCCACGGCCTAGTTGGATAGGTCCGATACCACCATGTATGGGTTCTCCGTTCAAAAATAGGTACCGCGAAAACGAAAACTCCTGGCAAGACGCATTAGAAACCCCATGAATCATAATATGATTCGTGGGGTTTCTAAGGTATAATATACCTACCTAAGGTATATTATAGCTATGCGTTAATAAATACCTGGAAAACGACACCTCATACAACCTCCTGGCCAGAGTCATTCAATAGCCTCATTTGTAGCCCTTTAGCGCCCCACGGCTTAGTTGGATGGGTCGGAGCCAAAAAGGGTCAGTCAAATTTTTTTTTGTTTTTTTACTCGAAAAATATTAAATATGTTTCGAGTAAAAAAAAAAACAAAAAAATTTAAATGGGAGGTTAAATTTTAACCTCCTGCAGGATCCCATGGGATCCTTAAAAAATCCCATTTGTAGCCCCATGAAAGCCGAATAGATCACCACAGTGAAATCGGATCGTTCCGGCACCCCCAAAAATGGACTCTACGTCCAAAAATACTTCGAAAACGACACCTGACTCGATCCCATAGCCAAAAGCCTTTAAAAAAATACCTCCCGTAGCCCTATTTTAGCCCCGTAGCGCTCCGAGGGTTTGGGCTCGGACGGTGGATGGACATGTGGTTTTTGGAATCTAGACATCCAGAAACATAGGTAGGTACCTACCTACCTACCTTTCTCAAATTTTGAGGCTGATCAGAATGTTCGACCTCCGACACGAATACATTAAATATATATTTAAATGCATATATTTTGTAACTGTACGTTTGATTAAATATTTATATTTAAATATAAATTTATATATAAATATATTTATTAGTATGGTTTTACGTACCTAGGTATCGTGTTTATGCACGAGGAGTCCCTCGGCGATGCTGTGCAATGCTGTATGTGGTCAAAATGTAGTGCGATCGTCCTTATCGTTGCCTGTTATTAGGCAAGGATGCTATTTCGCCACTGGAGTTGCCGTGCGTTTAGCGTTAAGTTTCTGGGTTTCCTAGAGCTGGTTAGCATCGTTAGCTGGACAGCAGGTGACAGAGACTGGGTATAACCGGTCATTATAATGACCAGTGAGCTTTGTTTTGGGAATTCCAGGAGTCGATTTAGCTTGACTACCTCTTGCCACATGGCAAGGATGTTGGCAAGAACTGGCTTAGAGCCACCAAGCTCTAATTTCTTGGTTTCCAGCTCCTGGTTCAGCCTGACTACCTCCTGAGCCACAGTATGGTAGCCGGCAGGGACTCGATAAGTGCCAGTGTTCACAGCCTATTCCTGCGTTGGACTCCTGATGCACAATCCAGTGACCCACGGGTTTGGGCGATAGAGCTGAAAACCTTGCGGGCACAACTATTTACAGATGGTAAACCGAGTATTTCGTCATGACGTCATGCAGAATGTCAGATTAAAAAAAAAAAAAAATCCTACCTATTGCCCAAAACGGACGGACGCTTCTCCTGTTCCTGCCCATTGTAATGTCCCTAACATTCCATAATGTACCTATTAGGGGAATTCGGACTGCTACTACGAAATGAAGACACCTACTTGTTGCTGAAAGGAGCGCAAACGGCCGAAAATTCGACGTTGATTCGCATAATTTTCGGTATTTATCCCGCTCCACGGTTTGTTTGTTTGTTATAGCCACTTATCCGTGACTGAGCACTGACGGGTGAATATTTTTCTCGGGCAGACTGAGGCCACCTTGGCCTGATATCCTGTTGCTGTTGAGATAACAAAGCGCGTAGGGAGGTGATATACAAGTCACAATAGGCCTTGGGAGGTTTAAGGAGGGGTGTTTGACTACACAAATCGATCCCCTCGCACGGAGTAGCCGGGAATAGGAAACAATTTTCTGTCCACAATGCTTAATGGGAAACCACGTCAATGAAATAGCCTCAGAGGGGCTTTTTGTTCCTCTCAATGCAACTATAATTGGCCTTCAAAAACACTCTTAATTGCATGAACGGATGAATTAGTTGAATTGATTGAAAAGAAGACATGTGAATCTGTGGAGGGATCAAGGGGAAGTTTTTGGGTTGGCATTACACTGAAACATGCTTCCGGGTGAGATATTTGTGATCATTCGTGGCCAGTCATTCCCATAGAGACAAATAATTTGATCGCATCCATTGACAATAATTGTCAATAATTATTATTGTCAATGGATGCGATCACCATCAACTGGAAGCTGCAGTAAGCCAACCAGTAGCCAACCAAAGAAAGCCACTGCAAGCAATCCTCAAGCAATGGTATACTGCAACAAGCAATCAACATCCGATAGGAAGCCACATCAAACAATAACCTGCCAATAAGACGCTACAGCATGCAATAACAAAGCAATAGCAAGACGCAACAAGATAACAACACCTCAACAGGACACAACTCAACATAACAAGCAGTCACAAAGCAATAGGAAGACACAACAAGCAAACACAAAGCAATAGGAAGAGACAACAAGCAATTAGAAACCAATAGGAAGCCAGAATGTAAACGTTGCAAATTTTACACAAGGGTTTTTAGTGGGGCGACAAAAGGTGGTCGAGTCTATACGTGTTTATCCTTTCAAGCTTTCGGCCAACAGGGCGCCATCTTCATGATGCTGCTAATACTAAGGTCTTATCCCCAGCATCCTGAAGATGGCACCCTGTTGGCCGAAAGCTTGAAAGAATAAACACGTATAGACTCGACCACCTTCTGTCGCCCCAATACGCACCCGGCTGAATTATGCCAAGAAGGCACTCCCAACATACTAGTATACAAGGGTTTTTTATTCTTTGATAATATCTATCTATAGGGGAAAGGCTCCATATTTGGGATACCAACTCTTCAAACTAATATTTTCCAGACCTGGGCATTGTTAGAAAGTTCACAATTGATCGGTGACAAAGCTGAGGTATCTAGGTACATAACTATCCCAAAGTGGAGGGAGCGATTGCGACCACCTAAGGGACGTGGCGCTTAATTTTCTAAAAAGTTTGATTTTCGGTGCCTTGAAAAAGGGTCGCCTAATTTGGGACACTGGGGGTCCCAATTTGGGATACCCAAATTACGTTAAGACCTTTAATTTGGGATATCCCAAATTAGGAAACCTCTTGTTTTCTAGAGTAACTAAAGTTGAACCAGTCGCCAAAATTCGAAAATAAAATCCCTAGCAGTCTGGAAATGGCAAAATGAAATTTACAGCAGGTTTATATACCTTCAAGATATCCTAATTTGGGAACACTCTCGGTATCCCAAATTAGGGGAACCAGCTGCCAAACAAACTTGTCAACATGACCACCATGCAGTGGACTGAATTAAAAATCTAACACCATGCAAATGATCCTCAGTATCTGCACTTTTAAATGGCAAATTAAAAAATTTGAAAAAGTTACCTCAAAGCGTCAGAGAGTTTGAACAGGGTGCACCTTGAGTCACTCGGATAACGTGTTTTGATAAAAACGCAGCTGTTAACAATAACACATGGCCGATGGTGGCGAAACCTGTTTGCTATCCCACAAGGCTCCAAAACGAAACTATTTCTCTCATTCGACACCAGAAAGCGCGTACAGTACGGTAAAAACGCTGCTATCCCAAATTAGGAGCTATCCTCAAATTAGGAGCCTTTCCCCTATTATATTATAGGTTAATTGTGCAAAAATTAATTGTCATTAAGAAAATAGTTTTGAAAAAAATAAATAAAGTACCTAATAAATAAATAATTAAAAATTCTGTTAGGTAAATGATTAGACCTCGAAAAAATGGATTATGCGTTCAAAATTACCTTACTTGACCTCCTTGGATCCTTCAAATATCCCATTCGTAGCACCCATGAAAGCCCCATAGATCCCCACAGTGAAGTCTGATCGATCTGGGACCCCTAATAATGAATTCTACGCCCGAAAATAGTTCGAAAACGACACCTAACTCGATCCCATAGCCGAAAATCTTCGAAAACCCTTCCAGGAACCCAATTTTAGATCCTTAGTGCCCCACGGGTTTGCACGATCGGGCTGAAAACCTTGCGGGGATGGTAAACCGAGTATTTTGTCAAAATTTCAGATTTTAAAAGAAATTCCTACTGCCCAAAACGGTTCGGACGGCGTATATCGGACCGGATATGTCAAGGAGGCCTTCTGGGATCATTGTTTAGATACCTAACAAAATATTATACTCACGATCCATAGTTTTGAAATTGCTTGTTATTCAACGCCATGTGTCCTCATGAAAATTCTGCAATGAAAGATACATCACACATGTGTGGGTACCCGGAAGGATTTTGAATTACTTTTTCGGCTTAAAACTAACCGGCAACCTGTCACTAGTTAAAGGTATTGTTGTAGACTTAAGGCAGAGACGTAAAGGCTCTAATTGGCCTGGAAATGAATCACTCTAATCCAATTAAAGTGATTAAAATGGGATTGAAGTCGACGGAAACGTACAGAACGTTAGTAACAACACAAATTGAACAAAACAATTCCTTAGGTAGCTTAGGTAGGTACCTAAAAGACAAGCAGTGATACGAAATGGAATTTTTATCGAGAAGGGTCGAATGGAGATTAGCCTGTTGGGTGTCTTGCCGACGGATTTATCTATTTATCTATAAATGGTGGCATCCTGACCCCGAATCAGTTATGTGCCGACCTCCACGAGTGTAACCAATCAATAAATTTTGTCTGGTCAAACCGCATCCGCACTACAGGGACTACAGCAATAAGATAGGTAGGGGCTGATTGTAATCACTTGATGGAAAAATGAGTTTTTGTGGTTGGTCACTCCAGGGGAGTCAATTTCTTTGTTAGGAATCACTTAATAGGTAACAAACGTTTCGATAAAATATTTTTTCATTGAATCATCGAAACCCTATCTCCCTCACCTGTTCAGCTGAATCCTGGCATCTTGGTGAAGAAAATGTTTCTTTTGTAACGTGAGTTTGTCAAGGAGCACTCGAAAGGGAGCGTGAGTGGTGGAACGCGTCAGAGAGCTCTCGGAACGTCAGAGTCAAGTGTAGCTCTTTTGAAGTTTTCACAAGTAGTGACAGAAACACAACAAGAATCATAGAAATGTTTTCAGGTAGGTATTATTCGGCGAAATAAATTAAATTCTGATCGTCCTCAAACTGTGACAATGTGCTTTTCAAGATTTGTAGATTCCAAAAACGAAATGTCTGTCCGCCGTCCGAGCCGTTTTCGGCAGTAGGCATTTTGGTTTATTATGTAATCGCGACGGAGGTCGAAAATTCAGATCGGCCTCAAAATTTGACATTATCCTTTTCAAGAGGAGTCTTTTTTAAGATGGATTCCCACTATCTCGCCGCATCCACCTTACATTATGTTCAGGGCTAGTGACCCTTACTGCTCCACCGCCGGCTGTTGGGTGATGCGGAGTGCCCCCCGCGCCTTCGATTGTCAACTTGAGGGGCCGTCGGTTATTGACGGTTACTGGTCAAATTTGCATAGTGGTTAGTTGGCTTTAGCGCACGTGGAGTTGACATTGAACCTGTATTATTGATCATTACAATCTAGTTACACTCGCGCCTAAAATGTTGGCACACTTGGATGGGAATTTCCACTCATAAATCGGCACTTGAGAATATTTTGCGTAAATAGCAATTCATTAGCCTCAACAACCCGATAACTGCGTTATCGAGTTGAACAAACTGCAAATTTGTCTAAAATCATAAACCTACCTGGTCAATGACAGCGGTATGGCCATTGGGGATGAATCGCCACTTTGTCACGCAACCAAAATCGGATTTCAACCTCCTTTCAACTGGGTGTCACCGAAAAGTTTTATAAAAAACTTTTTCCACTAAATCGATAATAACCGATCAATTTTAACTATCGTGCAATACTTCTTTGGAGACCTGAATTTTTTATTTCACGTTTAGTTCGGATTTTACGCAAAATCATCCAACATTTCCCCCTCAGACGATTTTATTCGACCACTTACGAAACGGACTAAAATTGGGCAGTAAAATCACCGAAGTATGACAGCAGATGACCTAAACTAAATTTAAATGGTGACTTTTTTTTAAATTTAACCGTTTTATAATAATTTACTGTACCATTATAATGTACAATTATACTTTATACTTTATAATATTTTTGGAGTGTTCAGTCGAATGGGCGGTGGGGTGGAAGATTCGTTTTTGGTTTTTGTTCACATCCCGAAAACGGCGCGTTGTACCTACACCAAATTTGACGGTATAATTAATTGAAGCTAATTAAATTTCCTATAAATTCTGTTCCGTACGCTTTTTGTACGGAATCTGTACAGTTCCCGAAATATACGCTTGTCAAAAAGAAATGTTTGACAAAAAAACGTTTTCTGTTAAACTTTCTTCCATATCTTGTAAATCGTTCATCCTACGACCAAATTCCTCTTGGAGAATGTTGTAGAGCATTAAATTTTCTCTTAAGACACATTGATTAATGTTTTTTTAACATTCTCCAAGAGGAGAAACCACTTTAAGTGATTTTTAACCTGTCAAAAGTTACACCGTTTTGAGGTTTTTGATCAAAATAAATGCGTTATTTTATGCAAGTGGGATGAAAATAACTGCACATTGTTGTAGACAGGGGGGGATCTAGTGAATTGACAAAAAGAGTCCACCGTTGCCGCAATTTGCCAAGGTTACGTTGCCTATCTCCAGGAGTAAAAATGGATTAAGTACAAAACATTCAAGGACGACTGAGAAGAACGGCGCACTTGCCCAAACATGACGATAGAATCTATCGACTACTATCTAATAGCAGTCCGATTTCCGAACTTCTTCACAGTCGCTACCAAACAAGCTAATTGCGACTTTTTTACATGTTATGTTAATTGTACTATAAAAAAAAAAAAATGCTGATAATTTACCGTCAGATGAAGGAAAATATCATAAATATTATGGTCATTTATTTGGTAGAATTTGAAAAAGAGGAAAAGTAATTTTCTGTATTGACATGTCTATGTGGCGAGGGGGTCAGGAAACATTTTTGACACTAGAAATCGCCTAATACTGGGCTCATTTCTATTGAGAAATAATTTCTATTGATTTCTTTTTAACAGTCGCGTTAAACTGCATTTTGATAGTAAGATGACCAAATTCGATTTAATCAGACTCTAACCTAAAAATGTGGCAAGTTTTGAGTCAGAAATGCTGATTGTAAAACCAATAACGTGTCAAAACATGTAAGTTTCTTACTAAATGAGGCGTTCAGTTGCAAACCCTGATAAGTCCACTTTTTCACTTTTCGAGTAAATGGCAAAAAACTGTTAAGGCTACTTCGAGTTAAGGCTGGCTTCGGGGGCAGTAGCGTGTGATGTTAAATTGACTAATGGTTAAATTATTCAATGAGAAGCAGCTTGTACAAAATCTAAATGTCGAAAAATACACTCAATCACTCTGACCAGGATGGGGGTAGTTGAACCAATTGAATACAATTTAGGATAAACAATGTGTAATTACAAAAGAATAAAAATGTACAAAAAGTTGTATTGGAGTATCGATACGTTGTACCTTCGATAAATATATATATGGTTGTCACGGGTGAGTCTACAGGAAATAAAGGGGGAAAATACAGGTTAAATGGGGGAGTACCCGAAGGGTATCTGACGAAACGGTGACGAGTATCGACGGGATACTGTTACCGGACTAGTTGGGTACCTGAAGGGTACTGAATACTAATCCTACGAAAGATTATGAGAGAGTACCTGAAGGGTACTGAGCGGGGTATCGATCGCAAGATCGATACTCGAACCTGAAGGGTTCAAAAAGAGGGACGCTGAAGGCGTCGAAATAAAAATAAAACACCTAACACGGCACGCCGGAGAGACGTAAAACAACAATGAAACTATTAAAATAAACATAAACGAGGACGTCGGAGACGTTACTACTCTGTCCACCTAATCCAAAAGAGATACACTTCAGCCTATCGATCGATTTCCTAGGTGTACTGGCTATGGAGAATGTGAAGAGAGAGTGGAGGATCGTATTTACCGCAGTGGTCCAGATGTCGAGGAGTCGTTCCGTCTATGCACCGGGTTCGGTACTTGCAGATCGCCTGATGGATCGGGACAGCTACGGTCGATTCGGTCCTCGGAGGGGGAACACTGTCACTGGCGGATAGTGTGCGGGTTGAAGAGACTGAAGAGGATGGGGACTTTCCAGATCAGTTGGGGGTATCGCCGAGGAGACATTCGCGAACGATACTTTGAAACGATACTCTGAAACGGTACTTGAAATCGCTACTGGGGATGGCTGAAAAACATAGGCCAAAACGCACGAAGTGAACTGCTTGAAGAATAAGCGCAGACTGAATGATGGCGGCCGGTGGTGGGAGCAGAGTTGGGGCCCCTAGGGGAGGGAAGGTCTCCCCCTCTCCTTACGTGGGCTGGATTTCGTAGAAATTCCCTGTTGAGCGGTGGAGGGGCCAGATAGAGGGAAAAGTCCCTCAAAAAGGGGGTTCGCGCTCGTAAGCGGGGACTTCACCCGCTTACAGTGTCAAAACATGTAAGTTTCTTACTAAATGAGGCGTTCAGTTGCAAACCCTGATAAGTCCACTTTTTCACTTTTCGAGTAAATGGCAAAAAACTGTTTGAACATGATTTTCGTCGAATCTGATGCATTTAATGGGTCATATTGTCAGCAAAGGTATTTTAGGTTGAATCTCCAATGGTTCCAGGCTTGGAAGTCTGGCTATTTTGCAGAAAAAGCGATTATTAGTAAGGACTTATCAGGTTTTGATTACAAACTGTGCATCTATCACATTTTGCAGCGGAACTACCTGGATTTGTCTGCTTTTGCAACAGATAGAAAAACTTTGCTCCTGGTGGTGGAATGCAGAAAATGAGTTTTACCCCGTTCTCACTCTTCTCACAAGATTGAAAAAACAAAACAAAATCAGGGATAGTGATACTTATTGCTATAAAAATTATTTAATGAGTTTAAAAATGAAATACATGTATTTTTCGAAAACCAAAGACTCGCAAAAGGTCACCACCAACTACTTACCACCGTCACAATTGCAATATTAATATTGAATTGAATCAAAATCATCTTCTTCCGCTCCCTCATTTGCATCGGGCTGAGGATCTTTGCTTCTGTCTGTCGAGCACTTTTCTGAAGTACCTATTCAAGATGGTCCAAAGACCTCGAGGTATCGCCAAAATGAAGTCTCAGAAGCTTCTCCACATCATCAAGTTTTTCTTTCTTCACCTTAGCGGCTAAGGCTTAGCCGAACCAGTATGAAATTCTTCTGGGACCAGACAACTGACCTTGCACTTTTTTTTTTTTTTATGGCTTGAAGGCACCAACGTCGTTTTGGTTTATTATCCTATTCTTGGAAAACACCTTGGAATACACCTATGTTTTCGCGACGGAGGTCGACGGCTCCGATCGGCGTCAAAATTTGACATTATCTGTTTCAAGAGGGCTACAGTCTAAATCCGAAATCTCCGTCCGCCGTCCGCCATCCAGGCCGTTTTGGGCATTAGGATCTTTTTTTTTAAATCTGAAATTTCGACAAAATACTTGGTTTACCATCTAGTTGTGCCCGCAAGGTTTTCAGTCCGGTCGCCCAAACCCGTGGAGCGCTATGGGGCTAAAATGGGGCTATTGGGAGGGGCTTTTTGAAGGCTTTTAGCTATAGGATCGAGTTAGGTAAGTACCTATTTTTGGACGTAGAATCCATTTTTGGGGGTCCCGGAACGATCCGATTTCACTGTGGCGATCTGTAGGGCTATCATGTTGCTAAAAATGGGATTTTTGAAGGATCCCAGGAGGTTAAATATTTTTCGAGCAAAAAATAAAGAATTTTTGAAAAAAAAAAAAAATCCAAAAAAAAAAAAAAAAAAAGTCCAAAATTTTTTCTATTGACACAGAAATAATTTTTGCACAAGTAACCTATCTCAAAGAATAATAAACCCTTATGTAAAATTTGCAGCGTTTTTGTAGTAAGGTCAACAGGATCAACAGGTTCCACACTAAAAGGTCCAAAAGGGCTCTCATTGCCGTGTTGCACGCCTAATGACGAGTACATAGAGTTCATCGCGCGAAATTGAGCAGAAACTACGTTCAACAACACAACGATTCTCCATCCTTACTTTTTAGGGCGTTTGGGGTTGATACAAGAACACCCTGGACTTAGCAGGGTTTGAAACTAAACAAGAGGATCTAACCGCTTTTGGAGCCAATTTTGCAACTCTCAGGTTTTGATCGGGAACATGCCTCGGATCTAGCAGGTTTTGAAACTGAACTAATGTTTGTACCCTCTGTTTCTATTGGATCTATCATCTTTTGCAAGAAAATACCTGCACCATCGGATTCCTCGCTACCAAAACCTTCGAAAACACACATAAACTCGATTTTCGAGAAAATGGACTTATCAGGTTTTGCAACTGAACGCCTCAAATTATCCCCTGACTTCTTTTTGACCTCAAAAAGATTCTACACATTCAAAAACATGAGCCTACCGATTTTGAGCCGATGTCGAATGGCTTTGACGCAATTATTTTCCTTCTCCTAAATTGCTCAAATGACGCACTGTGCGTAGTATATCTTGGGCACGGTACGAAATGTCGGCCACCTTGTCCCCCTCAATTTAGAATAATATACTATATTATACTAAAATTTAGTATAATATAGTCATATTTAATATGACTACCTATATTTTGCGTGCGACGCGCCATGTTCGGGTTACAGGCGAAAAACCAAGAACTGGTACCGTCCGCCGCCACTTTTGGTGCGTACGTTTACTCTCTAACACAACATGCGGAAAACCCTTGGATTGCAAATAAAGCACTCTAATCCTTTATTTACTGTATCTTCATGTTGTGTGTAGATAGAAAGTAAACAGCAAAATTGGTGCGGCAGAGGGTACCATTTGTTTGGTTTAAACGCTTCTAACCCGAAAACGGTGCGTCGCTATCAAAATACGACTAAATTGAAGCTAACTAAATTATCTACCAACCTCATTCCATACAAGGAACAAATTTTTTCATATTCCGTACCGTTTCCAAGATATGAAGGGAAGTTTAACTGAGATCATCAGGTAAAACTCCCCTTTTTGCAAATTTGTACACTTGCCAAGCTTATACCTATCTCGGGAACGATTCAGTATATGAAAAACACGTATGGATTGAGAATTGTAGATAATTTAATTAGCATCAATTTAGTATATGGTCATGTTTTGCATGCGACGCACCGTTTTGAGTTACAAGCGAAATCCAAAAAATAGAACCCTCCTCCTCCCCTATTTTAGTAGGTATGTTTACACTCTTCTACCTATCCACAACATGAAGACAAACCTTGTATTACAGACGGCGCACTCTACAACCCTTTATTGGACCCGAAGGGCGAATCTAGCATTGAAACAGCACAAAGTTGGAAGTGAGGAATCTCGTCAGGGGACCAACTGCGACACACGAAACAGACGCACGACAAATAACCAAATTCTTTGGAACAGGTTGTGAAGGAAGGTGGTTTGGTCGTGACCGAGTATAACAAAGCGATCTTCGTGAGCCTCAAGGTTGGTAGCATTCCGCGAGCAGGTACAATGTTGGTACCTACCTGTCTCTTATAAATTGTAAAATTTCTCAATTTATCACTTCGTCATGACTCATGACCAAAGAAGCTCTACTCACCTCATTTTCCTTTTTTCTTCAGAAGAAGCAAAAATAATACCGGAGCACTTTGACTTGGGACGTTCTCGGGAACTGAACGCCGCAACAGGCGAGGGCCTTGTGGAGCAACGACGTCCCCTGTCGCCCTTTGTCGTCGGTCAGTCGGGATGACGTCGAGTCTTTATCGCCGAAACAAGACAACATGCCGACAAGCTCCGATAGATCACATTCTCGAACCGTTCAGTCGAAACATTTCGCCGAAATCTTTTTCACCGACCCGGAAATTCGTAATTTCAAGTGACTTTCAATCTGAAATTTCCGTTTTCAGCCTCTATTGCCAATATCAAGTCAGCTATAACAGTTCAGACGAAGTGGATATATATAATATAATATATATAATAGCATTTTGGGATGCATGTCTGACAAAAGAAAAGAATCTTAGGCCGAAGAGCGACTCATACTAGCAGAAATAAGGAAAATATTAAAAACGAACTGGACCATCATCACGTTCTGGGTAGCTAGAAAGTCCTTTTTTTTTGGTTTTCTGCTTATAACCCGAAAACGGTGCGTCGTACGCAAAACATGACCATAATATGGTAGTATATTATACTAAATTGAAGCTAACTAAACTATCTCCAAATTGTATCCCATACAATTTTTCCATATTCCGTACCTACTGTTCACAAGATATGGAGGGAAGTTCAACAGGGAACGTGAGGTGAAAATTGCTTTTCCGCAAATTTTGACACTTGAAGAGTACAGGGGAAAAACCGGGTAACTCGATTTTTTCACGAAATGGAGTTAGAGACGGTACCCTATGTTTTGGAGGCTGCGGAACACGATGGTTAAGTCAAAACTAAGGAAAAAGGAAGCAATGTGGGTGAAAATGCTGAGTGACTAACTAAACTACGTACAGGGACTAAACTACGTACAGGGGGAAAAACGGGTAACTGGCGCGGTCCTGGGGAAGAACCAGCTAACGTTGAGAGCTTCGCTTCCCCTTCCACGACCGCCAGGCGGAGGGGAGGGAACCCGGGCCGGCGGTCGTGTGTACCCCCCGCGGTTGTTCTCTGTTACTCTGTGGCACAGAGTAACAGAGAGGAAAGAGGTTGTGCTCTGTGGTGTGTACCCACCGTCGAGTATCACAAACCATTCTGTGAATCACAGACTTCTTCATTGCGGTGTCTCGTTGTTTTTCGCAGTTTCTGTTCGTAGTTCCAGCTTTATTTCTGTTCCTTTGTGTCTGGTTGTCATGGATGGAAGCGAATCATCATCGGACATTGAAAAACCCCAAAAGTTGTCAAGGAGCTGCACCCAAGCTTAACAGCAACGAGTTCTTCTTCCCTGAACGAGCCCACAAGAAGAAGATAAAAATTTCTAAAGAGAAATAAAAAGATCTAAACCATTTAAAAACGTTTTGTGGGGCTAAAGCCCAAAAATATTATTCGAAATTCGAAAGAAAAAATCTGTTTATACCTGGTTTTTCCCCTGTTTTTTGAGAGTTTGGTGGTGATGGTCGGGAAAAAAACAATAAAACTGACCTTTATATTCAATTTGTAATGTTTCTACTTGTAAACCTGTACAAAGAACAAACTGTATGATTTCTAGATTTTTTTGAGCATTTGATACAAAATGGTGTTGTTTTTTGCACAAAAATCGACTTTTCTCGAAACTGAAAAAAGCTGAGTTACCCGGTTTTTCCCCTGTACTCTTCACTTGCCAAGCGTACCTATATCTCGGGAACGGTAAAGAATATGAAAGGTGAGTACGAAATAAAATTTGTAGATAATTTAATTAACTTCAATTTAGTATTCATGTTGTCCTGCGTCGCGCAGTTTTTGGGATATGGGCAAAAAACAGAAAACAAAAAGATCCTCCGCTTCCCCTATTTCAATACCTACATATAATTTCCTTTCAAGATGCGGTTGAAGATGCCCTTCCCGGGCGCGAGTTGAAAGTGGAAAACGTAGGACAAACGGGAGAAAGACGATTTTTCGACGAATTTTCCCTGGCCCCGCGCGAATTAAAACGATCCAATTGTCTTCTCACCGTGAAATCGCCCCCTCCCCCTCCGTTTTTTTGAAATCCGACTTCGGAATCGGATTGGCCATATTTTGGCGCGCATTTGGCTCGCGGATACCATACCCAAAAAATGGCTCCTTACTGGGTATTTTTGAACCCGAAAAAACGTGGGACAAAAGCGAGAAAGACGATTTTTCGACGAATTTCCGGCGAATTTCCCGGGCGAATTTCCGAATTACGATTTTACCGACGTCTTCCTCCAGGTCTGATCTATACGGCTGGTATTTTTTCGTAATTTTTTCGACCCCTTAAACGGGCTTTGGCGCGAGTTGAAAGTGGAAAACGTAGGACTAACGGGAGAAAGACGATTTTTCGACGACTTTTCGACGAATTTCCCGGGCGAATTTCGGATTTTCGATTTGACCGACGTCTACCTCCAGGTCTGATCTATACGGCTCGTATTTTTGCGTAATTTTTTCGACCCCCTAAACGGCCAGCGAGCGTAAAGTGAAAAAACTCACTCGGGAACGCGTTATCCCGTACCAACAAACCACACGGCTACCACACGGCTACCACACGGCTACCGTCGGCCAACACAATTTTATATTATTGTACTAGTCTCTCTGGCTCGCTTCGCTCGCTCCCCTAGTGGGGTGTATTGCCGCCTGTGGGGTGTATTGCCGCCTGTGGGGTGTATTGCCGCCTGTGGGGTGCGTAGCATCGATGGACACGTTCAAACCCCTACTCAGACATAAGGCCTCGCTCCGCTCGGCCCCTCCTATTCGTAGCAGAGACGATAGAAAAAATCGGCGTATTTTTAGGGCTTACCGTTTAGGAAATTATTATTTTTAATTCAATTCAACTTTTTTTAAATAAAGGCCTCTCCATCTATCAAAGTTCCCTGGACCCTCCGTTTTCTAAGATCCCTGGCCCCGCGCGAATTAAAACGATCCAATTGTCTTCTCACCGTGAAATCGCCCCCTCCCCCTCGGTTTTTTTGAAATCCGACTTCGGAATCGGATTGGCCATATTTTGGCGCGCATTTGGCTCGCGGATACCATACCCAAAAAATGGCTCCTTACTGGGTATTTTTGAACCCGAAAAAAACGTGGGACAAACGCGAGAAAGACGATTTTTCGACGAATTTCCGGCGAATTTCCCGGGCGAATTTCCGAATTACGATTTGACCGACGTCTTCCTCCAGGTCTGATCTATACGGCTGGTATTTTTTCGTAATTTTTTCGACCCCTTAAACGGGCTTTGGCGCGAGTTGAAAGTGGAAAACGTAGGACAAACGGGAGAAAGACGATTTTTCGACGAATTTCCCCTTGCCCCGCGCGAATTAAAACGATCCAATTGTCTTCTCACCGTGAAATCGCCCCCTCCCCCTCGGTTTTTTTTAAATCCGACTTCGGAATCGGATTGGCCATATTTTGGCGCGCATTTGGTTCGCGGATACCATACCCAAAAAATGGCTCCTTACTGGGTATTTTTGAACCCGAAAAAACGTGGGACAAACGCGAGAAAGACGATTTTTCGACGAATTTCCCGGGCGAATTTCGGATTTTCGATTTGACCGACGTCTACCTCCAGGTCTGATCTATACGGCTCGTATTTTTTCGTAATTTTTTCGACCCCTTAAACGGGCTTTGGCGCGAGTTGAAAGTGGAAAACGTAGGACAAACGGGAGAAATACGATTTTTCGACGAATTTTCGACGAATTTCCCGGGCGAATTTCGGATTTACGATTTGACCGACGTCTTCCTCCAGTTCTGATCTATACGGCTCGTATTTTTTCGTAATTTTTTCGACCCCCTAAACGGCCAGCGAGCGGAAAGTGAAAAAACTCACTCGGGAACGCGTTATCCCGTACCAACAAACCACACGGCTACCACACGGCGGCCAACACAATTTTATATTATTGTATGATGATGATGATATCTGTTTGTAGTCCATGCAATATTAAATATTCTTCCGAGGGGAAAGTTCCCCTCCCAGTAGGGTATCCATGGTTGCCGAACCAACCACAAAAATTACCGAGTACACTTCTGCCTGTTCACAGGCTCTAATTCAACTTTCGCTGTCAACCATTTGTTATCAAATTATAAGCCGTCATTGGTCTGCGTAGTATTGAAAAGTGAGACACACAGTCAGCAGACTCGAGAAAAAAATCAATTTTAGAAAATGGGATAGTGGTCTGCAACCCCCCCAGGGGTTCAAAAAGGTTCAAGGGAAATAATATCCTCGCAGGTTCTACAACGGTTCTATATGTTTTTGGGGGCTCTGAATCCGAATCTGAAGTTTGCCACCTCGAAAAAATCTTGAAATTGTCTATATCTCGAAAACTGAGAGATTATTGTGGAAACACACTATGTATTTGCAAAGTTAACGTAGACAAAATATCCTGAAAAAATGCGTGTATTAAAGTTGATAATGGGAGGACTAGTAAGGGTTTTCCTACTTGTTTTGCTGAAATTCTGCAATGATTCTGCACATTGATGTGCTTCACTGACATTTGGCAACTAGACCAATGTGATCCATATAACATATTATGTTGGATATACGTGGAGAAATCGGTTTAACCAATAACAAATTGATCTTTCGACACCACTTTTCCCTGTTTTTTGCAGATTGCAAAAAAGTGGCAATTTTTCAGCGCGCTCCAGCGGCCTAACTGTTGGCCCGATATTCAACTTTAAGATGCGCAATTTGTAGAAATTTTGTCTGCTTTAATTTCGCAAATTATTTGTTTCCGCAAAAAAATGGTTAGTTTTCGAGATATGTATAAGCAAAAACCTGAAATAAGAGCGAAAATTTGGAGTTTTTTTTCTCGATTTTTTAGGTTAATGCATGTAAGTAATAAAGTATCGTAAGTAGTAGTAAAGTAAGTAGGTATCGGACTAATAGTAAGGTCGTTAGAGCGCGCTGAAAAACTGCCAGTTTTTTGCTATTTGCAAAAAAGTGGGGAACCCCCTGTTTTGGCGCTAGTGGTCGCATTTTCGTTATCCGATACTAAAACTGTGAATGTTACACAAAATTTGTGTAACATTCACATACCATACCTACTTATACATTTAATGCATAAGTAGGTAGGGGTAGAAGAGATGGGCGGCCCTTAAAAAATGGATTCCTTGTCAAAAATTACTTCGAAAACACCACGCTCGGCTTCCTGGTCAAAAACCTGTTAATAAGCCTTTGAAAGGTTCCCACTGATTGAAAACCAGTTTCTGGTTGGGGGGTTCAGGGGGGGTTTGGCTCTGACTGGGAGTCGAGTGATGCGTCGTTTTGGAATTGATTTTGAACGTAGGATTGGATTGATGAGGGTTGGAATAATCCAATTTGCCCCTCCTTGCTCGTAACTTTCGTAAACTTCATATGCATGATGTTTTCATGCTGTAGAGAATCAGGGTTTTTGGCGAGCAGATACCTTTTCAAATAGGCCAGTCACCAGAGGGCCAGAGGGTTTGACTCGACAAGGAGTGGAGTAGAATCTGTTTTTTTTTTTTTTTTTTTAATTGTTGTGTCTGAACAACAAAATATCAAAGATGGTAGCAATTGCTAAAAAAAAAAAAAAAAAATTGAGGTTAAATGGCCATAATATGGCCTCGATTTTTTTTACATTTTCCTGTTGTTCACCTATACCTCAATAACAAAGCATCGCAGAGAAAACTTGTCAAATACAAAGTTGAAGAGCATACAATTCCGCGTCGAATGATCTCTTGATTAGAATCGTTTAGCGCCTAAGTTCTCCTAGCAAAAATTGTGCTACCATTTTTGATATTTTTATTGTTCAGAACCATAACGAGAATTTAAACAAAGGAAACCTTCTACACCATTTCTTGCACGATCCCCCCCCTCAATCTTTTGGGCTAAAAGAGTTGATTATTATAAGACTTATTTAGGTAGCACTATGTAAAGCTGTTCCTGTACTGCCTAGAAATAATTAACATAAGTTAGATGTGAAGTATAAATGCCTCACACTAATCTATGCTTGCCAAATCATTTTTCTGTTTCGTTGCACACATTTTTATCTTACTAATCGGGAGAGAATGAGGCCTGGACAGGTCCCTGACCTATAGGCCTAGACTTAAGTATTGGGAATGAACTTATAATAATTTGGAATATGAACGAATTGTAAATTAATTTGTGTCTACATTAAATGTAGACAATGTCTACATTTAAATACAAATTTTGTGAATAAATTGAATTGAATTGAATTGATCGGTTTTTGGCCTGGAGGTTGAGTGTGGGGTCGTTTTCGAATTTCACCTACTTCAAAAACCCCTATTATGAAACGTGTCAGTACAAAGTTCAATCAAAATGTTTGATCCTCGCGATTCTCTGAATAATTAACCAAAATGCTCTTCGGCCTGCAATCTTAATGTACCTTATTGTATCGAATTTCGGCCGTCATCAAATAGTAAGAATAGACTGTAATAGTCGTAAATAATTTGGACGCTTGGAAAAGTGAGAGACACGTCGAGGTTGGCCATACTGGTCGTTATAACGACCGATAGGTCGTGACCGAATTTTTTTAATTTGGGAACAGAGCATCGAAGGACAAAATCATTAATGGCTGTGTTTACTGGGTGGGAGTGTTAATTTTCAACAACTTGAAGTTGATTGTAGGTAGGTATTGTTAGAAGATATAGAAGATATTTAAAAATTATCTCACAAATACGAACGTCTACAAACTTTTAAATAAAACGCGACGTAAAGCACACCACCGGTTAATAAAACGAGACCGTTGAGGGGAGGAATTTAGGGATAATTATCGTCGAGTAAACATCGCACGTTGGTGAAATTTTACGCGAAGCAGACCGAAGAGTGATCAGCTGTTTCGAGGGAAAAGGTCGGGACAAACTGGGATTACGGGCGTAGTGGACCGGGTTGTCTGAGGGAGGAAGAGAGGTGGGGAGGGGAAGACTTGCGCACGAGAGGGACGCCGATGTTCCCGCAGGAACCGGGTCACGGGAGGTCGACAGCCCGAATCGCGGGGAAGAGAAACGCGTATCATCTCAGCGAATCAGCGGAAACGGGTCATGGAGCCGCTATCTGGAGGATGTGTCGCGGGATACGATTAGCCATGGCAAACATGCAATGACACTAAATTTCTAGTTTGTCGTAAGTTAATCTGGGGTGTCACTAGTAACTAGTAACTAGAGCCAAAAACTGTTTTTGGCTCACTGCGAAAAAGAGGCCTTTTCAGCGCGCTCTAGTGGTCTGACATTGCCTTCTGCGTTGCACTTATATGCATTTTGTAGGAAATTTTGTTTCCTTTTATTTTGCTAACAGGTAAGAATGTTTCTACGAGTACCTAACGCTCAACTTTCGAAATTTAAGCAAAAACGCTGCAAATATTATACTAGGGTTCATTATTCTTAGGTATAGGTTACTTGTGCGAAAATTAATTCTGTCAGTAAAAGATTTTGAAAAAAAAAAAAAATGTTTCTTCAAAAAAAACTTTTTTTTTAATTTTTTACTCGGAAAATATTTGACCTTATGGGATCCTTCAAAAATCCCATTTGTAGCCCCATGTAAGCCCCATAGATTTTCACGGTGAAATCGGATCGTTCCGGGACCCTCAAAAATTGATTCTACGTCCAACAACACTTCGAAAACGACGCCTAACTCGATCGCATAGCCAGACCCCTCCCGTAGCCCCATTTTAGCCCCATATCGCCCCACGGGTTTGGGTGATCGGGCTGAAAACCTTGAGTGCACAACTAGATAGTAAACCAAGTAGGTACAATATTGTCAAAATTTCAGATTTGAAAAAAAAAATCCTACTGCCCAAAACGTCCCGAACGGCGGAAGGACATTTCGGTTTTGGAATCTAGACCTTTTGGAAAGGAATGTCAAATTTTGAGGCCGATCCGAGTCGTTGACCTCCGTCGCGATTACATAGGTGCATTATGGAGGTGTAAATGGACTGAGGATGGATTTAACGAGTATCAACTTTGAACGATTTGTATATTTACATGCAAAGAAGGACACGAAAAAAAGCAAATAATTTCATAACTTTTATCAGAACAATAAAAGTTTTCGTTCCCATTCAGGGAAAGTGTGGGTTGGTTATAAAGAGAATAGTGATACAATGGTGGTATTCCATTCAGATGGAGGGAAATATGGTTGTATGGTAGGATGAAAAATTTCATGAGAAGTTTTTTCTTTTTAATATTTAAATTATTCTGAAGATGAAAGGATTTCCTACTGCCCAAAACGGCTCGGACGACGGGCGGACAGTTTGTTTTTGGAATGTCCATCTTGAAACGTATAATGTTAAAGTTTGAGGCCGATCAGAATTTTCGACCTCCATTGCGATTACATAAGTGTATTATTCCAAGAATAATAAACCAAAATCGGTAATTAAGGGGGGTGAAAATCTATTTTTTTACTTAATCAAAAATCTATGAATATCAAATATTCATATTTAAATATTTTTTACCTTCGCACGTGCTGGAGTCAACGAATTACGCGAGGAAGCTTTGTTGCTCCGCTTGGCTGAGTATGATTTTTTTTTTTAATTTTACGAAGATAGCCCAAGTGATCGATAAGATAGCACAATGTGCTAATTACGTGTCGTGGTTTTTTAATCTTTATTCAGATGGCAAATGCGATTCTCTTTTTTACGTCACAGATGGTCAAGTGCAAGGATGGAGTTAGATAGCTCAATGTGATTTCAAGAAATCCGGATAGCAAAATTTGCCACATGTAATGTGACAGTTTTCATCGATTTGAGCGAAAATTAGTGTTTGTAGAACCGAATTAGTTCAACCGATGGGGCGCAAGATTCTGCATGAGAATAACTGCAGTTACTAAATAGGTAGGTAGTCCATTTTTTGCCAAAATGTATGAAGCCCGTGTGTGATAGATGCCAGATAGATCTATGGTATGGTCACGCAAAAACAATCTACCTTCCTGTATAGGCAGTTGGCTACGAATCGAGTTTTTTTTTAAATATCGTAGGTACCTGAGTGGTATCGCATCAATACTAATTTGAGAGTGAGGAAGATTCTACGATAGAGCCTTACTAATTCTAATTTCTTACATGATTTGAGGTCCCTGATGGCGTTTTGGAAACTGGTGTTGAAGATGCCCTCCACCAGAGTCCCATACTCAAGCCAACGTCTCACTATTCGTACGTTCCCGTGTCAATGTTCTCCATTCTATCTACATCTCACACCACACAATACTCATATCGCTAGGATTTGATGTTAGCTCTTCCCCATTGTTCCGGCAAGTCTTGTTTGTTAGGAAATCCTTTTCCGCCGCAATTTTACGCAAAAGTTATTATTCTTTGATATAAACTATCTAAAAATTAATTCTATATCAATAAAAAAATGTTTGTTTATTATTCAAAATGGTTTTTTTTTTTTTTTTTTTTTGTGTAAAGTTTGTGGACGGATGTGGCACTCCGAAAAATGGATTATGCGCTCAAAATTAATCAGAAAACGACCCCTTGACGTCCTCGCTCCTTCAAAAGCTCCTCCTAGATCCTCACGGTGAAATCCGATGGTTTTGGGGTCCCCAAAAATGGATTCTACGTCCAAAAATACTTCAAACACGACACTCCACCCACCGTCAAAACCTCCGTAGCCTCTTTTTAGCCCCACGGAGAATAATTCTATAAATAATTAACCAAAATTACATGAGACAAAAAAATTGTAGGTACATACGCGCCGAGTGGGATATTGGTGGATTTTCCTCGCATCATAACAAGCTGTCAACTGAATGAACTGGTTAAAGGTTCAAATGTAAATCTTAAACTGAATCAAATTCTTTATCCAAAACGGATCATCTCCTCCAATCCACATGACAAGACGGTTTGCCTCGCAATTACATTTGAACGAGATAAAATTGATTACTTATCTTGGTATACGGCATTGAATACCTATTCTTTTTTTTTTTTCTTTTTTTTTTATTGGCGTCAAATCGATGTTTCGGTAAATAAACGATAGCCAACTAATTAAACGATTAGGTATCACATTGAGTTCATCGGCACTGCTACATGATTAATTCTTTCTCAGGAATGTTTTTTAATGCCCAGAAACATTGATTGCCTTGAAAATAAACGCTGAAAAAATTACAAGAACAAAGATAATTAAATCATCTTTTCATATCACCTCTTCTACTCAGCACAACTTCTGAGTATTATAGCCCTACCTACTCGTAACTTGGGCTCGGATTCGAGCATATTTTTTTCCTGTCTATCAAACATAGAAAGAAGCCTTATGGTAGTATTTTCAACTCTCTGTTGACAACAGAATTTAAATTTATCGAGCGTATAAATGCATAAAACAGCAGTCTTGAGATTAAACGCGTACGAGATTAAACGTAAACGAAAACCACCAGAATATGCACTTTTACGTAAAAGTGCATATTCTAGTGGTTTTCGTCTAAATAGTTCGTTTCACATCAAATTTTCCCAAAACTTGAGCTTAGACTAAGGTTTGACCAGCACATATCGAGGGGTGTTCCTGAATTAGTGGTAAATGCGAGTTGGAAAATTCAGTGTCTATTAAATCCTACTTCGAAAAAACCCAGTTCTTTGGTCATCAATATACCAAACCCTCCGGTACCAATAATTTTGCGTTTAGATACACTATATAAAGACCAAAAAGCTGCCTCCACCACAGGGCATGGGTTGGTACAAGGAAATGCCGATTGAGGACTCGAGTAATTCTTCTACCCTTTTTCCAAGCATCAAAAAAGGCAGAATGACACCCCTAGTGGTAAGTCAAAAAGGAAATTAATTGTTTTTCAAAAATTCGCGACTTCGGAAAAATCTTGGTCACGATAGTGAGTTATAACTGCAGAGCCATGGAAGTTGGTCATTGAAAAATCATTTGAAACATACCAGAAATTTAAAACCTGTGTAGTGTGGGGACAGATAAGACGCACAAATTAATTCTATGCCCAAAATTACGCTGAAAATGATTCTTCATTCGATTTCCTGACATCCTTCAAAAGCAATGTTTTTAGCCCCATAGAAGCTCCATGGCGAGGTCCGATTGGTCTGAGACCCCCTATAAACGAACTCTACGTCCAAATATACTTCGAAAACGACAACCCAGCTAGAGACCTTCACAAACCCCTCCTGTGGCCCCTTTTCAGCTCCACGGTTTCTAGTAAATTGAGTCTACGTCCAAATTACTTCGAAAATAACTCCTCCCCACACAGCACATAACATTTTTAAAACATCTCAACATGGTATCAATAACGTTACAACGTTTCATCTCATCTGGAATGTAGTTAAAACGTCTCGAAAATATTTTAGCCAAAACATTATCAATTGTAATGTTTTTAAAATGCTTCATATGAAGCAAATTCAAGACATTTTATACGAAATGTTATATATACATTTTCATGATATAACAAAAATGACATTGCAGATTCCTGATCTCGAAAATGTTTGCCGGAAGATCTGTTTGAGATGTCTCAAGTGAAACATTTCGGTGACATCTTGAAAATATGCCACAAGAACAGCGTGACAACATTAATTTAGGGATATCTTTGAAATATTTTTGCCAAAACATTAGCGATAATAATGTTTTGAAAATGCTTCAGATGAAGCCAATTCAAGACATTTTATACGAAATGTGTTTTTAACAATTTTTATGATGTAGCAAAAATTACATTGCAGAACCCTTATCTTGAAAATGTTTGCCGGAAGATATGATTGAGATGTCTCAAATGAAACATTTCGGTGACATTTTGATAATATGCCACAAGAAAAGCCGTGACAACATTAATTTAGGGATATCTTTGAAATATTTTTGCCAAAACATTAGCGATAATAATGTTTTGAAAATGCTTCCGATGTAGCCAATTTAAGACATTTTATAGGAAATGTTTTATAGCATTTGTATGATGTAGCAAAAATGACACTGCAGAACCCTTATCTTGAAAATGTTTGCCACAAGATCTGTTTGAGATGTCTCAAGTGAAACATTTCGGTGACATCTTGAAAATATGCCACAAGAACAGCGTGACAACATTAATTTAGGGATATCTTTGAAATATTTTTGCCAAAACATTAGCGATAATAATGTTTTGAAAATGCTTCAGATGAAGCCAATTCAAGACATTTTATACGAAATGTGTTTTTAACAATTTTTATGATGTAGCAAAAATTACATTGCAGAACCCTTATCTTGAAAATGTTTGCCGGAAGATATGATTGAGATGTCTCAAATGAAACATTTCGGTGACATTTTGATAATATGCCACAAGAAAAGCCGTGACAACATTAATTTAGGGATATCTTTGAAATATTTTTGCCAAAACATTAGCGATGATAATGTTTTGAAAATGCTTCTGATGAAGCAAATTCAAGATATTTTATAGGAAATGTTATATAACGTTTTCATGATATAACAAAAATTACATTGCAGATTCCTGATCTCGAAAATGTTTGCCGGAAGATCTGTTTGAGATGTCTCAAATGAAACATTTCGGTGACATCTTGAAAATATGCCACAAGAACAGAGTGACAACATTGATTTGGGGATATCTTTGAAATATTTTTGCCAAAACAATGTTGATAATAATGTTTTGAAAATGCTTCCGATGTAGCCAATTTTAGACATTTTATAGGAAATGTTTTATAACATTTGTATGATGTAGCAAAAATGACACTGCAGAACCCTTATCTTGAAAATGTTTGCCACAAGATCTGTTTAAGATGTCTCAAATGAAACATTTCGGTGACATCTTGAAAATTTGTTGTGGCCTCCTTCGCGATTGGCTCACGGGAGGCGCCACTTCCTGGAGACTCCCCCATTCTCCATCCCACGGGGTGGCTATTGTTTCCTCGGGTCCTAGGATGAGCCTTCCTTTACTAATCAATATTTTCAAGATAACCATAATATATATTGTAAATATGGAGCAGCTACTCCATCAAGTTACTCCGAAAACATCTTAAAAACAATCACTATGTGGCGATTGTAAGATTTTGGGAACATTCAGTATTTTGAATATTGAAGTTGAACAATGTTGAATGTCATTCAATTTCAATATTTTGAAACATCATAATACAGACATTTTGGAAACATTCGCTATACGACGTCTCCTAGAAAAAAAGAGTTGGAGAAGATCTTGAAAACGTTTCATAAAACGTCACAACAACAAAGATATTTTCTACGCGTTTTAAAAACGTTTTGAAAAAATCACATTCAAGTAACAAGATATTTTTAAAACAATGTTTTAAAACATTCTGTTTAATGTTTAGAACAAACATTTCAAAAATGTTTCTGAAATGTAATTGTTGCTGTGTGGGATGTATTAAAAACGAGTTGGAGAATATCTTGAAAACGTTTCCTAAAACGTCACAACGGGCGGACATTAGCGATTTTAGAGATATTTTCTACATGTAATAAAAACGTTTTGAAAACATCACATTCGAGTAACAAGATATTTTTGAAACATTTAATGTTGTAGAACAAACATTTCAAAAATGTTTCCGAAATGTAAATGTGCTAAATTTAAATGTATTAAAAACGAGTTGGAGAAGATCTTGAAAACGTTTCTTAAAACTTCACGAGGGGCGGACATTAGCGATTTTAGAGATATGTTCTACACGTTTTAAAAACGTTTTGAAAACATAACATTGAAGACTTGAATGTGATGTTTTCAAAACGTTAGTTTACTTATAAGTAACAACATAACTTATAACATTTCAAAAATGTTTCCGAAATGTAAATGTGCTACATTTAAATGTATTAAAAACGAGTTGGAGAAGATCTTGAAAACGTTTCTTAAAACGTTACAAGGGGCGGACATTAGCGAATTTAGAGATATGTTCTACACGTTTTAAAAACGTTTTGAAAACATCACATTCGAGTAACAAGATATTTTTGAAACATTTAATGTTTTAGGACAAACATTTCAAAAATGTTTCCGAAATGTAAATGTGCTGTATCATTCGATTACCTGGCCCAAGTCCTTCAAATACCCCAATTACAGCCCCATGAGTTGTTGATTTTTTCGTTTCACTTTCCTTCCTGTAGATTTTATTGTTGTTTTGATCAAAGCAAATGCTCGAGCACATTTAAGAGCATAACATTAATTATAATATTATTATAATGAGGGTTTCGAGTATATCTATTGAGCATAAAACAGATGTTTTTCGACCAAGTGTAGACATTTTATCGAGCATATTAATCCGAGTTATAATTTATAACGACTTGACCCTCTCGATGTCTACCTGCAGTTGAGTGATTCCGAATACATTCAATTATATTAATATTAATTACCTTATTACATTAATATATGGTTTTTATAATATAATTAAAATCTGTGCCATCTAATGAAGCCTGTGCGCCCATCAATGAAGTGTTATCAATATTGTGCTTAACTCTTAGGTGACGTTCAACATCTACGGTTGTACCTGCGATAAGAATTATTTCGTGTGTCGATGTCGATACTGAAAATTTCGTCTTCGTGATAAAAATTTAGTTGCGTTTTCGGTAAGGACCTGCGGAAGTTGAAAATAGTATGAAGAGCGTGGATGATTAGAAATGGAAATATGTGTCTAGGCGAGAGAATGAATTCTTCTGTAGGCAACTCTTGAAACCCGTTTTTAAGCGGGCGGCTGACCCGCCAACATCGTCCTGAGTGCGGTTTGCGCACAGAACACAGAATAGAGTAGAAGCGTCACTCGGCCTACCCCAGTGGCTCCGTTGCCCCGTTGCTCCCCTCGGCAGTTGCGCCTACGCCCAGTTAGCCATTACTCTTCGCGGTGTCTGTTCCTAATTCAAAGTTAATTATTCTCCTAAGCGTGCTTTCTAGAAAATTTCTCCATGTAGCCTTAGATTATTTATTTCTGAACGTTAGGATATAATTCAACGGCTGTGAAAATAGAAGTATCCCTGCAAAATGCCGTGTTGTGCGGCATATGGTTGCAGCACGAAGAGATATGACTTGGCTGTTACACCTCCGATCAGATTTCATTAGTAAGTATCCACTTATAAGTATTTCCACCTATAGGTATTTCTTTAATTTCCTTTCGGTCCTACTGAAACAGGACCTTCCTGCTAAAATAGTGTATTCTGATAATTTTCTTTTTTGATTATTTTAAAACACCTACGCGATTTCGTTTCTAGTTTTCCAACAGACGAAGAGGAGAGAAAGAAATGGATCCGAGCTGTGAGGAGGGACCATTGGAATCCTACAAAAAACAGTCGATTATGCAGCAAACATTTTAAGATAGACGATTTCGATACATCCTCCCCATTTCGAACATTCCTCAAGAAAGGCGTAGTGCCATCAGTGTTTGACTCTTTTCCTGATCACCTGAAAGCTAAAGAAATTCCGGTTTGTCTTTTACATTGTTTTTAGTCCATTACCGTGGTATAATTAAGTGGTACAATTCTACCTCCGCCTTCGGCTACCTATTATTCATTTCGTTTACCTTCTTATCCAGGTGAGGAGGCTATTGAAAAGACGAGGGTCACCAATCAAGAAGATCAAATCGCCTGATAAGAAAAAGTTGAAAAAGATGTTGACTACCGTTCAATCAACTGTCGAAGACCTACAGTCGCAGTTGGAAACGACCCAAGCTGAATTACAAACCACCACAGAGAAATTCAATAACTCAAAATCTCGACTTAGTGACAAAAATAAGAAACTTAAAAACTTAAACCGACGAGTGAGACGATTGGAGAAAAGAAATTGTTCCTTGAAAGAGATAATTGGTGCTCTCAAGAAGAAAGAATTGGTTGCTGATGAATACGCGGACCTACTTGCGAAGTTGTCTAACACCTCGAAAGCCCTCTACAGAAGGCAGCTTCTGAAATCGGAGAGCCCACAAATGATTCAACAGTACGATGAGCAGCTCAGAGCATTCGCGATCACACTCAATTTTCTGAGTCCAAAAGCGTACGATTTCGTCCGAGACCAATTTGATACGTGCTTACCCCATAGAAGTTCGATAGGGAGATGGTATTCATCCATAAATGCGTCAGCTGGTTTCAGCCAAGAGGTTTTACGAGTACTAGATGAAAAATGTAAGCAAAGTGAACAACCTCTGATGTTTGCTCTCATGTTTGATGGCATGGCTATAAGGCAAAGAGTTGATTGGGACGGATCTAGACACTATGGCTATGTCGATTTCGGAAGCCCACTTCAAGGTGATGATGCTCCAAAAGCCAGGGAGGCTATCGTTTTCAATCTGGTGGGAATCAACTGCCCCTGGAAAATACCGTTTGGGTATTTTTTGATCGATTCCATTACAGCTGCACAACTTCAAAATTTGACATGGGTCGCGTTACAACAGCTGAGAAGTGTTGGATGTATAATCCCATCCATAACATGTGATGGGGAAGCTCACAATGTTTCTATGTTAAAAAAGATGGGCTTTGCTTTTTCAGACAAAGACAATATGATTTGTCAAGCAGAGGTTGAAGGAAGCAATCTGTTGGCGTTTTTGGATCCATGCCACCTGCTTAAGCTTGTCCGAAATACATTGTTTGAATATGGAGTGTTGATAGATGGTGACAATAATGAAATAAAGTGGGAATACTTCAAAACTTTACATGACCTACAGAAAAAGGAAGGCATGAAACTTGGAAACAAGCTCTCAACATCCCATGTATGCTTCACAAACCAAAAAATGAAGGTGTAATTAGCATCTCAGCTACTCAGTGATTCTGTTGGAGACGCTATGATGTACTGCTTATCGAAAAAAGTTGATGGATTGTATGGTTGCGAAGGAACTATTCGGTTTCTGAAGCTCTTCAACCAACTTTTTGACGTGCTCAACTCTCGGACCATGCGAGCTAAAGGATTCAAACAAGCCCTGAACCCGTTGAACATTGACAGAGTGAAGTCCTTTATGTCTGAAGCAAAAAACTACATATCCAACTTGAAAATGAAGGATGGAAAGAGTGTCCTGGTTTCCAGAAGGAAACTTGGGTTTCAAGGTTTTTTGTTGTCAATGGAGAGTGCCCTGACATTTTACAAAATCTACGTCGAAGAGAAAAAATTGCTGAAGTACTTCCCACTATACAAAATCAATCAGGACCACCTGGAGCGATTGTTTTCATACATACGAGCAAGAGGAGGACGTAATAATAACCCCAGCTGTCGTGAATTCATGTACACTTTTCGGGCTGTTCTTGTGCACAAGCAGCTACATGAAACATCATCGACCAGTGGAAATGCGATCCCCATGGACAAGATCAATATTTTGGGACTTGGAGGCGCAACGACAGAACGCTTGAGCCCCGTCAGCGCAATAAACACCAGCGTTTCGAGGGGCACCATGATTGATTCATATGTCATTGTAGATGGTGAGTGCTGCTCTGAAAATGTTTTTAAAATGTCTTGGAAGGATTGTTTGAATATGATCAATCTACTACCTACCGTAAATTTTAACTATTTTCAGATCCTTCACGTGAAAACCCTGAAATTCAACGAGACATAATACCAGAATGGGCCATTGACGAAATGCCAACTGTCGAAGAAATTTCTTCCTACATCGATGTAGGAACACCAGTCAATTTATCCAACATGGCATGCGATATTATTGAGTACATGTCAGGTAAGCCACCCATCACTACAGAAAGCTTATAATAATATTATTATTTCATCATTCACGGAAAGAAATGAATCATTTTTATTTCATTTTGATATTTCAGGTTATATCGTGCGAAAACTCAGCCAAAATTTGAAATGCGAAGGCTGCCTTGAGGCTCTCAAAACTGCGCCAGAAACAACTGAAATCGACTCCAACCTCACTTCAGCCAAGAATCGCGGTGGCCTGATGTCAGCAGGACCCGACGTGATAAACATAGGCAAACTGTGTGAAAAAATATTCAGAATGAAGCAAAAAGAGAAACAAGTCAATTCTAAAACATTAGACTCTTGGCACGCGTTACTCCTCGAGCTGTCTATAGGGAAACGCTTCTTTTCAGAATCCGAACATTTTCATGATGACGATACTCACTACTCTCTCTTAATTAAATCGATAGGAACTCTGTATTTCAAGTCAAGAATCCACCATTATAACCGCCTTGTCAATGAGGATCTCCATAAAAAAAGAATTCGAGCCCGTAATACCAAAACTGTACTTTTTACTGGTCAATAATTTGGGTTTTCTCCATGATTACGCGTAGTTTTTAAGCTTACCATTTTATTCTGTGATTAAAGTAATGCTTTACCTACTCTATATAAATTTTTTTCAACTCAATAAACGTGTGTTTTTTCCTGAAAAATCCAGTGGAAACACGAAAAACGACCGCTCTCCCACGGAAAAGTACAGGGACGACCGTGCTTTGGGGACCTTAGGAGTGGGGGAAGCGGGCTCCGGGATGGTGCCACAGTCCCCTACGCTCCCCAGCCTGAGTGACGCTTCTACTCTATTCTGTGTTCTGTGGGTTTGCGGGCTATGTCCCCTCACCGGCCCACCCCTATCGTCAAAGGGGGGACCCCACATCAGTCTTAACAGTTAAGACTGATGTGGGGTCCCCTAGTTACTAGTCTTACCTACTACTCTGTGGCCTTATAGCTCCTGGTAGTTCAGTTGCTATTCATTGTTTATCGTGATAAGTGGTTCGTCTTTTTGGCACAAATCTGCATATTTTCTGGAATGTCCATCTTGTGTTGAACGTACCCTTGAGCCGTGTCGGCACGATCCATCGTACCTATCCTGATAACAAAGTGGTTGTTTGCCGATGGTGCAGAGGTCTAATCCAATGAGTTTGGTTAGGGAGAGAGAACGACTCCTCTGCTGAATACTAAATTGTTTATTCAGGTAAACAATTATAGCGTGGGGACCGGTTTCGAGCAACTAAGCTCATCTACAGCCCAGAGTGACTTGAGGTGGTTGAACGTACAATTAGTTCTGAACCAATTGAACGTACAATTAGGTTCAGAACTAATTGTACGTTCAACCACCTCAAGTCACTCTGGGCTGTAGATGAGCTTAGTTGCTCGAAACCGGTCCCCACGCTATAATTGTTTACCTGAATAAACAATTTAGTATTCAGCAGAGGAGTCGTTCTCTCTCCCTAACCAAACTATCCAGATAATATCTATCATATTATGTCCAGCTGTCAACCGCACTTTGCAGAGCAAACTGTCTATACAACCAACCTTCCGGGGCCCTCCATGAACTGTTCCAACTACCGTTCCATCTACTACGGTAGTAACCATTCCAATGCACTCAGAGAACGTCGTCCTTGAATACCCTCGGGCTCACGGCCCCTTCCCACCAACTGTCTGGACCCAGGACCCAGGAACTCACGCGCCCCCGCCAGTTACAACCACATCCATAGCTGGGACGACTCCTTAGAGGACCTCCAGGGTAACGACAGTAACAGTTGCCTTTCTTATTCATACTACGTTGGTAGGTACCTAGTATTTCTTTTGCTGCTTGACTGCCCTCAGCACGTCAGATAGACCTATTTTTTTTTTTTTTTTTTTTTTTTTTTTTTTTAGTTTGATCAGATTTGTGTTTGAAGATAGTTGTGCTGCGTCAGCATGTTTATACATTCGTGTAATGAAAGGATATACTTTTCCCTTGTATATATCCCCCCTCCCCCTTCTTCTTTTTTGAACACACTATAGTTTCTGTATCTATTTTATATTGCTTTTGTATGTATTTTTCTGAATATACTGCGTTTTAAAGTGCATGTAAATTTAATCTGTTGACATTTGTTCGTTCCCGTGCCATACCAGACAGAGTGTTAGGTACTTATTTATTTTTTATTTTTTTATTGAAGTTTTAACTTTGCAAACACCTCACTTGTACTACCATCGAACAAGGTGCTTACACATGTGGAGGGAGTTGCTTACACAGGAATCATGAAATCTTGGTTCCAAAATTATTTTTCGCTTGAGGAAACACACAATTTGAAGGCAACAACCCGATCGGTTAATAATTATTTATAGAGGTTTTATCCTCTTCATATAGGTACTGCTCGTACCTACACTCACATCAGTACCGACAGTGCAATGTCTGCCACATCATGACCGAGCTTGGTGACGGCATACTAAACGGTTTGTACACCTTAAACTTCAATAAATTTTCAACATTTAAGAAGTGACCTCAACCCTTTCACGACTGAGTCTTCCTGGGAACTGAACATTAATTTTCACGGACCCGCCTTAAACGGATCCAAAGCATCAGTCCAAAATATTGCCTCCCGTGATATCTTTCTTATCTGTGATCCCGGGACGCTACTTTTTTCTTGCTTTATATCTCGTCTCCGATCCAGGGAGGCCACTTCATCTTGCGAGATATCTCGTAGCTGGTCGAGAAAGGGTTAAAGGTCGATCCACACAATTCAGTGATACCAGTGAATCCGTGGCCATCAGTGATCCATGCCCTTCATTGGCATCAATGATAAATAATTTATGTGGACAATTATTGTCCAGTTATTTAAAAGTTTAAGTTGTTTCCTATTAATTGATGTCAAAATGTCCTTCACTATTATGTTTTACTGTTACGCTATAATGTCTTTTATCTACATGTTACGCTGACAATTGTTTTTGGACAAATAAAAATTGTATTACATTTAATGTCGAGTTGAGTTGAGTTGGCATCACTGAAATGTGTGGATCGACCTTTAAAAACGGCAAAGATCACATTCTAGAAACTTCACACACTTATGACCCCCAAAGAGGTTTTAAAAAGTTTAAAATTGCCGATGAACCCCCCATTTGTCTAGTTAATGCATTATAAGTGTAAAGCCGTTCTCCTGGGAAGAATTTGCATTTCTAGATTCTACATTACTTAGAACATTAAATTTTAATGGATTACCTATAACAAAAACTCACTTGTCCAAAGGCATCACCACATAGGCGTTTCCTTTCCTTTCGGCCATGTTTAACACAACTATGCTCCCATTTGATTTGACAGTCACTATTCACTCGACAGCACCTGTAACTGACAGCCGCACTCGCATATAGTTTTGATAAGAAGTTGCAGAGAACGTCAAAAATCCATTAAAAAGTCACCTCTGATGATATCTAGGTGTTTTGTTTGAACACATTGAATAGTTCTCCGCCGGCTTTTTGAAATCCACAAACCAGGAAGGTGACGGGGTGGGGTTTTATCTTATCGGCTGAGGTTTTTTCAAGACGACCGAACAGTAAGGAACAGGTGGCTTGGAAAATATTTGAATTGGGATTTACTTGAGCCAACGCAAAACGCACCCAAGTTTCCTGTATTGTGTAATTCTTGCCGTGTTGGTCCAACTGAGATTGTTGGTTTTTTTTTAAGGTGATAAACAGACTTTTTTTTTCTGGAAAGATGGATTCCAAAGCTCAAACAGTAATAAACTTTTTCTAAAAACGCTGGGGATTATTGACCCACCAGAGGCAGCACAGTCAGTTTGGTTGGGGATAAGGAGACGTGCAGAAGACTTCTCACTGGTTCTGGTTTGGAGGGAGGCTTCCCTTTAACGACCAACGAACTGAGAACGACGATGGGCCAAGAGGGGGGCGCCTCGGCTTCCAGGGACTAAGCAAATTCTGATGCTCTGCGAACGCAGAACTCGGTCAGAATCCATTCCGGAGGTTCTGCTTTTTTTAGAACTTCCAGAAGTGATTCCAACTGCCTCCTCAATTGTGGAAGGTCACGCATGCGATTCATTTCCTTCTATGATCTCGTGGAAGTAGGTAACTTCGTTGGGACTACTTTTTCGTTTGCGGAGGGAGGACCTGGTCATTCTAAATGTGGATGGGAGAGTTTAATTCCCGGAAGCGTTCTAGTTCTGATATGAAAACTCTGCGAACTCACCTATTATATCCAGGACGCTCCGGCTGGTTCGTTCAGGGCCCGTATCAAGGGTTACCTCGTCAAACTGGCTCCCTACAGTTTTGATGAGCCAAGAGGCAGAGGTCGTAAATTGCTCTATGACATATACATTGTATACACAGAGGTATACACTATAGTATGCCTGTAATGGGGACGTCAGCTTTCCGAGTCATTGCTCCTTTTTAGTTCATCCCTTTTTTCTTGCCCCCCCCGTCCGTTTCTCTGTTTGCCCCATACATTATTATGTGTCTTCGGCAAATAAATGAATTTGATTTGATATGACAACTGGCGGACCTCATCGTTGAATCGCGCAGCTTGGAAGGCTGTATACATTATAATGGATGCCAAAACCCATCTTGGGTTGTAGCGGCGATGAAGAAGAATAATAAAATAGGCAATACATTATTCTTTTTTGCAATAACTTGTACCTACCTGCAAGAGAGCGAATGGCGAACTTGCCGAATAACGCTGTGACAGAAAAAAACCTACCTGTACATAATAATAAACATGTTTTCTATCTATGTAGGTATGTATCCATATATCTACCATCTACTCAGTTACCTACAACATGTTTTGTCGCTGTCTTCGCTACGTCCTGACGAAGGTGTGGATAATAATGTTTACCAAATAGTTGTTCTGAAAGCTTGACGAAGTGAGAAGAGTTCTGTACAACCCCAATCTAATAATTAGATTGCGATAATTATTGACTGTGCTCTGGAGAGTCCTCCCAATTCATATCGATAAGTACACAAAGCCAGACGCTAACACGCCCACAGATTGCCAGTTATTAAACCTATATGAAGAAAACATTATATTCAGTATCAATGGAAAAATAAAATTTCAAAATTACTCATTCAAATTTGTGCAGGTCCTTGTAGATGTCGGGTTGGAAATTTCTCATAGCACCACCCCGAAACGCATCAAATGAAAGGTACATTTTATAACTGCAATCATGACCGTATTGATCAGACGGTTTTCATATGAGATCTCAAGACTGTCGGAGCTCGCGAAGGAGGAGTCGTTGGGGGGGGGGGGGGGGGGGGATTGCAAGTCACGGATGGCACCACCCAATACCAAAGCTCCCAAGTTCGTCGTATGGTGACGATAGGATTCCCAAGAATTAATTTCGGTCGATAGGAATGGAAAATGCGAAAATCGTGGGGTGGTAAGAAAAGTAAAAGATCTTCACGAGCTGAAGTGAATGTAAAATTACATTTTGACATGGATATGTCTTTTGGCTGGGGGTTTGTATAAAGCCTATGGTCATTATGCCATGACAAAGGTTGCCATACATAATGAATGAAAATTGTGGCTATGTGAAGCTACCACGGACGATGAATCGATTTTTGGGGTTCCCAGACCCTCCCGACGACACCGTGGGGCTCTTTGGGGCTTCCAAGAGGATACAGATGAGGTATTTGAAGGGCTTCGATTGAGTCAGAGGGTCGAGTGATGAGATTTGGGAGTAATTTTGTACCTTATCGCGACGTAAGGGAATCACCATCTCTACAACGATACACATTAAAACCGTTTAAAATTTAATTCGCTCCGTTTTTATTGTTGGGCGTCCCAAATACTGGATTTGTACCTAAACCCTTTTTAAAAAACTTCTCACTCGTTCCCGCTCCCAATGCGGTTAACAAAAGTGAAATTCTGAAGAAAATTTGACAAACGAAGTCATCAGCCGCCATTCAGAAGGGATTTCAAACACCACGAAGGTTTTCGAGCCGAATAAAATCACAGAAAAGGTATTGAGAAAGAATCCAAATCGTGGAATCTTTCCTCAATAGGTACTTGAGGAATTCTGATTGGGTTTGGACACTTAGGAACTGTGGAAGCTAGGGGTACCTATCATACATAAAGAAGGTACATGTAAATAACTTGATTAAAGTCATGTTGGGCTTTAGCACAGGGAAGTTCTTCCACCAACTGCCAGATTTTCACAGGTAGGTACCTTCTTCGTGTATTAATCCCTCCTTTGAATTATTAATTGTGGGCGATTATGGAGAGGCTTGTAATCTGAAGCTTTTTGGGGATAAAAAGGGGCTGCACGAGATTTTTTTAGTGTATATGCCAGATGAGTACTACGTGAGGTTGAGTGAGGTGTCATATTGTGAACACCACACTCATATTATGAATTACTATTGTGATTTGAATGACAATATAGTAGGTAACTTTGGAAGATTGGAATAAAATCGCAGAAGACAGAATTCACATTGTGGAATCCGGTTGATGGGGAGAAAAATATAATTAAATTAAACAATACATACTGTTTTTTCTTTTAAATTTTGAGGTATTACTAATTCTTCCTAATAACTACACAACAACAAACTAAAATAGAAGTCGTTAGGTTCTATTCAATCATGTGATAATAGCAATCAAAAATTTAATGAAACCGTTTGTGGGAAGAAAATGAGAAGTGTTGACTCTAGGAAGGGACAAACGTTATGGAAGGGGGGCAATTTCTTGAGAACAGTAGCTTGATTTCCTCCACCAGAGCTCTATCAGGGTACCTATTCTTGCAGAGGACCTGATGCAGAGTTTTACCGCACCCCCTAAGTGCAGAATTGTTATTTTTCCCCAGGTCAAGACATGTCCATGTCAATATCGCTAAAATCCATCCCGAAACGTCGCTAACAATAATTCACCATTGTGTTTCGTCAATTTTGTATTTCACTCCATTTTTCAAACAATCGTAAAAATTAAAAAAAAAAATTACTCCTACTCTTCTCATAGAAATAAATAAAACAGAAACTACAAACTGACAACTACTTCGAAGCGAACTAACACTACGTTTCTTAACAGGTAAATATAAAAAATTGATCGTTGAGATGAACTAATTCTATGAATAATACTATAGTACAAGACCGGTTTTGTTGCCAACACTAATAGACCGGTTAAAGTTGTAAAAATTCTCCAAAAACTACACAGTAGTTCATTTTAAAAAAAATTCTTAATTAAAAAATAACAGCACATTGACAAGTAAAACGTAAAATGTATTTCGATGATTTAAAATTAAAAAAAGTCTCAAAAGCTATCTTACAACCAGTTCAATTGAAATTTGAGTTGAAAGAGTGGCTCACTAGGGAAGAAACTCAGTTGGGCCTCCAGTCAATCTTGACGTTGTCGAGGGGTTCGTCAGCGAGTATCGAAGAGTCTTGGATCACGTATAGACTCCTCGTTTCATTTCCTGAAACGAGAAGGATCAAAGGATCAACAAGAGGTCGTTTAAAACTGTTTGACAATGGGGGCCTTCACGAGAGGGTCACTTCCAGGTAAGCGCATGGTGGCCACACCCAACAACGACCAATTAACAAGGTTGGTAGGACTGTTGTTCGGATGCATCTGAACGGCAAAATCTACACTTTGCTGGTTGGGTGAGGAAGCTGGTGAAAAGGCACTACATGGCCCTCGCTGATCACTCCAAAACTATCTTAAATTCGATGTACTCGAGTACAAACCTCAGTGAGTGAGACTGGTGATGACTGGCCGGGCCACAATAGGGTACGACACGAGTTGACCAGCAGTCGTGCTCAGCAGCGTTGGCGGAGTGTCTGAAGTTCCTGTCAACCAAATATGCTGTTAATAAAGTTTATTAGCCCTAGAACAGTGTCCTTTTAGCGCAGAAGGCCGAAAGCATAAGTAATTGAAAAACTCAAAACCCTACAGTTTGACACAAGTAATTCTTAACACAATTCCAATGATGGCACCGGTTTCAGACACTTTAAGCTGAGTTCCTGTATACTGTGAGGCGTGATTTCATCAAACATTTATCAGGGGGCATAATCAGGTGTCCTCACAACTCTCCTACGCTTGGAAACCGGCGATTTTTTGTGTGTGGTAAATACGTTCTTTAAAACCTATATAATATACCTACAAATCCTAGGACAACGGCCCCAAACTATTTGTTTTTATTTAAATCGTAGCCCCTGAACCAGCAGACCCAAAACAAGTCAAATTTGAAAAGTACACATAACGCCGGCTCGCAAGAAAAGTGACACAACTCGAAAAAACCAAAATTCAGTCAAAACAAAGATTATCAGATAAACTTTGTTTTGACTAAAATAGTAAATTTACGTATTACAAGCCCTCCACCCGACTCCTGGTGTCAGAGAGTGAAATTACCACTTTCACCCAGATGGGGGAGAAAGTGCTGTTGCCCTATAATATAGGCAAATTATATTATAAGTTGGAGGCATGAATCAAGTCTCAACATTAAGTGCACGAATACACCAGAAAAGCCACTAAATGCACAATCAAATTGACTGATACTGGCAGCAAGTATTGGTCGCTACTAGTATCATTCCGAACAAACGTCAAATCAACCAATACAACAGTAACTGTTGCTTTGTTCACCTCAGCCACATTGTCACCTAACCTTGGCTTCAGATAACCATCAATAAGGCCTGATACAGGCCCTGTATTACAGGGTCACTGTCAGGTAACACCATCTCTGAGTCATTTCATTTCTACCGGGGGCTTACCTTGATGAGGGGTAGCCATTGTCACAGATGGAGCTGGCATCACTGGCGACATGGACACCGTGGCGATTGACACAGGCGTACCTACACATAATGAAAACAAAGTTAGCAAAAACATTCAACAGTAGAGTTGCCAGACGTACTATCTAAACCACTAATGAGCCCATTGAGCGCAATCTGCGCAACTCTTCCTATCCTTGTTGTTTACAGTCCAATAATTGGACTCAATTATTGAGTCGGCGTTTCCACTGCAGATCCAAATTTTAATACTAACTCTCGAAAGAACGAATTCCAATGATCAGCAAGTTTAATTTAAACAATTTTTAGAGATCGCGCGTGGGTCTGCTGTGTGTCTTTTAGACCTGAAATGTGCCGGCCCCTGCACTGTCTGTCAGGTCTGAGCAGTTGAAGGGACCTTGGAGGGGCGCTAAGCAGGAGCCTCCAACCTGACAGCCCCCCCCCCCCCCCCCCTCAGAGTGCTAGTTATTAGAGTAATTCCCGTCAAAATTGCGGGTTTTTGATGGCGCATCCAGGGGGTAACGGAGTGAATCGTGACGTGATGATTTTGAGTCATGAAGGATTAAGAAGAAAGCTATGACGCCCCTACACTGACCTGCAGCGACAGCGGCGATACTGACTGGTACGGTGGCCACAGAGGCAGTTACGGTCCTTATGGCACCGCTGACTTGAGGCTGGATCTGCCCGTTGGTGATTGTGACGGCAGCCGGGACTGTCACCGCAGTGAGGCCTTGGGCCTTATCCGACAACCTCATTTGGGCGTTTTGCTCCAACAAAAACTCGTTTGTCGCCTGAGAATAAGGTTAACGCAATAACGCACAGTGTAAACATGACGTTTCTCCTCATACGTAATGGTTTACCTGTAAATCATCAACGCGTTTCCTGAGGTCAGCAACCGCTTTTCGCAAATAGGTGTTTTCGTCTTCCAAAGTCCATATTTGCCCAGCTGGAAGGATCGGGTCGAGGTCGTAACGCCGGCGTTTCGTGATTGGCTCGCAGACGACGGACGGCGAACACGACATGGTGGGCAGGTGGCGATATTTGCACACCGTTCTGAAACCAATTACGAAGCTGAAATGAGGAACGACAGAAATGGTGATAGAGTGGTGTTGGTAGTGGGGGAACTCTGAGGGGTTTCTAAGGGAGACTCCCTTAGGGAGTACAGGCGGGGTTTGTGACGGTATTTGGCCAGTGTGTTGTGTTAGATATCGTTAGTGAGTGTTAGAAATGGTGACTGGGTGGTATTGGTGAAATGGTGAAAATCGTGAAAGAAAGAAAAAAATACACTGCCAATGCAATGGCACAAGAGCTTCCTCGTGACAGGTTCAAAATGAACCTAGTTGTGAAAAAAATAGAAAATTACGTTCGCGCATGCGCAGGGAGTATTTCTTTTTTCGGGTGTTTATCTGCAGAGGCTCAGACAGACCGTCCCACAGTTCAATCAAATTCCAATCAGACAGATTCACCTGGTCCAACTGACCGTGCCACGCTGATGTCACCTAGCCTTCACTCCAGAATTGACACTATGGAGAATGACATATCTCGTATCCTGGAGTACGTCATGGAGGAGCGTACTGGTCAGACTGCAAGGAATCATATTGCAAGGAACATAATCAGTGGGAGAATTAAGAAAGCGATGTCAAACTTTGGACGCAATGCATCGGGTATTATTGCAGTTGACACGGGTGGTGTGTGTCAAATTTTATGACGACACTTTGAGAACGACGCGGCGCCTAATGCCGTTGATGTATCCTCTTTAATTTTAATAAACACTCAGGGTTTACGATCGAAAATCAATGAAATAAATTTTTTCGTTGAACAGCGCAATGATATTTTTTGCATAGGAGTTACTGAACATTGGTGTGCGGCAGATGAGATGGGTTTCTACTCGCCCGATGGCTTCTCACTTGCGTCTTCATTCTCTAGAAAGTCTAAAAAAGGAGGCGGGGCAGCGATCTTTTTGGCCCAGGGCATTGAGTACGAGGTATTAAGTAGCATTGAGAGCTTCTCTGTTGAGGGGATTTGTGAGGTAGCTGCAGTTCACGTAGGCAGCCTCGGTGTGTCTATTTGTTGTATATATCGTCCTCCCAATCAAAATCACTTTGAGCGCTTTATCTCTGTTATGGAGGGCCTTTTGTCTCAGTTATGCACCCCAAATCGGATGGTTATTCTCATGGGAGACTTCAACATACACTTTGAGCAAACTTGCAACAATCCCTCCTATATCAGGAATCGCTTCGATTTTGAGAGCCTTATTGATGGCTATGGCCTCCGTGTCACTTTGAGGGAGATCACCCGTCGTCCCTTCGCCGGACAGCTTGGAAATCCTTCCTGTCTTGACGTGGTGTGCACCAATTTTGGTCTTGGCTGGTATAGAGCTTTAGTCAGTAATGATGCCGTTTTCAGCGACCACTACGGAGTTGAACTCCACCTTTTTAAGCGTGTTCCACCATCTGACCCAGTTGTTAACTACTTCAGACGCTTATATCCTGAGAACATTAACACACTTTATCAAAATTTATCTTCTACATCCTGGTTTCCAGTTTACCTAGCAAATGATGTGGAAAATTCAACTATGGAATTTCTCAGGATTTTTGTCTCGGCCCTTGATTCGGCTTGCCCCTGGTCATCGCGTAGGCGGAGACTTTCGGGTGGGAAAAGGAGGAAGAAGGGCGTTTTTACGGAGGAAATCTTGGGACTGCGTAGCGCGTATCACTATTTCAGAGATCTCTCACTTTCTCCGGACAAACCTGATTTCAAAATCTTAGCACAAAACAGCCGGAATAAATATAGGATGGCTTTGATTCGTGCTTCTCGTCACTCTAATGATAGCCGTATAAACTTGGCCCCAAATAAGTCAAAGGTTTGCTGGGAGGTAGTTTATGAGGTGCTAAATTCAAAGTCCCGCAACCCCCCTCAGAAGTCAAATCTTAGTAGCGAAGGTTTTAGTGATGCTTTTGCCAACGTTTTTCAAAATTATTCTTATTCAGAACCTTCTCAAGAGTTCTATGGTTTTCTTTATCGTGCTCCCAGCCCAACCCAGGATTTCGTGTTGGATCCCGTCTCATGTGAGGAGGTTTATGCTTCCATAATGGCTCTCAGCAACAGCAAGGCTACGGATTTTATGGGTATTAATTCTGGAGTCGTGAAGTCAGTGGCTACTTTCATCATTGAACCCCTGGCATTCATTATCAACCGGTGCTTCACCGAGAGTGCGTTTCCAGACTGCCTTAAGCAATCTGTTATTACACCTATACCAAAAAAAGGAAATTCCACAGACTATGATGGTTTCAGACCTGACTCGAAGCTGCCCATCTTGGTCAAGGTAATGGAGCATGCTTTGCTTGAGAGAATTAACCGCCATCTAGAAAAGCATGCATTGCTTCACCCCCAACAGTTTGGCTTCCGCAAAGGGAAGAGCACCTCTGGTGCAGCGGTCTCACTGGTGTCCCAGGTATTCTCGGCCCTGGAGGGAAAGCAGCACACATCACTCAACCTTTTTGATCTTTCAAAGGCTTTTGACCTGGTGCCACACAACTTACTTTTGAAAAAGTTGCAACATTATGGTTTCAGTAATCAAACGATCTCGTTCTTCAAAAGCTTCCTGGAGGGGTGGTCCCAGGTTGTTTACCATAATGGTGTCGCATCAGAGGAAGTGATGATCCCTTGTGGTGTCAAGCAGGGTAGTATCCTCGGCCCCTGCTTGTTCCTCTTGTACATCAATGACTTGGCTGACCAGTTTTTAGATCCTAATGATATCTTCCTTTTTGCCGATGATATATCGACCGTTGCGAGGGGGTCTTCTCGGGAGGAGATGAGCCGTAGCTTGCAGGGGAACTCCTCAATTATTGAAAAGTGGTGCTCAGCTAATTCCCTGGTCCTGAACAAGAATAAGACTCAACGTCTAGAACTGGGCCTCAACCGACGTCTAGATGGGTCGGTTAACTTCTTGGGTTTAATGGTTGATAACCGTCTTTCATGGCTGTCGCACATTGAAGCGCTTTTGCCAAAATTGTCGTCCTGCATCTACATGATTAGGAGATTGAGGGGCGTTGTGTCTGATGAAGTTCTTCGTTCGGTATACCATGCATGCTTTGCAAGCAGGGCCAGTTACTGTATCATTGCATGGGGAAATTCCAGCCATGCCATCAGGGTCTTCAGGCTCCAGAAGCGGGTAATCAGGATAATTGCCGGTCCCTCTTGGAATGAAAGTTGTCGGGGCATTTTTGTGCGTCTGGGTATTCTAACCATTCCCAGTTCCTATGTTTTGGCGGCTCTGAACACAGTCAAGTCATGCTTGTCAACCCTCCCCATGGTTTCCGATGTCCACGAGCATTACACCCGCTCCCGAGGGAACCTTGCCATTCCATTTACCCGTCTCAGTGTGGCCTTGAGGAATAACCCAATTCAAGTAGGTTCTCGTCTTTTCAATGCCCTGCCAAATCATATACAACAGCTCCCTGATAGATCCTTTAATAACGTAATAAAATCACATCTTCTCAAAGCCGAACTCTACTGTTTGGAGGAGTTTTTAGGTATTTCATGGAGCGATGTGTCTTGAGTTGAGTGGATCGTGGATGGGGAAGCCTTATCTCGTTGCCAACTTGTAATTTGCCGCACACCTGGTGTCATATTTATATTTAAGTCCTGAGGTGTTTTAGTTTGTTTTGATTACCTAACCATATGACCACACCCATCATGTACCTACCATTGTTTGCAAACATGTTTACTTTGTACATACCATGCAAATGCCTGATGTGTTTCGTGTTTATAATTACGTTTGTACCAACTCATGTTTTGACGTTTGCTGTGTCATTTTTGGCCTCTGCAAATAAAAGCCTTGATTGATTGATTGATTGATTGATTCAGAACTGCCTGACTACACTGTGGGGCTCCTGGGGACTAATTTCAGAACTTTTGAAGGGCTTTGTCCAGGGAGTTGGTTAAGGGTCGTTTATGGAGAATGTATGAACGTGAATCGTATTCAGCAGCTCTGATCGAGGCCTGCGGGAGGTTAGTAACGGGCTGGGATTTTGAAGGGTTTGTGTCAAGGAGTCGAGTGAGGTGTCGTTTTCGAGGAAAGTTGGGGTGTAGAATCAATCTAAAGGGGTCCCTGATCCATCTTTCCACATCGTGGGGCGCTACGGGGCTACAGATGGGGTTTTTGTATGACTTTGGCCAGGGAGTCGAGCGATACATACGTCGTTTTCAAGTACAACCGTACAACCAACGCGGGTCCCACCGTCCCGGCAAACTCACCTGTCGCATTCACCGTTGAGGAAATCTTTACACAGCGGGACTTCCTTCGTCAAAGAGACGCCTCGGGTTTGGGAAGAGTCCACCCTGAGAGGCAGCTGGCCCGTCATCTCGTACAGCTCCACTTCCTCTTTGGAACAATGCAAAAACGCACAATTGGACCGCATACATTTCCCTGCAACAAGCAAACGCTATGAGACGTGGAAAAATTGTGCGAAACGGGTAAAACCATCTAAAAGCTTACCGTGTTGAAAGTCAAGACAAAACACGATTTCTTGGGGGTGATGATACTTGCAGCTGTCCCCTCGAGCGCACTGGTTTCTCAAGAAGTCCCTGCATATGGATTTCTTCTTCAAATCCTCCTCTGGCATCTTGATATACACAAAAGTCCTCGATTACGAAAAAAGCGAAGTTTATGCTTTTGACAGGCTGACAGTGAGGTAGGGATGCAAATCGATTTTCGATTGTCAAAAATCGAATGTTAACTTCCGATTTTTTGCAATCAATTACCGATTGATTTTTATTCTAAAATCGATTTTTGGGGTGAAATTGATTTAGATTGGGGCGTTTATTTTCTTACAGGTATGAAGGAAGTAAGTAAGTAGGTAAGTAGTAAAAAAAAACAGAATCCTCACTTGTGTGTGTTATAACTTTTTTAATAGTAAGTACGGAGTATGACATTGTCTAGGAACTTTTGGAACCATTTACTTATTTTCCAGAAAACCAGGCCTTCTTCTTTCTTGGATTGGGTTCTTCAGTTCTTATATAATATAATCTTCAGTTTTTATAATATAAAGTTATATTATATTATAACTTTATATGATATTATAATATTACAATATTTCTTATTATATTATAATAAAACACACCGAACTTTGGTACCTAGGTTTACCAATACATATAATATATGTATTGGTAAACATATTATGTCAAGTACTTCATTACCCATAAATGTACTTCATAGGTACATGCAGTTTTTATATAAAAATAATTTTTTTGATAATTTGGTTAGAAATCGATTTTAATTGGAAAATTGAATTTTTTAGGCCGATTAATTGATACAATCGATTGCCAAATCGATTGTTCACTACCGATTTTGCATCCCCACAGTGAGGCCAATCAAGTCGTAACAGCTGTAGAAAAAGTGTGAAATATCTGTGGATGTGGGGCGTTTGTCAGCATGGTTTTCTCAGATGGAGACAAGTAACGCAGGAAAGGCAAGGCAACCCCAACGCAATCCCCCTTTTTTAAATTTTCATGGTCCTTTTTATTTAATTTTTAATTTTTATTATTATTTATTTTTTTATTTATTCGATTTCCCCCAACCATTTCCTACCCCAGGTACCTACAACCTCAATAACCTCAGCAGTAATCGCCACCACTCACAAGAGGCTGCCAGTGAAAAAAGAGTCCAACAACAACAATTTTAGATCAACAAGGTAACAACAACCACAACGCAAAGTGGGCTCCCGCTCGCTCTTTTCAGCTGTGCCGAATACATCTTTTCGTGTTTAGTTAAATTTTGTTGAAAATTGTTAACATTCAATCTGGAAGAACGTCAGGTGGCGCTATCCAGAAATTTTATATTGTATTCTTATGTATCAAGTTCTTTAATAATTCTTATGGAAACTTTTTGCGGTTTTTTAATTTAAGAGAAACGTATCCTGCTATAATGAAGAAAACTACACTTTCCTCACAGGTATGTATTCGACTAGAATAAAGTAGGAGTCAACGATGAGCCGTTAAGAGGCGAACGGAGGTTTGTTGGTTGTTAATCAAAAAACACTTGGATCGTATAGTAGGTACATGAAAATAGGTGTGTAGAAATTAGACCCCTGCAGACGTGCAGTTGCTCTGGTGCTGTATACATTCTATTATAACTACATACAAGAATTCGGATGAATTATAATGGGATGGGGACTAGTGACGTTTTCCTTGAGGTCGCAATGAATGGATTCGCAGGCGCTCGTGGTTAAAATAAATTCAGCTGACGGAGAGGCCCAAGCTTGGTTTAATGGGATTTCGAAGTTTCTAATCCTTCGTTTATTGAGCTCGATTTCTACCGTCCTCTGGTATCAATAAAGGAAAAAGATATCACTTGCAAAAGTGGCCGAACGATAACGGTAAAGGTACGGCCACCAAAGAAAGAGGTTTGTACCTATTATAAACTTCATAAAGTTTATAATATAAATATGTACTTATAAATAAGTAAACATAATAGACCAGCGTAGGGTTTTCCAAAGAACAGTGTGTAAAGTATTTTCTCAACAGTTCTCTTTGTTTTTTGGGTCGCTGAATCGGAATAATATTCATAATATTATTAGGTATGAAGTTTGCCTCCTCGCCAGAGGTGAGTTAACTTCAGGAACCTCGAAAATGCCGAACTTTTTTTAGCTTCGTGCATTTATCTCGAAAACGGTACGTTTTAGCGAAAAGGCCACTATGTACAAATCTAAAGTAGACAAAATTACCTACAAGAATAATTTTGTAGGTAGGTAATATATTCTTGTAGGTAATTTTTTAGAAACAAACGTGATGATAATATGATATATTATTAATATTATTATCATCACGTTTGTTTCTATATCTAATAGGACAGCCGATAGAGCGCTCTGAAGATTTTTTGTTTTAACTACGCCGTATACGGGGCTCTGTGGCCATCCGTTCTCGAGCAGCCCAATAAAGTATTGATTTTTTACTCCAGATGGAGTCGTCGTTTCTGATGAAATCTCTTATGTCCTGCAAAGCCGGACATGCGTCTAAATGAAGGAATGTCATTTCATCTTGATGGCAGAGAGTGCAGATTGGACTGTCATAGACACCGATTCTGCAAAGATGCTTGGCCAGGAAATCATGCCCAGTTTGAATCCTAAAGCAAGCCACACTTTGCTTCCTGGGCAGGATTTTGGGCACAGGCTCACTCAGTAGGGGGGCCCATTGCTTTCCCTCCGCAGCTCTCTCGTGGGCCTCCCGAACCAGGTCCTTCTTCTTGGCGTCGACCAGGCGCTTAGCTGTGCTGTAGGGGACAGGAAAGTCGGGCTGTGGTAAGTGCGATCCATTTTTGGCCAGTGCATCCGCTTTCTCATTTCCCTCTATTTGGCAGTGAGAGGGAACCCACTGCAGCACCAGTTGGGAGCCCCTCGTCAACAGCTGCTCAATGGCGGATCGACACTGGAGGACCAGAGCAACGTCAGTTGCTCCATTGCCTGTGAGCGATTGGATGGCAGCTTGTGAGTCGACGAAAATAACAACTTGGCGATCGTCCTGCTCAAGAAGGCGCTTCACTGCTAGCTTCACTGCACAAACCTCTCCCTCAAAATTGCTGGAGAGTTTACCCACAGGGTGTGAGATTTGGAAGCGAGAGCAGTATACTCCAGCCCCCGCATTTGATCTGGCATCTCTGGCTGAGCCGTCCGTATAGACGTGCAGCCAGTGTTCTTGCGGATACCATAAGTGCAGGGTTTCAAGGAAAACAGCCTTTAGCATCGCTGGGGGTGTTCTTTGTTTGTCGACAAGCTCTGTCAGGATTAATGATCCTCGGGCAAAATTTCGTGGGGTCAATTCAGTCACAGCCGGGAATGATTGTCTGTCAACTTCTCCAATCACCCCATAAAGGGCCAGCCCCTGCACCTTCGAGGCAAAGGTGTGCTGAGTGGACAACCTCTCCGTTGCAAGCTGGTACTGCTGCCAGTACTCGGTTTTCCCTCTCTTCAGGCGCTCATGCATCTTAACTGCAGCGGCCTCCCGTCTGAGAGCCAATGGCTCGATTCCACTTTGTAGTTCCATGGCTGCTGTTGGAGTAGATTTGGGGGCACCAGTAACGAGGCGGAGAGCTTTATTTTGGGTCACAGTGAGCCTGGATAGAGCGGCATCAGATGCGGTGACCAGGAGCTCAGCACCATACTCCATTGAGGGGCGTACGTAGGTCTTAAAAGCTGTGGCAAGTACATCCTGGGATGCGCCCCACCGCACCCCTGATAGTCGACTAAGGAGGGACATGCGCTTTTCACCCTGACTGCACAGCCTGGAGATGTGCCTGGACCAAGTCAGCCTTGTATCAAGATCGACTCCGAGGTATGTCGCGCAGTCAACTCTGGCTATGTCATTTCCACCAATTTTCAGGGAGACCTCGTGCGTTCGAGTGGAGAGGGTGAATAGCTGACAAACAGTCTTTGATGAGTTTATTTCCATCTTATTTTCATTTGCCCACTCATCCACCAGTTTCAGAGCCATATTCATGGCGTCGTTGAGTGCTGGGATGTTGCTGCTTGTGGCCCACAGGACTAGATCATCAGCATACAGGAGAGTCCTCACGCCCGGTATCTTATTGGCAACCTCAATCACATCGTCGATCATAAGATTAAATAGTGTTGAAGATAGACAAGTTTTTAGCTTCAAGTGAAAATATGCCAGTCGCCAGAGGGTTTGACTCGTGCAAGAAAATTTAATGGTGTAGAAGCATTGATGTTATGGGTCTGAACAAGAAAATATAAAAAATGGTAGGTACCAAAATGTTTGCAGGGAGAACTTTTGGCGGTCAAAAAACCTCGATTTTTTCGGATGTGTTCCAGTTTTTCACCTATATCTCGAAAACTAAGCATCACAGAGAAAACTTTATATGACGTTGAAGAGCATAACATTTTGCGTCGAATGCAGACCTCCTTACACATGAGAATCGGTTCAATCGTTTCGCCACGATCAACCGTCGAAAGTATGCAATTTTTTTCAACTTGGCTGAAAAATAGGATTCGCTCATGTATCAACGCCTGTAACTTATGGACGGTTAATGCAAATGAATTGGCTCAAAAATAATGTTGTAGAGCATCAAATTATAAGTTAAGGGGGCACCTGAAATTATAAAAAGCTTCTACACCATTAGTTGCAAAAGTCAAACCCTCTGGCGACTGGCATATTTTCACTTGAAGCCAAAAACATGTCTATCTTCAGAGCGCTATAGCGGCCATCCTATTAAAGACAGAAACAAACGTGATGATCTATTCTTGTAGGCAATTTTGTCTACTTTAATTTTGTACATAAGTAGTGGTCTTTTCGCTCAAACGTACCGTTTTTTAGATAATTGCAGGAAACTGAAAAAAAAGGCCTAAATTTCCGAGGTTTTTGGCATTTCCTGAAGTTGGCTCACCTCGGGCGAGGGGGCCAACCTCAAATGAGGATTCAGGGACCCAAAATTCATGTAGAACTGTTGAGAAAAACTCAACACTCCTTTAGGAGATATAAATACATTTTTCCTTGAAACCCCGTAAGTGAAAACTGGACTGATGACCTTTTAATGTACTTCCATGGGTTTTTCGTCGGGTTATTTTTCGATAAATGTTGAAAAGGCGAATCTCATGACCATCATTGTAAAAAGTAAGGTAGGTAAAAGTGGTATTTTTTTGTTTTGTTAACCAACTTGGTTTTCACAATTGGGGCTGGAGCCGACCCCGCACTGTACTTAGAAATGCTTTAGAAATTCTTGCTCCAGAGAAAGGCTTCACATAAACTTGTGTTCAGAGGTGAATTGTCTACCGACAAGACAGGTATACAACTCGTGATTAACTTTTGGTCAAACATTGGTGTTTGGCCTTGGATTTGAAGCAGGCTGATCAGCACTCCGGCTGATTTGTACACAGACGAAGCTCTGCCGCTTCAGTCCTCGGGGCCATCCTGCCCCTTCGACCATCATTGCACAGATATGAAACATTGAGGAGACCAATTATTTACGAGTTGATTTTTTCCCCAGTCTCAGCACCGCACGCTTACCAGTTTCTTCAGCAGAAAACCGGCCAATGTTGACGTTTTAAAGCCGTCTACTGCTACCAACATCAATAAACTTGACTCACAGTCTGGCGCTCCCGATGGGAAAAGGAAAAGGGCTTTCAGCCCAAAAAAGTCTCCCACCAAAAAAGGAAGACTTGCCTCGCCTAAAAAGACGCCTTCAAAGGCAACTGGGAGATTTTTATCGGTCGAGAATCATAAACCGGAATTGGACAGTCGAAGTGCCCAGCCTGTAGCCGATATTGCTAACAGTAGTGTCAGTAAGCAACCTGGTACGCCGAATTCCAAAAGCGTGCCTCCTTCTCTCCGGAGATCCCCTCGTTTGGCCCAGAAGAATCGCACTTGTGCAACTTCCACGTCAAAAGTCCAAACCTGCCTGAAGTTCTCGTGCGAGGTGGAATCCAAAGGAGATTTCGACGTCGCCGATTTAGACGACGCTTTCTTCGCTCAAATCGATAGCCTGGACGCCACAGCACCTGTTGAGTGAGTCTGGGACTATTTTGTGACGTATTTAAACCGTAACTTTTCTGATTTTTTAATTGGTTTCGCAGGAATTTGAGTTTACTCAAGTTGAACCGGTACACGGTTGAAAGCTCTTCCAAAACACCAAGTGGAGACGTTAAGTTGGTTGTGAAGAGTTGTTGCGATTCAACGAGAGGCTCTGTCATCATTAAAAGCCCATGGTAAGGCCTGTAGAATACTCTAATTGCATGTACCAAGTACAAACCAATAGGAAGCTATAACAAGCATTCACCAACCAATAGCAAGACAGAACAAGCAATCCCCACTAATAGGAAGACAGAACATGCAATCAACAACCAATAGGAAGATAGAATGAGCCATCCAGCCTGTCGAAGGATGAACCAGCAATCAACTACCTATATGAAGACGGAACAAGCAATAATCATCCAATAGGAAGAACAATCCAAAGCGTACAGGGCGCGGGGGGCATAAGATTCCACCCAGTGAGGTTATTAAAGGATTAGAGCAGCCTTAGTGGAACCTTAAGATTCCACCTTGACTACCTGCAGGCAGCACAGCGTAACCTTAAGATCCACCCCGAGCCTATCTGTTGAAATCTTAAGATTCCACCCCGAAACTGGACATGTAAAACGTATTAAGTGAAATGGACATAAAATGTAGCAATGATTATCAACAAAATTCATCTCAATAAGGATAGAGAGTCAAAATTCATATCGTTCGAGGCCTGTGTACTAGGAACATGTCTGGGTTCAATTCACAAACATTAATGAAAACACTACCTATTAAATAAAAAAACCACCACAGCCCATAAATCTATGGGTGGCGTGTCTGCTGTTTAACTTTATGTACCTCATTTTGGAATTTCAACAGAGTATCGGTGAAAGTGTAGATATCTGGATGAGACTTATTGAAACAGTCATCTAGGTGTCGATGGAATGACTCATAGCAGTTAGTCGTTTTATTGACATCAGAACTAAGTTCTGCCCATAGATATGGTGGATATGTCGTAGTATAAATGGAATTTTTCTTTTAATAGTTGACAAACTTAGTGGCTTCCGCGGACGCTTTTGGTTTTTCTTTAATCTAACCTTCAAAAGCGAGAGGTACTTCTAATGGCGGCAAAAAGATGAGACCAAAAAACGTTTTCAGCCAAATACCCATATTGGTTCGGTTTCAATAATCAGTACTCAGTCCAGAATTTTGGATAGACCTAACATGGGAGGTCAACAAACAAGGAGGCTGGGTGGAATCATAAGGTTCGTTTTCAACTGGCCACAATAGACCGATTGGAGTCTTAAGGTCACTCTTAAGCCGATGGGATCAGTGAGGGACTCAAATCCTTTGGGATAATGACAACAAGGGGTGGAATGTTAAGGCTCCCCAGGGGACAGTGCGACCGACTCCCGTCGGACAAGAAAAGTGGAGGGGATTCGATTGCTGCTAAAAGGTCAGTGCAATTCACTCCTGAAAATGGAACTGCTCCTCCGACCTCAGGAGGCATCCCCCCCCCCCCCCCCCCCGAACGGAACGGTATCTTGACGCGGATGCGGTGAGGATTCTTATCTTGATTCACAAGCTTTCCAGTCCTGTGAACGTTTTCCTCTTTCCCTCTGAACATGCTGGCAGCAATATTGTGCTTGAGAGTCAACCGCCGTTTTAACTTGGTCCAAAACGTGAGTCCATCGCCTGGAGTAAATCGCTGCCCCGTCTGTGCCTATTAATGTAACACTCTTATGGTAATCCTACATAGACCTTTATCCAAAAACGTTCCTCCTCATGTCTTGCATTTTCCAGGAACGGGTGCGTCGTGCGGGACGGCGACGTCGTCAGTTTGAAAGGAGCTAAAACCGACGAAGGTTGGGTCGTCGACTGGTCCGGAACTCTCGTCACCGACCCGGACAATTTGATATCTGGAACTTCGATCGTTGGCTCGTTGTGGTGCACGAGGAAGGCCGTCATGTCGGAAGTGTTTCAGGAATTGGGAGAAAGCGATGCAAAACATTTAGTCATTGGGCAGGTCGTCCACGAGCTACTGCAAGAGGTTTGATGGCATGAGTGTCAAAGCTTATGAAGAGTGACTTGGCTGGTGAAGATCATTGCTGTCTCACATTCGCTTTTAATTGTTACACGCTTTGTCAGGTTCTACGGAAGAAACTCCGCAACCCTGACGACTTGGACCAACTCTGTGAAAGCGTCGTGACCAACCGTGACTTCATTGTCAACCTTTTCCGCAATAACGTAACCTACCAGGAGACAGTCGCCGCTATCAAAAGCTACCTGCCGCAAATTTACGATTTCATCAGCTCCTACGTCACGTACGGACAAGTGGAAAGGCTCGCCCCGTAAGTCGACCAGCACGAACATCGTACATTCCTCAATCCTCATTTTCACAACGTTATTCCCTTTCAGAAAAGAACCCGAAAATTGGCAAGGAGAAATATCCGCCGTGAGGGACATCGAAGAAAACATTTGGTCCCCCACGTTGGGCATTAAAGGAAAAATCGACGCTACTGTACAGGTTAAAATTCACAACAAGTCCAAGGTGAGTGACGAAGGGTTGCCATCTGCTTACAACTAGGAAGGTTATGACAACGAGTTTGTTTCAGGTGATGCCGCTTGAATTGAAAACGGGCAAAGTGTCGTTTTCTATGGAACACCGCGGGCAGGTCATTTTGTACTGCATGCTTTTGAAAGAAATTGGCGAGTTTGTCGACTCTGGATTGCTCCTCTACTTGAAGTAAGTCGAGGAATAATAAATTAGCGGCTACGAATTAAACGGCCACCCCCTACTGGCTATGTTAGCCAACCCCCCTCGATTCTCCAGGGGGGGGTGAGTCGCTGCCGAATGGTTCTCTTTATATGTTCAGTATGAAGCGTGACAGTGAAACGGTTAATTTAGTAAAATCTCACCCCTTTCAGAGCTCAGATATGCCTCATGGAGTAACCTTTTGGTGGTTTCAGATTTTCGTTTTCATTTTCTCACTGAAACAAATTTTTGTTATTTTTTTGAACAATTTCTGATCGCTAGAAGTACCCTCGAATAAAGATAAACAAATTTGGGTTATTCTCCTCCTCTTCCTCGGACTGGAGCTCCACCCCCTACTGTTTATGCCAGCCAACCCCCGCTCGTTCCGCCCTGGCGCCTGGGGCCATTGATAGTTGTAACTTTCTTTGCTATTTGCATTGTTGTTATTTCTCTTTTTAGGGATGGAGGAGGCATGAAGGAAATAAAGGCGGGAGAACGAGAGACTCGGGATCTCGTTCTGCTCAGAAACTGCCTCTCACAAGGGCTTCGGGCTCTCAGCGAGTTCTCTCCCTCCGAAAACATCCGCCTCCCAACTTTGCCGCCCCCCATAAACCGGAAAACGTGCGAAAGCTGCGGCCACCTCATCGCCTGCTCTGCCGCTCTAAAGTTTGTAACGCTACTTTTATACGAGACAATCTTTGACGTACGTTCAATTCATTGAACATAACTCTGTGCAGAGACGAAGGACTCGACAGCCTTCCCGAGAAGCACCGGCTTAAAGTTCTCGCCCCAGCAGCCACCAGCCATTTGTCCGAAGCCCACACTAGATTCATTTTCCATTGGATCGGACTCCAATCTTTGGAAAACGGTTGCTCCAAATCCAACGTGTCGCAAATATGGACGGTTGACTCCAAAAAACGGCAAGTGATTAAATCGTGATAGAATAATGATTATTCTATTACACCTTTTGCACAGTAAAAATAAAATGAGGTGAATTAATCAGCTCAGAAGATATAAACCCAAGAAAAGTGGAGGAAACTCAAGATGAACAATTGAACCAGTAGGTAATCTTCCTGCGTCCGGAGAGAAATTTGTCCTTGTGGACATTAATGATTCTCGTTTGGTTGGTTCGCCCTTCAAAGTTGTCTTCTTGTGTTTTCTATTTTCTCCTCTCGTGGGTCTGTTGTGTAAGTATAATACAAGGAGTACCTACAATACCTATTACAATACAAAAGACAAAAACTAAACACCCCAATCTAAATTGATTTTGGTATAAATATAAGTGAAAACGAATTGGAAATCGCCATTTTTTGCCATTTGTAGAAAATTTCTGTAACTTTGACCGGCTGTATCTCGATTAATACTAGGTGTAGGAAAAAACGTTCATATAGTTAAACAAAATTGAAGTTAATTTAGTGTTCTACTAGTTTGAAAATAAACCGCGTCGAAAACCGCGCAGTTTAGAAAGTATGAGCGAAAAACCGAAAACAAACCGAACATTTTGATCGGTTTTTCGACCCTCCCCAAGTTAGCAGAGGGTCCTCGAATTGGATAACGTGAGAGTCATCCCACAGCACCCCTGAACAACCTGTAAAAGTTCCATTAAGCGAGGCATTTTTGTAAGGTTGTAAGGTACGTATCATATTCTACTGGACTCGAGCCCTGATATGATTCATTGTAGGTATTATGATGTCGATTTATCGGTAACTATCATATAATCATATAATAATATTATGATTGATAGTTTTGGTTCAATACGCCAATAGTTGGTATCTATCAATATCGCCCATCTCTAGTGTGTTTTTAGTGTGATATCAACGACATGTCACATGTCCTCCGCGAAATGTCACAGTGAGTTTCATCTTTCAGGGAAGAAAACGGGACCTGTTTGGCGGACATGGTGGTCGCCTCCTCGTCCGTAACGAAAGGCGCTCGTTTTGAAACGGTTTTCACCAAAAGCGCTCAAGTGCCGATCAACGAGATTTTCGAAATCGGCCAAGTGGTCATCGTCAGTTCGAACAACCAAAAAGGCATCACGTACGGTATCGTCAATTCGACATCACCTTGCAGCGTGGCTCTGTCCGTCGAAAAGTAAGAGCTAAGTTTTTCACGTCGTCGCTATTTGACACGTGTAATAGTTTTCAATTTTTTGCAGGTATTTCAAAGTCAAAGAAGGTCCTTTCACGCTCGACTGTTACGAATCTCTCAGCGCGAAGAAAATCACCATTAAAAACCTCTCGTTGCTGCTAGACATGACGGAAAGGGCTCAAATCATGCGAGACATCATCATAGATCTCAAGGTTAGAGTCGGAATACGTTAGTGAATTGCGTCCTTGGTGGATCGAGCCAAGATTTAGAGTGAGAACCCGGGGAATTTGAGGTTCGCCGCTCGCCAGAGGTAAACTAACTTCAGGAAACGCTGAATACCTCGAAAATGTTCGACTTTTTACATTTTCCTGCTTTTTTTCGAAAACGGTACGTTTTAGCGAAAAAAGCACTATCTATACAATTACAGTGAACAAAATTTCCTACCTGAATGTATCATCATCTTTGTTTTTATCTTCATAGGACGGCCGCTAGAGCGCTCTATTTTTTGGCTTCAGGTGAATAAATGCAGGAAATCCGATTCTACCGTTGCCCTACTATGAAACTGACTCAGGGACTGCAAATAGTTTGGGTCCGCTGGCCGCCGTATCAAATTAGGCGGTTTTGGGGACTGCTGACCCGAGTGTAATCGATCTGGGGAAATGTCCTCAGGGGCCCGAGTTGAAAACGCAATCAAAGTGGGGAAAGAGCCTTCAGTAACTCGAAACTGAACTGGGGAATGGACCTCGTCATGAAAACAGCGTTGCACCGGCCTTATCTCGGCCTGGTGCAGAATCAGACTTGCTAGTCAGTCAGTTTCTGTTGTGCTGTGGACATGGATGTGCCGATTCAATCTAAATTTTTGTTGAAAAAATGCAGTTAGTGGATAGTCATAAATATACTGAACATCGTACGTTGAAAGACGGTAGTTTGTCGTTTCGGTGTTACAATAGGACGTGTTCTGCTAAACTGTGTACCGACGGAGGTGTTAAGAAAGTGCTGTCAATGTCCGCTACCCACAGTTTTTTCAAGTGTTCGAGCAAGGCCCTTGTTTGTCTTTTCGGTATATTTACAGTTGAAAAAACTGAAAATGTAAAAAGGGCGGATCTCCATGAAATTTGAAAATTTCTGCTGAACTCAGGTCGCGGTTTTGTGATTTCCGACAACTAGGGGTTGAAGGAGTTACGCCCTTTTAACATTCGGCGATTCAAATATAACCGACTGATTGAATCGGCACGCATATTCGGAGCGGTGGTTCACAGGGCATCGCTTATCTCAACAATAAACTGCCTAGGTCCATACTAAACATAGCCATAGACAGTGAAATTCCTAATAGTATTAAATACAAATTTTGTTGTTGTACAAAAATAACATTGAAAGTATTGGTTCTTGTTTCTTATTTCTTGAAAATTGTGGAAGTTATGGCTGTGGCAAGGAAATGCGGACAGACAGCAAACCAAACCAAACACGCGGACACGGAACCAAATTTGTTCAGGAGGCTCTGAAACGCAAAATGCGAGTAGAAATTTTGATTTCGGAGCACGAACCGTGGGCCCAAACCCCTCACGTCGCCACGTTGTTCATGAGCCCAAACCCCTTGCCTTTTCTGAGGCTTTTACACGTGCGCGGGCCCAAACCCCTTCCCCCCCCCCCCCCCCCGTAATGTTTCTCACTAAATGCCGTTTTTACCGCCATAACGTTTGCCCCAGTTCTATTGCGAGTCTTCCAGAGCCTTGCCCCAGTTAGATGCCGAAAAGTTCCCCAGTTAGATTGCGTTTTGGCCACTTTTGCCCCAGTTGAAAAACCACCGCTGACCCAGGTGCTGCGATTTAAATGAAACAAAATTTGGGCGCGAAATATTGTTATTTTCGCTAAAACGTACCGTTTTCGAGATAAATGCAAGAAAATGTAAAACGTCCGACATTTCGAGGTTTTGTACCTTTGAGCGAGAACCATTGAGAAAAAACGTCTACCTTTTCTGGAAACAGACTTTTTGAACCTAGATTTACTGGACTGTGAGGGCAAATGTTTTCTTCAATGTCCCTAATGGCGGTGCAGTTGGATACCCTGACCGGAGCTTCCGCACAAAATGTTGAGTAAACATTTTCCGAGTTTTTGTTGTTGTTTTAGCTTCCAACTTTCGCGTCGAAGCTGAGCGGCAAAATTAAAAAATTGGGGATGGACATCTTTGACAAGCTGAACAAAGAGCAGGTGAGGGCTCTGCTGCAGGCGCTATCTGCCGACACATACATTCTGATTCAGGGCATGCCGGGGACAGGTTTGTGCTGTTTACGTCGTCATAATATACGGGTTTTTGTCGTTGTGATTGTTCATCAAAATTATTTGCAGGAAAAACGACTACAATGCGAGCTTTGATCAAACTGTTGGTCCGAATGGGGAAGAAAATCCTCGTTTCGAGCTACACGCATTCCGCCATCGATAACATTCTGGTGGGTTTGGTCGGGGAAGTGGACATGATGAGGATTGTGAGCACGAACAGAGCTCATCCCAAGTTGAGGGATTTCACGGAGCAAGCGTGCATCAACAGGATTGCCAACTTGACGGAGGAAAGTTTGGAGACGATGTACCGTTCGAAGGTGAGTTTGGAATTGTAGTTGCTCGGTAAGAAAATATTTCCTGTGACTGCTGCGAATTATTAAGAAGTGGTTCTCAACGCAGAATTTAATGGGTTTTAATTTACTATATAGTGGTCCAAACACTTGGTTGCGCTGCTGTGACGTTATAGGCGAAAAATCAAAAATATTTCAAAAATGTCGAAGTGGTCGGAGTTTACCTCACGCCCGGCGACAAAACTATGATACTACTCACAGGCACCCAATCAACCGATTCAAATCATAAAGAGTGAAGTCATTCCGTCATGCCCCCAAAACTGGCCTTCTTTTGTGCAGCAAGTGATCGGTGTGTCGTGCCTGGGAGCGGGTCATCCCTGGTTGGAGCGTCACACGTTCGACGTTTGTCTCGTCGACGAGGCGTCTCAAGTGACTCTGCCGGCCGTCCTGCGACCCCTTTTTCTCGCCAAGAAGTTCATTCTCGTCGGCGACCCCAAACAGCTTCCTCCGCTCGTCGTTAACGAACAGGCCAAGTGAGTTCTTCAACAGTTGGGACAGTAGGAAGTTTTCTAAAAATGTGACATTTTGATGAAATACTCGGTTTACCATACAGTTGTGCCCACAAGGTTTTCAGCCCGATCGCCCAAACCCGTGGGGCCGCCTGAGGCTAAAAAGGGGCTAAGGGAATGGTTTTGGAATCTAGACCTCTTGAAACGATTGATTCTGTAAATTTCATTACCCCCCTGAACGGGCTGTCATATCAAACTCCCGCGAGTTTCACTCAACAAGTGGGTTTGTTCGAACACGTTTTAGTTGGGAGATGGACGTCACTGCTCAGAAATGTCGTTTTTCGACTGAAAGCGTCTGCTACTCTCCTATTTTTGTCGAAATTCCGAATTTTAAGGTATTCAAAAGAAATCGTCAATTTTAGGGCGTTCAATCCGAAATCGCTAGGATGTTTGATCAAAATCATCTAGGGGAAGGTGGGCGAATAAGAGACAAAACTTTTAATAAGAGACAAAAATATTTTTTTTCAGCCGAACCATTGACTTTTTTCCGTTGTAAATTTTTGTGTAGGTTGTTTGTGACAAATGGAAAACCCACAATTTTTTTGAGATCCATAGAAAAACCCAGGTAAGAGAGAAAAATCGTGAAATTTTTGGTAGCAGTCAATGTCTCTTATTCCCGAAAGTGATAAATAAGAGACACATCACGAAATCACTGTTAGAGAAGTCAGAAAAAGACTTAGGAGACCTAAAGGGCATTAAGAGACAATTAGCAACGCGTCTCTTAATACCCTGAAAGTTTCATCGCATTTGGTTCAAACCAAAAAAAGTTATGAATTTTCAAACTTAGGCGAATAAAAGGTCAGCCAAAACTTTCGGCTCTCAAGTCCTGAGAATGTATAAACGTTTTATTATAATAAATTAAGTAGGAAGAACAGATTGAATCAAAATCGCAATGTTTGAAGATTAAATAAACTTACAAAATATCACTGTTTGACTAAAATTACTCGCTGAAGGCAGGCTTTTCTCAGTCAAATCACAATCTGAATACAGAATAACTTGAATTAATATTTAGAAGATTGAATTGAGATCAAAATGTTTGAAGAATAAATAAACTTACAAAATTGTAAGAAATATCACTGTTTGAGTGAAGGCATTCGCTTAAGGCAGTCTTTTCTTATGGCAAATATCACTGTTTGTAAAAATCACGATTATAGTTGCACCGAATTCCCTTGCCAGCGTGTTTTGGACCCATGATGGAACTGAAACAAACAGGAAACATTCAATAATGAGATTTGGATTAATAAGAGACAGACCGTCTACTATTGACCCAACTGCACAACAGCTGGGGTGAATAAGAGACATCGTCATAAAAAATGAAGAAGTAATCTGACGGAAATAGGGCTCAAGGATATTCAACGTATTCATAGAATAAGCGTTTTGAAAAACTTACCAGCACCGACGGACGTCTTCACGGACTGGAAAATGGTGTACCGAAAAATAAGAGACACTGGGAATCTGAAGTTGATGGGGAGGTTCTTCGTAGGTTGGCCAGTGTTGCCAGGGAAAGAGGCTGTTGGAGCGAATGACCCCCTCAACTTTTAGTTCAGATCTCCAGCTACCTTTGTAGGTACTTTTTTGAACATTTCGACCATGCGGGATATTTTTAAATGCGCGTGTCTCTTATTTGCCACGTCTCTTATTAGCCCACCTTCCCTACTACTTTCTTATTTTTTAAGGGATTTTCAATTGTTGGGTGTTCAATCGACGCAAAATGTATTGATCTACAACTTTTCTTAGTGTCAAACTTCCTGAGAATCTTCGTTTGGCTTCCAAAGTGGAAGCCCCATACTGGAATACACGGGTTTTTGAGGTTTTTTGGAAAATTAAGGGCCAATTTTAGGTGTAGGGACATGGTGCTGATTCGTAATCAGCATCAAAATTTCTAACCCCCCCCCCCCCCCCAAGATGGCCATTGCGGCCACGTCTCGTTTTACGCACTCTTCGTATGTTGCAGAGAATACGGTTTGGGGAAAAGTCTCTTCCACCGACTCGACCGGCCTGCTGTGACGACTCAGCTGACTCAACAGTATCGAATGAACAGGAGAATTATGGAAGTCGCCAACGGGTTCTCTTACGACAATTTGCTCAAATGCGGCAGCGAAGACATTGCCAACGCTACGCTCGACTACCGCGGAAGGGTGTGTGTCAGAACTCAATTGTCAACTAGAACTGCTCAACTTCCATTGAACATCATTATGCTCTCTGTGTGAATATATTCGATTGAAATAGTACCTAACAATGTTTATTGCAGACTTCCAGAGACGACGCCTGGCTGACGCCCGTCCTTTCAAAGGAACTTGACGATTCTGTGGTGGTCATCGACGTCAAGAACGTCTCCCCGACGGATAAGTCCAAAGAAAACAAAGCCGAAGCCGATGTCGTCGTTCAAATAGTTCGGGAACTCAGTCAGGTAGCTCCCAAACGCCAAATGTCTATTGAATCACGAAAGGCACAACCGTCGAATCGTCTCTTGATCTGTTTGCAGGTCGGCGTCAAAGGGAGTCAAATAGGGGTGATCGGCACATACCGGGAACAAGTCAGCCTTTTGAGGAATCTGCTGAACGGGACCGAAGTGGAAATCAGCACCGTAGATCAGTACCAGGGGCAAGACAAAGAAGTCATTCTCTATACCTCTTCAAAATCTTCGGCTAAAGCTGACGTAAGTTTTCATCATGCTCAAGATCAAATAACGAAACTTGTACGTGTGGGTATCAATTTTATATTGAACCGAGCAAATTGATTTTCAAAAAATCGACTAAGTCAAAAAATGAGCTAAAAATTCCGTGTGCATTCAGAATGGGGGTGTCCAATTTCGCCATTATGTAGTTCCTTTTTATCAATAAGTACCTAATTGATTATTTGAAATCGTATTTTATTGAACCAACACTTAAATTTACGTTGAAGGGAAAAAAATCGGCATAAAAATCGATAAGATGTTTGAAATCGATAAGAACAAAATCTTATTTTATAGGGGGAAAAAAATAACTTGATTTTTCAATAAATGGACTTAAAAATCGATACCTTCTCAATTTTATTGAGTGAGTTCGATTGATAAAATTAAAGTAACAAAACGAATGATCAAATTTTATCAAATTTTCTCCGGTTAAGAGGAAATGTTGCTCGATTCTCAAATACAAATTGCCATAAAAATTGAGTCTTTTTTGAATTTATCGAGTGAGTATAAATCGATTTAAAAACTGTATTAACGAATAGAAATCTGGAGATTAATTAAGAATTGAAGAAAGAATTAAGAACTTGAAGAAAAAATATTTCTCAAACAAATTGCCCTAAAAAATCGATTTCCTCTCGATTTTACTGAGTGAGCAAAAATATATTTTATAAAATTTGTTAAAAAAAAATAAAAAATTAAAAAAAAAACTCATATTAAATTTTAATATGAGTGTTAGTTACCTAACGATTTAATGAATTGAATTGAATAAAATTGAATTGTATATATTTTAAAGGAAACCCCGCTGCAAATTTTACTCAAGGTTATGGGTTCACATATTAATTCTGTGTCATTAGGAATAGGTACGTATTTTTGAAAACGTTTAAAAAAAAGTTTTTCTGTACAATGTTTGGACAGATGTGGGACCTCAAAAAATGGATTTCGCGTCCAAAATTACTCAGAAAACGACACCTTATTTTACCTCCTGAGATCAGATCCTTCAAAAATACCATTTGTAGCCCCATGAACGCCCATTGATCCCCTCAGTGAAATCGGATCGTTCTGGGACCCCCAAAAATGGATTAAAAAAATAAAAAAAAAATAAAAATAAAAAAAAAAGGTACCTACTTACCTACTTCGAAAACGAGACCTAACTCGACCCCATAGCCGAAACCCTCCCGTAGCCCCATAGCGCCTCACGGGGTTGGGCGATCGGGCTGAAAACCTTGCGGGCACAACCGACAATTTAGTCAAAATTTCAAATTAAAAAAAAAACCAAAACGGCTCGGACGGCGCACAGTGCTTTTTTTCGCCAATCTAGCTGGAAAAAAAGTTCTTTTCTTCTTCAAAATAACTATTGGAGTCGCTTCATAGATAGTTGGCAAGGTAAGAGACAAAGGTAGTAACAAAGGAGAAAAAGCTCAGAAGGCACAGAATTGTGTCATATCATGCATTGTTAAGAGGAGATGAAACCCCTCAATCTTGAAACTATAAAGACAAATTTTGAGGCCGTTAAAAATTTTCTACCCCCGACAAGAATACGTAGGTGTATTATTTTAAGTGTAATAAACCAAAAAATCACTCGATTTTTCACAGAATTGCCTTGGAAAATCGATTCTGTGGGATTTTACTGAGTGAGTAGAAATCGGTTTTATAAGATTCGTTTGAATGATCCTGTCCTGGACGATCCCGAGCAGCACAAGTCTCTACCAATTCTGGACTCATGACGTCACCAGAATAGTTCCGAATCATGGTTTGTGGCGAGGGGGTAAAAGAAAGATACATCAACTCCAGGCATGAAGTCATGGACGATCGCGGACTGCCCTGAAGTCACGATCCTCGGTCTCTCCGAACATCAAACTCGTCCAGGATCGTCCCTGGTGTTCTCCGTACAGGCCCATAGAAAATTTTAGTATTGAGAGGGTCCCATGTCACAACTGTCGATATTACAGACTCCGTTTAGCCCATCGATGTTACCAAATCTCTCAATCTCCTCTGTATTCCTGTCGTGAATCCTTCGTAATGAGTTGACTCATTGTTTCAGAACGACATTTTGTCCGACACGAATCGTCTGACGGTCGCCATCACGCGGGCGAAGAAAAAACTTGTCATAGTCTGCGATTTCGACTTCCTCAAAACTTACGCGAATTTCGCCAAACTCTTTTCTCACATTCCTGAATCCAAAGTGTTCAAATTTGACTGTTGAAAAATGTCATGTGAATGGGGTAATTTGTAAATATACGTTGATACTTTTTACTCGCGGTATTGGATTCAATCCCTCCCTCCTTATCTGGGAAGATTATGTTCAGTCGTGTCTTTGGGTAAATGTCCTATTGATTGCCCAATAGATGTCTCTCTGTCTCTTTCTCATCTATGCAAGTTGGCCAACTGAGCTAGGTAGGTACGCAAAAAGCCGACCCCGGAAATCGGGTGAGTCCTCAGAGAAGGTTATTCAAAAATCGAGCATCTAGGTTATCATCAAAGAAGGCATTCGAAAGTCGCCCGGGGCCGAGTGTTTTTATTCCGATTCCGTTCAGATTTATTATTCAGCGCTCTGGCGGCTCCGTGTCCAACTACTCGGTGCTAAGCAAAGGGAAGTGTGACGTCACCGTTTTCAGGTGGCTACCTTTTTTTCCATCGAGGAACACTTCGAGATGGAGGATCTTGGGAAAATCATGAAATTCTCATACTTTGTTCATTGAGCAAAGTGATTACATCGGAAAGGTGCTGGAGCGGTTTGGAATGGCTGATTACAACCTGGTTTCTACGCTGGAGATCGTAGTTTTTTGAATGGCGATGGTTTCTCCTTGTAGCAGAAGCGATTTCTTCACAGATGTAGACCCATGGGAGGATAAACATACTAGAAGTCCCCGACCCTACGTGGTGAGCGGTGGGAAGAAGGTAAGTTTTTTCGTATTTTCGCTCCTAACTCGTCCACCGTAGGTCTTACAGAAAAATCATCTATACGAAAAATGAAGCTCACCATATGTGCTACAAAAGTGCCCCCATTCATTTTTCGCGTACCTATAATAGTTTAGCGTATATTCAAGCTTGAAAGTGGGTAAAACTTCAAATCCCGGTTTTTTTTCTTTTTGCTCACAACGCCTAAACAGAAGCATCCTAGTGTGGTATGGGCATTATTAAAATTGTATTATAATCAAAATTACATTAAATTTGCTAAAATTTGAGCAGAAGTACGGCTCTGTAGGTCAAATAGGAACCGAGAAAACGAGTTTCAACCAAAACCAAGTTTTTCAGAACGTTTTCAGCTGTAGGCTCAGAAACTATTTGCCCGATTCCGAATTTCTTTTCTTCTCGTGAAAGCTAATTACATTTCCCCATCGCAGCTATTTCTGAGATTTGAGCTTAGACTGGCATGGCAAAATAAAAGACCAAATTTGGCAAAAACGTGTCTACGGATTATTGGATGTATTCTACTAAAAACCAATCGACCAGATGCAATTTCAAAATCGAATTTGCGCCAGTTTTTGAGGTGTTTGGCCCCCACTGTGCACCGTTTGGAAGTTTTAGATGTCTAAATTATTCAACCCTGTTCCTCTTCAAATGGAAAAAAGCCTCAAACTGAATGAAAATGAGATTCAGAACACAAGAATGGTTTATTCAAAATGGTATCAATTATATGTACAAAAATGAGTTTATATACAAAACGGTTCGAATGATGAAAAAATAAAAAGGCGCGCATTTTCAGCCAACAAATGACAAATCTGTTCATTTTGTGGTGTTGTCTGTACCGTCGTCAGTTGTGTCTTCTTGTTCTGCTTCAGGCGCTTCTTCCTCAGGTTCGACGTTTGGGTTTTCTGAGTTTTCGGATTGCATTTTCTCTTTTTCAGTGAGATAAACGGGGAATTTGAGGGGGTCGGGAGCTCCGTAAGTTTGTTCTTCTTCTGCTACTTCCATCGGTTCTTGGGGGTTTTCTTGTTTGTCGCATTTTTGCGGTTCGGCGGAGTAGACGTCTTCGGTCTTGCCCTCTTGTTCTGCTTCAGGCGCTTCTTCGTCCGGCTCGTCGTCTGCAATTTCCGAGTTTTCAGACTGCATTTTCTCTTCTGCTGTGAGATAAACGGGGAATTTGAGAGGGTCTGGAGCTCCGTAAGTTTGTTCTTCTTCTGCCACTTCCATGGGTTCTTGGGGTTTGTCTTGTTTGTCGTATTTTTGCGGTTCGGCGGAGTAGACGGCTTTGGTCTTGCCCTCTTCGTCGTCATCGGAGTCGCTACCAGCTCCAGGGTGAGACGAGACGAAATTCTGCGGTGCTTTCCCCGTGTGCTCGCCAGGTTGGTACCATTCTTTTTTCGACGAGTAGTAAGCTTGTTTCATGGCGGCGACTTTGTTTTGGTAAAATTCGACGACGAACGCGTGCATTTCGGTCATGCCGGGTATCGTTTGGGGGCTGACGGTCTTGTCGACGGGGCGTTGGGACGGGTAGGATTCTGCAGGGTAGATTTGCAGGTGGAGCGGCCTTTGAGCCAGTTGATCCATCGCCATGCGGAGCTCGAAGCAGTTGAAGAATAAGCTTGACCTGCCGAAGACGTAGAGGCCTAAACGAGCTCGTGACAGGGCGACGATCAACCTACGGACGTCTCTTAGATGACCGACGGCTTTGGTTCGCACAAGAGATAACAGCACGTAGTCGTTTTGCTGTCCCTGGTATTTATCAACGGTTGTCACTTTGTGGGGTTTGCCAATGAGCGGGTTGTTTGTGCATCGGGCGTTGACAACGTCGCGTATTAGATGTTTTTGGCCGTTGTACGTCGTCAAAATGGTTATTTTGTGTCCTGGGTAGCCCAAAAGGCGCATAAACATGAAAACCGCCACGCAGTACTCCGCTTCGGCTAAATTCTGATAAAAATATGGACTTGGCTCCGATTCCCCGACGCCATTGAAATCCTCCACGTTGACGAATTGAAACTCGTGGACAAATCCGGCGTTAGCCGTTTGGTACTCTCTTTGCGTCGTCACGTGCGGCAAATTCCCGAGATTTTTGTACCGCCATTTGTACAAGTCGCAGATGCTCGGGCGTGACCTCCCCTGCGCGTCGAGGTCCACAGTGGGCACCCCCAGGCGTACCAACCGCGTAAACAACGACTGCTCCATATTAGAATACTTTTGAAACGCCATGTTCTTGATGACCGGAGGCAACTGGTTGTGGTCGCCGATCATAATCCACCGTTTCAACCGGTTGTGACCGTCTTGCGTCGTCTGCACCAAAAGCGGAATGAACGTTTCAATTTCCAAAATTTGCGCAGACTCTTCCATGAGGATGTTGTCGTATTTGAAGCCGATTTCGACGAGTTCGGAGCGTTTCAAAGCCGCGTGCGTGCACGTCATGGCGATAATTTTGGCTTCTTTGACAAGAAGGTATTTGGAACGGTCGGGCCCTGAGCGGAGCAGTTCAAACGCTCGAAACTCTTCCAATTGTGTGAATATTTTTTCAATATGACGAAAACAACCATTCGCTATTTCGATATCCTCTTCGACGGAGTGACCTTTAAAAAGGGGTTGCGGGGCGTCGGAAAAGAACGAATGAAACGGAAACTCTTCAGAAATCTTATTCACGTCCAGTTTCCCCTTTTTGGGGAAGATCACCTCTTTGAATTGTTCCCATTTGGCGTAGACATGCTCCAAATAGAAGTAACGGGCGGTTTCGCAGGTGTAGGCGACGTCGCCTTCGATTTTGAGACATTTCCTGAGCCGTTCGACGTCTTCGAGGAGCTCGATCCGCTTGGCGAGGACGAAATTGACGCGGCCGTAGCGGCTGAAGTCTTTTTCCGTCTCTAACGCCCCTTCGCCGTGACCCAGACGCAACAGGTGTCTGTCGTCGACGTCGAGCATGATGATTTTTTCGAAGAGTTGGTTGAGCGCTTGGTTCGAATGGGTGACTATGAGGGTCCGTTGGTTGGGGAAATTGTGGTACAAGTTGGATATGATTTGGACGGCGACGTCCGTCTTCCCGGTACCCGGAGGGCCGACGACCATCGTCAGGCCGGGTTGCATGCCGGACCTGATAGCTTCGATTTGCGTCGGCGTGAACCAGACGGAGTTCCTTTTGAGCACGTTCGACGGATACGGGCCGCGATTCGGTATCACGTGCGGCTCCACGACGATACTTTTCGTCGGCTTCACTTCCTGCTGTTTGTGCAAAACTTCTTCAAACGTCAACTTAAACGGTGGGACTAAATTTTTCGGCGTGTCGACTTTGACTTTGATTTCGTATCCGGGAAAACTCGCTCGGAGGTGGTCCATGTTGAGGAATGTATCGTTGAAGTCCATTGTGGCGATTTCGTTTTTCATGCGGGAATAATGAGCAGAGCCAGGGTCACCATAGCCAAGAAGAATATCGTGGAGCCACTCAGGCACGATGCAGTCAGTGTTCATTAGCTCACGAATCGTCTGCAGCACCGCTTTAAAATTATTTTCTTTCGGTTTGCGCCGCAAAATCACGTTAAAATTTTCATAAAAATCATCCTGCTCGTTGTCCACTTTGTCCATATCTAATTTATACTGGTTGGAGTCTAAAATAACCCTAAACGTCCTCGTGTCGCCGTCGAGCTCTGGCTTGGCGTCGGGTATGTCCTCGATGACTTTCCCCGTGTTGTCGAGCATCCCTTCGACTTCACAACCTCTCACATATTTGAGGCCGCTTTGCTCCAAAAACGGAACCCTAAAGTTATATTTCGTGCCGATAGGCAGCGTTGGTTTGACAGCGATAAGAAAACACACGTCGTGTTTACGTAAATTTTCCCATTCCGCCTTCACGTCGTTTTTCACTGCGAGATTAACAGTCACGTCGGCTTTGACTCGCGACGGCACGTCTTGGCCGATGTTGGGTTTCTCCACGCGGACGACAACAAAGCTTATGATCGGCTGCGCCATGCGAGCCCACCCGCCAAAATACACTCCGCCAAGCTCGTTCCTCCACGGGCTCAACCGGCTAATCCCATCTTCAATATCCTGCTTAATCTCATACGTCGACTCCAACCGAAACAAGTTCAAATTTCTCAAAAGGTAATCGTGCAACGTCAAAAATTGCAAATTCAACTTCGGCAACGCCAAACACCCCTCGCCAGAGTAATACTCCGACGGCACGATATTCTCATCCCAAATGATCTCCTCCGTTGGATACAACGGGGTGTTATTAATTTCCATCAACTGCGAAATACGCCTTTCGTGTTTAAAAGCCAACAACTCCAAAAGAAACTTCGTATCCGTTTTATACCAATTTTCATCCTCCTCGCGCTCTTTCGGCGGCACCAAACTCAAATGGACCAAAACCTCACGAAGATTTTCCTGATCCAGTTGAGAAAAATGCTTCAAAATAGCCTCCCGCGAATCAACACTTGCGACGTTGGCCAAAGCAAAATTTCGCAACGTCGGGTAGTTCTTAAATACGGCTTTTTGCAGCGACGTCATCGCGTCGTAGTGAATCTGCGACATTTGCGAGTCTGTGCGACAGTCGCCGGTGACGTCGTTGATTTCGAAGCGAGCGTAGAATTTGAGTATGGCCATCAACTGGATGAAAAGTTTGCCTTCGGGGCGGCGGGACAAAGCGGACAACTGGCATCGTAAGACGAGCTGACAATCGTCGAGGAGCACGTTGAAAAATCGCCTTGTCGGCAACGACGCTTCTAAATCGATCAGCAGCTCTAAAAATCTTTCACAATATTGTACTTTAGCTTCGTCCACAGCTCCCTCCCCAATGGCGTCCAAGTGCTCCAAAAAATTCAACATGAGCCGATACAAAAAGCGTCGATCCCAATCTGCCTCGTCCCCTTTTTCGTTCTCTTTGCGCAAAATCTTGTTCAAATTCCTCTTCCATTTGGGCGCAAGCTCCAACTCATACTCCCTCCTCAACTTATGTATGCAAACCCACGTCGACAAAGACAACAACCGCTTCACCTGCTCTCGCACGAAATCCACTTCGATCGAATTGAACGTGTTCGTCAAAAACATCATCAACGCCGTTTTCTCGACGAAACACTCGTTTTGCTCCAGACAGGCGTGAAACACTTGGTTCAAAAACCCTTCGATGTGGGTCGGGTCTTTTTTTATTGCGGTCCAAGCGAGGACCCTCTCGCGGAATTTTTCGTTCATCATGACGACGATGGACATCATGTGGGCGTAGGAGGATTTTCCCGAGACGTAGTTGGGCCAGAGGTAGTTTTCCAGGTATTGGCTCACTTCCAGCATCATCACCCTCCTGAAACAAAACAATAAATTAAAATAATCGAAAATTGAAAACTCGAAAAATTGAAAAATAAAATTTTTAGAAACTAAAAAGAAATGAAAAAATATAAACATTGTAAAACTAAAAACAGAATTTTTTAAAAACAAAAACAAGAAGATTAAAAAATTAGCAATGAAAAATTGAAAAAATAAAATAGAATAAAAGTTGAACAAAAAATAGTAATACAACAATTAGATGAACAAGAAAAGAGAAAATTTCTTTTCATTTAATGAATGGTAGAATAAAAAATGATATTTAATAAAACGCTGCAAATTTTGCTCAAGAATTTATTATTCTTCAATATAGAAAAATTGTGCAACAATTAATTCTGTATTATTAGAAAAAAGTTTTGAAATGGATTACGCGTCCAAAATTACTCGGTAAACGACTCCTTACTTGACTTCTTTGGATACTTCAAAGGCTCCATTTGTAGCCCCACGAAAGCCCTACAGATCCCCACGGTGAAATCGGAGGGCCTGGGACCTCCAAATATGGATTCTACGTCCAAAAATACTTGGAAAACGACATCCCATTCGACCTCCTGACCAAAATCCAACAAGACACCCATTTATAGCCCCATAGAAACCCCTGCAGACACTCACGGTGTAGCTCGATGGGTCTGGCACCCCTACATACGGATTCAACGTCCAAAAACACTTCGGAAACGACACCTCATTCGACCTTCTAGCCAACATCCTACAAAACCCACATTAAGAGCCCCATAGACCCTCACGATGTATTCTGATGGGTCTGACACCCCGAAAAATTAATTGTAAGCCTATAAACACTTCAAAAACGACACCCCACTTGACCCCTTTGCCGAAAATTTTCAAAAACCCCCCACCTGCAGCCCCTTTATATCCCCACTGTGGGCTGAAAGTCTTTCAGAAACAACTAATGGAGTAGCATCGTTTCCAAACAACCGGTAGACAAACATTTAAAATTCCCCAAGTAGTTTTAACAACCCATACAGCAAATGCCAGTTTGCATACGGAAAATACTACACCAAAACGAGTCAATACCTGATGTTGAATTTGGTTCCTTTGATTTCCTGAGAGTAGATGAGCTCAATTATCGATGGGTTGAATGGCTTCAAAGGGGATTTGGAATGCGGCGCCCAGTAATCTACCGCCAGTTGAGTGATGCGATCCACTTTGATTTCGTCGACCGTCGGGACGACAGTTTTGGCCTTTTGAGGCTGCTGGACTGCCGCCGACATTTTTGCTGAAGACGGAATTGACTTGAAAAAGGTGAGTAGAAAAATGGGATATTTCTCACATTTCAAAAAGAAAACATTCGAATAGAAATATTACACAACGAATCTATTCCACTCAGTGGAAGCCGTTAGCGTGACTTTATTGGTAAAACGCTAATAAGCTTTCAGAATTTGAAACAAGGCTGCCAGCTACTCGGATGGCGACCTGCTCGCCCTAAACCGCCGTTTCGACGAGGCCTCACGTTTTTTACTAGGTAAATAGGCTTCGTAATACGAGGAAGAAGAGCCCGACTTCGGACATGATAGGTAATTCTCAGGGCCGTCTTGCCGAAAATTATGAGCCCGATTAATCAGAATCGGCTTGACAAGATAGGCGATATTAATAATTAATTATGATTATCTTTAAAAATTAAAATTATTTTTGAAATTTAATAATAATAATTTATTATTAATAATAATTATTATTAATAATTATTATTTTTGAAGATTATTAATTATAATCTTTAAAAAATTAAAATTATTTTTGAAATTTAGTAGTTCTGCCTTTCTTAGGGAGCCGTCCACTGGTCTGGTTGTAACAGAAACTTGTTTCTTCTAGAACAAACGCTCTAAATTTCCCACAGGGGTTTATTATTGTTTGGTATAAATCAGATTTATAGTAGAAGGTAGATTCTACCTTCCAGGTAAAAAGGAAAATGTACCTTTTACGAAGGTAGAAAAATAGCGATTATCGTGACTCGATACTTGTTGCTACCCATCCGACTGACATACCTACAATGAAATAAATTTTTTTTTAAGTTTCTGGATTAAGTTTGTCTTACAACTTACAGTCTGCTACAAAGCTAACGTTGAAAAAAGGACACATTGTTCATAGACCTTTTGAGCATCCCTCAAGGTCTATGTACAACCATAGCTTGTTTTATAACCTTCCATCATCGCTAGGAATGCAAAATCAACGACAACCATCGATTTATTATTTCGACTAATCGGCTTCAAACAACTTTTGCTAAAAAATCGTGTAAAAGAAGACTTCTTTTACTTAGTAATAATTACTAAGTAGAGAGATACATTAAGTAAATGTAAGTATCTAAAAAATTCTTTAAAAAAAAAGGGTAAAATAGAAGCGAGTATGTTGTAAAGTCCGCTAGAAATGAAACCTTGTCTGAACTATGGATGATAAAAAAACATGTACCATGTTAAAAAAAAAAAAAAACTCAAAAGTGGAGTAGGCCGGTGCCCAGAGAATTATTCCGAGCGGCGTTCTTCAGCTCTCCCCAATACAACCTCTCCAACAGCTCCAGCTATAATAATTATTGCTGCTCTTCAGCCCAACACTGTTGGCCCAACAGTTGAACATTCTGATTCAAAAATAGCACTGCTGGCTACGTCGACATCAAGATCGCTCAGACCAACCGTCTACCACACGTCACGTCTATTCCACGAATAGGTATTTGGATCGATAATTTTTTGAAGATTTCAACTCGTTGAACAAGACTAAATTTTGTTCTATTCGACTTGTTCTACTCAAAGAACTTAGTTCTATTCGTCATCTATTACAATAGGTATGTGTTCACGATAGGAGATCTGACCGTCGACCATCTGGAAGCCTAGAAATGTTCCCTGTATTGACCAACAACGCTACTAATTTTCAGAGCTACCTACTTAGGTTCCTACTTTATTCGTGTCAAGTTCTCATCGATGTTTCTTACTTTGACTGATGATGATGAGCTATGTTGATTTTAGAGATTATAAATACGGCTCATAGGGCTGTGAACACATGAACATGTTTAAAAAAGATTTTATGGTTCAAATCTTCTTATAATAATTATATTTAAATATTTTAATTATTTATAAATTTTTATCATCAAAGTTATTTTGATTTATTATTATTATTATTTAATGAAAATTTAATGTGTATATTAATTGAATTAATATTTAATCGTTAATAATTAACTATGTGAATGATTCATATAGTTAAATGAATGAATTCGTAATATTATTTCACAAAAAAACTGGGGTGTGGTTTTATGAAACCACGGTAAAAGTGAAACTTTTTTCTCACTAGTCTCTCCGGCTCGCTTCGCTCGCTCCCCTAGTGGGGTACGTAGCATCGATGGACACGTTTTTTATGTCTAGTCCCCCCCCCCCCCCCATTTCCTACTCATTCACCTACCCTTGTATCTCTACCCACGGCTTCATTTTGGCGTTTTCTCAAATTGATTTCTAACGTGGCACCTGATAACAACAAAACAAGCGGCATTGTTTACTGCATCCATTAATAACATCAATAAATATAAAATGGGGACATAATGACAAAGAACAAGTACGAAAGAAATGTGTGATAAATCGAGAGCTTTCCAACGAATGGTGAACGATTTTTGTACGATTATTTATAATAGTTATAACTGGCAAAGATGAAGTTCCGTAGCAACGAATCGGTTGTAAGCGAAAATCAACGGTAGCGTGACGGGACAAGAAACGACACACAGACCAAAAAATTTGGGACGATGTAAAAAAGTTTCACTTTAAAAATTATTTTTATAATCGATTTATACAATTCGAGAACTAAACCTCGATTTTTAGATTCACATCCCTATTCGGAGACTGACCTGCAGTGTTGCCAAATCGGGGGTTTTCCCCCCAGATTTAGGGGTTTTTTTTGTGAAGGGGGAAATTTTGGGGGAATTTTTTCGAGGGTTTTTTTTAGGGGGATCTCATTTCACAGGGGGAATTTTAGGGGGAAATAAAATAATGACGGAATATGGAAAAAACAAATTTTTAGGCGTAAAGAATGAAAGAACAGCTTATGACCCCATGTCAGCGGATCCATTTAGAAGATGTTGACATAATAATATACATATTAGTCGCTAGAGGCGTCCTGCTCGCCCTTCATAACAGTGCTACAAAAAATCGATTTCTTCATTTTTCGATTTAAAAAAAAGTATTTTCGGAAAAAACATTGATTAATCGATTAAAAATCGAAAATCAAAAAAGTTTCAATAAACGTAGGGTTTCGAAAAATAAGGATTTTCAGGTCGACTGTAAAATTTACCGTAGTATTTAATACCATCCACAGTCGACGGACCCCCCTGCCATACAAATTGGACAAGCTTGGTTTTTTTTGTTTTGTTTTTTTTTTTTAACGAAAATTTAACCTTTTTCCAACCAACCTAAAATTTGATACTGAAGCCTGAACTGATATTCGTAAAGTTGTTAACTACTCTCAGTGCTACTCAAAAGGCCATAATATATCTTGAAAGTGAATAGTCGTCATATTTATCATGAATGCAAGAGTTGAGAATTTTTGTGCCCGATTAAAATCGATTTTATTTTTAATTAAAATAATCGATTACGATTACGATTTTTTTGCAGCACTAAACAGTAGTAGTATGTTGAGTCAACTCCATTGACCTTTGTCTCTTTTTACGTTTCCGCGGTGTATATCAAATTCTCTCTTTGGCGTTCTGCATGATCTTTTTTTTTCTGTCTCTCTCATTTTTCGAAATGGACTTATGGAGGAATTATTTGAAGATATTCTGGCGGGTTTGAGTTGCGAAATTTAATTAAGTTGTTATATTTTTGTATTGTATAGCTGTAGTATATATAGTTGTATTATACATTCTATATATCTACATTAAATGTTAAAGTAAAAAAATTTTCTCTTTATTCACATTTTCAGGGGTTTTTTTGGGGGTATTTTAAATTTTTTAGGGGTTTTCTAGGGGTTTTTTTCAGCGATGCAGGGGGTTTTGGTTGAAGTCATTTGGCATCACTGCTGACCTGTGACGTGGGATAGTCGAACAGTGAACATAATCATCTTCTGATAATAATGATGTTCATATTGTAAATTTTTATTACTTACGTTGCATACTGTAGCATTATTCTGTGGTTTGTGGACATTGTTTGCGGTGAAAAAGGTCGAGTAAAAGTAATCTGTTTACTTGTGTTATCAGTTAAGTGGTCACCTAATCTGCTGAGTGCTGCTGAATTCGCGTGTTGTGAATTTCCCTGCTGTGTTGAGTAGAATCGTGCTGTTCTCCGTTTAATCAGAATGGTAAGTGGTAAATTAGGTTTTGAGAGACTCATTAAACACTGACGATGGAATGTGTTTACATCGGTGTTTGGCACCTGGGAGGAGTTTCATTCATTCAGGCGTAGTTGCGACGTATGGTGAAGTGCCGGCTGCTTTTCGATGTTTGACTATGACATCAATAAAATATAGTTGAAAGTGTTATTTTCATTGATGATATATCACGCTTGCTCTTGTCGGTACGGCAGCTGTTTGGGTGCCACGTCACTTGGGGAGCCCGGAGGAGTTCCATTAGATATTACCTAAAGATACCTAACCAAATTGTTATTCTGATGAGGAGAAAAGCGTTTGGTTGTGAGTTGGTGTTGTAGTCCAGTGAGGCCAAATTTTGTGGTGGTGGGGGGGGGGGGGGGTGAAAGGGGAGGATCCAGGATTTCCATAACAACTTGATTTTCGTGAGATCATTCGCTCGGCGCTGAAAATGTTCTGTAAAAAAATTTAATTATTAAATTTAATCGCTTAATTGTATGAAATCGCATCAAATTTTATTGGGAACGTTTATGACGAAAAAAAATTAATGAAATAACATTTAAAATTTGGGAAAAAGTGAAAAAATTGAAGAAGAAACATGAACTTGGAAGGTTGTGTTTTTTTATTGGAAGGTAGTAATTCGAGGCTTGGTTAAATACCCTTCCCACCAGGTATTGACCCACTTTACATCCCTGAAGTTGACTCATCTGCTTGTCAGTTGATGTTCGACGAGTCAAACTGTCATGAATTTCTCTCGACTGAGGACGGGCGTTGCCTTGGAACCCCCCTACAACTAAAATATTAAATGAAATGTAGGTAGGTAAATTTGATATTTGTCACAACTCAGGCAAATTAGGAAGGTTGGGGGGGGGGGGGGGAATGGGTGATAGCCAGTTTTTGATTCGCTAAACACGAATCTGAAGTTTGTTGTCAGGATTATTTGACCCAAACATCGTCAAAATTGCCGAGCCCCTCGAAATTTCGGCTCTTTTCGGTGTTTTGCAAATATCCCCGAAACTATGCGTTCTAGCAACATGGCCACCCCTTACGAAAAGAAAGTAGATGAAATTTGCTGCAAAATGCGCTAGTTGTATTTGAAAATTGGTTCAGGAGAACGACCGCTTGAGCGCGTTGAAAAATTCGTAAATCCCGTAAAACGTGAAAAATTGTTAATCTTACCTTTTTGCGTTTGTACGGAAATGCAACGTAAAAAGATAAGATTAACAAGTTTTCATATTAAGTTGTCAATCTCTATCAAACACTAATGATGGGCTCCAGGAGCCAGGAGCTATCCTAAATTAGGAGTAGCCCTAAATGAATGTGGAAGAAACCAGGTTTGGAGACAAATGAGTTGATGAACGTATATTAACGAATTATTTATAATATATGGTGGTTCCTACGGAAAATAAAACGTGAAAAGGTGAAATTTACCATTTTTCACGTTTTTCGGGATTTGCTAATTTTTCAACGTGCGGCCGTTCTCCTACGCCAAATTCCAAAATTTTAAATTTCATTTCATGAAACTAGTTCATTTTGTGGCAAATTTCATGTACATGTATATTGTCTAAGGTGGTCATGTCGCTAGAACGCATAGTTTCGGATGTATAAGCAAAACACCGAGAAACGTGCCGAAATTCCGAGGTTTATAGCGATTTTGACGGTGCTCCGGGGACAAATTCCTGTCAGCAAACTTCAGATTCGTGTCCACCGACTCAAAAAACATAAATATGGTTGCTATTACGACTGTTAATAATTTGTCTTCTTTCTTTTTCTATTTGACTCGACTACCACAAATGTGGTTCAGCAGGGGAGTAACTTTCTTTGCCTAACCTCACCGTGTCATCCTTTTAGTTCATTACAGGCTCTTCGTCTAATTTCATCTTGCCTATAGCACTTTTATTATTGTCCCGTTACAGCCTCTCAAATTGGACATCAAGAGGAAGCTGTCAGCGAGATCCGACCGCGTCAAATGCGTCGACTTGCATCCTACCGAGCCGTGGATGCTGGCATCCCTGTACAATGGCAACGTTCACATTTGGAACCACGAGACCCAGCAGCTTCTCAAATCTTTCGAGGTTGGTACGCGTGTACTACGTAGATCGACCCTCTTTGTTTTGTGTGTGAGATCTCCAAAATTTGAGGTGTCAGTTCTTGGGAACTTCTTTCCGAATTAATATTGTTACGATTGGGTTCAGATTAGCGGGTAGAAGACTTCACTATTTTTGCGCTGAATCGTTCAAAACATAACCATTCCTCCTAATACTTCTCTCTCCTTCCTTGTTCAAGTGCCCAAGAGCTCTTCAACCCATCTGCCGATTTCCATCGAACTGTCTTCCTCCTCGGTGGGACCTCGCCCGTCATCACCCCCAGCTTGCTCAATTTTCCATTGGTCGATCATTTCTCCGTAGCCTGTCCTCTCAGATCTTTCGAGTCCATGGACAGCTATTTCCGTTGGGCAGTTGGCAAGGCCATACCAACATGATGGGATTCTTCTTATCCTCAGGCTCCCACTTGACGTCCTTCCTACCAGACCTTCCTCTGGGACCTGAAAAACGCCTTCGCTTTCCGTCTGCAGTCTCCCTCACTCAGACCTCACATGAGCGTGGTGTGACGTCTTTAGTGGCACCATCAGATCTTCCGTTTTGAATCGAACGGGCCAAGAAGGACTGGAACAGCACTGGTTGAGGGCCATCTGTTTCGCCCGAGCGGCCTGAGTTTTGCCGGGTTGCCGTCGTCCTGGACTATGACGTCGGGGTTTTCACTTTTGCTTTTTTAATCCCGTTCTCGATCATGACTTTGGTCTCTACTGGAGAGCGCCGGGATTTTCGTCCTTTCTGCAGCCTTTTCAGTTTCTAAAGCTTCCCCCCTTCCCACTGGGTTTCCAGCATCCGCCTCTTTTCCCTGAGCCTCCTCAACATCCAGCCGAAGATCTGATAGCTTCACCTCTTGTGCGCTGTGACCGTGATTGCTAAAGCTGGGTTCACTTGGCGTAAAAAAAGGCGGGGCTCGAGTGCGTTCGGCAAGCTCATTGGCGGATCACCCAAACAAAATCGCTCAAGGTTGACTTTTGAAGCGGACTGTCCATCTCAAATTTATTTGATTTTGTCAGAGTTGCGGATCTGCGCTGTTTGATAACAAGTGATAGTAGTCAGCTGAAAACCGTGGAAACAATTTCGTCGTCAATAGCAACGTAGATTACCTATACAAGCGAAGGGCGGGGTGACGTACGGGTGGAATTGCAAGTCCATGTGAACGGCATCCCGTAAAAACGCCTGATAACGCATCTTCGACGGAGTTACGCCCCGCCTTTTTTTTTACGCCATGTGCACCCAGCTCAACACGCCCAGATTCTAGCCTGGTTGGGCTGTGACGTTGTTGCCTGAGGTGTTGTGCGACGTAGGGGTGGCTGCTGGAGGAGATGAGAGGCATCTTGTGCTCGAGCAAAGGACATTTTAGCCGGTGATAGATGGCCATCCCATGGCCAGCTCGGTTTGCAGCTCTAACCATCTCCCTCTACTCAGTTTGGACGCTTGCTGTTTTTGCAGCTCTCTCAGTTTGCAGTGCTGCTGTTCTGCTCTGCTGCTGCCTGCAGCTGGGTCTTTTCGCAAGAAGTGGCAGCTTTGGCATGGGGGAAAATGAAATTTACTTCCACGGAATTTTTTTTTTTCAACTATCGTCTTCTACATTGGGTTAGAAGTCAAATGCTCAAAAAGATCATAATATAATAATATTATAGAATTGACAAAAATACCATTCGATGATGATATAATATATTATATTATATCATCATCGAATGGTATTTTTGTCAATTCTATGGATTTTTCCGTAGAAGTGAAGCCCATGGAAGTGAGGATTAACGCCCAGGTTAAACCCCCGAGGGAGCACCGATTAGCATGGGAATCCGTGCGGAGCCGTTATTTGTTATTGGTGAAATAGGCCCAACGCTTTCAACCACTCACGACATCAAAACAATAACTGATGACCTTTAAAAAAAGAAGGAGGTTACAATACGTTACTGAGCAGGGATGCCAACTGATAAAATGTCTCAAAACGTCGATGTTTTGAGGCATTTTATCAGGAGGACATTTTTCTCCTCAGCGCCAAAAACCTGCAAAACATCTCAGGGAATTGAGGTGCAAAGAGATGGACAAACCTTCAACTAGCTCCCACCCCCTCAATTTGGATTAATTACTTCATTCCCTCGTCATCATGGCATCGCCGAGAGATCTAGAACAAGATGCACTCAAGAATTCCCGCCCTGTTTCAAACGCATATCGAGAAAAGACCGAAAAAGTAGGTAGTGAAACTGTACCACTGGACACACCATAGAAGTGAGGAAATGTGGCTTCATGGATTTTTTATGACACTTAATGGCCATGTTATCAGCATTCCAGTTGACTCATTCAGCCTCCTAAGAACATCTCTACATGGGAAAATTGTGAAAACACGAAAAATTACTACTATATCTCATAATTCGAGGTGCCAATTTCTGCGAAATGACTCAGCTCTGTTTGTATCTCAGTTTGCAGCTCTCTCACCTGTTTATCGCAATTCAACCGTTCTGAAGCTCTACTGTTTTACAGCAATTTAACCGGTTCTGAAGCTCTCTCACCACGTTTGCATATTTTCAAACTTATTTATAACAATTTAACCTTTTCGATACCCCCCTAATACGTCCAGGTTGACTACTTTTGGAAACATTCTCCTCCTTCCAGCTCAAATTACTGCACACTTTTAAATTTGGATTGTTTTCTGTGGCAGGTTTGTGAGCTGCCGATCCGAGCGTCAGTATTTGTTCCGAGGAAAAACTGGGTCGTTACGGGATCCGATGACATGAACGTTCGAGTTTTCAACTACAACACCTTAGAAAGGGTTAATTCGTTCGAAGCACATTCCGATTACATTAGGTGTATCATAGTCCACCCAACGCAACCGTACATCCTCACGTGCAGCGGTAAGTTTTGGAGCAGCAACGGCAAATTGATTGTTCAGGTTGTTTCATTTATGTTACATTTTTCAGATGACATGCTCATCAAATTGTGGAACTGGGATAAAAACTGGTTGTGCCAGCAAGTGTTCGAGAACCACACTCATTATGTAATGCAGATCGTTATCAACCCCAAAGACAACAACACTTTTGCTTCGGCGGCTCTCGACCACACTCTGAAAGTCTGGCAGCTCGGCTCGTCAGCTCCCAATTTCACGTTGTTCGGTCACGAGAAAGGAGTCAATTGCGTGGATTATTACCACGGAGGTGACAAGCCGTATTTGATTTCCGGAGCTGACGACCACATGGTCAAAATATGGGATTATCAGAACAAGACTTGCGTTCAGACTCTGGAAGGCCACGCTCAGAATATTACTGCAGGTAAGAACCGTATTTGCGTTATTTTAAAAAGTGGCAACTGCTACAGAGTTTTGGCCCACTGGCTCCATTTTTTGCCACACATGAATTGAACAGGTGGGGAGACTTATGAAGAGTAGGAACTCCAGGGCCCATGGTTGCTCGATCAGCTGTTGTATCCAAGTGGGCCAATCACTGCCTGCCATGGCCTTGCCGTTGCAAAGGCAGGAATCGTACCTCCTCCTGGATAGCCCTCTCCTTCGTAAATGCTGTCATGCTGCGCCGCCAGGGTCATCAACCAGTGCCAGTCATTGTAGATTAGCTGGGGTGTCCCCATCAGATCGAAAGGTGGAGTCTCCTGTGGGCTCCGACGCTCATTCTTCCAACAAGCATGGCCAGCACATCCCAGAAAAGGCCCACGCTCTAAGCTTCACCCCATGACGGGGCCCATCACAAATCCTACAGTGTGCAAAGCCCCCAGCTTGACAGAGCTCCAGCAGAGGCTGCACTGTCCCACCTGAGGCTGTCCTGTAGGATCGTGTCACCCTTGATGTGTGTTGTATTTTCCCTACTTGACGCCATATTTCCCCTTTTCCCCCTCATTTGTCTTCCCCCATCAGGTGAGCAAGGTTTATTAATTCTATCGGCTCTCCGATCTCAACTAATCAAATTTGTATCTTTGCAGTCTGTTTCCACACTGAATTACCCATCGCCATCACTGGCTCGGAAGATGGCACAGTGCGGTTGTGGCATTCGGCTACTTACAGGCTGGAGTCGTCCCTCAACTACGGTTTCGAGAGAGTTTGGACCATCCGGTGCCTCAAAGGCTCGAACCACATTGCCCTGGGGTAAGTATCACTTAGTGCAGTGAAATATTGATCTCCGCAAGTAGTCTTTCCAGGAGAAAGGTATAGAAGATTTTCCTCGACGGTTCTTCATGTTTTGTTTTTTTTTTTCTTTTTTTTTTGGTCGCTGAATCGTAGCTTGAAGTTTGTCTCCTCGCCAAAAGTGACCTAACTTCAAGAAACGTCGAAAATGTCGGACTTTTTTCAGTTTCCTGCATTTATCTCGAATACGGTACGTTTTAGCGAAAAGACCGCTTGGTACGAAATGAAAGCAGACAAAATTTCCTACAAGAATATATCATCAAAATAGTTTCTATCTGCAATAGGACGGCCGCTAGAGCGCTCTGAAGATTGACCAATTTTTTTTTCTCAAAATAATGAACCAATTAATGTTTGTTACCTACCTGAATTTTTCCACTTGGAGCCAAAAAATGGCCATTCTTCAGATCGCTCTAGCGGCCGTCCTATTGCAGATAGAAACTATTTTGATGATATATTCTTGTAGGAAATTTTGTCCTTAGTGGTCTTTTCACTAAAACGTACCGTTCCCGAGGAAAATGCAGGAAACTGAAAACACTCCGACATATTCGAGGTTTTTGGCGTTTCCAACGGTTTCCTGGCGAGGGGCAAACCTCAAATCCGGATTCGGCGACCCACGCGAATCAACTCTTTTACATCTTTTCAGCACTCATCCGTTAAGCAGCCATTTAATGAACATTGAGACGGAGGAGGAAGCGCGAAAATGGTGCATTGTTCAATTTTCCAATCCACGGGTTTTAAGGCCAGTGATAAGAGCTAATCGATGGTTAAATTTAACTGCTTGCTGGGATTCTTTTAAACAGCCGATTTAATTTCCGTTTAAGTGGCCATTTTTGTGGATTTTTTCTACCTCCGTATTTTCCAAGTGCTTTGGGTTTTAACTGCCAGATGATAATATTATCTTATGATACACGAACCAAATTTAAGATGAAGGTTTAGTGGATTTGGTGGTTGTCACTCGACCTTTTCTCACGAAGGCCTCGGAAGTTTTTCCGGATATAAACGGTCATTTGAACGGGCTGTTTAAATGAACCTGAGCAAGCGTTTAAATTTAAACAGCGATGAGCTCTCATCATTGGAAAATTGTACAACGCCCTTGTCGCTTCCTCCTGCTCAAAGTGCCTGGTCAGCGGACCCGTATTGAAACACGCTCTAAATTACGTCTGTTGGCGTAAAAAAGACGATTACTTGAAGCTAGTAATCACCTGGTGATTTGTGATGATTTGGGCGTTGAAAGCGGCTTGTAACTCACTTTTATCCCATTTGGAAAAAAATCGCTCATCTTTGACGTAAGGTTCCGGTCAGACGGTTCAATCGGCATTAAAAAAAAAAATAATAAAATAAAATAAATAAATAAATAAATAAAACACGAAAATTAAGAAGGGTTCTTGGGCAATATAAACGTATTCTATAACAGCAAATTTTGCTGTTAATCAAAACCGCATTCGGATGGTTTTTAAAACCATCCGAATGCGGTTTTGATTGATGTATCGGTAAGCGTAGTATCGATACCTAATCAAAACTGTCGATATTGCGGTTTATCGATATCATTTCTCCCATTTCTACTTCTAAGGTGGGGGTTCGTCGAAATTCTGCCGTTATGCTGAATCATCTCCCTCAACGAACAACCGATTTTGATCAAATCGGGCTCAAAATGATTGGCAAGATGTCACCCGCATTTCGTATTCCAAAATGTTGTCCTTCCTTTTCAAAATCCCCTGTTAAATCCCAAAATTTTCGAATAGAGGGTTCACCTGTTATCTTATTCGAGCGCTAATGTTTTCACAGTTATGACGAAGGATCTATTATGGTGAAGATCGGGCGGGAAGAACCAGCGATATCCATGGACGTCAATGGAGAGAAAATTGTGTGGGCTCGACATTCCGAAATTCAACAAGTAAGTTGTTGGTTCCTTTGAGTACTCCTTTCCTCCATCATATAATACCTCAACCCCTGAATTGTGGTTTTGCAGGTTAATTTGAAATCCCTGCTGACTGAAGGTTACGAAATACGTGACGGGGAGAAGCTCCCGGTGGCTGCCAAGGATATGGGACCCTGTGAGGTGTTTCCTCAGAGCATTGCTCATAACCCAAATGGAAGGTATACCTACTTTACTACATTTCCTCTTCCCGCTCACGAAACTTTGTTTTTTGAGAGGTCAATAGGATCAGGCTGTCTCTTTATCAATTTCGAATTAGTATATCCCGCGAAGTCCACTCATTTAGTCCTTGGGGGACCAAACTATGGGATTCGCCGTTCTTGGGATCTTCAACCTTTGGAGCAACCAGATCTCAAACGCCTCAAGCCGCTTGATGTCTGCAGCCTTCGGGCGGAATTCAAAGACGTTTCTAAGCTCTGAGTCCGCTCTCAAGTCGTCTCCTTGAGACTGAACGGCTACTCAGCATATTCATAGAAGGCACTCAAAACGCCTATCGACTTGGGGTCTTATCAAATTCTTATTCAAAAGGTTGAATTAAATATAAAATATATATAAACACTTATGTTCGAGCTCGCTGGCCCAAAACCACTGAGATCGAACTTAAGTTTTTATATATATTTTACATGTATTTCAACTTTGACTTTGACTTCCTCCAAAATGTTACGCAACAAATTGGTTACGGAGACGCTTTCGTTCTGGGTCATAGGTGCCGACGGCATAAATCGCTAAAACCAAGGTTTGTGTGACAGCAGCCGGAAATTTCGATTGGCCTCAAAATTTGCCGAATACGGCTGATGAATGAATCTGATGATAAATTATGAGAAGTTCTTAACATTCTAGATACCTACAGGGGGTAGATCTACCGAAGGACGTTGCATTACGTGATAATTTGTGTTTTTGATCATAAAGTGGTATCGACATCTTATTCAAACGTTACTGTATGATTTACCTTATTTTGTAGCATAATTTTATTACTCCTTTTTATTTGTTCACAGATTTGTTGTAGTTTGCGGTGACGGGGAATACATTATCTACACTGCGATGGCCCTCCGTAACAAGAGCTTTGGCTCAGCCCAGGAATTCGTTTGGGCCCAGGATTCTTCGGATTACGCCATCCGCGAGGGATTGTCCACCGTCAGGCTGTTCCGTCATTTCAAGGAAAGGAAGAATTTCAAGCCGGAATTTGGCGCCGAAGGTGAATAACATACAGCGTTGTATTAGGAGTGCGTTTAAGGTATGTTGCTACATTTTCGCACTCTGCAGGAATCTTCGGCGGGCAACTTTTGGGGATCCGAACGGTTTCGGGACTTTCCTTGTACGACTGGGAGACTTTGGAGCTTGTGAGGAGGATCGACATCCAAGCTAAGGCGCTGTACTGGTCCGAAGCGGGTCACCTTCTTGCAATAGTAACCGACGACAGTTACTATTTGCTCAAGTACGACCAGAACGCTTTGGCGACGGCTCAACCGGGTACTGACGGTTATGAAGAAGCTTTCGAGGTAAGAAATGCCAAATTGGTTGGTTTGTGGGAAAAAATTCAATCACTCACTCTTCACATCGGGGGTGCCCAAACTTCTAAAAGAATCAAATACCAAATGTGTGATGTACGCTTCTTTATCAAATCGAATTTTACTCATTGTTAATTGGGCAAAAGCTGCGAACTTCGATACCAAATTAACTGGTTGCCCAACTGTTATAACTTCAGTTTAACCCATATTCAAATAGTTTCAAACAATGTTGTGGGACACCCCATAACAATGGGTTTTGGGTGTGTACCTACATTTTTTTGTGGTTCTAAATTCGATTTAGGTTCATTAGTAGATTTGTGTTGTGTGTGGTGGAAATCCAGGTGTTTTGGAGGAATGTGAAGGGAGTGTAGGAACATTCCTATTTAGGACATAACGTAGTCTGAGTCGTAGTGGAGACGCAGCTACAGTAATGGTAGATTCGAGAGCTCCAGGCTTGCCTGATGTGTCAGGATACTGAGGTGACTCGTAATCTTTGGAAGGGAGCTGAGGGGAAGTCGATACCCAACACGAGAGGTCGTGGCCGGTATCGTTTTGCCCTCAGCCTGCAGCTTTACCAGAGACAGCGTCTACAGCTACCTCAAATTAATCGTCATCAAAGGTGGCTTGGCCAGGTGACCCTTACATGAGGCCGATTCCCGACAAAGTGTCGTCAAATGGTGCTTGGGGAACGGACCCAATAGCGGCCCATACACGAGCAGAAATCCGCGGCAGATTTGGTCGGCCGATCTCATCTGACAGATATCGCTAACGATCTGGAGTGACCGATGAAATCGGTCGTTGCCCCTTAACACGAAAAACTTTTCGGCCGATCTTTCGTGCCCGAGATCTGTCTCCCGATGCCATCTGATCGTTAGTGGGATGAAATCTGGCAGATTCAGGTCTGTCACCGACGTTCGTCTGGCAGATTCGAGTTTTCGGTTGGATCCGAAAATTTCTGAGATCGGTGGCCGATTTGCAGCGCCGTAAGTTGATGATGCCATGGGGTTAGTGACTGTCCGTGATAACAAACGTAAATTAACCGATCTTTTTTCCGGAATTTTTTCAGTAGGTACCTATAAAATGACTAAGGCAAAATAATACAAGTTTGGGAGAAGTCTTGGGTTTCGGAAAGAAGAAACTTCGGACACGTGAAGTTGGTGACCACGTTTCTGAAACTCGTCCTGAGGTTCTGGTAAGTGAGCCAATTTCCGCCTACCCTAACCGTTTTTCCTCATAGCAGCTCGGTTTAAACGTAAATCCGTCCGGAAAACTGTTTAACTTACCAGCAGGGTCTATCTTAAGCCCAAATGGCTGTTGAAAAATCATGCTAGAATTTGTAGTGAGAAAACCCAAAATCGCGATTTCCAAAAAACAAAATTAGGAAATCCCAATTCCGCCCATCAAGTATTCGGGGACTATTTTTTATCCATTTTTTGATAAAATGCACCACGCAAAAACACCGATAAAGGAGATAAGGAGGATCTCAAGGGAGAACTAGTGGACATCTGAACGTTAAGGGACTCTGCCCGATCCGAATCGAACAGTTCTCAGAACCACCGACATCGCTTCTGAGAAATCTGCGTGTTAAGGGGGGACGCCCGATTTCCGTCTGCTAGATTTGAACTCTCGCAGACATCGCTTAGCCGATTTGCTTATATTTCGTCTTTTCAACGCCCACTAACGCACAGATATTTCCCACAGATATCGTTTAAAAACGCCAAATCTGCCGCGGATTTCTGCTCGTGTATGGCCTCCTAATGTGTCGGGATCATTCTCGCTGATTCAGGCTTCCTCAGATGAAGTGTCACCAGACGAGGCCTGGTCAGCGTTTGATCCCATAAAAATAACTGCGTTCAGACATTATGAATGGCTAATTACATGAACAGTAAAATTTAATGTCAATCTAACGGTGAGATGTCATTTCTTCTTCAAATCAGGCAGTCAAGCCACTCGTGGGAGAAGAGGGGTTCGCTTGATTACGATGCGACTGTTGTGCTTCCCGTTCCACCCGCTGAAGCTACTTCCAGCGGGCTGGCGTGATTATTGATTAGTTGTGGGTAATAACCCCAGGTTTCCCACAAATGTATTCTTCTGTTTGTTGCAGTTAGTCGGCGAAGTGAACGACGTCGTCAAAACGGGTCTTTGGGTCGGCGATTGTTTCATTTACACAAACGCCGTTTGCCGTATCAACTACTACGTTGGCGGGGAGATCGTGACAGTCGCTCATCTCGACACGACAATGTATCTTTTGGGCTACGTCGCCCGCCAAAACCTGCTTTACCTTTGCGACAAGCATCACCACATTATATGCTACACGTGAGTTTTTATTGTGTTGGCCATCCTGGTGTGGAGAACAGGCTCGTAACCTGTTGGTTGATTTCAGGCTGCTGCTGTCCGTTCTCGAATATCAAACAGCTGTCATGAGGAGAGACTTTGAAACCGCCGATAGAGTCCTGCCGACGATTCCCGTTCAACACAGATTACGAGTCGCTCATTTCTTGGAAAAACAAGTTGGTGCACTTGATGGAGAAAAGGCAGTGCTGTGCTTCACAATAAATACCACCTAACAACTTTTTTTTTTTTCTTCAGGGTTTCAAGCGGCAGGCGCTGGCAGTGTCGACGGATCCCGAGCACAAGTTCGAATTGGCTCTCCAGCTGAGCGATTTGGACGCTGCCGTCAATTTGGCCCGAGACATCGGCAGCAAGGCCAAATGGGTTCAAGTGGCGGAACTCGCTATGTCCCAAGCGAAGCTCGGATTGGCCCAAATGTGCCTCCATCAGGCCCAGCATTACGGCGGCCTGTTGTTACTGTCTACGTCAGCGGGTGAGATCTTAGGAAATGCGTTGTTGTGTGATTGGGTAGAGTTGTGAGAGTGGGTAGAGTACCAGAGGAAATTGGGCCAGATTAGATTAGATTTTTTGTATTGTGCACAAAAAAGGATCAACATCACTTCGAATATCAGGATAAAAAAACCCTAAGTTTTCGACCTTTTTTCAGTGTTTTGCTCCTACTTCGCAAGCTAAGCGTTTTTCGTGTAAACACAGTATTTTCCCAATTAAAGTAGACAAAATTTTCTACAGAATGCATGTACGTATTAAAGTAACTTTAACTTTAACTTCAACTGTTGAAGTTCGGACAAATAGGTCGTAAGGCCGCTGGAGCGCGCTGAAAAATGGCCACTGACTGGTTCTGACGCTTCCTTTTGATCGTTGACACTATGATTGATTATAATAGGTACTATTATGTTAGTTTTTTCTCCACAGGTTGAGTAGTTTGCAAGCCGCAGACGAATAAAAGTCGATGAATGGTACATTCGAGCGAAAATGCGGGGAAAACTTTACTACCTTATAAATTGGTCGTATTTTAAGTTAAGTAGGTCAATCGACGCAGATTTTGATGCTCTTTCATGGACTAACTAAAAGCATTTGTGAAAAAGTTCTTTGTTCAGGCGTTATAACTGAAAAAAGAGCGAAAAGTCGAGGCTGCCACAAAAAACGCGGAGGGTGCAAACTCAGGATACTTTTTCAGAGCTATTCAGTTACCATCTTTAACAAAAACGATTTTATTCTTGAAAAAATAGTAAAGATGTGTACAAAATTAATACCGTCAACTTTCAAAAGTGGGTAAGTGGCCAGGGGTCTGGGGCTGACCACAATCTTCCCATAATAATTTTTTCAAACCCCTGAAAATTCGACCTCACAAAGTCAACGATTCTAAAATTTATGTTAGGAGCTCATCAGTGGGTTCAAGAGAAACAATGGAACTCATGGCAGACGATTTTGTCGAAAAAATACGCCCTCCAGGCGATTTGAAACTAGGGCTCAAAATTGGTCTAGCTCACTACAAAAACTTGACATCACTGCTCATGAAATCCTTATCTGAACACTTTCTGAAACACTCCAAACTTTCTGCTTCTTGTGCTTCAGGTTTGCACTCCAAAGATGAATTTGATCTAATCTTGTGCTTCCAACGATGAACACAGCTGCAAAAACAGCCAGAGGCCACTTTCTCCCATGACCACTTTCACCCTTACCCACCATAGATTAATTGATCATGCTAGCGTTATAGTGTCTTTCATAAGAACGTTGAGAACCCAATTGCATTCCCAAGTCACGGATCACTCGATTCCAGAGGAGAATAATGTACGATTAGTTTTATGTAGTGTCACAAAAGGGTGCAAGAGCGCACTGGAGTTGGCCTCAGTTCTGTTGCCTGCACTCCTTTCCAGGGCCAGTTACTTCTCTTCCATTATATTCACTAGCACTCAGACATAAGACCACTTAATCAGACAGAAGGCCTCGCTTCGCTCGGTCGACCCCTTTTTCGGACGGGGTTCTAAACCCCGCTAATGGTAGTTAAACGGTCCACCGAGACGATAGGAAAAACCGCCGTATTTTTTTGTATTTTTATCGCTCACCTAGGAGGAGAAGGCTCGTGACATACTCTGCCACAGAGACGGTGAGAATTAGTGGTACCTATTGATTATGTAAGGATTTAACTAATGCTGCTTCATAATATTTTGATTCGATTATGAACTGCTTAGAGCTCTTTCGACGTAACACAGGTTGTGCCGCTCCACCTTTGGCACCTACGACCCAAAACACTATAAATGTCTACTGGTAGTAGTTGTGTGATTCTGGCTGCGGCCTCTCAGTACCTCATTATTTCACCGCCGGCCCGTTCTTTATTGTTTTTTCATTCAAACACTATTTTTCAGGTAACGTCGACATGATGTCAAAACTTGCCGAAAGCTCTTTGGCGGACGGCAAAAACAACGTCTCATTCCTCACGTATTTCCTCATGGGAGATTTAGAAAAGTGTCTCCATATCCTCATCGACACCGGACGCATCCCAGAAGCAGCTTTTTTCGCGAGGTAAATTGGCCGATTCCCCCTACGAATTTCCCAGTTGGGGATTTGAAAGCTGTCATTCAATTTGCGTTTTGTTTCAGAACCTACATGCCCAGTGAAGTTTCCCGAGTTGTGGAATTGTGGAAGAACTTGTCCAAAGACAAAACCGGCCAGTCGCTCGCCGACCCGAACCAGTACGCCAACTTGTTTCCCAAACATTCGGACGCTCTCAAGACGGAACAGTTTCTTAAGAAGGAGCTGGCTCGAAGAGTACCCGCGTCATCGTACGGCAGTATTAAAGTAAATACAATCAAATAATCATCGATGCGAAATAGTCTGAGGGGTTTTAGTAATGTGTCGTTTTCGAAGTGCTGTTGAAGGTATCGATTTATGATTGCTAGTTCGACGAGCTGTAGGGCTGCGAGGCGTCTTAAGTGTACATTTATCAATCGCATTTAGCCCTCGGCTAGGCAACTTCATTTCTAACTACTAATTACTTGTTGAGTAGTTACAGTAAGCAACTACCAACGAGTGGTGATTGAGGGAAACAACTTCTTTTATATAACTAGTAGTTAGTAGATAGTTGAAATTCATAACTACTTTTTGGCGGGCGTGAAGGGTCTTCAGGGGAGGCGCGAGGTAAAAAAAGGTTGGGAACCCCTGCTTTGAATGAAGATCCTTCAGAACAAACTCAGATCCAAATAGAAGACAACTTACCTTCACTTGAAATCGGGCGAAGATAACAAGAGCACCCACTCAAATAAACAAACTGCCTCCTTATTGCCCCTGTGGTTCACAGACAGTATGGGCGCATATAGCAACTCGCTAGCATCCCAAGAGATGACCTTCCTGTTGGACCTTCATATAAGGATATGAAAAATCTTGATGAGCCCCAATGCCCCAGTCCCCCTAATGTTTATTCTGAATTTCAGCCCAATCACGAAAGGAATCCTATCGAAGAAATGCTGGAAGCTGAAGCTGCCGGATCGTTCGACTACGTGCCGCCTGCAGCGCCTCGAGCTGGAGAGCCTCTCGTTGATATTTCTGGTAAGTTTGCCCCCCCCCCCCCTTCCTCCCCGTAATTCTAATTTTCCACTTGACATCGCTCCGGATCATTTTGCAGAACATTCCAAACCGTCAGAAACAGCACCCGTAGAAGTTCCTCAGGTGAAAACGACCAGCGACGCTCGTCCGTTGGTGGCCCCGGTGACTGCCACCCGCTCTCAGAGGAGACTCATCCCCAACGATGACGACGATTTGGATCTGGAAATTGAAAACATGAACTTGGATGACATCGATGCAAGTGTAATTTGAAAAAAAAGTTATTATATAGTACAGTAAATCAGGTGTGGGGTATTGTTGTCAGAAGGTTAGATCGTTAGTGCTGGGACGTTGGCCACCCTGATCCTGTTTTCAGCCGACAGCTGGTTACTAGCAACGATTCAGTTGCGACTCCAATTTCCGAAGGAGGTGGCGACTGCTGAGTAGAGATGGATATGTTGTTTTAAATAATCGATTTTGGTTAATTATTCTCAAAATAAGCTGATAGAATTTTTGTCAAAATACTCGGTTTACTTACCATCTAGTTGTGACCCCAAGGGATCTACGGGGCTAAAAAGGGGCTACAGGAGGGGTTTTTGAAGGGTTCTGGCTACGAGGTCGATTGGGGTGTCGTTTTTGAGGTAATTTTGGGCGTAGAATTCGTTAGTAACTAACGGACCCAACTGTTGGGGTCTCTGCGCTGCCCGATCACACTGTGAGCCTCCAATGGGGCTTTTGAAGGACATAGGGTTATGGGAGGGTTTTGTAGATTGTAGATTGTTTTCGGGATTGCAAAGGAAGGGGGTTCGAGGTGCCTCCAGCACGGAAGCCTGTGTGGGCTTATTGTGTTTTGCCTGAGCGCCCTGGTTCTAGTCCAAGATGTCTATTCCCCTGATAAGGGTTTTTAGATCCTTGACTGAGTTCCCCACGGAGGCCAAATCTGCGGCCTGTGGGTGCAGGGCACTTGATGTAAATGTCGGTGGCGGTTTCTTCATCCTCCTCGCACAATCTGCAATAGGTTGACGATTGTGTTATCCGTATGCGATTCAAGTAAAATCGAAAGGGGGGGGGGGGGCTGGTTATCAATCCTATCAGCCTTCTTAGTTCCCAGCGTTTTAGCTTGAGTAGCTCATCAGCGTTCTTGGTGTTGGGTTTTGCCACATTGCACTTACTGTGCCCTTCGAGGAGTTGCCACCTTTGGCGGTTTTTAATGACATCCATTTGTTGACGGCTGCTCTGAAGGAGGTTTGTGGTAGGCCTGCTGGCTCTGGGCCAGTGCCGGGGGTCTTAGAGGCATTGTTCGTTGCCTGGTACGCTTCTATTCCCTGGAACCCACTCCACGGAGACCGTGTTGCGTTTCGCCAGGGTGTTGAGTATTAGCACACAGTGCTGTACCACTCTTGACGAGATGGATGGATCTGTTGATCGACGCTTGGTTGTCCGAGAGAATGCGGATGTCGGCTCCAACAGGCCCCCGTCTTAAGCTCTCTCTTGCCCCTGCTATACGAGAGTTTTGGTCATGAGGTCGACTGGGGTGTCCTTTTCTTGGTAATTTTGGGCGTAGAATCCGCTTATTGGGGTCCCAGAGCCGCCCAACCCCACTCTGAGCGTCCAATCGGCTTCAAATGGTGCTTTTGAAGGACTTCGGACAGGAGGTCCACTGAGGTGTCATTTTTGAGGTAATTTTGAACGTAGAATCCGTTTATGAGGGTTTCAGACCCATCAAACTACACCGTGGGGCTCTGTGGGGCTTAAAAGGGGCCCGGGAGGGGGTTTTGAAATTTTTCGGCTACAAGGTGTCGTTTTCGAAGAGTTTTCAGACGTAGAATCCATATTTTTATTTCCATTTTTGAGGGTCATAGTCAGTTTTACCATGGGGATTCGTGGGGCTAAAATGGGGATGCAGGATGGCTTTATGAAGTGTTTTGGCTATGAGGTCCCGTTTGGTGTTGGTTTCAGAGTAATTTTTGACGTATAATCCATTTTTTTCTCAACACTGTAGGGGGAACCAGTTTTTTTGGGGGGGGGGGGGGGGGGAATTTTTAATTTTTATTGAATTTAAAAGGAATCTTTTCAAAATGTATACCAAAGAATAATAATCCTTGAAATTTGCAGTGTTTTAGGATAGGTTTTTAGTAGGTACACAAATAATACATTATCACGCCATATTAAAATGTATATCTCCAACTCCCATTTACATTTCAGTATTTCGCTTAAAATCGCTAAATGCTTTTTTCGAGGGTTTTAACTGAAACAAATCTTACGAAGAATCAAATTTTCTACAATTTCGGTCCCTATTTATAGGGATATTATAATGTCTTTTGTGGGACCAATACTTTGCTAGATACAATCAATTCAAGTTTCGAAGAATTTGATTCTTTCTCTTCATTGACTGAAAATCGATGCTGAAAAATATGGTCGATACTCATTCTTACTGCTGACTGGGACTGGAAGAGGCTCCAAAACTAAACTTTTCAATTTGAATATTTCTCTATTCTTTTTTATTATTAATTTATTTATTATTTTATTTATTAAATATTTAACATTATCTAGGTATTTCATTTATTAAATATTTATTATTTATTAATTAATTTCAATATTTATTTCGAATTATGGACAACATTTTCAGCGAATAGGTATAAAATAATTTTCATTCATAAATGCTCATTCATGTTCGAAGACAATCAATGTCTTCAAACAAATTTTGTTGTCGAATTCATTTTAACTGGTTTTTTTTCTGAATTTCAGGATCTTAACGAGGAAGATCTTCTCATCGACTAAGCTACTTCGACAAATATTCGTGTCAAGCTTGATTCCTAAGTACAACTTGATGCCTTCTACCCTCAAAATGTCAGAGGGTGGAGTAGAAAGTGTCATTTTTGGGGTCTATGCGTTTTTTATGTACTAAATCCATTATGCAATCTTATATTATAATACAGATGTTATATATAGAAGAGTGATTAATTTTTTCTAGTTTGATAAGTGGAGGAGATAAGTCAAGCAAGGCCCATTCTGTCCAAGATAATGGGGAAACTGGTTGAGTTTCTAGATGAATTAGGTTTTCTCTCACAATAATGTCATCACCAGCGGATCGTTCTGTGCCAGCGATTCGCAGGACAAACTACCCGCCGAAGCGACTTAGACCAACTGTATTCCAAGGGAGGGATTTCCGAAGATTTGGCTAAAGGTGGGAGCCGGTTGCACTTTGTCCACGACATGAAAAATGCGCTGGGAAGGGGAGATACGATAAGCCGATGATAACTTTGAAGGTACCTACAATGAGCGAGGTCCGAAAGGTGAGATAAAGATGAGTTAATAGGCGGACGGGGCATTGGAAACAATGAAGAAGAGTGTGGACTTGGAATTCTGAAAACTAGTGCCTGTCCTCCAATCTCTACCAGAACCATTCATATTGTCAAGTTCAAGTGATCTCCCTTGTTTATCTTTCAATTAGGTATACCTATTAAAATTGCCTTCAAAAATCAAAACGCCGCCTTCAACACGAACGGGTCAACACTCGCTTCATCAGATACTCGACCGGTTTCCTCATTTCTCAAGTTATTGAAAGATAAGTAGGCGGTATATAAAAGAAAGAGCTTGTCTGGCATCATCATCAGTGATAATGAATGTCATCGCGGTTTTGGCAGTTTTAGGTCTCGCCTCCCAGTGTCTGGCCGACCCAGGTGAGTCACATCTTTTGGCTGAAAACCGTACAATTACAATCAAACCGTCATTACGTGAGAACAATTGAAACACGAAGCAAATTTTACACAAGGGTTTATTATTCTTAGATATAGAAAAATAATTTCTTATTGTGCAAAAATTATTTTAAAAAAATTAATATTAATAAAAAAATAAAATAAAATACAATAAAAAATTAATTTTCCTGTACAGAAGTGGGCCCCCTAAAAATGGATTATGCGCCCATAGTTACTCGGAAAAAGAAACCTCATTCGACCCGCCAACATTCTTCAAAAGCTCCATTTGTAGCCCCACGAAAGCCCCATATATCCCCAGAGGGGATTCCCCACGTTAAAATCGGATTTGAGACTAATTGGGCCCGATAGCGAAACCCCGTGGGGCTAAAACGGAGTTACGGGAGGGTTTTTTGAAGGGTTTGAGGTCAAGTTAGGTGTCGTTTTCGAAGTATTTGTGGACGCAGAATCCATTTTTGAGGGTCACGGAACCGTCCAATTCTACCGTGGGAATCTATTGGGCTTGCATGGGGCTACGAATTGGGCTTTTGAAGGGCGCCATGAGGTCGCTTGAGGTTTCGTTGTTTGAGTTTTTTGAGAGTAATTTTGGACGTAGAATCCGTTTATGAGGGTTTCAGATCCATCCGACTACACCGTGCGGCTAAAAAGGGTTCATAGGAGGGTTCTTCGAAGGGTTTTGACCATGAGCTCATGTTAGGTGCTGTTTTCGAAGTATTTTTGGACGTAGAATTCATTTTGTTGGGGTCTCAGAACGGTTCGATTTCACCGTGGGGATCTATGGGGCATTCGTTGGGCTGCAAATGGAGCTTTTAAAGGGCTTCAGAAGATCGAATGAGGTGTCGTTTTCGAAGTTTTTTTTTGGACGTAGAATCCATTTTTTCGGGTCCCAGAACTTTCGGATTTCACCTCGAGGGTCTACAGGGCATTCGGAGGGCCACAAAAGGAGCGTTAGAAGGTAGAGTGAGGTGGTTTTCGAAATATTTGTGGAGGGGGAATCCGTTTTTCGGTGTCCCAAATCTGTCCAAACATTTCTCGAAAAATTTTTATAGTTGGTAGGTACTTTCTCAATTTTATTTTTTAAATATTTTTAATAATTTTTATCAATTATTGACAAAATTAATTTTGCACAATTTACCTAGGTACATCAAAGAATAATTGAACCTTGTGTAAAATTGTCAGAGTTGTTGGTCACGCTTTTCACTTTCAAGTGCCATAGCAAAGACATAAAAATGTCAAAACGCTGCAAATTTTACACAAGGGTAGATCAACAGTGTTGATTTAACACATCATTAAAAAAATGTTAATTTTATTATTACAAAAACAATCATACAAAAAACACACTACATCATTTAAAAAAAAGTTAATTTTATTATTATAAAAAAGTGATTTAAATTTTCTTGTAAAGTTTGTGGACGGACATGAACTGACGTGTTCTTTTTAACTTCCTTGCAGCACTCGACAATGAATTCAATGGCATTTTCAACAGGACCCTCAAATACGTCCTGGAGAGGTTCGCAGCCTCGGACTCTGGAGTCTTAATCAATAGTTTCACTGACAAGCAAATCCTGTTCGAGGATTTGAAGTAAGTTGCCAACAGTATCATTTCTTACGGAGTCTGTCTGTTAAAATAATCTGTTAAATAAAATTCTTTTTCTAGTTTCAAGTTGGATATGAGCAACATCCTGCTCTCTAAATTCAAAGACTACAAGGTCGAGGATTTGAAAACCAATCCAGAACAGTTGACTGCCACAATGAATATCAACATTCCCGAAATCCTCCTTACTTTCGACTTCAACGTGAACGGATTTATCCATAATAAACGTTTCTCCGGTTCAGGCAATGGCTCGTAAGTAATTTCATAAATCGTGAGCGCCACCACGCCGTCAGAGAAATACCTAGTTTTGATCCCTCCTGTTTCAGTATCTCCGTTCAAGGACTTCAAAATACACTTACATTCAAGGTGATCAATCCAAATACCTCACTTATGGTGAGCCAATTGGGCCTGGACTACGATTTGGACTTATTATTGGTGAGTCATTGTAGGGAATTACTCCCACGATTCTGGCATTATCGCCAGCCCGCCAGATGTAGGAGTTATAACTACTACTATAGTACCGCAGATTAAAATACTGATACAGTATAGTATAGTACCTACCGGCGGCGCGGCAGCGAACCCTCCTTCTCCCGCGAGTGGCTCAGCCTTCCCGTTTGAAGACGGCAGTATTTTCATTCAATAATTTTCCATTTAGGTGCTGTTAATTATTCAGTATTACAATACCTACTGAACACAGTTATTTTTCAGGGATAAAACCCGCTGACCAGCTGGCCTAGGCCTCCTTTAATGACAGCTCATTAGGGGAAGCTGAATCAGCGGGAAAGATCCTGACGCATGAACTCCTTTAGCGACATTTCGTTCGAGGAAGCCGAAGATTGGCCCCATGTGAGACCAGGTTAGCTGGCCCAGCCACCTAGGTCTTCGAAGCTTCGAAGACAATTAGTCTAAGGTAGCAGCAGCAGCTGTTACCGGTAATACTGCAAGCCCGGGGCGAAATGATACCGGCCCTGACATATCGTGTTGGGTATCGGCTTCCCCTCGGTTGCCTTCCAAAGATTCTGCATCAGCACAGCATCCTGACATATCAGGTAAGCCTGGTGTATGCGAGTCTTCCTATTCTGTGGCTGCATCTCCCCCAGGTTTGCAGATCGTGACACTTAGCGTTATGCTCTGGACGGGAATGTGCCCCCTCTCCCTTCCTCTTCCTCCAAAACAACTGGCGGCGAAATCGTGGATTCACGCCAAAGGCCTTCCGCCAAACACTACACAAATCAAATAGTGTATCTACATCTAAAGTTAGAATAGGGACGTCGAGAAAGTATCAATACTTCTAGAAAAAATATCGATACTTTTTTTCCAGTGTTGGAGCCGATACTTTCTTTATCCCTAATATTCTATCAGTTTCAACACCAACGACAAGTAGGTAGGTACTTGACAATAGGTATACCTCTACCTAGATTGCTGGGAGACCAACCCACTTCAACAAATTAAAGAAAGTTGATCAACACCAACGTATGTACCACAACCACCTCCAGCTGCCGGAGAGAAACAAAAACAACATTCCACCCATTTTTGAAAAAGTACCGGAAACTTTCGATACTTCAAAATATTGATACTTTTTGGAAGTATCGTATCGATTTTTTAATACTTTTTGGACGTATCGTATCGATATTTTTCAATACTTTCTAGATGTATCGATACGATATTATACCGATACTTTTGAAGTATCATACATCCCTAATTTAGACACACAAAATCATGTACGTACATGCCCAACACCCGCGGTAGGTAGGTATACCATATATGGGGGGTATCACAGTCATGAACAATATTGACTCATAGTATCCACAGATGGAAAACAGTAGAAGCAACGGCTGAATTTTGTGCTCAAGTTGAATTCCCATTGCGTTTCAGGTTGAGGAAAGCGGTCTTAAGATGGATGACATGAGTATCGACCAAGTCAAGCAGTTCGTTTCCCAGAGGTTGTTCAAAGTACTCAACACTGAAGAAATGAAGAAGTTAGCTGCCGGATACCTTCGGGAAGGCATCAACAGCCTTTTTGAAAGAATGACGCTTGATGAATACGCTTACTTCCTCAAAGGATGGTTTGCCCATAGTAAATGCAACAATAAAATCAATTGAATTTGTTATTTTATAAAATAAAATATGGGAAGGCCTTTTGTCCATTCTTCAGGTTTTGAGAAATCAACTCCTAAGTTTTCTCAATTTTTGAGGAATAATTGAGTATACATTGAGTATACATAATAATTATGTAACTTTCTAATTAATATCTGACATCATCGATTTTCGATAAGTCGCATTATTATCCAACGGGCGGCTATTTTTATTTTATGGACAAAATTTGGCATTTAATGCTGGTTCTCGAATAAATGGAACATTTAACGCATTATTTCTTGTTTTACTTCAAGATTTTTCCATTCCTTTTCTTTATTTTATTTCTAGACATTTCTTTCTCCTGATTTTTCTTCTTTTATTTTTATTAATTTTTAAGATTGAGAAAGCCAAAAAAAATGTTTTTTGATTTTTTTTTTGAATTTTCTTAATTAGAAAAGCTGTTGAAGCCTGAAAAATTATTTTGATGCAGTTCCCATACAAATGTGAGATTATACATATAAATTATATATATGTTATATACATTTGAGAAAGGACAGTTTTCCTCATCAGAGAAAGGGACAACAGTTGTCAGTTACTGACGTTTCTGATATATGACGGCTCACGTCAACGTATGCATTTGGACCTCTAGTTTTATATTTCGCAATAAAAATTAAAAAAAAAATTTTTTAATCTCCAATTTTGGACAAAGGCCATTTAATGCCCTTCCTAAAATAACCCATTCAATTATTGATGTTGAAAAAGTTTCAACATCAATAATCAATATATTTTTTATTTATTAATGAAAAGAGTGAAAATCTACAACAACAATAACTACGCGAACAATCCCCGCTTCAGTCTAGCGTGGAATCCACATTAGGAAGTCCAGCTCCGTCCTCCAGTCCCAGGCTTCTCACCTTCCGCCGAGCTCCTCTTAGCCGAAGGGAAACAGCCCTTATGACGGCGAACTGGACTCGAACTCGCCCACCCAACCACTTGGGAGTACGGTCTATCCCACTTCTCCGCCAGTTTATAGGCCGCTCTCCCGAGGAAGGCGTCGAATTCACAGTGGAGGGCACCATCGCATGAACATACAAGAGGTGTGAACGACCCTCTGAGATCCTCGGCCGCCCGGTCATACTTTCTGTGCTTTTCGTTGGCGGCACTCTGGGCGACTTGCGGCCACTCCCGGGAAAGATGAGAGGCAGCATTTACAATGCGATTATCAAAAAACGATGGCCTCCCACCTTCCCAAACACAGTTTATATGTATGTCGGCCACTAGAGCACTATGACCGTCGGTACTTTCTCTCATGATTGGTTCAATGGTCGCGCCACCCCAAGCCATTTCGCCCAGGCCAACCACCGCAAGGAAACGGACAGGTGGAGAGGTATAATGGAATAATTTGGAAGACTGTAGAGCTGGCGGTTAAGAGCAAAGGTCTTCCAGCCTCGCACTGGGAAGAAGTACTAACCGAAGCTCTTCATTCGATCAGATCTTTACTCTACACTTCAACAAATTTAACTCAGCATGAGAGACTTTACCCACGAGCGTCGCTCCGCAAATTCAATAATTGAATAATAAATATTCAATTAAATAAATTTTATTTAACCCTGGGGTTAACCCTGTTAAATGTCAGGGAGATACTGGGGATGATTTCAAGTACGTGTGAAAGGCGGAAAGACGTAGTCGCTCACTGGTCCGGAATGGGCACCGGTTCCTTGGGGCTCCACTTTCATAAAAAATGATTCCAAAGTTATGAAAGTGGAGCCCCAAGGAACCGGTGCCCATTCCGGACCAGTGAGCGACTACGTCTTTCCGCCTTTCACACGTACTTGAAATCATCCCCAGTATCTCCCTGAGATTTATCACTGCTTTGAGGGGTGAACAGGTCAAATAACCCTCGCTCAATCCCTGATTGACTGTTAAATGTTGTTGTTGTCCTGAGCCTTTTACTTTCCTCAAAACCATACAGCAGAAAACCCACCAACAGGGTTCCCCGTTCGACACAATTCATTCAACTTCAGGTGCTGTCAAACTGGATTTGGGTAAGAAGAAACTGGACTTGGGGAGCGAAAACTAGTTTTAGGCGAGTTGAAGCCTTTTGAGGGGGTTTCTCTCAAGCAGGATCAACAGCTTGAGTTCAGGTTGTCAGCAGAGAGAGGCCCCACTGGTCTGCCGAAACCAAACCGCTGCTGAGGCGTGTCGACAGCGAAGGGTGGGCTGTGAGTGAGTGTGGGCCAGTAGCTCCTGAAGACACCCAACCTTTCCCACCTGGCCTCAGACCCCGCATACTCACTTTTCGACAATGAATAGTTTTTCTTCGCTAAAGAAATTCGGAGCTGCCGGAGCTCAGAAACGCCTCATGCAACCTTTGGTGGTTTCAGACTTTTGTACAGGTACATAGGTCCTATCCACTTATTTGATATTTTGTATCTACCTACTCATTTGTTGAAATAAGTTTATTAAGTAAAATGGATTGAATTAAATTTAAATTTTATATTGTTTGATCCCCCACACCAGGCTGATCAGTGCCCCGACTAATTGGTAAACAGGCGTTTTACTGAACCCATAGTCCATGGGGCCACCCTGTCTCCCCTATTAATTAGTTATAATAACAATAAAAATTATTATTATTATATTAATTAATAACATTATGAATTACTTAAATCTGGTGAGCTTTCGAAAAAGGTGCTATATGAGGAGTTCCTGCCACAATTAAGGCCTACCTACCTCAACGCATGAAAATACAGCTAGGTACCTATTTCCTTTTCCGTGTCCCCAAAATGAAAGCCCTGGCGCTTATCGGGCACGGGATCACCCGGGACAATCTGTTTTCGCGATTGCGAACTGAAGGGGATCACTCGGGTCTCACGTTTCGCCCCTCGTACTCACTGGAGCACTGGAGCCGTCGCCCCAAGTCGCTTGTGTGTGGCAAGCTTTGAGGTCTTGTGTGCCCCTGAGTTTTGGTTGGGTTATGTTTAAACCTATTGCCTTGGTAACATGGGCGTATACAGGGGGGGTTACACCGTCTTGTTTGTCTGGGTGCAACTACCATTTTCAACAATGTTTGTGGAGAAACATTCAGAGCTTAGGATTGGCAAGCGAATACAAAAACGATGAAGTCACTCGGAAAAAACGGGTGACTTGCCGGAAACCCTTGAGCGACTCTTGAGACTCACGAAATTTGTGGACAAACCAAAACCAGCAATTGCAGGTTAACCTCCTCGTGGTGTCCTCTGGGTAACGCTAATCGCTCACTACTGACGTCACATTATCATATGAAGTGAAAGCTACGGTTCCTCGTTTAAGTGGTTTGTCCGCTCACGCCATGGTCGTCAATTGCCTAGGGCACGTTCAGTGTGGTTTGTCCAAGGCGTTTAGAATCAAAACCGGACAACTCCAAAATTTCAGAACATGATTTTTCCATATTTTTTACAAGTTAAAAGTGTGGATTCATAACTGGACTAAAACCATGAGAAACAATATGCCGAAATGTCGGGTTAGTTTCAAAAACGGACAATTCCAAAACAAAAAAAAGTGAAAAAATCATTTTCTGAAATTTTGGAGTTGTCCGGTTTTGATGCCTTGTCCGCTCACGCCACGGTGCCATCGGAATGGCTGTTGGACTGTTTGGTCCAGGTCAGCAGACCCAACCAAAAATGGCCCCATTATAGATGTGTATGTATATGGACCCATTAAACAGGTCTACAAAAAAAGGTCACTTCGGGCTCGAGAGGTTTCGGCGGTTGCTCTTCATGTTTTGGGGTCTGGTGAACACGAATCCGAAGCCCGTTTTGCGCCATCACGTCCAGTTTTTTTTTGTACACCCTCGTTTATCCAGAAAAGCGAAAATTCCCTTAATTTCGACTCTAAGTCGTCTGGTTTCTGTAGGTAATTTTTCTGGGCGCTCTGAGGTACGCAATACTTCAGATCTTTTTGCGCTGAATCGAATGAGACCAATTGCAAGTCGCTAAGATGATTACTTACGGAGATACGACCTCTAGAAATCATTTTTTAGGTCGGAAAACGCTATTTTTTCCACTGTTTTTTTGCACTTTTCTATTAACACAGTAAAAAATAAGGGTCCGGGGGAATCGGCTCCAACTACAAAGTAAACTGTGGACATTTCTGCGTCAAATGCCGCCAACTGCACCTCTGTGAATGCAATAGCCGATTTTTGGCGATTTTTCAAAGATATGAGAAATGTTACTCTCCCTTTATCCCATTTCCCACTACAAAATTTTCTGGATTCATCCTAAGCGCTTAGACTTACGGTACCTACCCTACAGAATATTTCGCGCTGAATCGAATGAGACCATTTTCAAGCCGCTACAGTGCATAGTTTCGGGAATAGAAGCTGTGAAAATCAATTTTACAGTCAAAAAATTGTATTTTGCAACTCTTTTGCTCTATCTTATTCTGCAGAACAACATATATAGTAGGTAATAACATAATAAGCTACGGAAGAGGCTTCTAATTACATAGCATAATATGCTACTATATTATAGTACTTCATATCAAAATCTAGTCAAGTCCAAGTAAAATCACAATGTCGTACCAACTTACTCAACTGTTAAGGATTTTCTTCGGTTAGCAATACAATACAATACAATTTTATTTTCCAGTTAAAAATGGATACAACAACTCAATATAACAATTTAATGGCATGTATACATATGCATGTGCAGCCCCGAGAAGGGGGGGGGGGGGGCACTGGACCCGTTGCCCCCGGGCCCGGCCTTCGTAGGGGGGCCCGGATTTTCTTGAGAACGTTTTTTTTTTTTTTTGTAAAAAAAAGGGGGGAGGAGAGGCAAAAGGAACAGAAAAGGGGAAAGGGACAGATCAATATAGAAAAAATTTTCATACTTTTTTTTTTTTTTTTTTTTTAGGGGGCCCGAAGAATTTTGCCCCCGGGATTTTCTCTCCACGGCCGTGTGCATGTGTGGGTGCTTTATAAAAGATATGGGAGGTTATTATACCCATTTCCGCTGGAAACCCACCAAGGCAGAGCCTGAGTGTGGGCAATCGTCCATTGGGTTAGATACAGGCTTAGACGAGATCAATCTGCCTAGAGGCTAATAATTTATAGTGAAGATATGAGGTATTCGGTACAAAAATAAAGAAGAAAATATATACTATTATTAATCATTATTGAGGATTGATGAGTATTGGTTCAATTGGAACCAGTGTTTCAAGGCTAATTTAAATTTTGGAACTGTCAGGTCAGTCAACTCAGGTGAAGGTAGGGAATTGTATAGCTTAGGTCCAAAGTAAAATATATAATTTTGCAAGCAAGTAAGTCGGAAAAATGGTTGGTGCAATTTGCTAGAGTGACGAGTGTTTCTCAGGTTAGTCGTGGGCTTGAATAGATCGATGTGTTGGTGAACAAAAAGAAGAGTCCTGTATTCAGCAGCACTATGATTGTCTCGTTGAATGTTCCAACAGTAGTCTGCCATCATGTTCTCATCCCATCGACCCTGGTATCGAAATTCCATAGTGTTCAGGTCTTGGTGAAACCTCTCCCCTTGCTCTTCGCTGTAGTCCCCCAGGTTGTAAGTGAAGCGATCTATGTGGCTGAAGAGGGTGTGTACTTTTAATTCATAATTCATAATTCGGCACCCAATTCGTTTAAATTTGATGGGCATATTTTCAACAAGTTCCTCGTAATTTTCTGCTTTTCGGGTGCCGAGGAAATTTTTTATTACGTCAACGAAGGACTTACAAGATTGGAGCTCATTACCTTCCAACGCATCAACAAATTCGGGATCCTTTCTTTATAAGTGCTCTAATATGCGTTCCATCGCAAAATACAATTTTTTGACTGTAAAATTGATTTTCACAGCTTCTATTCCCGAAAGTAAGCACTGTAGCGGCTTGAAAATGGTCTCATTCGATTCAGTGCGAAAAAATTTGTAGGGTACCGTAAGTCTAAGCGCTTAGGATGAATCCAGAAAATTTTGTAGTTGGAAATGGGAAAAAGGGAGAGTAACATTTCTCATATCTTTGAAAAATCGCCAAAAATCGGCTATTGCATTCACAGAGGTGCAGTTGGCGGCATTTGACGCAGAAATGTCCACAGTTTACTTTGTAGTTGGAGCCGATTCCCCCGGACCCTTATTTTTTACTGTGTTAATAGAAAAGTGCAAAAAAACAGTGGAAAAAATATCGTTTTCCGACCTAAAAAATGATTTCTAGAGGTCGCATCTCCGTAAGTAATCATCTTAGCGACTTGCAACTGGTCTCATTCGATTCAGCGCAAAAAAATCTAAAGTATAGCGTACCTCAGATGGCCCAGAAAAATTACCTACAGAAACCAGACGACTTAGAGTCGAAATTAAGGGAATTTTCGCTTTTCTGGATAAACGAGGGTGTACCAAAAAAAAAAAAAAACTGGACGTGATGGCGCAAAACGGGCTTCGGATTCGTGTTCACCAGACGTGTTCGACCCCAAAACATGGAGAGCAACCACCGAAACCTCTCGAGCCCGAAGTGACCTTTTTTTGTAGACCTGTGTTATAGATGTAGGTACCTATAATATAGTTACTACTTCATCTATTGATATATTATATCAATAGATGAAGTTAACCTGAGATGAGAAATCTAAAATGACGACACGATCGGGGGTGGGGGGGAGATTAATTAGCTGCTGATTTGTTAGCAAGAGAACTAGACCTCCCACCCCCGTCGGGTTGTTGTAAGTGGCGCTTCCTGCTGACAACGAGGGGGACGGCGGATTTACTCAGAAGAGTGGCGCCCACACCGCGCACAGTGGTAAATGTTCAGAATTTTGTCCTCTTCAACTTTTAATTTGATCATATTTTCGATTTGTTGGATAAGAAAAAAGGTATAACCCAAAAACTGAAAAAAATTCCAAACAAATCGTGGTTTTTAGAGCTCCCTGAAGTTAGCATAGGGTAACTCAGTCCGACTTTTTGAATTTATGCTCCCCATTGGGTTCAAAACGACCCACCAAAATGGCGGAAAGTTCCGATTTTTTATAAACTCAAAACGATAATATCTTATATTGTCTGGACTACCTACTGGCATGAAAATGCATTGCTCTGCTTGAAAGCCCACTCAGACTGGAGAGTGTGAACGCCACGTAGGTAGGCTCGACACATTTCTCGACCTTGGATTGACTCCCGTTGTCATTGTCGGATCTAATCCTACCAAGAACCCATTACAAAGAATCAATTAATGTTTGCACAATTAACCATATCCAAGAATAATAAACTCCGAGGTAAATTTTCAGTATAGACAACGAGGTCGACGGGGTTTCCCGGAATCCCTGGAGTATCAAATTAAAATATTCCTATGAATCCAAAATTCAAGTGATCTCCCTTGTTTGTCTTTCAATTATAAAAATTCAACTCCGCCGTAAACAACCACTTCATCTCGAGATGAAGATCGGGGAACCCAGTCAAGTATGATCATACTTGACTGGGTTCCCCGATATCACATGTTGTTGACTGATAAAGTAGTCGGTATATAAGAGTACCTAGATCTGTTTTTCGGCCACCAGTCAAAATGAAATCAATCGCAGTTTTGGCAGTTTTAGGTCTCGTCTCCCAGTGTCTGGCTGCACCAGGTAAGTGACACCTCTTGGCTGACAAAACGTACCTACAATAACAGTCAATCCGTAATTACCTATGTGAGAACAATTGAAATTTTGCAATTGCAAATTTTACGCAAGGGTTTATTATTCTTTGATGTAAGTTAATCGTGCAAAAATTAATTCTGTCGTTAAGCAAATATTTTAAAAAGATTAAAAAAAAAAAAAAAAAAAAAACTGGGGTGTGGTTTTATGAAACCACGGTAAAAGTGACACTTTTTTCTCACTAGTCTCTCCGGCTCGCTTCGCTCGCTCCCCTAGTGGGATACGTAGCATCGATGGACACGTTTTTTATGTCTAGTCCCCCCTCCCCCCCATTTCCTACTCATTCACCTACCCTTGTATCTCTACCCACGGCTTCATTTTGGCGTTTTCTCAAATTGATTTCTAACGTGGCAACTGATAACAACAAAACAAGCGGCATTGTTTACTGCATCCATTAATAACATCAATAAATATAAAATGGGGACATAATGACAAAGAACAAGTACGAAAGAAATGCGTGATAAATCGAGAGCTTTCCAACGAATGGTGAACGATTTTTGTTCGATGATAACTGACGAAGATGAAGTTCCGTAGCAACGAATCGGTTGTAAGCGAAAATCAACGGTAGCGTGACGGGACAAGAAACGACACACAGACCAAAAAATTTGGGACGATGTAATAAAAGTTTCACTTTAAAAAAAGAAAGAAAACCGAACGGTAGACAAATAATAATATTATGTTTCTACAGTCAGATCATTTAATAATGATTAATTTTCCACCAACCCTCTACTTGTAACCAACCGCTAAACTTCCACCATGTAACCAAGCATGTGATTATAGTTTTCGCGATCATGTTGCGCTCAAAATCCTCCGTGACGTGACGCTCGTGACGTGACGAAAACAAAATTTGTTTTCCGTTTAATGGAAACGTCCTGTTAATCATTATTAAAATTTAATGATGAAATAACCCATTGGTTACTGTTTAGAGCTTTTTGATAAAATTCAAGAAACATGGAACATGATTTGCCTGCCTAGTAACGTTGCCAAGCAAAATTTCGTGACCCATCGCCGTATCCCATAAAAACCTGACACTTTTTGCCAGTTAGCTCAACGCTAAAGCATGTTCCATGCTAAAACAAGCCATCAATTGAATTGAATAGATGAGCGCAACCTTTTTGTTATTACGATATATTTAATGAGCGAGAGAAACTAAGAAACAGTAGGTATCTAGCGACCAAACTATGCCACACAACACAATGTGTTTTTGATGTCATCAAAAATATCCAAGTGATGCTTATTACGTAAACAACTGCATCCTATGTTAGGATTCCTAACGACCGATGCGTAAGAAAACCTTATGCCGATCAGAGGTAACGAACGGCTCAGGCTGCAAAAATCGTTTTGGAGTCGTTGAAATCAGCCTGAAAAGCTCATTCCATAGACCCTTGTACCAAGGAAATCGGACAAAAACTTTCGTCCCCTTTTGAGGCCTCCTTAGTTACACATCAGAGATAAACAACTTTCGTCGTGAAGGACCTCCCGAAAACCGATGAAGGGGATGAGGGAGGAAAAATCAAGGTAGCCTATAACCACCCCCCGAACTCGCTGATGACAATGAGACCACCCTCATGAAAATCTGTTGAACCGCTCGGACGTGATGCTCTGTACACAAAAAAAAAAAACACATGTCGAAGAGGTGAGCGCACCTTTCCATTTTTTGGAAAAAGGTTGCGCTAAAAAACAAAACAAAAAAAACACATGTCGAAGAGGTGAGCGCACCTTTCCATTTTTTGGAAAAAGGTTGCGCTAAAAACATACATGTCGAAGAGGTGAGCGAACCTTTCCATTTTTTGGAAAAAGGTTGCGCTAAAAAAACATTTCGGTACCTGGCAGGCACAAAATGCCAACCCTGTGACAACAAAATGTCCTACCGTTCGGCTAGGAGGCTCATAAAAAGTAAAATGAAGGAATCCCTGCCGGTTTGCTATCAGGAAATAGCCCGTGGATGAAGTGGGAATCCCTTGTGGATGGACCAATACCACGTGTTCTCTGCATACTCTCGCAATGTGGGGTTTGGGACAACTGGCCCGCGAGGCGAAAAAATGGGGGCGACTGGTCCGCCACCCCGTTCAAAAGTGACTCCCGGCGGACCACTTGTCACACGGAGGATCAATGGTCCTGCCATTGGTCCTCCGCGTGACAAGTACCAACCTTTTTTCACAACACCCCCTGAGCCGTGAATAAAAAACCCTGAAAACCCCTAAATCGATTTTGAGAACCCCTAAAAAATCCCTGAATGCATTCAAACCTTGAAAAACCATTCTTTTATACTAGTGAGTCCGCTAACCAGCAGTCTCAAGCACATCTCACTCAAACTGAAAAAAGATCAGCTGAGAGTCAGGAACTTTTTCGAGCTGCGATGGTACAACAATTTTGTTTAAAAACGACAAACAGGAAGAGCAGATCTTCAAAAAGTTTCAGTGTTAACATCGTCGCTTTGGTTTTACATATTATGTAAAACCAATAAGCTGTTCCAAAGCGACGATGTTGACACATATTATGCTCGTCAAGGTGGTACTCAGAAATATTAAGAAAGTTTTGTAGGCAGGGATATCCATAATACTAATTATCTGCTCAGCTGCATTAATGCAGTTTAACTCGTTGGTTAGCGAGGGAGGCCGCGGTTAGTGTTGTGCTTGACCAATGGGACGAACTGTCAAGTTTTTTCAAGAAAGCTCGTCTAAAGTTCGTCGCATTGGTCAAGCACAATACTAACCGCGGCCACCCTCGCTAACCAACGAGTTCCAGCTAATTTATAAATTCCTATAGGAATTTTTTTAACGGCTCGTCCACAACATTTTTGATATTCTAGCAACCTTTTAGGGCTAAGAGAAAAATAGTTGTGGCATTCTCTGATGAGGAATTCGAGCTGCCGAGGAAGTTCCTTAGAAGCCTTTTCGGCACAGAGATGTAGGGAGTGACAGACACACTTGACTAATATCAAATCGGGAACAGCTTGATGGCCAAGTGATACGAAAACCAATAGGTCATATAAGATCCCTAAATTCCCCCTGGCAAGGAAAAAAAAAACCTAAAAAAACCCTAAACATTTCTTCCCTCTAAAAAACACTTTCAACAAGAAAAAAAAATCCTAAATCTAGGCGGAAAATCCCCATCTTATCAACCGTGGTCAACAAACCTGGGACCGGTTAAGGAAAAGAACGCATGCGCACTAGAGTGTTATGACAACCGAGGGTATTCCAACCACCTCTAGGGTAGTTCCAGGACCAAGTGTTCTGTATTCCTACCTGCTTTGGAACCTGTTCAAGACCAGTCTCAGGTTGTTACGTAGTTTTCTGAGGACAGGTTCCCGCACCTGAGGGGAGGAGGACGCACCTCTCAGCCAATCAGGTTACACCTGTAATCGATGTCAACGGGGACAGTTCCAAATCCATTCAAAGTTTGAATTTCAAACCACGCTATGTTCAGAACCGGTGTGATACAAGTCCTGTCCACGCATGCGCGGTTTTCCGTAAAAGGTTCTGGACAGGGAAGTTGGAATACAGAATCCCTACCTATAATGAAAAATGACTTTTCGAATGATTGAATTAAATCGTATAGTTTCTTTCTAATAACTTATTGGCTAACTTGATTGTCAAAAAAAATTTCCTTCAACATGAAAAGAATCGGGCCGTTTCACGAAATTTTGAATCGATTCCACGATACATCGGAAAAAATCAATAAATACAATGTAAAAGTATCGATACGCTGTTGGATACGTTTTTGGAAAAATCGATTCTTTGAATCGCTTTTTTGACACCACTATTTCAACCTTCCAGCTAAATAATGAGTCCCAAACCTGAGGACCAGACATCAAAACGTTAGGGAGCAATCGGGGTCAGAAACAAATATTTCAGACATGATTTCTTTATGAAGGCACATAATTACATGATTTGACGTATTCGTTTTAACTTTCTTGCAGCATTCGACGATGAATTCGAAGAAATGTTCAACAATACCCTCACGTACGTCCTGGAGAGGTATGCAGCCTCAGACTCTGGAGTATCATTCAACAGCTTCACGGGAAAGCAATTCCAAATCCAGGATTTGAAGTGAGTTGCCAACAGTGATGTTTAACTGTTTGTCCTCTGTGTGAAAAATACTTATTATAATTATTATCTAAAATAATAATAATTTTTCTAGTATCACGTTGGATATGAGCAACATCAAGCTCTCCAAATTCAAAGACCACATGGTCGAGGATTTGAAAACCGATCCGCAAAACTTGACTGCTTCAGTTAATTTCATCATTCCCGCAGTCCTTCTTAGTTTTTCATCCAAAGTGAAAGGAAATATCCATAACAAATCTATCTCCAGTACCTATTACTCCAGGTAAGTTTCATTTTGTAGATCGTGAGTGTCAAGCCGTCAGTGAAATTCATTTTTTTATCCATCCCTACAGTTCCGGCAGCATCTCCGTTCAAGGACTTAATAGTACTCTTAAATTCAACGTGATCAATCCAAATGTCTCACTTCAGTTTAGCCAATTGGACCTGGACTACGATTTTGACTTATTCACTGTAAGTCATGAACAATATTAAACAAATTTTATTCAGTTTCCACAGATGAGTAGATGCAACGGATGAACATTATCAGCTCAAGTTGAATTTCCGTTGCGTTTCAGATTCAGCAAACTGGTCTTACTATTGATGGCATGAGCAACGACCAAGTCCAACAGTTCGTCACCCAGAGGTTGTTCCGAGTACTTATCAGTGACGAATTCAAGAAGCTAGCTGCTGGATACCTTCTGGAAGACATCAACAGCATTTTTAACGGAATGACACTCGATGAATACACTTACTTCCTCAAAGGTTGGTTTGCCCATAATAAATAATATGTTATAACAATAACATCAATTACCTATTGATGTTGAAAATGTCGAATAAATGTTGTAGTCGGACTGAGCACTTTTATTCCCACCCCCCCCCCCCCCCCCCCCCACAACGTTCATTCGTAAGGCCGAAAACACGCCAACCCAGTTCGACACAATTCATTCAACTTCAGGGGCTGTCATATCAGCGGAAATCGGTCGAAAGCGTTCTGCTGATTCAATCGTCAAGTGGCCGAACCCGCACGATCCCTGAAAATTTGACCCGCGAATCGGGCCAAAATTGTGGTTATCGCTGAAACAAGGAAAATTTAATACTGACAAGAGAGACATTCCACAGATGGCAGAGACTCATGGTCGATAGATGATAAGACTGAACAACAAAGCAGAAGCGAAATGAGCAATGATTAAAGAACGAGGAGTAGAAGGAGATCAAGGAGATGAAATGGGTGAATACATGACGCGTAAATACAGAAGAAAAAACTGGACGTGAGCACAGGGAAAAGATGAGGTTAGGTACCGCCAAAAGAGTTAACATCATATAAATTGATTGTCAGAAGTAGGAAAATTAATAATTTGAAAGGACACAAAGGTGCAAGTGATGTGAAGTGAAATGTGTGCGCATCAGCCCTTCCTGAAACCTCCTCACCACTTCCTACCTTCCCTTTTGCCACCATAAAATCCTCCTACTCCAAACCGACCACAACGCCGTCTTTCGAACCGACTAAGAAAATTCTGGCTCATAGGGATATTTTTCGTGTCGGAGGTGGAAAATTCTAATCGCCCTCAAAACTATTTGCTTTTATATTTTGCCCTTTATAAACCATTTGACAGGACTATCATTCGAGGCCCCTTTTGAGGAGATCCTCAACCTCAAGGACTCCCCTCAATGAATTATCGACTTTTCTCGCTACCTACTATATCAATGGCGTGATAACCGTAATCCTCAAGGGGCAAAATAAACGACACCGTATTGTGTGATTGTCATGTATTTCTATTCCGATCGATAAAAAGGGCTCATTCAGCTCCGCTCAGCAGATCTGAAAAATTCCCCCTTTGCCTACCTGTACACAATTTACTACAATACAACACGATTTCACACAACCTATTTACAATAACAACTAAAAAATACCTCATTCACGAAAAAGTCGGTAGAAAAAAGTTTTTTAGGTTTATTGCCGTGAAAGTGCAATTAAATGTTGCAGTTATTGCTCGAATGGTCTTCAGTCGTTTTACTGCAGCGTGAGGTGCTACCCGAGGGGTCTCGTGACGTCACTAAAGCTGGTAATTTAGACTGGTTTGTTCTCAGGCGCATTCAGAGTAAAAAACGAAATTCCCACTCTTTAAAAATCTCATAACGCCCGTTTTGTACAGTTGGTTCCTTCGAGGGCACGGTAATAATTACAGTTAACTATGATAAAATTGCACTAATAACTCACAACCTTAATACTGCTCGAAAAACCACGAGTATACTGTAAGGGAAATCACCAGTTTGGAATGTTTCACTTAGGTTCAAAAATACAGCCATTGTAACATTCTACAGCGTGGCTATGTACACGAAGGTGCTGTAAGTACAGTGGACGACTTCAAAACGATAAACAACAAAAACAATTCATTTCGAATTTGTATCAATTCAAACTTTCAGACCAAAACTAGAAATACGACGAATTGGCAGGTCTGACCGGGTTGTTCGCTGTTTTTTCTTTCACCCTCGATGGACATTTGAACCGCTGATGGGGTCTCTTGGAAGTCTTTGGAGGCTCGAACGTGCCCGAAGTTGACGTCAGCAGTCGGGCGTTTTGGCGGGGCGGAGGTGAAGGACGTCGACTTCCATGCAAACGATGAATATGATGAAGAGGAGGTACATGACGAGGCAGACGGTGCCCAGTTTGCGGTCCATCCTGAAACGAAGGGAGAGCAGTCAGTAAGTGGTATGTTGTGTTCTCAAGCAGGAGAGTTGGTTCCACAATTAGCTGGAGCTAGGGGAAACGGACTCGCCGACGTCAGCCAGCGACGCACAGTGGGGCCGAATGGAAATATTACCTTGGAAAAAAAAACTCTGAAAACTCCATAATTTGACGCTAGTTACGAATATACCCGTATTATACGGGTATATAATATACCCCACGCTCCTATACCTAACATTGCTCTTTACGCTTATTTTTTCCATAAATCCACGTTTTTCAGTAAATGTTTCTGTGTGGAAGCCATACAAGGGTTTTCCAGAAGTTGGAACACAAAGAAAAGTTGTATGGCAATAAATTTGGCGTCCTTTTAACACCCTAAAAATGGAAATTGCTACAACAATAAGAGCGTAGTAGATGATTTTCGATCGAACACCCCTGTTTGGCCCCATGAGAGCCCAATAGATCCCCACAGTGAAATCGGATCGTTCTGGGACCCTCAAAAATAAATTCTACGTCTAAAAATACTTCGAAAACGACACCTAGCTCGACCCCATAGCCAAAACCCTTCAAAAAGCCCTCCTGAAGCCCCTTTTTAGCCCCACGGGTTTGGGCGATCGGGCTGAAAACCTTGCGGACACAACTAGACGGTAAACCGAGTATTTTGTCAAAATTTAAGATTTTTAAAAACATTTCTTTCTTGTGTAAAATTTTTACGTATTATTAGTCTCCTGAAGGGCCACATTTCTACCAACGTAAGTCGACCTCAGAGTGCCTTTCTCAACGAGTATCTTCGTTGTGGTCTAACAGGTCTTTGAACCCCTTAACACGAAGAATTTAGTTATGTTGGTCCTGTTCGAACCTTAATTTGTTGCACGTGGCAGTTGCAAACAGGACGATTATACAGATGAGCTGAGCGGCGTTGTTGTAGACGAGATTTTGACTGTGGATGTCGACCGGGCCGCCGTTCAAATCCGCCGGAAGGAGCGTCTTGATGAACCAGGGTAGCCCCAGAGACAGCAGGATGTCCAAAGTATTCCCGCCGAGGGCGTTCGATATCGTCATAGATCCGATACCTGCAAGATGACAACGATGGGTTGGGGGTGTTTGAATTGATGTCATTTTAGCCTGGAACAGGTCGCAGAGACCCCCAAGGAGGTCGTCAGGTTGAGACACGCGAGATGAGGAAAGATCATAAATGAACCACTTGAGCATTTCAATCAAAATGTTCAGCCAAAGCTTCAGTCGCTTTGGTCACATAAATGTATCAGCCTCGGCAATACGAGTGGCCGGCCAGGCCCCAACGACCACTCTACCAGGGCGGAACAAAGAAGTATAGCCAACAGGAGGTGGCCCCCTAGTACATTATATTTGAGCATGCTGCATACTGCAGTAACACCTGGACTCGTCCAGGCTAATTAAAAATGGTGTTTCATCCATGACCATTATGAAACGTTTCAAATTAGAAAAGATTCACAACCTGTTGAGACTAACCGCAGCTTTGTAGCTTCAATAGGAGCTGAGTTTCAGTATTTAACGTGTAGAAATGTTTTTTCAAACATGGCCACTATATAAGGTTTTAAACTAGAAACAACATGCTATAGTTTGAGACTAATTGTAGATCTATAGGTTCTGAGATACAGTTGAGACTTAGCGTTTCAAAGCTTATAGAATCCTACAGAGCTGCTATTCTGATGCGGTAGTGATCTGTTTTTATCATGTGCAGAAGCAATGAATATTTACTCAAATATTAAATAGAGTATCATAGTCAAATATAAATTTTATAGTTTTGCTTTCACCATTCAGCACTTAGTGATATCACTTGGCTCAGTTGGCAGCTTCAAATCTGGGCATATGGTGGTCTAACTGGGCTCTTTTTGGCATCTCACGCTGGGACAAACGGGAGTTTCATATAATCTCGGGCTCATTTTATAACCGTTTGAAATCAGGAGAAGATTTTGGATTGGTCAGTACGAACCAAGTCGAGCGTTGATGATGCTGGTCGACGCTTCCGGCATGCTGCCACCAATGGCGACGAGAGTCAACCCCATGACGGCATCGCTTATACCCAAAGTGTCTCCTGTTGGCAGAGTATCAAAAATTATAAACAGCACATAACAGACTATTTTAACATGGGACATGTTTATAAGGGTGTATTTGGTTTGAAGTTAGGATGTAAATGAATATTATTCATTAAGGTTATCAGCGAGAGTAGCGCACTCTGCATTTATTCTGTGTAATTAAGTTACCAGTGGCCCGCCTGGTGCCCATCTCTAGGTAATTCTGGTCGCCAAGTATTAAGGACTTATGAGGACGTATCTGTTGAGTTGGCCCACAGTGAAAATCAAAGTTTTCGCCTCCTACATCTTTTCCTAAAATCCAGTTTTACAGAAATTACGATATGACTGATACAATGTATGTCCCTTGCTCCCTTGCTGTCCTTACAAAATTTGTAACATTTAATGTTTACCACATTTTCATCAGCTACAGCCAAAAATGTCCCAAATTTTCAGATTGATTACATAAAAAAATGTGAAGTAAAGAAGCCATCAATTGAATTGAATAGATGAGCGCAACCTTTCTGTTATTACGATATATTTAATTCCACTTACACCACACCACATGTTTCCACCTGCCTAAGGCTGATTAGAAACAGGGCAAGTGTAATATTGCCATTTTCAATTCCACAGCTAATGATAGCCAAAAACCACTTAAAAGCAACTGGCTGTGAAAATCTGGAGGGAAAAGCTCACTGGCAGCCCTGGGGAGGACTGCAACTGGGCGACCAACAAGTTGAATTTCGAGATTAAACAACAGAAGAGGTTATAACATCTCCTCAACTTCACCAGCGGCGTCCACTTCAACTACACTTTCATCATTGAGGGTTCACGCTGTATGGTAGGATGTTCTTCCCAGCATCCTTACGTCATTTCTGTTGAAATAGGAACAAGCTACTCCACTTATCCCACTGTACCATGCTGAACACACATCATACGCTTTTTGAAAATTATTATCTTGAAAAACTCTTTATAGCATGAACTAGTTCCTTCCCTACTAAGGAAAATTTAGATTTTCTCTTCCCTCCTTACCCTTCCTCCAATACAGGTAGCGTGAACATGGAGTATACCCCTTAGGAACTCCACCATCACAGTCTTCAATGATATTGTCTCCAGTTCCTACTCCCTTCACAAGACAACTCCCACACATCACTCACCGACTACCGTCATCATCCAGGATATGACGTAAGACGAAGCTCCAATCCAAACCGAGCACATGAGAAATGTCGCCGGGTACAAACTCCTTCTGCTTCGACAATCGGGTATCGAGATGTACAAAGAGAACGACACCGGCCAACTGATCAACCACCATAACCTGAAACAACAAAGCCACAATGAACAGAATGCCTTCAGGAGGGAAATGAGAGTAGTAAGAGAGTGGCGAGGGATGATTGTAGGTACTTGGAATTGGTTTAAAATATATAGCGGCACGCCCTCGATAGCAGGGGCTTACCAAAGTAGGTATGGTATACGGAACTCTCCCAAAACAGGGGAAAATGCTCCACGTCCTCTGGCAGGTTGCAGAGCGTGCGATCGAGGCCGACTGCTGAGTTTTAGCAGGTCGCCGCAGACTCTCAGCACCAAACACATGAAAAACTTAGAGGCCAGCTGAATTTCAGCTTTCAGATCGACAAATCGAAACACAGAATCTATAGATCCGGCTCATAGATTGAAAATCTTCAACAGAGTACATAAACATAATCTACTGTGCCTAGACTTGCCCATCTTGTTGAGGTGGTAGTTGGCAAGGGATTGAGTATTGAGTGGGTAAGTGACCAGTGAGAATACTGATAAGTCTTTACTCACTTCTGGTCACAGGTTTTCGATGTGATGAACCTTTTGGGTTCTGGAAGCCCTGTAATGTTGTTCCAGAGGACAACTGATGGGTTAACTGCAAGATCACTTGACTTTTGGAGAGCTATAATGAGCCCAACCAGCCCGCAAGGGTTAGTACCGTCGGGAGGAGCGGGTCGCGCTACCCCTCTTCACCCACTGGCGGCCCAGCATCTCCGTTCGAAGACGGGATTATTTTATTTTACATTACCATTATGGCATTTACTGTGCATCATATCTGAGCGCAGTGATTTATTTCTGAGGACTGCTTGAGAACATGTTCCCCCACCATCGCTCGGGATGTGGAACTATTAAGTGGGGGCGAGGAGGACGTGCCTCTCAGACAATCAGATTGCACCTGTAATCGTCGTCTGGGGACAGTCACAAATCCATTCCGTCGCATGTTCTGGACAGGGAGGTTGGGAAATAGCTAGTGACACTTTGCGACCAACGGCTACGTTGCCCAGGACTCCTTTGACGACACTTCGTAGGAGGAAGCTGGGAGAGGGGTCCTGTGTAAGACTAGGTCAGCTGGTCAGGCCACCACAATTAGTTAAAGGTAGCTGCAACAGCTGTTCCCGTTTCAACTGCGAGCCCAGTGTGAACTCTATCAGCCACGACAAATCGCGTTGGGTATCATCTTCCCCTCAGTTCCCTACCGAAGAATCTGCATCTCCACAGTATCGTGACATATCAGGTAAGCCTGCTGTATGCGAGTCTTCCTTCACTGTGGCTGTAGGTATCTTCTTACCGGCCAGCAGACTACAACAATTCGAACGATGCCCTGGAAAAAATTTTTCCCATACTCCCTTCATCTTCCTCCACAACAAATCGCGGCGAAATCCTGGATTCACGCCACAGGCCATCTGCTAAACACACAGCACAAATAAAAGTGAATCTAAATTCAAATTTAGAAACACGTCGATACATGCCCATCAGGTATGGGGTGTCCCACAATGAACTCGGGTCCAATGGATGACAATCTGACGCCCTTTTTTTTTGCAAAACTATCAGCCTTTCATGGCCCTCAAAGCCCCTGCGCGCCAACCACACCCTGTTAGGTACCCCTGCAGCTGAGTATTAACGCATTTCCAGTCCAGCCAGGACATTGAGTAGGCTTCTAAACACTTCAATGGACAGTATCTTGGGCCCCCTCAGCTTCCCCATAAACTACAACTAAAACTACCCTTACTGACCTGCTCAAAGGCTGCGTCGGCGGCTCGCACATCTTCACTCCGGCATATTCTTCTTCTTCTTCGGCAATGGCTTCCGCCGCCTTCTTCGCGTGACCGTTCGCCAACTCGACGGATTTGACCTACGACACCATTTTCAAGATTAAGGCCAATCTCCCAAATTATTTGACATTTAAAACGCCTTCCTTACATCCTCAATTTTCACTGTCGACGGTCGTTTTTCCCATCCGATGACTTCACCGTGAAAATGAAACGGACGGTAGGTCCCAGTCGCCATTTCGTTGCTGCAGGCCAAAGCCACAGTAGAATCTTAAAATCACCAATAAAAATCAAAAATCATTTGCAAAAAATGATAATAATAAAAATAAAATAAAACTGAAAAAATTTAATAAATAAAAAAATATAATAAAATTTTTGAAAAATTAATAAAAATAAAAATACATAAGTAAAAAGATTAATTTTGAGGAGATTTACTTTGACTGTGAAATGATTTGTTTTTTCCGAGGACGGATTTGGCAGCTTTGTGAAGCCTCTGCTGGCAAAACAGGCCGAAACAATACACCACGTAGAGCAGTAAAAGGATCAACGCCTCGTACCTGGAAACAATGAGAAATTTATGAACTTGAAATGAATCGACACGATTGAATAATTCAATCGAATTATTGATTGAATAATCCAACCACACCCGTACCTCTTCATCATTTAGTTAATTATTAACGAAATGATGAAGAGGTACGAGTGTGGTTGGACGGGCCACAAATTGTACGAGGGAAACTAACCCGAAAACGAGTCCGTGGCGAAAGCCCTACAAAAACCCCACCGTGCTCCACGGAAACATCGAACAGATCTGTCAGCCATTAGATACGATTCTGCGTTCAGACATTCTCCATTAACGACCCTTTAACCAACACCCTAGCCAAAGCCCTTCAAAAGTCCTGAAGTTAGCACCCAAGGAGCCCCAAAGATCCACACAGAGTAGTCGGGCAGGTCAAAATCCCCCGAAATCGATTTTACATCTACAAACGCTTCGAAACTGACAACGCTCTCGATTCTGTGGCTCAAACCCTTCAAAAACCCCACCAGTGGCCCCATCGAGCCCCTACAGTGATCGGGTGGATTTGGTACCCCCTCAAATCGACTCTGAGTCCAAAATTACTCTGAAAACGACACCTCACTCGACTCTCTGGCTCAAACCCTTCAAAAAACCCACCTGTAGCCCCTTTAAAGCCATATAGAGTCCCACAGCGAGGTCGGACAGGACTGAAACTACCCTAAATCGATTCTACGTCATAAATCAATTCAAAAACGACCCCCTCTCGACTCCCAGACACAAAACCTTCATAAACCCCACCTGTAGCCTCATTGAAGCTCCACAGCGTGGTCGGACGGCTCTGGGACCCTCTTAAACAGATTCTACGTCCACAAGTGCTTCCATAACGACACTCTTCTCGAATCTCAGTCTTCTCGACACAAACCCATCAATGACCCCATCGAAAAAAATCAAATTAATTTTTCTTATCGATCTGAATAACAAACTGATTACTCACCACATGACTTTTTCATCCCACAGTATAATCGTGAGGATGCCGACGACAAAAGCGTAGATGCTGCAGTCTCTCGCCAGGGGCCACATCTCCAAAGACACCACCTAACCAGACACTAAATTTTAATTATACCAACCAATCAACACAAAAATTCAATGTTGTTTAAATTTTCTAACGTCGGGTAAATTATCAAACTACACTGTCAGTCCGGCTGAACGGCAATAAATTCCGACATGTAGCGCTCCACAAACACAAATCCAGAACCCCTTCGGATATTAAACGCCCCGGAACGTTATTTCGGCACTCGCTAATCACTCAGTTCCGACGATCATCGATCGTTCTAACGGGCTCACTTTCACCATAAGAGACAACTTTCATAGGTCTTCATTCTGGCAAAACATCCAACATCGTAATAATATTATGATGTTGGAATATTATTCCGCTGAGACAGAAACAGTCGAGCCTTAACCTTCAGATCATTCAACTTTAGCATCAAGAAGTTATTGCTCAGTCATTTTCACCATGCAGAAGGTATACCGCGTTTTATCGACAAAATTTCCAGTTTTCGGTACCTATGAGTATCGTAAATATACTTATATATTAGTTAGATTCATCTAACTTTTTCTATCTAAATTGCCATTAAGCTATTCGAATTTTACCAGTTTTGGCCACAAAACTTTTTCCTTCTAAAATCGGCAATAACTGGTCAATTCTCGATTTGACATGAAATGACATTAACATATTTCAACATTGAGAAGGTTTTCGGAAAGCCAAAAATAAATATTGGCAAACATGGGGTAGATGATTTTTCTGTAGGACCTATATACCTACTACCGTTTTTGAGTTTAACGCCAAAATACGACAATTTTACCGCCCCCCACGCTCACCACGTAGGATAATAAAATAAAATTGATTGCCTACACTAGGTTTGTTCCAGGTCTAACGACGTCTGTCGACAGATCCCGCCCGCACATACTCGAGCTGTCGGTTTCCGTCCAACTGCTGTCAACCTACGATCGACCTGGAACAGCAGTTTCTAAACTGCGCATGTCTCCGTCGATTTCTGTTAACAGTCCGTCAAACCTGGAACAAACCTATTAAGGTTTTCTGTATTCCTACGATTATCGGAGTCTACGTCGGAAGTTTACTCCAAAAAGTAGGTTTTGATGCCAATCACTGTCAAGTGTAACTTAACGTTGTTAAGTGTAAGACGATATTCGCATCCAGAAGGCTTTTCCCCAATTCAGCGTTCAATGGTACAAAAGGTTTTTCCACTATTGCATTTTGAGGATCATTTTGGTTTATTATTCTTGGAATAATACACCTATGCAATCGCGAAGGAGGTCGACGACTCGATCGGCCTCAAAATTAGACATTATCTGTTTCAAGAGGCCTAGATTCCAAAACCGGAATGTTCGTCCGCCGTCCGAGCCGTTTTGAGCAGTAGGCATTTTTTAAATAAAATCTGAAATTTTGACCAAATACTCGGTTTACAATCTAGTTGTGCCCGCAAGGTGTTCAGCCCGATCGCAAACCCGTGGGGGGTTATTTGCAGGCTTTTGGCTATGGGATCGAGATAGGTGTCGTTTTCGAAGTATTTTTGGACGTTCATTTTTGGAGAATCCATTTTTGGGGTCCCGGAACGATCCGATCTCACTGTGGGGATCTATAGGGCTTTTCATGGGGCTACAAATGGGATTTTTTAAGGATCCCGGGAGGTTAAACATGAATTTCTTGTTAATACGTGAAAAATTTTTTTGACTTATTTTCCGAGTCAAAAAACAAAAACAAAAATAGCAAAAAAATTTAAAACAAAAATTTTTCCCCATATTTTTTATTGACACTAAATTAATTTCTGCACAAGTTACCTATATCAGAGAATAATAAACCTTTGTGTAAAATTTGCAGCTTGTTTTCTTCTAATTTCGGGGGACATTCGCACGGTGTCAGTTACGGCTGTAGATACTCACACTTGTCGCTGCGAGGCCTCCGCAGGCCGCGACCCCGAGCGTGTTGAAGACAGCGGACCCGACGACGGTGCCGATCCCGAGGTCGCTCTCCGTCAGAAAGGTGCCGATGACGTTGACGAAAAGCTCCGGCGCGGAAGTGGCGAAAGCCATAAAAGTCGCTCCTGCCACATCTTTGGAAAGATTGAGATCTGGGAAAATACGATACAAGTTAGTAAGAGAAAGTAAGGTACCAGTAAGGTAGTAAGAGAGTCCAGCGATGCCGTGGACAACAATGAAAATAAAATTATCTTCCCCTCTAGTTACAATTGCACCTAACCAAGTAATATTTTAAGCACTAAAACAAGTGAGCTAAAGGCCCAGCCACACACACACGCGTGATTTGGCTAGTAGGTACATAAAATTTTTGCCTACATAACATTTTTGCCGATTCAGAAAACACAGAAAAAATAGTTATTGGGCAATTGTTCATTTTGAAAATTTTAAATAGATTTTGTAAATAGTTTCATGATTGTTCTCTTCCTGTTCATAGTTTTTGCACGTTTTTGTTTTGCCATTTGATGTAAGTTTGAGAAACGGGTCATCCGGTGCTGTGATCGACTGTGACGGATTTTCCTTGTGCCGTGGCTTGGGTTCGCCTCCCCTTACAGAACTGTTGTATTTTATCCGCCCGTATGGCTTCTTGATGTTCGTGCAATGAACGTGTGATCACATGAGTCGAAAACTAAATTGAGAAAAATAGGAAGCAAACTTGAGGGATTTCACAAAACAAAACAAAATTTTTTATTTTATTTTTATTTTATTTTATCAAAAACTTTATTTTAGAAAAACAATAAGAGTACACAGCGAACAGATTAAGCTAAAATGCCCTCTTTTCAGCGGTTAAAAAGGTACCTACTCTTGATGGGCACTTGCCCGGAATGCAGAGGATTGAGAGCATTGAAGTCGATTTTGTGTTAGAGCGATGCCAGGTTGGATGGTCTTCCTTTTGGTAATTGTTTAAAATTAGGTAGGGGAAGGGCGGCTACCTTCAACCATGGGGTACCTTCAACCACTGGCGATTTTTCCGCCATGATGAACGTTTATAGGGCTGAGAAAATTACGAAAGGAAGAAGAAGTGAAGAAGACATTGTAACCGTATTTTGGAGGTTTCAGCTTATTTGTGTGGCTTGCTGCAGTTTAAAACGTGTTTTCTAGCGATGCAAGGTTTGTAAAATCACAATTTTTGTTGCTCTGTTGTACATGTCAGGATATGTATTTTGGAATTAACTCTGCATCATTAGATTAATAATTTACTCTAGTTTTAGGAACAACTTGAGTTTTTCTGATTGCATGCTCTCTTTGAAGGTCAAGTCACACTTAGTTCAAAAAGTGAGGGTGGGGTAGATTCAACCAGAACGAAGTGAGGTACCTTCAACCACTTTTTTGAGTGGTTGAATCTACCCCATCTATTGGTACCTTTCAAAATTGCTTAGTTATTCTGAATTCCTATTGTTCTTTGTGATGAAACTAGTTATTAGTCAAAGCCGTCATGCAATAAAAGAGAGAGTGCACTTCTGTGCACAGAAGTAATGAAGAATGTTTTCAAAAGAGTGGGATATTTAGTTTTAGAAAAATGAGAGAAATAAATTAGGTATACAATGAGCTCCTTGAATGATTTTTTTAAAAATTCCTGGGAAACTCATGCTTCAATAGTTTCGAAAATAAGTCAACATTGCAGAAAACGCGTCTCTATTATTTATAGGGCCTTTGGAAAAATATAATATTTGAATTCCGAGGCCTGGAGGGGGTACAATGTATCATGTCATGATGTCGGCTGCTGGATCATTTTTTGATCTCCCTCTCTCTCGCATCTATGCAAGTTAGCCAACTTTGCTATGCGAAAAGATGACCCCGAAATTCAAAAATCGGGGCAATCATCAGAGAAGGTCATTCAAAATCGAGCATCGAGTTATCATCAAAGAAGGTCATTCAAAATCGACCCGGGTCGAGTGTTTTTATTCAAATTCCGTTCAGATTTATTATTCAACGCTCTGGTTGCTCTGTGCCCCAACTACTTGGTGACGTCACGTGCCCTCCGCTTTCATTTCAAAATCTCCGACATTTCTAAAACAGTTCTGCACGTAAAATTATTTATTTTATATAGATTTTCGAACTAAAAATTTATGCAGGGGGGTTTTATAGGGTGCTGAATCCGAATATGTTGTTGGAAATTATGAACCTTTTAAGACCTTTTCAAGGAGCCCATTGAGTTTATTTTTGAAGCTGAAGTATTCTGTTTCATTATTGTGATGCAAAAAAGCACCTTTATTAATACCTACTAGAGAAGAAATGAACTCATTTTACCAAGGCTGATTTAATATTTTATCAAAATTTGATGAAATATTAAATATAATATATTTAATATAAAGATATTCATGCGTTTTAATGGGTGTACTCGTTCACCTACCTACCCTATGAAAGTGGTTGAAGGTACCCCACATCATGGTTGAAGCTACCCCGCTGGAGGGGTAGCTTCAACCAAAAAACAATTTTTTTATGGACATAAAATACGGGTATTTGCCTCTGTTTTTATAAGGATTTTACTATTTAATCGTTCAGGGCAATAGTTAAACTGATTGTAGAAGGGAAAACCAATTCAAATTTCGCTAATGCAGAACAGAAATATCAGAATAAGCAAAAAGTGGTTGAAGGTAGCCGCCCTTCCCCTACTGTGCAAACTCCAATTCTTTCGGTTTTTAAATATGTTATCAAGAATAAACCACAAACGACAGCTAAACATGTTTTTTGGCTCGGAACAACACGATTATACACGAACCAATTCCGGGCTCCAACGACAACGTTAAATTTTCATCTGAAGTACCAAGGTAAGTCTTACTTTTTTAGAAGTCCCTTTTTTCACTTTAAATTTGAAATTTTGACAAAATACTCGGTTTACCGTCTAGTTGAGCCCGCAAGGTTTTCAGCCCGATCGCCCAAACCCGTTGGGCTCTGTGGGGCTAATAAGGGGCTTCAGGAGGGCTTTTTTGAAAGGTTGCGGCTATGGGGTCGAGTTAGATGTCGTTTTCGAAGTATTTTTGGACGTAGAATCCCTTTTTGGGGGTCCCAGAACGATTCGATTTCACCGTGGGGATCTATTGAGCTCTCCGGGCTGCTAATGGGATTTTTGAAGGATCCCAGGAGGTCAATAATTTTTCGAGTAATTTTGGACGCATAATCAATTTTTCGAGGTCCCACATCTGTCGAAAATGTCATTTTTTTAATTGATAATATTTATTGATATAATAATTCGGAGGGAACGAGCCAAATGCCGCCATACCATAACCGTCATACCACCAAAAATGGGACAAAATTGGGACGGTATGCTCGTCGGAGACCCCTCGTGTTGCTCCTTTTTGACCCCCCCCCCCCCCCTCGTTCGAAACAATTGTTGACACCAGTTATGCGGATAGCGTCCCCGCCCGGTTTGTACGTCAGATTGTCTCTTGAAGCTGAGGGAATTGGCAGATCTTGGAACCCGCAATTAGGGAGAGACGTTTTGCGCACACCTGCAATCAACCTCGGGATATGATGAGGGCGAAGCTCAGAGTCACGATGAGACAAAAGAAACAAACCGCAGTATTCCACAGACGAGGGAAACCCCCATTCACGTTAACCTTTGGGGCCGCTGGCATGTGCCTCAAACTCACTCGGGCGCCTAATTTACTTTCTTGGGCAGACTGAATAAGACGACGAAAGACGACAGGAATTCGTTCCGACGAAGTTCACAAGCTCGATTTGAATATGAATACAAGTTTCATGAACGCCAATTTCCATTACGTCGACAGAGGGAAGAGACGTGGGCATTCCTTCTGAATGCCACCACCTCCTCGGTACTCGAAACGCACAATAATGCCAACCCCCTGATGTTTAACTAAAGGAACATCATTCATTAAATGACGTTCACATACAAATTTCGTTTTATATAGTTTAACAACGCTTAATTTGCTAAATAGTTGTGTCTGCAAGATTTTTAGCCCGATCACCCAAACCCGCGGTGCTTTCTGGGGCTAAAAAGGGGTTACAGGAGGGGTTTTTGAAGGTGTTCGTACATAAGGTCAAGTGGAATGTCAATTTTTAAGGTGCTTTTGGACGTAGAATCTATTTAAGGGGGTCTCAGTTCTTTACGAACAAACTTTAAAAACATTGGGGCTCCTATGGGGCTACAAATGGGGCTCTTGAAGGGCGTGAAACAAGAGGTCGACTGAGGTGTCGTTTTTAAATAAATTTTGGACGTAGAATCAATTTATGCGGGTTTCAAACCCATTTAACAACACAGTGGGGCTCCTATGAGCTACAAATGGGGCTTTTGAAGGACTTTGGACAGTAGGTCGACTGAGGTGTCATTCATTATGCAGTAATTACAATGTATTTCATACAATTATTGTGGACATAAATTCCTTTTACGGGGGTTTCAGACCAATCTGACAACACCGTGGGGCGCCGTGTGGTGTTGTTTTCGAGGTAATGTTGGGCATAAAACCCATTAGTGCGGGTCCAGAGCCACCCAACCACACGCTGAGCATCCATAGGGCTACAAATGGGGATTTTGAAGGACTTTGGACAGGAAGTCGAATGAGGATTTGTTTTTTGTGTTCGTAGGATCCATTTAAAGGGGTTTTAGACCCTTCAGACTATACCGTGCAACTAAAGAGGGACTATAGGAGGGGTTTATGAAGGGTTTTGGCCATAGTCAAGTAGGGTCTCGTTTTCGAGGTAGGTACTTATGAGCATAAAATCCACGTTGATGGTGTCTCATTTGTCCAAACAGGTAGTAGGTAGAATAATCCCAACATCCCATCTCGGTACACTAAAGAACTTGAATGTGGTTGCAATCGAGTCAGGCCCCATCATTGGCCAATTTTGAACTCTTATTGCACACCGAATCTGCTCTGAGCGCTAAGTGAAAGTGAAGTGTTTGTAGATGAGGGTATTTAGGTAAAATACATAAAGCACTACAAAAAGCTCTACCTACAGAACTCCTTTTACAGAAATACCGCGTTGGAAGGTCGCCCCGTTCAAGTACCCACCATAGATGTCATAGACGGATTTGACGTCGACTACAAGTTCTATTGTGTACCTGAGTTCTGGCCCAACCCCAGTGTGCCTCCGGGAGTGACCTAGAAATACCAGCAAGAGCCCGAAGGTACGGCAATACTTGGATACCATTATGGTGTACTGAAATTTTCTTCTTGGGCTTGATTTGTGTTCTCGTTCTACAGGAAGATTTTAGGATCTGTCTCGAAAGGTTTGTTGGGTTACCAGACCATACATTACAATATATTATCTTACGATGTTTCGGGACAAAATAAATTTATTAGTCAACTTTTTTCAGTGAATTTGAGAAGCAACGTATTATTAATAGTTTTTTTGGGGGGGGGGGGGGTATTTTCCCTTAAACTATTTGTCCAGGAATAAGCGGGAAATCAGCGCCTACAAGAATCTCCCTGTAAACCATATCCTCACAAAGTCCCAGTCGTCTATTATGATCATCTTATGTTGCGATCTGCAAGCTTACCTAGTTTTCCCAAAAAGTAGGTATGCACTTTGTAAATAGGTTTATTTCCGATTTCAACATTCAATGCATTTTAATACTCCGGAATAGCTCAAGACAAAATATTAGCCTTGTTGGAACCGATAACCTACGCTTAATGCTACTTCAAATACGTAAAAACGTTGAAATTTCGATAGTGTTCCGGAGCAAATGTTTTGATTAAAATCAACATCATTCGAATTTTGATTTGCACTAGATGAAAAAAAGAAAAAAAAAATCCCAACCCATATTGAAGATTGTCTTCTAAACTGTTGTTACTTGCCCTACCAACATCACCCAAAAACCGACTTTTACACTTTTTTTACCAGTTGAGACCACAACCTCAACAAGAAACGCGAGATAAAGTGCCAAACCATCCCCAAACCTGTTATGAACCTCCCCTCACCCTTCACACACCATCGTTAATGGATGGCCGGAGATGTTTAGGGAAGTGATGGTGGAAATTAGTCTGATGACTAATGACTGACACAGATGGTTGAGGCTAGTCAGAGATGGTTGATGACAATAATTACGGATGAACTGAAGCTAGTCAAATAATATTATAGTTACAGGTGGTCTGAGATGACTAAGGACAGTTAAGTATGGTTAGGGACTAGCCAGAGATGGTTGAAGATGGTTGAAGGAGTTCCAGATGGTCTGAGATGGCTAAGGACAGATGTATAATATACACCACATAATATATAGTATATTATGGATAAGGATTGGTCAGAGAAGGTTGAAAATAGTTTGGTAATGGTAATGGTAGAATGATGTGTCGGAGGGAACAGGAGGGCCTGCTATGCCTCCTGGGGGAGTGTTTGAGAAGACCGAGAACCACCAGGCGCAAGACGAACCAAACCCAGCAGAAATGGCAAGATAAGACCAAAAGCCAAGCCTTTAAAGGAAGAGCAGAATGTAAATCAGGCGTGAATGACCAGAACAGATTGTATTGAGACCAGATACAGATGGTTGATGACAATAATTACAGATGGTCTGAGGCTAGTCGAATATAGTTACAGATGGTCTGAGCTAGCTAGGGGCACTAAGTGGTTGTTTGCCAATGGTGCAGAGGTCTAATCCAATTCGGTGGTTAGGAAGAGAAAACAGAACTAGTCAGAGATAGAACTATCTAACATTACATATGTTCTGAGATGGCTAAGGCCAGTTAGAGATGATGAGACCTAAAAAGAGATGATTGGAGATAGTTATAAATGGTCTGAGATGGCTTATGACAGTTACAAGTAGTTGATGATAGTCAGAAATTGATGAAGACAGTTACAGATATACTAGGGTGACCACGGATAGTTGCTCACACACTCCCACACCACCTCATAATTTCTCTAAATCTCCTTCAAAGTAGTATGTAATGAATGGCACCTTTTCGACAATCCCATGTCCCGATTTAAGACACAAAAACAGTAGCACCAATTAATAATTGCCCATTGAGATTTTCTAGAGTTCCAGAGGAGGTCAACACACTCGAGATCGGCCCACAAGGCTGGTTTGAGTCGCTCAACGCGTCAACTTCAACCACATTGTCAAACCTGACAAGTAATCAATTCACATTTTGCAATACCGTCGCTTAAAAGATTTTTACAAATCAGTCGAATTTCATCACCGAAATTTGCATCTGGTCATCGCTCATTTCATTTTTATTTTCGTACGAGTATGTTGATCAGTGAAGTCTTCCTGGAACATCTTGAGGGGATTTTGCCGACCTTGATGTGGCGTTTGTTCAGTGACGCCGTCGGTCTTGAAAAATTCGTCGGGTCGCACCCACACGATTGTTAGCACTTCGAGGGAACGAAGTTGACGAGGATGAAGTCGCCGTGACGACGGGGAAACAGTTTTAAGCCCTTCTCGGAAACTAACGGAGACATTTTGGAGTGAGGCATTTGGTCAGTGGATCCACAGGCGGCAAAATTTTCCACAATATTTAATATTGAGCCAGAACAGGTGCCTCGCCTGAAGTTGGAACAGAAACTAATTCGAAAGCTAAACGCTAAAACAAACTAAATTGGTTGATTTTCACGAATTAAGGAACATTTTTCATCCTTTCCATCTGGCCTTCCATGTGATGATGTTGATTTTTGGAGGTGAAGGTGGACAGCAAGCATGCAATCTTTGCCAGTGAGGGCAGTACTTTACCGACCCTTCCGAGGATCTGCCGGACTTACAACACCTCGACACATCGTGTGAGCATATGGAACCCAAATCCTCCAACTTTGCAGCTGGAAACCCCCCAGAGCTTGTAGACCAACATCATTTGTGCTATGCCTCTGATGAGTTGATCCTCCAAAACACCTGGTGGCGTAACCTCAGACGCTCTGCTGAATGCATTCCGCCAAACACACCACAACCTTAATAGGTATATTATTAGGAAAAACAAATCATGTACGCACACTCCCAACACACTTACATGGGGGTGCCCTACAGTCACGATTTTGTATTCCTCTGAGCTGATTCAGTTTTAACTTGGGCTCCATTAGGTGCGTTCGCAGAGTGAATCTGGTAGTGCCGAACCATTCAGCACAGTAGAGCCTTTTGCATGGGCGAGTTCCCCCCACCAATGCAGGTACCTGGTATCAAACCCTCAAGCTGCTGAATTTCGCATGACCGCCACCAAACTGAGCCTAATTAGGCCCAGTTTTGTTACGGTTGGTTCTATGTTTAGTTCCATTTGGATACGTTGGTCCCTGTTTGGGTCCATTGGGCAAGGTTCGTTCGCACACCAAGTTCTGGCGGTTGAAAAATTGAATCAGAACTCAAACGCTTCTACGTCAAACGTCTCCTCTCCACTAAGGACGGCCAGATCTTCGGCCCCTCAAGAAAGACTTGACAACTCAGTCCCGAGGAAGTGACCAACACGAGATCAGAAAATGAAATTAATTGCGCGTGCCATTTCACGTTCCAGGAGGCAGTCGGAATCGGTTCTGGACGTTCTAAAAATAAATAAATAGGTAAATAATAATAATAATAAAACAATTAAAAAAAAAAAAACAGCAGAACTGCCGGATTGATTCTGAACGAGTTGTGTTCGCAGTGCATCGAGGCTTGAGGGTGTGATTCCAAGAAGCCGAGGTACCCCCTAGCCAGAGGCCCTACTGTGCATGCGCCGAACGGTTCGGAACTACCTACAAACCCTCATCACGTTCGGCCAGAACCCTCTTTAGTGATGTTTTCATGCTTCTAACGCTCATCCACATGATGTGCGCGCATATCTTCGTCCCGTTTGATAGATTTGCAAAAAGAACAACAACAAAAGACATCCCCAACGACAAAAGATTCCTCTGCGGAACAAAACGGGCGGTCGAAAAAAAAAAATCGATAAAAACGAAGAAGAGCTTAGGCCGCCAATGACAGTTTCAAGACGTAGGTTTATCTAACAGGAACTTCCATCAAGGACCCCCCTCCTTCCCCTCGTCCCATCATTCTTCACTAAGATGGGTACAGGTCGAATAAGGTGTGGCATTTCATCTCGAACTTAATGACTGTACATTCCCCGCCAATCATGATACGATTATCGTACACGTATGGAGCACCGAAGGCGTTTCCAGAAATGTTGCCTCGGAGAAGGAGGTCTTCCTATGAGGCTGCTCATTATGTATGATTTCGGTAGAGAATTATACGAAGAACGCGAAAAGAAGCAGAAATCCGTAATTGATTCCAGTTTGACTTCCTATGCTACTGTAAGGGGGTGGGGGAGTCAAAAAGCTGTTTTTTTTTTTTTTTTGTTGTTTTTTTTTTTGGATTTGTAATATCAGCCATTGACCGTATCGTGGAATGCCTTCCTCCACAATGCGAAATTACCGAGAACAGTGAATAATATTGTACTAGGCTTAACTCGTCTAGTTGTCGCTGTCGCTCAATAAAATAGAATTAACGTTCCGACGGCTCATCACTCACTGCCATATAACTCATTGATGGTCTTTGTCTGTTGCGACGGAAAGTAAATAGTTTTTTTTCCAAATTCCTCGTAGGGGGCAATTTCGGTTTGACTAATTTTGATTAAAAAAAAAAAAAAAAAAAAATCGGCAGAAAACCGTCGGCAGGATGTGACCGAGCAGTAACTTCCATTTTTGACGTTTCTCACAACAACAAAAAAAAAAGAGCTGTCAATCCAATGGCCAATTTGTAGAGTTCAGGAGGAAAAGCGATGAATGTCAGTTTTTCGACGATTTGGAGATCCTTGAGCTTGGAACTTCCAAGTTGGAAGGATAACACCGTGTACCCTGAGTCGCATGTATCTTGAGTCCTTACTAGTTTTGGGGTGAAAGGACATGAACTTCAACAAATGGGATCATGAAACCAGATCATGTGATTTCACCCCCAAACAGGTAATGACTCAAGGCATGAAAGAAGGAAAGGAAAATTTCCTTCTTCCATGGACTCAAGGTACACGGCGTTGCCGTACTAACCAATACCTGCCAAACAAAACGAGGGAAAACGACGAGAACCACAAAAAAACGCGTAGTAAGATTGGTGGTCAAACTACAACTCAAGAAACGACTAGTTTGCGCCGATACAGAAAGCTACGTTTGCGCCAGTTTGGGAAGGCAAAAGGCATACGTTAGCGCCAATCGGATTGAGGGAAAATTAGAAACATTCCCCTACATTTGCGCCAGTTCTAAAACTACGACTAAGGGGCCACACCCTGCTGGCTAAGGCGAGCCATCCCCCGACACACTTTCGACCCCCCCCCCCCCCCCCCCCCCAAACCATAACAAATTAACAGCTGGCCAGAAACAAATATGTTATTTCTGCGTCAATAAAAAAATATATTAAATATATTTTTTATTGACGCAGAATTAACTTTTTTTCAAAATTTGAAAAAAAAAAAAATCTTTACATTGCTCGAACGAAAATTACTCAGAAAATATTTTACCTCCAGCCATGAAAGCCACTTATAAGGCAACCCCCCCCCCCCCCCCCCCCGGTGAAATTGGATCATTCTGTGACCCCCAAAAATGGATTCTACGTCGAAAAATACTTCTACAACGACACCTAACTCGACCCTATAGCAGATACCCTTCAAAAACGCCCTCCCGTAGACCCTTTTTAGCCCCACTGAGCCCCACGGGTTTGAATGATCGAGCTGAAACCCTTTGGGGCACAACTAGATAGTAAATCGAGTAGGTAGTTTGTCAAAACTTCAGCTTAAAAAAAAAATATATATATTTAAAAAACCTACTGCCCAAAACGGCTCGGACGGCGGACGGACATTTCAGTTTTGGAATCTAGACCTCTTGAAACGGATATTGTCGATTTTTGAGGCCTATCAGAATAGTCGACCGACCTCCGTCGCGATTACATAAAATTAAGTAGCTAGGTAATCAAAAACAATTTTGTATTATTCAAAGTAATAATAATCCAAAAACGCTGCAAATTTTACACAAGGGTTGATTATTATTTGTATAGGTTACTTGCGCGAAAATTAATTCTGTGTCAATAAAAATAGTTTTGAAAGAAAACAAATTTTTTTTTTTCAAAATTTTTTTATCTTACGGAAAATACTTGACTTCCTGGGATTCTTCAAAAATCCCATTTTTAGGTGAAAGCCCTATAGATCCCCACAGTGAAATCGGATCGTTCTGGGACCCGATATTTCTTTCAAAATAGTTTTGAAAGAAAACAAATTTTTTTTTTTCAAAATTTTTTTATCTTACGGAAAATATCTGACTTCCTGGGATTCTTCAAAAATCCCATTTTTAGGTGAAAGCCCTATAGATCCCCACAGTGAAATCGGATCGTTCTGGGACCCTCAAAAATGAATTCTACGTCCAAAAATACTTCGAAAACGACACCTTACTCTACCCCATAACGGAAACCCTTCAAAAACACCCTCCCATAGCCCCATTTTAGCACCCACGGGTTTGGACGATTGGGCACACCTAGATGGTAAACCGAGTATTTTAACAAAATTTCAGTTTAAAAAAAAAAAATTTCTACTGCCCAAAACGTCCCGGACGGCGGCCGATCAGAATTGTCGACCTCCGTCGCGATTACATAGGTGCATTATTCCAAGAATAATGAACCAAAAGAAAAATTATAAAAACAATGAATGAAAAACGCTGCAGATTTTATTCTTTGGTAGAGCCCTCTACCAAATTCCCCTGGGAATTCTGCAAAAAGCAGCTCGGCCATTAAAAAAGATTTTCAAAAAATCCTGTACAGAATACAAAACATCCTGTTTGTACAGATGTGAGGCCCTAAAAAATGGAATTAGTCGTCCATAATAATGGATGTTTTGTATTCGATTAATTATTAATCGAAAACGACACCTCATTTGACTTTCTCACATCCCTTTTAGTCCAACGGAAATCCCATGGATCCCCACGATGAAATCGGTTTTGTGACCCCCAAAAGTGGATTCTAAGTCCGAAAATACTTGAAAAACGACACCCCACTCGATATCATACCCGAAAACGTGCCAAACCCCCTCCCGTGGTCCCATTTTAGCCCCACACAGCCCCAATAGGTTGGGCGATCGGGCTGAAAACTTGCGGGCACAACTAGATGGTAAACCGAGTGGTGGAACGAGTATTTTGCCATAATTTCAGATTAAAAAATAAATACTGCCCAAAACGGCTTGGAAGGCGGACTGACATTCCGTGTTTTTTAATCTACACAATTATACGCTTCAAGGTGTCATCTTGAAGCGTACAATGACAAATTTAGAGGTCGATCTATGCCCACAGCTAACGATCGGCTAGAAGGAATTTCTCAAATTGTTTTCCCCGATTTTAGAGATTTTCAACAAAGAAAATATGCACAAATATACGAATTTTCCCGAAAATGGGAAAATATGCCAATTTAAATAGAAGTTTTGAAGTAAAATTGGTTGGAAACTCTTATTAATAACGAAAAGCAAGGCGATAAACCCACTACAATAGCGATAAGGAAAATTCCAGGCTCAACTTATCAATAATGAGTTCATTCATTCAATCCTGGATTTTCACGCCTAACCTTTTTAACCGATTATGTTGTCAATTAGCTGAATGTTCACTGGATTCTACAACAGTACTGCTGTATGACGTGATGGGACTGTCTGACAGATCCGTCAAAAACAAGTTTCGCAAAACATCTGGACCACTCGGGTATTTCCGGGAACCGAAGATGGCAATAGATTTCTCACCCGGGAAGCCGAGTTATAGCTGTACTGTTTGGTCTGATCCGTCGTTGATGATCATTTGATGGCGGTACGAAAAAAAAACAAACAAAAAACGATGAAACGAACAGGGCAAGGTCGCTAATGGCCCCATCTAGAAGAGATGGCAACATCAAAGGTAGACCTCGTTGGTCCGTCTCTCAGTCCTATGACATCAACATACCTGCCAGTTGTGTGTTGGGGTAGGGCACACGTGCCTCGATTGCCGGACCGGCCCGCCACCAAAAAAAAAAAAAACGCGGTCATAGGACCTCTTTCCCAAACCTTCTCTGGGGATGGATAGATTCACGATTTGGGGTCATCTGACGGCATTCTAGCTTTTACGTTTTTATGTAAGATTCAACCCAAACATTTTGCCACTTTATTCATAAAACTATCGTCAATCAATTTTAAACATCGTTTAGTAACTCATATTAATTATGATTGGGTATAAAGCGATTGTCTGCAACCAATCAATACATTTATGCGTTAAAAATGTCAAAATTTCGTCTGAGATTTAAAATTCATCATCCTGCAAGACGGACCAACGAGGGCTACCTTTGATGATCATTATTATCATTAAAAGTCTTCCACCCGTTATTCTGTCTTCAGTATAGTATTATTTTAATAGAAGAATAATAAACAACCAAGTTAATTAAATTTTATAAAGCACCATTATTCAGGTAAAAAGTATCCATCATTTTTATGTAAACAACCAGAAATTAGAACAAAAAAAGGATGCTTGGAAAAAACGGTGCAAATTTTACACAAGGTAAATTTTACACAAGAAAAAAACGCTGCAAATTTTACACAAGGGTTTATTATTCTGTGATATAGGTTACTTGTACAGACATTTAATTCTGTCAATAAAAAAAAATTAAAAAATTTTTTTTTTGGATTTTTATATTTAAAAAAAATTTTTTTGGGGGGGATTTTTTTCTTCAAAAATGTGTTTTTTCAAAAATTCTTTAATTTTTAACTATTTAAATATTTAACTTCTTGGGATCCTTCAAAAATCCCATTTTTAGCCCCATGAAAGCCCCATAGATCGCCACAGTGAAATCTGATCGTTCCGGGACCCCCAAAAATGGATTCTACGTCCAAAAATACTTCGAAAACGACACCTAACTCGATCCCATAGCTAAAAGCCTTCAAAAAACCCCTCCCATAGCGCCCCACGGGTTTGGGCGATCAGACTGAAAACCTTGCGGGCACAACTAGATGGTAAACCAAGTATTTTGTCAAAATTTCAGATTTTTAAACAAATTCCTACTGCCCAAAACGGCCCGGACGGCGGACGGACATTTCGGATTTTGAATGTAGACCTCTAGAAACGTCAAATTTTGAGGCCGATCGGAGAGAGAAAAAAAAAAGACGAAACAACCACGAGCGGTTGGGTTCTAATGGGAAAATTGCATAAATTTTTTCATTTTTTTTTTTTTTTTTTTTTTTTTTTTTTTTAAAGTACATCCTTCGAGAATAACAAAAACGACAGTCAGCCGTCTGGAATCGGTGGGGTGTAAAGACTTATAATGAGTTGCAGGGAGAAGTCTGGAGTGTTCAAATATTATTCAACCTTTCAAACGCGAATAGTTACGCGAAATTCGATTTCTCATTCGACTGTCCTGGCGGTTAATGTGGCGGTATTGAGCTCACCTTGGCAGATACAGTCGACCGAAGGGAGGAAATAGTCGTTGCAGACGAAGGCGATGATGATGAAGCAGTAGAGGCCGCAGAGGATGTGGAGGACGACGGCGCCGTGTTGCCGTTCTTCCAGGCTGAACAGATCTTCGGGGAAGTCAGACTTCTCTTCTTCGACCCATGAACAATTTTCGGTTTCTGGAAAACAAGAAGAAATGTGGCGAAAAAGGTGCGACACGAGGGGTCTGATGAGTGGAAACAAAATTATACGGGTTTTGCGTTTTGCGGGTGTCACCTCCACTCGTCTTCACTGCTCCCCCAATACCGGTTTCTGCACTTTTAAAACCAGCTCCCTCAAAATAGTTTCCAGTTCACCAAAATCCTGGCCCCTCCAAACAGGTTGTTGCTCAGTAAAGACTGGAGTTTGGCCAACTAACTTAGTTCCAACTCCCTCAAAACCACTTCTGCTCTCCATAAACCGGGGTTTGCTTGATGAAATCCGGTTTTAGCTACGCTAGAACCAGTTCTGACCTCAAATACCTGATTCTGCACAATGGAAACCGGGGTATGCTCCCCCAAAACAATTTTGGACCCACAAAACCAGGTCTGTCTCTTAAAACCAGTAACTGCTCCACCAAATCCCTTTCATGGGACTCCAAAACGGGTTTCTGCACTCTCAGAACCACTTCTGCGACCTTCCATTTGAAAATAGGTTCCAGCTCCCTCAAAATAAAATGCTCAATAAAAGAATCCGTCCCCAAAAAGGAGTTTTTGGTCTCTTCACAATTATATCTGGTCCCACTCAACTGGTTCCTGCTCCCTCAAACACATTCTTTGCCCCTCAAAATCGATTTGTGCTCTCTCAAATACATCCCTTGTCCCTCAAAACCGGTTTCTACACCCTCAAATACATTCCTTGTCCCTCAAAACCGGTTTATATTCCCTCAAAACCAATCATGGTCCCCCAAAACCAGTTTCAGCTTTCTTCAAAACTGTGTCTGGTTCCCCAAAACCAGTTTCTGCTCTCACGTAGGGAGGCTCGATTGGCAGTGATAAGGTCTTTAAGCTTCAGAAGGCAGCAGTGTTATTATATATAATAATATTATTATTACACGGACTGCTGCCTTCTGAAGCCTAAAGACCTTATCACTGCCAATAATATATTCTTACACTTACCTACCCCTTATTTTCCTCAAAACAGGTGACACCGACTTACACCGACTACAAGAAGAGGCCATACCCGACTAACCAAAGGAACTGCCGTGAAGTAATACTAACTAACGTAGTTCTGGGGCAGTTTCCTGACAGAAATCGAGGTGTTTTTAGTGGGTACACTGATGCAAGCAGGAGTCCCACACGAAGGGCGGGTGAACAACATCACTTCCCTGCTGTCAGTCCATAAAGGATTTTTCATCTCGTGGAAAAAAACGATGCTTCCAACGGGCTGCTGAACCCCTCAACCTCAACTAGCTTATCTTTCACGTTCAAGTAGGTGTATCGTATTCGCTAAGGCAGTGCGTACTAGTTACGTTGAGTGTCCCGAAAGAATGATATCAGTTCTAATGTTCTAGCAATTGGTTTTTTCGCACCTTCAAATCTATTTACGTTTCACATGAAAAAATCGAATCTTCAAAAGAGGAATTTTGTTTTTTAAAAGTGACACGACGGTAATATACGGCGACTAGCGGAAAGTGGTTATTACGATACGGTAAAATTACAGGCCTTCGACCTTCCTAACGGACGATCGTGTTTACTCCCTCAAAGTATCCGGCCTTTTTTTTTTTTTTTTTTTTGTCGTTCACCGAAATTGTGCAGACTGGAATTTAGCGCTTTTCACCGCCCTCGTCCTCCGACCAAGTGGAACAACGATGAAATTGAAGTAGAACGAAATAAACGCAAATTATGTACATACTAAAAAATGTGTTGGTTTGATTGTGCAGCAGCTGAACGACCAGATCCATTTCACTTCTTCAGAAATCACTTTTTAAACACCGAAAAACCCACAAGAGACATCCGGAGGCGATTTTCAAACTGACTTATTTCTCAAGTTCATACGTGTATTATACTGTTCAACCCAACGTGGAGGGAGAAGCTATTGTTTTTTGTTTTTTTTTCGCGTCTATTATTGTTTTTTCCTTCAAAGACGTTTTTCAAGAACCACATTAGGGAAATGGTTAAGTACTCAGAGGTGGTAATGTAAATTATTCGGAAGGTGCCGCGCTAATTTGTCAAGTCCGGGAGTGCCGAAAAAAACTTGAAGCACTAATTGCGATGAGGGGAAAAAACGGATTTTGACATTAATATGTATTGGGTTTGTGAGGGTACCTAGGTAAAATTGATGTAGACCTAAGAGGTGTAGTCGAGCGGGTCTGAGAATACATACACCATAGAATACTTTGAAGACGACACCTTACTCGACCAAGTGGCCAAAATCTGGATAGCCCCATATGTAGCCTCAGAAAGGCCCCAAAGCAGTGAGAGCATCGTCACCCTTGAACTATAAAACAGGTGATGGCCGGTGTTCTAGCAGAACCGATGGAGCAGTTGCCACAGCGGGGTAGGGGAAGTGTACCAGCTATTGACCACTTAAGGTAGAAATCCAACTTCAATTCTTCCTGGCATGTTACTAAAAAATTATTTTTACTATCTGAAGTCAGTTATGGATTCTTCAGAAGCTTGTGAATCGAGTGGTATATTCAAAAATCAAAATGCAATTCATACTTTTTTTATAATGGTCCCTTTATACGAAAAAACGTGTTTACACCAGCTATTGACCACTTGACACCAAATATTGACCACCTCTGTACCAGTTATTGACCACTCCTTACTAGCATCAAAGATCAGGCTTTCTCAATACCTGTTTGATCAAACAGCTCCCGAAATAGAGTTAAAAGAATTAAAAACGTGTATTTTAACTGAATCCCTGGTCTACAAGCTGGCGGTTGAAGTACGTCCTGTAACGATTCGGGCTTGTTGAAGGAGTGTAAAACTGATTTGTGGACCAGCAAACCTAATTGCCTCGACTTCCATGGGTTCTTGTTCATGCTGAGAAGAAGATTCGCGCTCTTCAGAAGCTGTATGTTGTGGGTTACTGTCAGAAAAAACGGCATTAAGGGCCACGAGAGTTCTGAAAAATGTGTTGCTTGAATGCTGATGGTTTGAATTGTCGTTGAGCATTAACATCATATCACTTCCCACAATTTCCACGAACATGTCGCGAGTAACGTGAGAAGGCCATTGGTGTGGCTCTGGGCAGAGGACCCGAGGAATTTCGAAGGATCAATCGCAAGTGGATTCCATGGAAAAAGCTCGGTAGTGCGAAAACCGCTGATTAAAATTTCGCTTGACACAGCTCCAAGGGCACTGTTCAAAATGTGGGCAAATATTTCTCTTGTTATTTGTTACATCGGATTTTTGAAACGCCATCGAATCACCTCCCGCCTCCAGCTTTCTTTCAAGGGCTTGCAAGCAGAATCGTCTGCCGGTTGCAAACCCCTAGTAGCATTTGGGTTGAGTGCCGCTAGCACCACGCTGATTTCACTACATAACTCGCTCACCTGGAAAGTAAGATAGCTCTTGTCACCGTCGACAAATAGTATCACCGGTCTCTTAATATTTTTTTCTTCCAAATGGAGATTGAATACGACTGAGATGAACTCCAAAAATACTTCAGATGTCATCCAGCCATTGTCACTCCTGACAATGCCCCATCTGTCTGGAACTGATTCCGCAATTTCTGTTGGCAACCTTTTGTAAGGATACACAATCATCGGTGGTACTTTGTCTCTACTGGCCGAAAATGCGTGTGAAAAAGACTGTGATGGAGCTTTTAGCTTGTGCACAGTCCACCTCAAAGACGTTACCGGGCCTTTCTTAGCCAGGACTTTTCCCTTTTTTGTGCAAAGCACGAACCCAGTTTCGTCTGCGTTGAAGATGCGAGGAGGATCTTCAAGGATGTCCATCATGTCTTCTGTTCGCAGCAGCTCTCACTCAGAGGAAATTCATCCCACGATGCCTTGCTGCCCGTGGGAAACACAGGCGCTAGCGAAGTGCAACTCACGATCTCGGGATTTCGCTTGAGGAAGCCACTCATCCTCTTCCTTCCCGTTTTATTATTTTTGAAAGGCACATTACAATTTTGTTTGTAATTTGTAATTGTAATTTTGCTCTTGGGTTCATGTTGAGGAATTCCTGGACGCTTAGCTGAACCACCTCGCACTTTCCAAAATCCAATTGACCAGCTGCGCTTCTTTATCCTTCGTCAGTTTTAAAGTATCGGTTTGGGTCCAATTTCAGATTTTTTGAATTTTGTGCTATTCCTGAAGATTAGAATGGCATGTAGAATCCCTTATGTTCGAGAGGCAGCTCTAATCCCCAGTGTGCCATTAGCAATTTCTGTTAGAGCTTTCTGTAAATCCTCTTGACTGTATTGAAGGCGAGGTTGCGACTTTCTGATAAGTTTCTTCTTTGGTTTTTAGGGAGCCATTGAAGTGTAAAATGTGCTGAGGTCAACTAGTTACAACAACCTGAAACGAAGAAGAACTTACTTGACTAATTTTTATGTGGTGGTCAGTAAATGGAATGCAGAAAAACCCGACTTGTTCCAGATATTGACCACCTGGTCAATAATTGGAACAACGTCTTTTTTGTGTTCTAGTTATTAACCACCCTCTTTATAAAACACAAGAAAACAATTTTGATGAGTTATGGGGTACTAATGGGAAGGAAAATATCTTTAGTATGTGAAAACTTCAAGAAGCAATCATGAGAAAAAGGTTAAGTTAACGAAAATGCAAAATGCGCTAGGCGTGTTGGCTTACCGAATCCTTAAGAAAACGGACCGAAGTTGACCACACATACGTAAAACGGTAACTGAACTCTTAATTCAGCTCCCCTCTTCGACAACTTCTGGGGTACGGATCTGAGGTCGTTACTCTAACATCAGCTAAATTATTTGAGGTCAAAACCCTTTTCTAATCCTTAATATACAAAGAAATACAGCTAGGTGGTCAATAGCTGGTGCCTGGTCAATAGCTGGTACACTTCCCCTACTATGTCATTGAGGAACTTGTTGCTACGTGGGGGGGGGGGGGGGGGAAGTCCCACATTTTCCCGAAAAAAGGGACCCATGATGACATCCCTTCCAACATCCTTTCAACTGGTCTTGCCCATTTCACCCCCCCCCCCCCCCCCCCGGTGGCGTATTCAAAAGTTCTTTCACATTTGCGCATGCGTAGAGTTTACCACTGACTACATCATGATTATAATCAAATGATCAAGGGCTTCTACTTGCATGATCCCGGAACATTTTAATGAAATCTGATCAAAATTGTGGCAGTTATGGCTGTATCAAGAAAGTCTGGGCAGACAAACACGAAACCAAATTTGCTCAGAAGGTCCTGACACGTAAAAGCAAGTGGAATTTTTTCATTTTTGGAGGACAAAACTGTTTTCGGCCTTGAAAGTGAACACAGAGCTTCCGCTGCCTTTGGTAGGCTTGGAAGCCAAATTGAGTTAATATTTACGAAAAATCGATTTAAATCGACGACTATTGATTGTGGAGAGACGAATCAGTGAAATCGACTTTTGCCTTCTAATGTTACAATCGATGGCGAAATTGAATGTGAGGGTCAGTTTTCTCATCCCTACAATGGTGGTGTCCTCTCCCAAAACTAGCAAGAGTCGCGGCTGTCTCTTAGTTGATGGAACTGCCACTGTGGCACAAGGAGCAACGAGTACGTAGACCACGGCTTCCCCATTTGACACATGATTTGTACTTCTGCACGAACGGTAACTAACAGGGGAGAGACTGAAATGTTCACCTTCATAATCCACGGATTGTTTGGTCCCCGCCAGAAATTTGGGGAAGAAGAATCCATAGCGGTATACCGCTATGTACGTTGCTATGTACGTATGTACGTATACGTTGGTGATAAAGCTGCCAAGAGCAAGCTGCTGCACAAGGGCAGGGTCGAGTGGCTACCCATTGTTTGGTGGCCAACAGACGGTCAGTGAAATACCTAGGGTTGGTGGTCCAGGAGAGAAAGAGCGTTGCCTTCCACACTGAGGGTGTTTCGGCAAAAGCCATGGAAGCCTATTCAAAACTTGCGAGCTGCATGTGCCTGCAGGGAGCAATTGGGGCATCAGCTTTGAGTGATTTACAAAAGCTACATCGTCGGCAAGTGCCTCTTCATCGGTATCTTCCACTATCTTTGCCCTCAAGAGGCAGAGGAATGCCTTCATAAGGGTGACACGGTTCCACAGGAAAGTGTTGGGTGCGTGTTCTTGCTGGGTCTTTGTTGAGGTGGAGGTGGCCTGCATGGCACCTTGGGTTCGTGAGGGACGCCCTCGGGTGTTGGGCAAAGCCTTGAGCCTCAGCCTTTTGCTAGCCGTGCTTGTTGGCGTGTGAGGGGAAAACTGGAGTCTACCGTGGTGGTTCCCGATCCTAAGACCTTGGTTACTGAGCTGCCACGTGGGACTGAGCACCGACTGCGACGACTTTGAGGGCTCAGCTGGTGCTTCGGCTGCCCGGCATTCGCAAGAGAGAGAGGGCCGTCCTGGAGGCTGATTTCTGGTGAGGGAGGACTGGAACACCCTTGAAGACCCTGATACGCAGCAATGGGCGACGAGAGCAAGTCGAGAGACTCCCAATAGTTGTACCCATGGGCCCAGGAGCACCTCCCCATAATAAGGCAGTTGAGCAGCCGCAGATGGAAACCCACCCCACCACACTCTCTTGGCTGGCAATGAGAGGAGCCAAGCGCTGCCTGAAGGCTTTCCAAGCACTTCAAAACCCCCAAACCACCGCGCTCTCCCACTAATGAGAATTCCACGTCCACCATCATTTCATATCATAACTTCTCCCCAAGTCCAAATTATTACTCCACCGTACAAATTGCTCGCTCGTTAAACACTACTTTTTATCGTCCCAACACAGCAAAATACCACCAAAATCCCCATAACTGCTCGTCACTTTGTTTTTACCATTTCGATACAACCGACTCATCTAATTGTAAGTGCCACTCGACATGACCTCGCCGCTGAACAAACGCTAATATTTCTCGAAAAAAAATTTATTATTCAAAACTAGACTGGCCCTTCAGAAGTGTCGAGTGTATTCTTGAACCTCGGAACAAAATTAGCCATAGCAGTCACTCTCAGCGAGTGTCAGGTTTTCAATTTCAAGTAAAACGAAATTAAATTTTAATTGGGCCACTTTTAAGGCTGTTAGGGAACGATTAGAAAAAGCCAAATCACTGCAGAAAACACTTGGATATGTACGATATTTCTTCTTTTTTTAACCAAATATTGCCAAAAACTGGTTTTATTAAATATACCCAAATTTTGGTTTCTTTATTTTTTCATTGGCTATAATGGTTTCCATCAGTAAAAATATCCGAACTTAAAGAGGGATAATCGCATTAGAGAATATTTTCTGGGTATTGTTTACGAATGTTTGTTGATTTTTTATGCTGGTGTATCGACGAACGTATTTTTTTCTGGTCTGAAAATAAAAATAAAATTTTAATTTTTTTAAAATGAAAAAAATTAATGTTAATTTAATTAAATAAATTTATTTAATTTATCACTTTATTTTAAGCATTTAAAAATCATTTAAAAAAATTAAAAATAATGCTAAGGTATTTAACAAAAATACTTTTTTTTTTAATTAAAATTATTTAAAATAAAAAATTTATTTTAATAAAATTAATTAAATTTTAATCGTCACTTATTCTAACATTTAATAATATTAAATATTATTAATGTAGTGTTGTAAATGTAATAAATTTTATTACATAATATGTAATTAAAAGTATAAATTTTATTACATAATATTATTATGTAATTAAATTAAAAGGATAAATTTAGCCCTGTGCTCTTCTTAAAATAATAATTATTATTATTTTATTTTATTTTTATAATAAGCATTTAGCATAATAATGGTTTTGAAAAGAGAAAATTTTGTATTTCATTAAATGGAATAAAAAGTGTAGAAATTTTATTTCATTATTTCAATTTTTTTAAACAATAAATTTTAATACTAAGTATTACAAGTATTATACAAGTCTTGTGAAAGAGAAAAAACAAACAATTTTTTTGATCAACATTGTTGCTAATTCATAGAGGTCTGGAACCCTTGAATCGATTCTACAGTCAATGTTGCGTCGATAATGACACCTATTTTGACTCTGTGGTCAAAAACCCCACCTGTAGCCCCTTGAAAGACCTACGGAACGTTCGGAGAGGTCTGAAACCCCTCCCCAGAATCGATTCTACGCCCAAAATATCTCCGAAAACGACACCTCGTTCGACTCTCTGGCAAATATCCTTCAAAACCCCCATCTGCAGCCCCACGGAGGCGTCGGACAGATTGGAAACCCTGAAAATACGATTCTTTTATGCCCAAAACCCCCAAAATGGCTTCTGGTTCGACGCAAAACCGGAAATCATCTAATTTCGACGCGATAATTGAAAAATTCCGCAGCAAACCCGAACCGAGTCGCCTAATGAACGAAATCATTCCAACTACAAACCAATAAGGTTTGGAACGTCTCAATTCAACGTCAACTGCATGCGACCAGACTGGCGGGTTAATGTTCCGTGACTGGGCGACTTAAAATTGTGGGTACATCTGCGGTGCAAAACTCACCGAACATCTTGTGCTTGTAGTAAATTGTCTACTGAGACCCGATTGTGACTTCGAAGCGCTACGGAGGTCATTGTCGTTTAATGTGGTGTCATATTCGTATTGAGCATCTTTTAGCGTGGCACATGCTTTGCCCGAAGAGCTAAATGCCAGAATTTTCTTCATTATTGTATCGCTATGGGAACGGAATTGTTTTGTTGTAACCAGGTTGTGGCGGACAATCTTCGTTAAGGGAGTAGATGTGCACAGGATCCAGGTTTTTGTACCTACACTTGGCTTGGAACCTAACGAGCCGAATCAGCGCAGCTATGAATGAAAACGCTACTCAGCTGAGTACCTACTTAGTGAGTCGTCAGAGCAGCAGAGTAATGCATGAAGAGCCCAGTCAGCTTAGTAACTGAGAAGTCAAATCAGGAGGGTACCTACTTGATGAGAAGTCAGGTCAGTGGAGTACTTAATGAGGCGCCAACTCAGCAGATTACTTAATGAAGTCTGAAATCAGCAAAGTACTTAATGGACTGTCAAATCAGGAGAGTATTTAATGAGGAGGCAAATCATCAGAGTACTTAATGAGGAGGCAAAAAAAAAAAAAAAAACGAAACGGAAATTTCACCCTGAATTTTTGTCCGACTGGTTGCTGCAGTCGCGTACGTCACCGGCCGTCCTCTCAAGGAGGATCGGAACTTGTTTGACGATTGCACTCATGGCTCCCCATTGCCTCGTCCCCCTGGTTTGGGAGGAGTTCGCCGTCCAATTCAACGCAGAAAATACTTGTATCGGTGACCCCGCTCCTTACGCGGTCACCCATCCAAGTACCAACCACGCCCAACATTGCTTAACTTCGCTGATCGAGGGAAACGGTAGTTTACCCAACGCCACACCGGACGGCAATCAGCAGAGTACTTGATGAGGAATCGCATCAGCAGAGTACTTCATGAAGAATCAAATCAGCAGAGTACTTAATTAGATGTCAAATCAGCAGATTACTTAATGAACAATACTTAATGAAGAATCACAGCGGCAGATGAAGAATCAAATCAGCAGAGTACTTGATGAGGAACCACATCAGCAGAGTACTTAATGAGGAATCAAATTAATAAGTGATTGATTGACGTTGATAAGTGATGACAACCGCAGTGGGTTTCATAGAATGCTCGCACAGCTGACCCATGCCGTCGTTATGTTATCGGATACTTGAGTGGGCGGCCGCTACCATCAATCTGGCCTTCATGGGCAGCAGGGAGGGGGTGGGGGCTGTTGACAGGTGAAGCCCGGCGGCATTCGCGCCTGCTGATTACTCTCATGTTCCCCATGGAGCCTTTGGCCACTCGGTCTGCCAAAACCGCTAACTCTGTGGCCCAGTTGGACTCCCGCCCCCATTGCGCGTCGAGTCGACACTGGCATTTTTCTCTAAGATACACCACACGCAGCACTTCCCTCTTCAACCCGCCTTTCTCCAACCAACCACTCACCTCCCCGCCGCGGCCGATTGTTTCCATATCGAGGAAGTGTCAGGTGGATAATGACAGACCTCCCGTTCGGATTGTTCAACCCAGTAATTTGGCTCACGACCACATCAGGAGGTCACCGTCAAGCTAAGTACCGACCGTTTGGGTCCCGACCTCACTTGGCACGATAAATGAATCACAAACCCGCTGACCAGGCGATTCAAGCGACAAGCTGCCATTAAGGGGACCAAACCATCCACCGATGGGCGATTACAAGGCGCAACCATTAAAAAAACGCTGCAAATTTTACACAAGGGTTCATTATTCTTTGATATAGGTTACTTGTGCGAAAATAAGTTCTGTCAATAAAAAACAAGCCATCAATTGAATTGAATAGATGAGCGCAACCTTTCTGTTACCTACTACGAAACCAAAACCGTAACTGAGAATTCGTAACTTGACACACTAGGTATCTAACGACCAAACTATGTCGTCGGGATCGGATGAATCGTCGACGAAGGAGGTGATTTTGATAGCCTAACCACCCCCAGAACTCGCTGATCACAATGAGACCACCCTCATGAAAATCTGTTGAGCCACTCGGGCGTGATCCTGTGATACACACACACACAAACAAAAAAACATGTCGAAGAGATGAGCGAACCTTTCCATTTTTTGAGGAAAGGTTGCGCTAAAAATTGGAAAAACTTTTTTAAAATTGTTTTTACTCGGAAAATATTTGACTTCCTGGGACCTCCGTCGCGATTACAAAGATGTACCTATTATTAAACAAAATAAATTAATTGTTTTTTCGATGATTCGAAATTTTTTTTTTTTTTTTTTTTTAATTAAAATTTAAAAAAGCGTTGAACACGTCTGCTAAACATAGAAAAACTTAAGAAACGACCCATTTGATTTTACTTTATTCATTTATTTTTTAAATTTATTTATTTATTTTGTTAAGTTGTTTTTTTTAACACCTATCAGTGCGAAAATAACAGCTTAAGAAGTTTCAATTTTTCGGATTAATCAAGAGCTTTCCACCCAGTCGTGAACGATTTTTTTTTTCGATTAAAAATGGCGAAGATGATATTTCAAAGGTTTGGTTGTTATCAGAAATCATTAGAAAATGTTCGTAACGATTTTGGAGGTCAGTTTTTGCCAGATAAAAGCGTGTTTAACACACAAAAAATAAAATAGGTAGATGAAAAAATTAATGAAATTATTTTTGCAGGATTTATCGCTTGGAGGGCTGAATTTGTCTCGCATATTCGTAGGAGACTTTACAACTGATGCAACGAGCACGCTAGGCAGGTAGCTACTCCAAATCAGCAGAGTAGTGAGCGAGGAGCTGAATCAGCAGAGTAAGTAATTACAGATGAGATTAGTGAGCTGAGTTTTTAATTCACAAATTTTATTGAACTGAGGGTTATTCGATATACGGTAGATCAACAGTAACAGATATCGATATGGAAGTATCTCTCCGGGATTGATGACGCTGAGTTTTTAATTATGAACCTAGTTAGTTGAGTACATAACTGGGATCCCAGTCAGCTGAGTAGTTACTGAGTGGCTGAATCAGCAGACAAGAGAGAGAAGCGACAAGTCAGCTTGTAATGAATGAGGAGGCAAATTAGCAGAGCACTTATTGAGGAGCTCAGTCAGCTGACTACCTACTTTTTGAGAAGGAAAATCAGCAGAGCACTTAGAAAGGATCCTAGTCAGCTAAGTATGTATCGAGGAGGCTAATCAACAGAGTACTCATCAAAGCAAATCAGTAGAGTAGCTACTTAACTAGGAGCTTCATCAGCTGAGTACTTATCTAGAAGGTAAATCAACTGAGTACTTATTAAGAAGCCTAGTCAGCTGTGTGCTTGATTGGAAACACAACCATCTGAGTACATAATGAGTAGTTGAATCAGCAGACAAATGAGAGAGGGGACTAATCAGCTGAATTTTTAATTAGAAGCCCTGTCAGCTGAGTACTTAATGCGTAGCTGAATCATCAGAAAAGTGAGAGAGGAGACTGTTCAGATGAATACCCAATGAGAAGTCAAATCAGCAGAGTAGTAAGCTAGGAGCTGAATCATCCTGCCAATTTCCCTTCTCTACATCTGTGAATCCGTTAGGTGTCGGAGTCACCTGTTATTTTAAAAAAATCCATATTATTTTTAAAAAAATTGAATTTGAAATGCATTTTTGCAGAAATTTGTTAGCAAAAAGATATTAATTTAGCTTTGGAATATTCGGGATTTGCGTAGAAAATTTATAAAAAAAAAAACCACCCGTTTCACCTAACGTTCCGTTGTTTCGCAGGGTTGACAGCCGTGTGACCTCCCCCCCCCCCCCCCCACTCGTGCTTAACCGATAAGTTTACCTGTGATAAGTTTGACTCTGTGAGGCTTGATGTGAGCTCGCGATACCGCCAAACACAGCGCCGCGACACAAACACACGCCAACGTCCTCCCCGACATGCCGATTCAGACTAGTGACGAAGAAAAAAGGCAGGCCCACCCCCTTCCCCTCCCGATGAACCGGACCCCCCCCCCCCCGTACCCCTCCCCAACGCATTTAAACTCCGAACTCTCCATTTGCGGTACCCGCCAAGTCCGTCCGAAGGGAAGTCGAGATGCGGAGTACCGACGGTACACGGGGGGGGGGGGGGGATTTTTTGCCGAGGAGAGTCTATCCCGTCGAATAGAAAATCGATTACTCACGATATAAAATTGCTCCTCGTCCAGTTATGAGCTCCGGGGCAAATTCGAGGTGAGCTTTCTGCAATCAAAGGGAATTCAAACTATCATAAGTTAAAAAATTATATACATTTTAAAAAACGCTGCACATTTTACACAAGGGTTTATTATTCTTTGACAAAGGTTATTGACGCAAAAATTATTTCTGTCAATAAAAAAATACACTGCCAAGGAGATGGCACAGCAGCTTCCTCGTTACAATCAAAGTTACACCATTATAAAATAGAAAATAAAGAAATCTTCAGATGAAAGATGTTGAGGTAATTGTTCAAACTTCCTAAAGATTCGTTGTGGCATTTTACAGACTGAAGTAAATGTAATTAGGTACTTAAATCGGATGAAATCTGTGGTTATTAGGGCTGTAACAACGAAATTTAATGAATTCCACGTAAGCGCATGCGCAGAGCGTACCGCTATTTCGATCATGATGAAATTCATATGAGACCTTACTTAAGGGGCCCTTGTGCGTATAATCCTTTAAAATATGAGCAAAATCGAATCAAAATTGTGGAAGTTATGACTGTTTCAAGAATTTCACGTTAGCGCATGCGCAGAGCGTAACGCTGATTCTATTGTGATGAAATTCGTATGGGACCTCAAGGAGCCTTATCCGCATAATCCCTAAAAATTTGAGCTGAATTCATTCAAAATTGTGGAAATTATGGCTGTAACAAGGAAATGCGGACAGACCCACAGACCGACAAACACGGAACCTAATTTGTTCAATAGGCTATGAAACGCAAAATGCAAGTGGAAATTTTGAATTCGGACAACAAAACTTTTTGGCTCCCGAAAGTGAACACAAGGCTTCCGCTGCTTCGCAGTCGGAAGCAATATTTTTGAAAAAAAAAAATCGGTAGGTAAGTACATTGTTCGAACAGATGTGGGACATCGAAACATGCGTCCAAAATTACTCGGAAAATATATGACCACCTGGGATCTATCAAAAATCCCATTTGTAGCCCCATAGATCACCACGGTGAAATCGGATCGTTCTGGGAACCCCAAAAATGGATTTCCGGTCCAAAAATACTTAGAAAACGACATCTAACTCGACCCCATAGCCAAAAACCTTCAAAAAATACCCTCCCGTAACCCCATAGCGCCCCAGTGGTTTGGGCGATTGGGTTAAAAACCTTTAAAAAATTTCGTGATTATCGAACACTTCAACCGCATAACTATTGTAACAGGAGAGTTCTACCGGTAATTAACAATGGAAATAGTGCACAATATCAATGAAAAAGCTAGGTACGATGGAAAATTGGCTTTAATCCGCTTCTACCTTACTGTGCGGCGGACGGACAATTCGTGTTTGGAATTTCGAATTCTTGAAACGTATAAAGACAAATTTTGAGGCCGATCAGAATTTTCGACATCCGTCGCGATTACATAGGTGTATTATTCCAAGAGCGTAGATCGATCAAAAGGGTAGCCCAACTCCCGAAGATTATTCGGAATAGCCTATCCCGGAAAGGTACAAGACATATCATACACCCCGCGGAAGAACTTAGATTCGGACATTTTACACGCCATTGAAGAACAGAGTGAGGAATTTTGAAATCCTTTGAAACTTGTCCGATTTGTTTACCTCTTCTAATCCTTTACATACCCGTAGGTAGCTCTTTCAATTTCTTCTACTGATCGCTTGATGCATCTGTATTCAACCCACAATTACGGTATAAACTTCCTACGTCACTAAAACTCAAATTTACCACAACGAATAACGGTTATCGTTATTATATTTGCACAAATCTTTCGGAATAAGCAGTAATTTGCTTGCGTTTGATTACTTCCAGAAAGATTGATTACTTCAAGAAACACAGTGTTTAACACTCAGCTGCGGGTAACACAAACAAAGTTCTTATTAGGGGAACGCGAAACAGCTGAGTTCACGCCACATTTATGAAGAACGTACGGAACCCATGGCGAACAGCAACACACTGCGCTAAAAAATATTGGTACCTACCGAGGTAATTTTCGCCAGAAACAGTCGCCTAAATATTGCCTAGGACCATATTTTTAATTTTTCATATTTTCAACGAATAGTGACGTAATTTTGCTATGTAAAAAATGCGACTCATACGTTACAAATACGTACCTTGGGAACACATTTTGAGTCAAATCGGTTGAACATTCAGGAAAACGGAAAATTCATCCGTTTTCCTGTATCTACTCAAAAAAAATTGTAGCCTTTTTTCAAACATTTAATTCAAACGTAAAACGTATTTAATGTTTCAACATGGCCCTAAGTGTTAACTACGCAAGGGTTTATTGTATTTTGATATGCCTACGTTAATTTTGCAAAAATTAATTCTGAGTCAACAAGAAACTATTTTGACAAATTTAAAAAAAAAAAAAAATTCTTTACTATGTTCGGACGGATGTGGGACCTCGAAAAAGCGTCCAAAATTACTCGAAAACTATTTGACCTCCTGGGATCCTTCAAAAATCCCATTTCTAGCCCCATAGATCCCCGCGGTGAGATCGGTTCGTTCTGGGACCCCCAAAAATGGATTCTACGTCCAAAAATACTAAGAAAAAGACACCTTTCGGTGTTTGTCGAGTTATAACTCGACCTCATAGCCGAAAACCAGCAAAACCCCTCCTACAGCCCCTTTTTAGCCCCACGGGGTTGGGCGACTGAGCTGAACACTGCTCGCTTCCTTCAAGTCGAAAAACGTGTAGGACGTCGTTTTCTTGGGACTGGTAGATATAGCGCCAATTCGAGCACCTGCTGACGTACCTGGTCAGCGGGCACTAATTGGAACAAAGTGATTGAGATAAGAGGCCCCCAGGCTAATTGCATTACACACTCGCCATTAACTACTGGTTGTAATTGATTATGACCGCACACACACCCGCACACCCGGTCTTCCTGTTCGATTAGACGTTATGAGTGTTTGAATTGAAATAATTATTGTTAATATCAAAAATTGTCTGGAAGAGCATCAATTTGGCTGGTTCCTCATAAGTGGTAACATCTCGCCTGACTCGCTCAAGGCTCTTTCCTTTGTTACTTTCGAGCATAGATTGAAAGGTGTATTGATTGATTGATGCAGAAAAGTATTCTCGGCAGTTATGGGTACCTAGTTTTTATTGAACGGTTTATTTTTTGGCTCAGACTTTGTTGGATGTAATAGTTCAGGATATTTTAGTTGTTATGGGACGCCAGAGTGGTGATGTGATTGTCTGAGGTGTCTTCTTTTGAGTCTGGTGGTTTTGAGGAGGGCTATGTACAATTTCCGTGCGGATAATCCCCCTCGTCGGAAGCAAAAATACAATCTCCGTGCGGGGGGCTCGAAGGGTAGATTACAAATTCCATGCGGCCTACAGGTAGGTACACTTATGTCAAAGCTGGTGGCGACGAATACAGAACGAACGGCTCGCCCCAGAATTTAAAAACGTCAATTCGGAGGTTGGATAGTGTTCGAGGCTGATTTTCAGCCACAGTAAACTCGACAAATTTTTGGATTACCTGTTGGACACGTACATAGCTGACGATGCCTCATTTCCACCCACTCTCTGGAGCGAATTTTCCTGTTCCACGGCCAGGACAACGAATAGCTGTGAGGCTTTTCACTCCAAATTTAATCAAATGTTCCACAAAAGACATCTTCAAGTTTATTGAAGCACTTAAGGACATTCAGGGCATGTCTTACGTAAAAATGCGGTCCAAGCCCGAAAAATCAGCCGAAATCAGGAAAAAAGAGGCATTTCTGAGGCAGCAGAATCTGCTGATGCTTGCATACTCTTCGGGCAAGATCTCTCGGATCGTAACATTTTGACAACTCGCGATTTTCCGCGAGGCTGTTGCGGTGTGAATCAGTTCGCCTCCTCGAGGTGCATCCGGGGTAGCGCTAAAAGGACTGCATATAGGTAGAGGCACGGAGTTTGTACATACTCAGTTTGGCTGCGGCACGGAGTTTGTACATTCCTAATTTGACGGCGGCACGGAGTTTGTACATGACCGCATGGAGTTTGTACACTCCCTTGAGGAGTTAAAAATCAAAACCAAACGAAATACAGGGTGGCGTAATAGGATCGGACGCATTTTTAACTGTTCTCAGATAGTCAATTTTGAGGATAACGGTTTGAAATAAAGCTTAAATTGTCGAGTTAAAAAGGGAGTTTATTTCACAGTCAAGACTCTAGACTCTAGAATTAAGATCTCTAGACTCTAGAGATCTTAATTAGGTATGAAAAATGATGTGGCCTCCAAATAGCCTCCTTTCTGAAAGATGCATTCTTGGACTCAGTCGCCCAAGTTCAGCATGGCTCGGTCAAGCATGTCGGGGGGGGGGGGGGGGGGGGGGGTTCGAGGCGATTTCAGCTTGGATAGACGTCCTGAACTCCCAAGTGCTTGAGCCTGATGTCTTGTTGAGCGTCGCTGGCTAGCAACCACATCAAGTCGGACACGTTCGACATTCTCTGGGGTCCTCGGCGACCTCAATCTCCCTCTGATTGAAGGATCACATGATCAAGAAGCAGTTGTTCGGAGTTTACGCATCCAACTCAAAATCGTGTTTAGAGGGTTTGAGCCAGTGGGCTGAGAGAGGAGTCGTTTTTGTAGTGATTTTGAGCGTAGAATCGATTTAAGGGAGTTCAAGACCTGGCCGATCACGCTGGGGGTATCAATGAGGCTTCATAAGAACTACAAGAGGGGGTTTTTTTTTACAGGTGAGTGGGCCGAGTGAAGTGTCGTTTTTGGAGTGATTATGGACTAAGAATCGATTTGAGGGGGAACCAAACCTGATTCACGACTGTGTAGGGCTCTAATGGGCTTCAAAGAGGCTAAAAGTGAGGTTTTTGAAGTGTTTGAGTCAGCAGGTCGAGTGAGGTGTCGTTTCCGATGTAGTTTTGAACGCTGAGTCTGTTTGAGGGGGTCCCAGACCTTTACGACCACTCTGTGGGGCTCCAAGGGGCTATGAAGGGTTTCGGCCAGAGAGTCGAGTTAATTGACGTTTTCGACGTAATTTTGGACGCTGAATCAATTTGAGGGGGTAGGTACCACACCTTTTTGACCATTCTCTGGGGCTTCTGAGGGGCGACTGGTGGGGTTTTTGAAGGGGTTGAGTCAGTGGGCCTAGTGAGGTGTCGTTTTTGGACGCCGAATCAATTTAAGGGGGTTTGACCACTATGGGGCTTCAAAGGGGCTCTACATGAGGTGTTCCTTTAAGGGGTTTTCAGGTGTCGTTATCGAAGTATTTTTGGTCGTAGAATCCATTTTGGGAGGTCCCAGAACCATCCCATTTCATCGTGGGGATCTATGGGGCATTCGTGGGGCTACAAATGGACCTTTTGAAGGATGCCATATCAGTCCAAAGAAGAAATGTTTTTTAAAATTGTTATTAAATAACAAATTTTTTATTGACATGAAATTAATTTTTGCTACCCATCTATTAATTAATAATTAGCCCAGAATAATTAACTCTTGTTTAAAGTTTGCATTGGTTCGGATTGGGTTAGGACGTATTATCGTTCCAGACGTGTCTCAACACGAAGATGGGCTCTACGGGGCTTCAGAAGAGCTCCTCAACATCGTCCAATCAACCATAATGGCCCAGGTACATAAGTTATTTATGGAAAATCGTTTTATAGGCATATTACAACACACGACAGAGTAGATTCGGGGTTCCATCATTTTTTCACTTGAACTCAAAAGTGGTCTACCTTCAGAGCGCTCTAGCGGCCATTTAATTAAAGACAGAAACAAACGTAACGATACTATTCTAGGAAATTGTGTTTACTTTAATTTTGTACATAGTGCTCTTTACTCTAACATGTACTGTTTTCGAAATAATGGGCGGAAACTGAAAAAAGTCCAACATTTTCGAGGGTTTTGGTATTTCCTGAAGATAACCCACCTCGAGCGAGGAGCCAAACCTCAAATTCGGATTCAGCAACCAAAAAAGCATAGAGAACAGTTGAGAAAAAACGTCTGTACATTTTTCTTGGAAACGGGAAGATTAAATTTTGCAGTACTATTTGAGGAAGCAAGCATGTAGGCCCCATTGCGGCAGTGCACTAAGGTCCAGTCGCGGCAAAAAAAAAAAAACAATATAAATCACATTTTCATTTTGCCAAAAACTGTTTGATCATGGGAAATGCTTGAAGAACAGTGTTAGGCCCAAAAGTAAAGTTCATTGTAGATTTTTCATGTGAAGTTGAATAATACGGATAACTGGTGAATATAGAAAGAGATTTCAAAATTGTTGCTGCGACCTCCTAATTTTTTCCCCGGGTTGCTTCTCGATTAAACAGCCGTAAATGTTCACAAGCTTGAGGTAAATACATAAAAATTGACGGAAATACGTTTTCTCTCTGTCCATTTCTACATCGGATGAATTTTCAACGTACCTACCGAAAGGTTAAAAAAAACCTACATCAGGCTACAGTCTGAAATCAATTTTCCCGGACAGCTGAGGAGGTAAAGTGATGACCCTATAAGTTTCAAATCAGTTCTTCACAGTTTCTGACTTCTACATAATGTAGAAGTTTACATAATGTAGACTACATCATTTCATACCATGCCTGATCGCATGAAAAAATAAAATCTTACATGAACTCAGACAGCATGATGATATGAGCGAATTTTATACGAACCATTTTAACTAAATTTTACCTACCTATTTTCAAAACATGGATATTTTTTTGTTTCCAATGGGAAATTTTGCGCTTATTCCGAATACACCATAAGATCCTTCAATCATGTTCAGCCCCCCTCCTTCGTTCATGTTTCAAGGGGTATTTCACCTCAAAAAACGCGTTGTTTTCGCCTTAATTTTCAAAATTCGACTTATAAACATGTTTCTGACTTCAGATTTGGATTCTACGACCCAGACAACCTAGGTGCACCGAGTTTCATATGACTATTCCACAGCAAAGAGGTTTTTGCCGCTTTTCAGGCATTCTGGACCATAGGAAACGGTGGCCAGGATGGCTGGTGGTTCGAAAGGATGCCCGAAAAGGCTCCTAGGTTTTACAGGTATCGCCTGCACCTCCTAACACCCCATCACGGCCGTTGACGAGCTCAGATACGCCACATACAGCCCGTCGTGATCAGAATGTCATTCCCTTCAACCTCTCCTCGATCAAGTCATTAGCATTGACACACACATCTCACAAACTCATCAAACTCAATTTCGACAATTCCGTCATCTTTTCGTGGATTCGTCATTGAGCGAAAAACTGTCCTCCCACGGGAAAACCTTCTGGAACAAAACCCTAAAATTATACCTCATTGAACAATACGCGCTACCGTCTGGTCGGCAAAGGCTGTGGGAATACGAGCTCGTCCCGGACCTTCCAGAGTTTCCTCCTTCTTCACTATTACGTTCATGCTCATAATGTCCTACTTGTTCGCGGAAAACGCCTTTCAAGACCACGTTAACGGAGGTTTTTTTTCGAGTTACGTAAAGTGATATTTGAACCAATTTGCTGAGAGGTGTTGGGGCAATTGTGGCGTACAAAAGGATTGATCAGTTTGGATCCCACGACAGACGTTTACGACGATTGGCCGCCACGAAGGTTGTTGGGCTATTCGAACGAGTGCATACGAACGGAAAAAGATGAAAATTCAACATTCAGCGTCCAAAATTACATCGAAAACGACACCTCACTCTATTCTCAGGCTAACCCTTCAACAACACCACTTGTAGCCCCACAGAGAGGTCGTACAGGTCTGGGACCCCATCAAACCGATTCAGCATCCAAAATGACATCGAAAACGACACCTCACGCGGCTCTCTTGTCGAAACTCTTCAAAACATCCACTTGTAGCCCTGCACAGTGGTCGTACAGCGCTCGGACCGCCTTATACCGATTCAGCGTTCAAAATTACATCGAAAACGAGATCTCACTCTACTCACTGGCCCAAACCCGTCAACAACCCCACTTGTAGCTCCCTTATAGCCCCTCAGAGTAGTCGTACAGGTCTGGGACCCTCTTAAACGGATTCAGCATCCAAAATTACATCGAAAACGGCACCTCACTCGACTCTCTGGCCGAAACCCTTTTAAAAATCCATTTGCAGCCCTGCAGAGTGGTCTTACAGCGTTGGGACCCCCTTAAACGATTCTGCGTCCAAAACTACATCGAAAACGACACCTCACTCGACTCTCTGGCCCAAACTCTTCAACAACCCCACTTATAACCCCTTTGAGGCCCCACAGAGGGGTCGGACCGATATGGGACCCCCTCAAACCGATTCAGCGTTCAAAATTACATCGAAAACGACACCTCACTCGACTCTCTGGCCCAAGCCCTTCAACAACCCCACTTATAGCCCCTTTGAAGCCCCACAGAGAGGTCGGACATATCTGGGACCCCCTCAAACCGATTCAGCGTCCAAAATGACATCGAAAACGACACCTCACTCGACTCTCTGGCTCAAAAACCTTCAACAACCCCACTTGTAGCCCCTTTATAGCCCCTACAGTGACCCTACGATTATTTTGAAGTAAGAAACTTTTCAAGGTAAACCCAAATTCAGGGCAACATTTTAATATTCGTGAAATTTGAACTTCATCGGCTTTGCCAGAATTTCCAAAATGGTAAAAAAAAACTTGAACTTGGTTGAATTTCAGAACACGGTTGGTCGACGAAATGTTCAACTAAAAGACACCTTATAAAATACAAGAATTTCTGACAGTAAATTTACATTGGTATGTACAGTTGGGAATGTTCAAGAGGTGAATCAGGCGGGTTTTTCGTGAGCGGCGTCGTCGTCAGGCGCGTACCGCTCGAGCAGCTCTTGTTTCTTCCTGAGGAGAATCGCCTCTTCGACTTCCTTCTGCGACGGCACCGGAACGTGAGCTTTGTACGAGTCAAGAGTCTTCGCGGTGATTTCCGAATCGGAGTCCGAACCCTAGAAATGAATACATAGTAATAGGTAGTAACAGTAGTAGTCGAGGGGTGTTGTAACATAGGCAACACTGGCGGACACTAACCGAATCACCGCCAGGAACTTTGTAGATGTCTTCTTCGTCTTCTTCTTCTTCGACGGGAGTCTCAGCCGACAAGGACTTCTCCTTCTTCACTTTCCAAGCTGCCACAGCCCTCGCGATCGCTGTAACAGAAGAAGAACAATAGGTGTTATTATTATATTTTTTGTAAAAGCCAAAAGGCAGTACAAACGTCCATAGAGAAGATGATACATACAATATATTTTGACAGGTTTCAGCATCCGAAAAGATTCAATTAGCTAAGCTCCTCACGCCACAAATTAAAAAAAAAAAAGCATTCAAGACTTTCGGAAAACTTTTTGGGGCCTAACATCCTCGAAATTTTCATACTAGTTTTGGTTTTCCCTGATATCTGGAAAACGATGCATCATACAGAACAATTCACTCGTTACATTATTAAAGAGCATAAAATTCTGCGTCGAATGACTACCTAATTCGACCGATCAGCAAGGCCACAAAAAGGCCCTAAAAATTTTTTTTTTCCAATTTGTGTGAACACTACAATTGACCTACTGTAAAACGCCTGTAAATTGAAAACGATCATTCTGCGAGAAAAAACTCGTGGAATTAAAGCTGTAGAGCATGAAATTCGCATAGAACGTTTAGGAAGCGCCACGATTTTCAATATTCAAGCAAACGCCTGTCATGAGGACCAGAAGGTCATTTTCCAGATCCTTTAACTCGAAAACTAAGCATCGCAGAGAAAACGTTATAAGAACAAAATTGAAAAGCATACAATTCTGCCTCCTTACACATTAGAATCAAGTTTCCTGCTTTCCTATTTAGTTGTGGATCGCTATCACCACCAAAAACAATAAGAGTTAGGTTTATTATTCGAACAATTAAGTTGACCTGTCAATGATGTTCTGAGGACAGTGACTACATTTGATATATACGCAACAACGTCATCATCCTACGGGTTGAACCCCTCAAATAGAATCAGAATGCGTTTTATTTGCCATATTACACAGAGTGCTTTTGACAATGGTTACAGGTTAGTTAAAGTTACGCCTGAAGGTACAACGTAAAATGGTAACATTAAATTTTAATCGTAAATTGATGAATTAAGGGCATGTACACGTTACGGACGTTTCACTGGATTGATGTTGAGAAAAAAGTGATCAAATGAGTACGGTACCATTTGTGACAGTCGGGATTTACATGAGATTATAAATTTTTACACAAATAATGCTACATAGCTAGGGATATGACACCTCACCCGACTCTCTGGCGAAAACACTAAGTCTTCAACAATGTCACCTCTGGCCAATTACAACCCGGACAGAACGGTACGAGAGCTTTGAACCCCGTAGATCGATTCCGCGTCCAAGTTAATCGGGAAACGATAGCACCGCGGATAAACCCTTAAAACCCCCACTGGTGGCCACTTCTTAGCCCAACAGCGTGGACGAGCAGGTCTAATACCCCCTTGAATCAATCCCAAGTCCAAACGCACTCCAAAAACGACATCTAACTTGAGTCTCTGGCTCAAACCCTTCAAGACCCCCAACTGTAGCCCCTTAATAGCCTCACGGAGCCCCACAGCGTTGTCAGCCAGGTCTGTTACCCCATTAAATCACTCCAAAAACGACATCGTACTCGATTCTCTGAAGCTCTTCAACACCCCCACTAGACTCACCTTTGACCTCTTCTTCTTCTTCCAAAGGTATGAGTATGCCGTCGTCGTCGTCCATGTAGCCGTAGTAAGAGGCGTCGATGTCTCGCATCAGCTCACCCCGGGATTTGTGCGGCGGCGGCGGGGGCGCCTGTTCGAAAAGCTCTCTCACACCTGCAAAAACCCTTCACGTCAACTGGGCGATAACAGAGCGGATTCAAAAGTGGACGATACGTTACCAGGCAGTTGGCGAGCAGCTCCGAAGTACTTGTAGCCCCTGTTGCCGGGCACTTCTCGCCCTTCATGGTCCAACATTTTGGGCCCCGAGCGGGAATAGTCCGGACCGCCGAGTTCCCGTATTTGAGCTTCCCAGTGCCCTTTTTCCCTGAGGAGCTTGTTTATTTCGTCGTTGAGGTCCCGAATCCTGAATTCCCCCAAACCGGCTACGGAAAAAAAACCGCAAAGAATCAAACAAAATTCAAAAACCAAACGGCACAACTCATTTTCGCACTCACCGTTTTGAATTTGTGAAACCTTCCTGGCGATTTCTCTGATGATCTGCATCCGCCATTTTTCCGCCTGAGGCAAGTCAGTACATTCGGAGGCGAGAAAAGGTCGGCGTTGTTTCTGCGTGTCGCCTTCGCCGAGTTGCGCCGCCCGCCACCTCGCCAGCGTCGTCCTGCAAACATTAACGCATTACAATGCACGCAAAACGCTGAAGGTTTTACACAAGGGTTTATTATTCTTTTACATAGGTGCAAAAATTAATTCTGCCATTAAGAAAATATTTTTGGAAAAAAAAAAAAAAAAAAGCTGAACATTGTTTGGACAGATGTGTGACCTTGAAAAAAATGGATTTTGCGTCCAAAATTACTCGGAAAACGACACCGTATTTGACCTCCTGGGATCCTTCAAGAACCCCCACTGTGAAATCTGATCCTTCTGAGACCCCCAAAAATGGATTCTACGTCCAAAAATACTTAAAAAAACAACACCCCAGGCGGTTCCCAGAAAGATCCGGTTCCACCGTGAGGATCTATGGGGCTGCAAATGGGATTTTTGAAGGATCCAAGGAGGTCAAATAAGATGTCGTTTTCCGAGTAATTTTGGACGTATAATCCATTTTTCAAGGTCCCACGTCTGTCAAAACAAACCTACAGATTTTTTTCTTTTTTCTTTATTTTCAAATCAAATCAAATCAAATAAACTTTATAGCACATCCCATTATTCGCATCCCATTATTCGCATCCCATAAATATTTTGTTTTCAAAATGAATTTCTTTTTGACACGGAATTATTCTGCGAGGGGAGAAAGGCAGACAAGAACCGCCAAAGGGACTGCAGTGGCGATCTCGTCTGTTAAAAATAATGTACATGTAAAATAATGTAAAATAAAACAATGTCAACATGTCATGTCATGTTGACATTGTTCCGGTGCACTGTGCGCTTTGTCTACTCACATGGCCTTTTCCGCGTTTCGAGCCTGACAAAAAAAACGAAAGATTATTAGTTAAAACCGTTTAAACGACTTACCCCCTAAGTAAACGCTTATAGCCCTTATAATAATTATAATTATTATAATAGGGGGCTATAGCTGACCAGAAATAACTAAAAATTGGCGGCGTTGCGAGGATACATACCATTTTGGGCTAGCCGGTGACACCTGCGACAATCAGTTCCTTGCTGCGCTAATTTGTCGTTCACTGAGTGAAGTAGAGAGTCGAAAACGTTCTGGAAACTTCAAAATACGTAAAAATCCAACAATTTGTTGTTGAACAAAACATTCAACGAAAGATTCTAACGTTGAAATTACTACTATGTGGTTATCCTTCGTTCGGGTTATTCTGCGACTTCTTCTTCTCGCCAAGTGAATCGTTCCTGAAGCTGTTACTGTTGCCTGTTACTTTCAAATCCCGAAGTACCTTTCAGGAATAACTATAGTGGAAAGTTCAAATTAGTGGAATGATGATAATATCATAGGATATTATCCGACACAGAGTAAAAGAGCCCCAGAGTACCTGGTCAACGAGCTCTGTAGGTTTTAACATAATATCTTAGAACCTACTTTCATTATATCCATTATATTATATTCTCAGATGAGGATACCTATTATAGGTATCCTCATCTGAGAATATAATATTTATATTATAATTTTATATATTCTGATATATATATAGTTATATCCAATTTATGTATAATATTATATATATATTTATGAAAACCGCTATCGGGTCGACTTGTAACATAAACCCCGGTCATCCAGTTGCTTTTCAAGTCTTTTTCCGGCGACTTGATCGGGCGACTGCATTGTGGATTATTATAATCCACAATGCAGTCGCCCCATCAAGTATAATAGCTGTACTCACCCGGCTATCAAGTCACATTGGCGATGTAACATATAATGCCATGGAGGAAGGATATAATCCTTCCTCCATGATATAATGCTATATCCAAACCACCTAGGTTTGCCTACTCGGTTTACCATCTAGTTGTGCCTGCAAGGTTTTCAGTCCGATCGCTCAATCCCGTGGGGCTAAAAGGGGGCTACGGGAGATTTTTTTTAAGGGTTTCGGTTATGGGATCGAGTGGGGTGTCGTTTTCGAAGTATTCTTGCACGTAGAATCCATTTTTTGGGGTCCCAGAACGATCCAATTTCACCGTGGGGATCTATGGGCCACAGGAGGTCAAATAAAGTGTCGTTTGCCGAATCATCTTGGACCCGCAATCTATTTTTCGAGCTCCAACATTATTATTAGGTACCTACGTCCAAACATTGAACAGAAAAAATCTTTTTTTTTTTAAATCTCCTCACAAATATTTCTCCGAAGACACAGAATTACTCAGTACTCAGAGTACTCAGTACTCAGTACTCAGGACTCAGAAGTACTCAGCAGAGGAGTCATTTCTCACCCTAACCACCCCATTGGATTAGACCTCTGCACCCGGTGCACCGTCGGCAAACACCACACACAGAATTAATTTTTACACAATTAACCTATAGCAAAGCTAACCATTGTGTAATACCTAAGTGCAGCGTTTTGATTTATTATTCACAGCGGGCCCACCTCGGATCATTTGTCGCAGCCATGGAACAAGGAAATTTCCTTGTTCCATGGTCGCAGCTTGTAAATCTTAGTACGACCCATCTTCAGAGTAACAGAGAACAGGACCCATCTCTACCTTAGGTAGACTACCTACCCCATATACTTTTATGTGTCCCGGCCGTGTGAGTCATAGCGGACAGTGAATTTGTATCGGCAGGAATTTTTATTGTTATTACTACGGTAGTAATACTACCTATTAATTGACCGAAATGTTTCAGAAATGAATTAATGGGAAGTGGTTTTCTACGTCGGAGGGTAATCCTCCCTGCTTGTTGAAGCCAAATGTAACTTCGGTATGCGAGTCAGCTAGAGGACGAGAACAATCTCCTGCCAGTTTGGATGCATTGCCTGTTTCTGGTTCAAGTATTATCTTCATAGCAATCACCGGTGAGGTGTCATTATGCGTTTAATAGAAGTGGAGAGTGTGTTTCTGCTTTGACTTGACTCGCCTTTTGCTGTCAGCTTGCGGGGCAGCATTTTTCGACGTTTGAAAAGGCTAAGGTGGGTGTGTTGAACCCTCCGGATTGACAGTAGGGTGCAATTTTGACTCCTAATAGGAGTCAGCAATAATAATAATAAAAAAAAAGCTTTTATTGTGATGATTATCTTTTAAGGTCTATAGACATTATTATTGTTAATTGTAATTTCAATAATTATTATTGAAATTATAGCTGCCTGGTCAGCGGATGTCACGTCAATGTCATGACATGACATTGTCATTCCAGGTCAGATGCGCCCATCGAGCGCATTTCGTGTAGGTAACAAGGGTGGTTCCCGGACTATGTAGGGTCCGATTTCTTAGTACCTTCGTGTGAGTTCAGATCAGCAAACTGGGTGTCAGTGACACCGTGTCACACTGTTGGCGTCCGAACCAAACATAATTTGCTAGGTACCTACCTGCAACAGGTTGTGTCTGTGAGGGTCATGTGCAGAGACGCTAACAAGTCATAAGAGTCATAGGTACATAGGTTTTTATCATAAAATAGCCAATATTTTCGAAAACGTCATGAAACTGTCATTTTCGACTATTTTGAGTGTCGACTTCGAAATTTGAGTGTCTCTGCCGTCCAGGCCATTTTAGCCGGTAGGAATATTTCAAAAAATTTGAAACTGACAAATAGTTTGTCTCAACCTAGTTTGTCGCACAAACTTTTCAGTTTGATCTGACAATATCCCGGGGTTCTTTGTGACGGTTATGGGGCAAAAATGGGGGTATACATACTACCCCCATTATGTGGGGGTGTAGGTACATTTTGTGGATTTTTGCCTTCTATTAACAACGTGGTAGTAGGTACACATTTTTCAAAGAACCTAAAATTTTGACACAACATTAATTGTTGGGAAAGAACATTTTGGGACACATCCCAGTTTATCCGGCAAATTTTTCAGTTCGATCAGACAACCCCACGGGGTTTTATAGGGATATTGTTGGGCGGGAATGACGGTTTCAAGTCGTTTTAGATCTCATTTTTGTAAGTAATTTTGGATGTAGATTCGACTAGAAGGGGTCCCAGATCTGTCCGATCATTTAGAACGTATTTTGATTGAAAATAATAATAATGAATCCACGACTTGGGGTTATTATTATTATTATTTTCAATCAAACTGCACTTGATCAAGTTACACCTATCAGCAGTTCGGTCCTCGAAACCTTTCAGCCCTATCGGACTCTAAAGGCTTTAACCCGTAAGGGTTAAAGGGCCCAAAATAAGCTTTTTCGAGTATTTTGGGCGTTTTTTTTCAAGATAATATCTAAATATTATATCACTAACTTGCAGATAATATCTGCAATTAGTAAATCTTATTATATTATAATATTATTATAATACATATCTGCAAGTTTAAAAAAGGGGTTCAGGTGCTTCTGGACTAGTAGGTCTATATGTTGAGGTGTAGCTTCAATTTGTTGGTAAAATAAACGTCCCACTGTTTTGGGTAAAATGTTATGAAAAGAGCAAATTTTATTCAATAAGCGTCACGAAACAGGAAAATAGAAGTCATAAAAGTCATGAAATGGCAAAATAAAAGTTGAATCACAATGCATGATACGATAGGACAGCCGTTTTGGGAATTCGAAGCTTTTAGATGAGCAGCAGTTTCCGTTCGGCTTAGTATAAGGGAGGAGGAGCTACGGTGCACCGCGGTGGCAGTATGTACGTTTGGGCCTGACGGATGGAGCCCAAATCTCTCAAAAAGATTTTTGTCGTAGAAGTTTTGTCCGTTCTATTTGTTGCTTGATTTCAACACCGAAGGAGCGATGATAATTATAAAACAATGCAGTTGATAAGATTTATGAACGTTTGCGACGTGTATGCGTTTGGCCGCAAAGTTATCCGCACTGTTTTCAATAAGGCGAATTCCAAAAGTTACGTAATTAATGCGCGACAATTTCCCGAAAATATTTACAACTGACGTTTATTAGATAAACGCGGTACCAAGTTCATGAGACGTAAAAAAAGTTGACCTCAAACGTCAGAGCCCTCCCGGGGCTATTTGCGATAAAGTTACAAGATTTAAAAAATTATTTTTAAATCGGACACGCCTCCAGACAGATGCTGATAGTCCTGCAATTATCAGTTGGGTTCCGATAAAGGCCCTTTTTGTATTATCTGAAAGGAGGGGATGTTTTTTCTGTTCACATCAAAAGGAATCATTACGATCTTGCCCGCGCTGAATTGACGACTCGTTCAGGATCACGTTTCTTTTTCACTCTCGTAGACAATTTTTGATAAGGTAGTTTTGATGGTTTCAAAATGTACAACCACACGGGAAATTTGCTGTTGAAAACGGCTCTTTTGCTGGCTGTGAACAATCAGCCTGACGACCCGAACGCGCTGAGCAAAACTCCTCTCAGTGCCGCCAACGGTAAGATTGATCCGAGTGAAGGACCCAAGTGCCAACATGCGACAGTGCTAAAATCTCTGAATCTACAATGGTTTGTTTCAGATCCTTCTGCCGTATGTTATGGGGATTTGGGTTGTTATTCAACGTTGCCCCCCTGGACCAACAGCGACTCTCGACCTGTTGCCAACCATCCTGAGCCGCCAGAAAAAGTAAGACTAATACATGAACCAAGTTTAACACCAAGTCTGTCTTTTCAAATGTCTACTGTAATATAAGGCCCAAGGTCTTAAAGCTGAATGTCCCCCAAGTCGTAGGCCATCACGCTGTAGAGTGGGGCCGAATGGCCGTTGCTTTGAAAAACCTATGAAAACCTTCATACATACCCACACAGCAGAAATTCGTCTCTAATAGGTACGTCTCAAACGAGATATTATATATATAATATTACTATAACGAGATATAATAATATAGGCGTTTAGTATCAAAACCGGACAACTCCAAAATTTCAGAAAATCATTTTTTCACATTTTTTTTTTTTTTTTTTTTTTGAATTGTCCGCTTTTGAAACTAACCCGACATTTCGGCATATTGTTTCTCATGGTTTTAGTCCAGTTATGAACCCACACTTTTTAAGAGCATAAAAATGTTTTTTTAAACTTGTAAAATATTATTACGTCTCAGTGACGTTAGATACAAAAGAGAAATGTGACGTTGGTGAGACGTCTCATACATCCCTATGTCCGCAAAAAAGTTTTTTTTTTTAGCCAATGAGACGTTGCTGAGATGTTCTGGGTAAGCCTACGTGAGGTGTCAAGAGTTGTATAATTCGGGTTCTCGTATTCCTGAGATCCCATAAAAAATTGCGGGTCGTCATATTGGAAATAGCTCTAGAAAATTATTGAAATGATGTATCAAGTTTAAAGTGAAAACATGCCAAAGGGGCCTGAGAGGGCGGTGACATGCATTTGAGACGCCACAGAGACGTCTCATTGCAGTCACTTTGGAGAAGTAGGTTCTACGTTGCGCCCGTGTTGTCTCTGTGACATCTCTGGTGGACGTCTCTGGTATGTTAACACTGTGGATGTCTATGAGACAAAACCAGATTGAGACTATCTCTGTTTTGTGGAAAACCTTAAAAAGTCACGTTTTCAAGTAGGGTTACCTAGGTACTTGGGGTTTTTTCAGAAGAATATAGATATAATGAATATAGGTTGAATATATTATATTCTTCAGTGTGGAAGCCGAATGAGAATTCTCATTATGCGGTTACAAAATACCGTACTTAGACAATGTTAGAACTTTATATTTCCGAGCACAAAAACTACGACTCGTCCAAATTCATAACTGCTTAGCAGATGTAGATACCTACCTAGATATTATAATATCTAGGTAGGTATCTACATCTTTCTGAAATTAAAGAGCATTAAAGTTTACGTCTATTGCACTCCCTATATGTTTCGAATCGGTCCAGCCGTCTAGCCGCAGGGTGAACAGGTCGTAAAACCTATAAAAATACATCAAACATTAGGCCTATTGAAAAACTATCCCAAAGACCTCCTAAATCTTGTGTGAAAATCGTAAAATCGTCCCGTCAAGAATTAACAGTGTGATCGGTTTATCTCAACACGAGGAAGCTGATTAAATGCATGGGACCCGTGACAAATTAATACCAAAAGTGGAAAAGGCTCTGATAACCCCAATTAAAATTATTTACAAGTTTCATCGCGGAAAGAGTCGCATATTGCGAGTTATATTTCTTTGAATTTGCTAATTGTGTTCAGGTGGATCCAGTTTTTTGTTTGTACACACGAAAGAACGCAAGAGAATGTCAAAGGTTGAAGTACCAGGATGTCAAAACCATCACGTCCTCGCATCTGATCGCTTCACACAGAACGTACATCATTAGCCACGGGTTCCTCGAGAACGGCTTCAAAAAATGGATACAGGTTAGGTGCTTGCCAGTTGGGCGGTGTTACCAATTTACGTCGACCTAACCTTTACGCGCTTTCCAGGTCATGACTCACCGGTTGCTCGCCGTCGCCGATTGCAACGTCATCGTCGTCGGGTGGGAAGGCGGATCGAGTCCGCCGTACACTCAAGCCGTAGCCAACATTCGCCTGGTCGGGACGATGGGAGCTTTTCTCGTCAACGCTCTACACGTAAGGTTGACCCCCAAAATTTTGCTGTTGCAGGTTAAAGTTGTTACAATTTTCTGTATGTTCTTGCAGAAACATTTGGGCGTGAGAACTGAATGGGTTCACGCTATTGGACATTCATTGGGAGCTCACCTTTCAGGTTACATCGGTAAGTCGACCGCCAACTTGTCATTATCCACCTATTTGTCTCTGATGACTGATGAGAGCTAGAATCAAGAACGAAAGCATTCCAAAAATGTAGTTGATCGGGATTACGGATGGATATCGATATTTTGATCTGGATTCGTTCGTAAAGAGTAACTCAAAGTTTGAGGCTCAAACATAGTCAATTTATGCACTGCTGACAGGGGGGTCAAGTCTGCTAGTCTTCCATTCAGTTGAATCTGCAGCTTTAGCTTGTCAACTCCATTCTTCTGGTTATCTAGTCATTTTGATCTTAAATCACGTTCTTCGTATTGCATTTACACCCAGGGCTGGCTGGTCTTCTCTTCAGTTTGGCCTATTACCTATTTATGTCTTCAGCCTGTTGTCCCTTGATTCCAGTCTGTCAGTCTTCCAGTCAGTCTTTCAGTTTTTGGCCTTCAGGTTGCCTTCAGTGAACTTCTAGTCTATTGTCTTCAAGTTCCAATCTGCCTGTCTTTTATATGCTAGTAGTAAGTTCTTTTCGCTTGGTTGTTCCCAAATTTCACTCTACCTTAATAATTGGGTACCTTTTCCACTCTTTAGCTTTCCAGTATGCTGGTTTTCCAGTCTGTCGGTCTTGTTTTTGAGATTCTTCCAGTCTTGTATTTGGTTTGCATTCTGCCAATAATTCTCAGGTTCTCTGCCTTTTAGTTTTTTGCGTTCAGGTTCAAATCAGCTCAACTTTTCACCTACGAATATTCAGCCTGCTAGTGTTCCAATCAGTTTTATCGTAAATCATCAGTTCTCCGAACTCTTTCGCTCTTTTTACACTCCTCGTTATCAAAGTAATGAATGTCCTCTCTTCTTACATGACATGTAAAACATATTGAGGTCTCAAACCAATTAGGGGAAAGCCTCGGTCTTTTTACAAGTCCCTCCGACTAACCACCGGACCGCTCTTTTCACACCCTTCCCCATCATTCAAGCTCGAAGCTGTTTTGAAAACCATGGGGCTGGAAAAAGAAAGAAAACAAACAAGAAACATAATATGCCTCAACTGGAATATTATTCCAGTTGAGGCACTTAAATCCTTCATGTGTTCTTCATTGTATGTATTTTTGCAGGGAACGTACTGAAAACCAGGTTCAACTTGACGTTAGGAAGAATATCAGCTTTGGACCCCGCAGAACCCCATTTTTCCCAGACAGACCCCGTCGTCAGGTTGGACACCAGCGACGCCATGTTCGTCGACGTCATTCACACGGATGCTACCCCTTTCATTCAAATGGGTATTGTACCGTTTTGACGCTGTCATCGTTCGTATCGTTTGTTTTCTATTTCGTACATTTTTAAATTTGAAAATCATTGCAGGTCTTGGAATGGACGAACCGATCGGACACTTGGATTTCTTCCCCAACGGAGGGAAAGATCAGCCTGGTTGTGAACACGGTGTGAACGAGTTCATCCGCAAAGAAGACGGCAGTTTTGTCAAAGGCGAGTTTCAGGAAGAGAAATATTCTACTTATATTCAAGCCGTCACGAGATGACCATAATAATATTACAGTATTAATACTGTAGACAAATAAGTATTAACATGGGGAAGCGAGTTGTTGGGTCTTAGGGCGGCCCCTCGTCTACTATAGTACTATATTTACGTAAAGCACCCACACAATGAGAAGGAGAAGTCTGACACAGTTTTCATAATGTTTATTTCACGGTACTGTCGATGTTGACTTCGGTACAAAGAAGTACAATTAACACGGGAAAGCTAGTTGTTGGGTCTTAGACCGGGGGTTGGCTGGCTTTAGCCATCAGGAGGTGGCCCGTTTTCTACTACCTATAGTCGTTTTTCAGGACGAATTTTCCACGTTAATTTTTTTTCTTTTTTTAAAATACCAACAGGAGTGCGGAGATTTTTGGGGTGCGACCACGTCCGAAGCTATGAATACTTCATCGAGAGTATCTACGACAGGTGCGCCTTTTTGGCCGTCGAATGCGACACTTTTGAGAATTTCGTCGCCGGGAAGTGTTTTGGATGCAAGTCCGAAGTGGTAACGTATCAATTTTCTTGAAAGACAACATTCAAATCAAATGTTTGTGTTTCTGTTGAGACACACTAATGTGGAATAGGACAAAAAGTAGGGAACTTCGAAAGTGCCAAGGGGAAAATGTCAGGGGTGGAAAAATCGTCGAAACCTGACCTCACAATGAGCGCCTTTTCAAACGGGTGCCAGGGGACGTGAGACCATCTATCACCCCGTCAATCACCTACATTAGAGTTTCACATTCAAAATGGTGGATGCAGAGAGGATGTGAACGCAAATGTATTATGCATTCTGAGGGAAGTCTTTTTTCGGCTCTGAAACTTAACGTTACTGAGGCAGTTGGATGATCAAAGGGGACCAATGTCTCAACTCCCTGGGTTGAAAACACACAAAATCCTGCCATTGATATGTGGTGGCAGCTCTCTAATAACCGGTAAAAGGATGCCTGCTTATTAACACTAGTTTTTGCTCCCTTTAACTGAAGCCCGCGGGTGTAGGAAGAGAAACTGGTGCTGCACGCTGGTTTCTACCCCCTCAAAACCTGTTTCTGCTCAGTAAATTCCGCTTTCGGTTCTCCCTAACTGGTTTTGTCTTCCTCAAAACCAGTTTATATTTCCTCAAAACCGGTTTGGGCTCTCTGAAAACCAACTCTTCATCCCAAAACTGGTCTCAGCCCCTTCAAAACCAGTTTCTGTCCCCAAAACAAGTTTATGCTCCTTCACAACCAGTTTCTGCTCCCTCATAACCGGATTCTTTCTCCAGGAAAATTGGTATGCTCTTCCAAACTGGTTTTGGTTCACTCAAAACGGGTTCCTGCTGGCCCATAACTGATTCAAACCTCCAAACTGGTCTCTCCTTCTTCACAACCTGTTTCTGCCCCCTCAAAACAAGTTTCTACTTCCTCAAAACCGGTTTCTGCCCCCTCAAAACCACTTTCCGCTCACTAAACAGGTTTATGCTCACTGCGTTCTGCCCACCAAATCAGGTTTCTGCTTCGAAATCCGGTCTACTGTTCTTAACCTGGGTTTCCCCTCTTCACTTCCCCTTTTCAGCTCCCTCCAAACTGGTTTTTGCTCTCACAAAACCGGTTCTGGCACCCAAAACCAGTTTTTCTTGCTCAAAATTGTTTTCTGCTCTCCCTAATTGGTTTGGGTCCCCTAAAAACGGTTTATCCTCCCTGCTCCCACAAAACTGGATTATTTTCCGTAATCCGAATTTGAGGTGTGCCCCTCGCTAGAGGTGAGCTAACTTCGGGAAACGCCAAAAACCTCGAAAATGTCGGCCTTTGTTTGGGTTTTCTCCATTTATCTCTATAACGCTACGCTATCGCGAAAAAACCACAATGTACAAAATTAATGTAGACAAAATTTCCTACTAGAATATATCATCAGGTTTGTTTTTATCTCTAATTGCGTGGCCGCTAGAGCGCCCAAAAGATGACATTTTTTGGCTTCAAGTGAAAAACGCTGCAAATTTTACACAAGGGTTTATTATTCTTTGATATAGGTTACTTGTGCAGAAATTAAATTCTGTAAATGAAAAATTTAAAAAAAATTTTTTTTTTGATTATTTCAAAAAAAAATTTTTTTAATTTTTTTGTTCAAAAATGTGTTTTTTCAAAAATTCTGTATTTTTTACTCAAAAAATATTTAACATCCTGGGATCCTTCAAAAATCCCATTTTTAGCCCCATGAAAGCCCTAAAGATCGCCCCAGTGAAATCGGATCGTTCCGGGACCCCAAAAAATGGATTCTACGTCCAAAAATACTTCGAAAACGACACCTAACTCGATCCCATAGCTAAAAGCCTTAAAAAAAACCCTCCCGTAGCCCCGTTATAGCCCCAGAGCGCCCCACGGGTTTGGGCGATCGGACTGAAAACCTTGCGGGCACAACTAGATGGTAAACCAAGTATTTTGTCAAAATTTCAGATTTTAAAAAAAATGCCTACTGCCCAAAACGGCCCGGACGGCGGACGGCGTACGGCGGACGGACATTTCGGATTTTGAATGTAGACCTCTTGAAACGGATAATGTCAAATTTTGAGGCCGATCGGAGTCGTCGACCCGCGTCGCGAAAACATAGGTGTATTATTCCAAGAATAATAAACCAAAAGGTGCATGAAATAATGCTATCTTTAGAGTACTCCAGCGGCCGTCCTATTTAAGATATTTACAAATATGATGATTTATTATTGTAGGATTTTTTTTTTAACTTTAACTTTTTTTTCTTTTTTCATAGTGGTTTTTCCAGTAAGTCGTACCTACCGTTTTCGAGATAAAATGTATCTATTTAATGCAGGAAATTCGAAAAAGTATATATTTTTTAAGGTTTTTCTAGATATAAGTTTCTGGATTATCTAGAATTTACATTTCCAGAATTTCTAGTATTTTCTATAGGTAATTTCTACCATTATGTTTAATTTGCTGTTATTGATTTACAGAACCCAAGTGGCAAACAATGTTCCAAATTGGGCTTCCACTCCGTGAGAACTGCCAAAGAAGCTGAAGCCGAAGTCGGTCATTTCCACCCAAACCCTGACAGGAGTTTGGTCAAGTTGTTCACCATCACCAACAGCAAACAGCCTTTTTGCAGTAAGCGCTTAATATAGTGAGCTCCGGTTGTCTCTCCACGTCGCTCAACTCCTTCGTGTTTTTCAGAGTCTTTGTACCGAGTGACGGTGAAAATCTCCAGTTCGAAAGAAAGCAAAGAGCACGGAGGAGAAGTCGGCTCCTTCCGGTTGCAAATCGTCGGGACGACGGGCCAGACGGAATTCATCGACTTGTACAAGTAAGCTGACGTGGACGCTGACCAAGAGGCAAAGTGAACTCGTACTGACGTATGGTTGTTTCAGGGAGCAGCCGTTCAAGCCTGGAAGTCAACACACGCAAGTCGTCGGAGGGCTGCAGGCAAGTAAACACTGCGAACTGATTTCAGTAAACGCCCGAGAGGTTTTTGCTCCCTCACAACCAGTTGATGCCCCCTCAAACTGGTTTTGAAGGTTAGAACCAGTTCAAACTGGTTCTAACTTTCAAAGCGAGTTTCTGTGCTCACTAAAACCGGGTTCCTACTGATTCAAAGCTGGTTTATGCTCTTCCACTACCCCTTTCTACTCTCCCAAGACCAGTTTCTGCTCCCCCAAATCTGGTTTCTGAAACAGCTCAAAACTGGTTATGCCTTTTGTGTGCTGATGCCTTTTTTGTGTCTTGTGTGCGCCTTGTTCCTTGTGTCTCTCTGTGCCTTGTTCCATGTGCCTTGGACCTTGTTATGTGCCTTGTTCCTTTTATCTATGTGTTCCTTATGTGTTTGCAACTACAGGTTGTCTTTGTGTGCCTTATTCACCAAGGTGTATATTACGTCTTTGTGTGCTGTGTGCCTCGTGTCTTGTACATATCTATGTGTGCTTTGTGGGTTTACAACTACATGGTGTCTCTTTGTTCCCCTTTATCTATGTTTGTTTGTGTGTTTGCACTTACATCATGTCTTTGTTTGTGCCTTGATCCTTGTGTCTTGATCCTTGTGCCTTGTTCTTTTCTGCCTTATTTTTCCTTGTGCCTTGTGTCTTTTGGTTCGTTGTGATTTGTGCCTTGTGCCCTTCTGTGATTGCCTCCATCGAAACCAGTTTCTGCACTGAAACCTGATTTCTTCCACTGTCGAAAATGTATCATCCGACTAATTCACAGGTGGGGCGAGTCCGAACTGCCAACCTCATCTGGACTCACACGACGACCCTCAACATCCTCTCCTGGAGGTTCAACATCCCCCAAGTCCACCTGGAGAGCATCACGGTCGACAGTCTCGAAGAATCGTCGCGAATCCAACTCTGCCCCGTTGAAGGCGAAATCCTCAAATCGACCAAAGAATACGCCCTTCGACCTTGCGATGGTACCAAAACCGAAGAACTGGTTGAATAAGCTGCCTGACGGCAATAGGAGACTCCTATTAGTGCGAGTGGACACGTCGCTATGAAGGATTTGGGGCACTCGAAAGTGATTCGTCAGCCTGACGAAGTATTTGTTAGGGATGTGAAAAAAGCGACTTTTTCACTTTTCGATTGATAGAAAATCGATTGTAGAAACTACAAAAAACTTTCTCTTTCTTTCACATTTACTGCTAAGATAATTGAATAGTTAACGAGGATGAACGTCCTCCTATTTGAACTTCTTATGAAGTTGATCGGCGAGATTGAATTTTGTTAATATTTCCAATGTAGTTGTGAAAAATATATTCATTGTGTAAATTTTAGACGCGTAAATGCGTCTATATGACAGTGAACCCTTCGTTCTGTTTCACTCGTTGAATCATCGTAATTCGTAAGTCTTCGTGAATTGGGGAAGGGTAGCACCATTCCAAAATCCTGTTAGACCTGATTTTTTCCTATGTGATTTAGGGCCATTAGCTAATTGTAAATTCAAGTTTTCGTCATTCTCATCCGTTTGATTTCTTTAAATATTGAAAACCCGTCGAAATTGTGCGATATTTTCACTTTTTGACCTATAACTCGTTCCCGTTTTGCGTAAACCATATTATTATCCGAATTGTAGAATGTGTACATACTGTAACGAAGATATCGGGCTTTCAGGTACCTAATAGGTTTGTTCCAGGTTTGACGGCCAGTTAACAGAAATCAACAAAGACATAACCAGTTGAGTTAACTGCTGTTCCAGGTCGATCTGTAGGTTGACAGCAGTTAGAGCTGTCAACTTCAGCTGTCAGCTTCAAACTAGTAGTAAGAATACTATCCTTATTATGCTTTAACTATAGTATATTTAATTAAGTGGATTGCTAATAAGTTAGATGAACTTTCAAAACAACAGAAATTGAGATTTTTTTAAAAACTACCTAAACATTTCTACTTAAACTTAAAGTAGGGATCGTCTGGAATTCAATTAGGTTTACGGCTGGGGCGTCGTGTGTTGTGCGGCTTTCAACGAAAAGAAAACGATAAAATCCACATTACAGGGGCAGATCCCTCGAGGAAAAATTTACGATTTGTAGACGACAAACAGCAGCCACTGATGGCGCCGGTTTTACTTTCCCGTAAAAAAGTACTTGAGGGTTTTCATTTCGGAAAACTTCCTGCCGTTGGAATAAACGGGTTCGTCGATGAGGTCAGGTGACTACGGATGTACAAACGCTGCAAACTTTTTCACGAGGGTTTATTATTCTTTGATATAGAAAAATTGTTCTTATCTGGTCAATAAGAAAATATTTTTGAAAAAGTTGAAAAAAATAAATAAATAAAATAAAGAACTTCTGTACAATGTTTGTACAGATGTGGGACCTCGAAAAATGGATTATGCGGCCAAAATTACTCGGAAAACGACACCTTATTTGACTTCCTTGGATCCTTCCAAAATCCGATTTGTAGCCCCATGAAATAGCCACATAGATCCTCACAGTGAAATCAAATCGTTCTGGGACCACCAAAAATGGATTCCGTGAACAAAAATACTTCGAAAACGACACCTAACTCGACCCCATAGCCTAAACCCTTCAAAAGCCCCTCCCGCAGCCCCACGATTTGGTGGCGGATCCTGTCGAGTACCCGCTTACAATAGGAAGAGTTGCACGGATTTGCGCCCATCGAAAATTGCGCTCAATGGGCTTATTACACGTAAAATTTGCTGTGGGGTCCGAATCCGACATAAAAAATTAGGGGTTCCCTTCTAAAAAAGAAAGTTGGGAGCAAGTGCGCCCATTTGCGCGCCTTTTCGCCAGGTCTCAACCCCCCGTATTTGTAGCTAAACCAAGACGGTAGAAAAAGCGCTGCAAATTTTACGCAAGGGTTTATTCATCTTTGATATAGTTTATAACCTATATCAAAGTAATTACTGGTGCCAAAATTAATTCTGTCAATAAAAAAATTTTTGAAAAAAAAAAAAAAAAAGTGTGTACATCTTTTGGAATTTGCTTTTAATTTGGAACTCACGAATTTTCGCAACGCACTTCTCGGACGTAAAATTGGTCGAGGAATCCAAATTCGAGGAACAAAATTAGGGGTTCCCATTTAAAATAAGAAAGTTGGGCGCAAATTCGCCTACTCGTGCGCATCTCAGGGGAGGTTCAACCCCTCTAAGGAATTTTAAATGGGATCCCGAACCCGTAGAAAAAATCGCCGTCATTCTTATCGCTTACCGTTTAGGAGGAGAAGGATTGTGACATACTCTGTTAGATAGTCAGCCAGCCAGGCAAGACACGGTGAGAATTAGTGATATAGATAGATAGATAGATAGATTTGAAGATCGTCGGTAGTTGGGTACCTACGAGTTTCTTCTTCGAGCCATCGATTCGAGATAGGTAGATTGATTCTTCACGACAAGAAACGGGTCAAAAAGCGTTGTTAACAACGCTTTTTGGCCCGTTTCTTAATTACTACTTTTTCTTCGTTTAAAAAAATCACGAGTTGATGGGTTGCTACGGGCGTTCCAAGTGAAGCATGGGTTGCATTATTGAGAGGGGGTTTTGAGGAATAACGAATTTCCCTCCTGCTCATGCAAGAGCGCTAAAATTTGGTATGGGCATTAATTTTGGAGTTTTTAATTGTATTTATTTTTTAAGTACATATGTATCAATTTTTCTCGAAGATTGCCGCCGACCTCCTATTGAGGGTCCGAGACCACAGTTTGGAAACCCCTTAAGCGAATCTCAAACATGCCCAAGAGTTGCCTAATTCTTTGCATCGGTTAGTTGCATTGCGTGTGGCACCGGACGGCTCGCAATGAAAGTATAACTCACTGAAAATCTCGTTGACGTTATGGGGGGGGGGGGGGGACGCTGAATTTACATGAGTCAGGGGGAAAAATGTACGGCGTGTTAACAGTTTGTCGGCCACAAATCGGCGTTTGAGAGTGAATGAAGGGTAGGGAGAGCTAGTGTAGCCAAAAGCGGGGGTGCGTATTGATTTTCTTCCCGAAGGGGTAAACGCCCCCAAAGTTGAGACCACACCCCCCTCAGACAGTCAGAACCCCGCTTTGCCGACGGACACCCCCCTCGAAGGAAACCGAACTTTACACAAAACGGAAAATTCCCGAAGGAAAAATACCCCTGAAAAACTACCGCCGAAGCTCGTGAAAATTTGAAAACGTTACTTCAAAACCTTCGGCGCAATTTGCGAAAAGAAACTGTAAAAAAAAGTTCCCGCATTGAGTTGTATTCCCTCTTTTCGATCCGCCCACCCGCCAGATCCGCCGATTTGGGCCAAAAACAGCGCATTTAGCACACTCAGGTAAGCTGCAATATTACACTAACTAAAACCTGCAAAAGTTCTTTCATTTCGCGGTCGCATTCAAAGTGTCCAAGTATCTCTCACAACTCTCAAAAACTCAAATAAAATCAGAAATTGGGGGGAAAAAAATGCATTTTTGTCGAACATTTGCATTACTGGACATTAAAAAATATATATATAAAATAAAAAATAGTAATAGTAAAAACTTGAAAATCAAATCTTAATTTTATTGATCTTGTGAGCATCCTCAGTGAATATTTCTGTACCTACTTACAGGTAAGGGTTTGTCGAAGGTATAAATTGTGAGAATGGCCGACGCAGTGGTATACAGAGGTCACTTACCCCCGAGACACAAACAAGCCCCTGTGGGAATTATTTTATATCAGTTGGTACCCGCAGAATACGAAATTTGTTCTAATTTGAGGGAACAGTAGGGGGGACATTTTTGGCGTCGGGGATTTTACGAGGGGGGTGGGGGGGTTTTCTCTAAATTCTCCGGGAGGGGGGGGATGGAAACACCCTCCCTCCCGCCCCCACACAGTTGGCGACCCCAACGTTCAAGTTGGTACCTACCCCTGAATGAACCAATCGTTTAAGAAAAGGTACCTAACGCGATGTTTCTAAGCGATTTTTATGACTTCATCAAAAGGTCAAGCCCTTCAAAATCGTCAACCTAGTTACTATATTCTTTTAAATGCCCCTCAGAGCCCCGCGATGAGATCGGACTGGTTTGAAACCCCTAATTCGTCTCTATGTTCAAAATTACTTCGAACACATTCGACTCCTCCGTCAAAACCCTTCAAAACTCCAACTACAGACCCTTAAACAGTCATACGTTGAGATTTAGCAGGTCTGGGAACCCCTTCAGTCGATTAAACGGCCAAAATTACTTGGAAACGACGGCCCACTCGCCTTCCTTGTCAAAACCCTTCCACCCCCCCCCCCCCCCCGATTCAGACGCTTAAACGACTCATATGGTGACATTTAGCAGCTCTGAGACCCCCCCCCCCCCCCAAATCGATTCCATAACCAAAACCCTTCAAAACTACCGTTCCTTAGATGCCTCGTAGATCCTCACAGTGGAGTAGGACAGGCCAACAATCCCTATGGCTCCGCATTGAAGACGTCCTGTCACTCGTCACCTCGCCCAAAGCCCTTCAAAAACCTCTCCGGTAACCATTTAAACGCTCCACAGAGCCTCACATTGGGATCAAACCAGTCAAAAAGTCGATTCTACGTCCAAACTAACTTCAAGAACGACACCTTACTCGAGTAAGCATGCTACACGATCGTGTCTCTGGACGAAATCCTTTCAACAACCCGATCTGTAGCCCCTTTGAAACCCCATGGAGTCCCACAGAACGGTCGGGATGGTCTCGCAGGCCTACCCCGATCGATTCCAAGTCCAAAAGTTTTCCAAAAACGACACCTCTGGCCCAAAACCAAACTTTCGGTTTATTATTATTGGAATAATGTACACCAATGTAATCGCGACGGAGGTCCAAAATTCTGATCGTCCTCAAAATTTGGCATACCTACGTTTCAATTGAAGACCTCTTAAGAGGTCTAGATTCCAAAAACAAAATGTCCGTCCGCCGTACGCCGTCCGAGCCGATTTGAGCAGAAGGTCAAAAGAGAGTCTTAAAAATATGAAATTTTGACAAAATGGATACCTAGGTACCTACTCGGTTTACTAGTAGTGCCTGCAAGGTTTCAGCCCGATCGCTCAAACCCGTGGATCTCTCTGTTTGGCTAAACAGGGGCAACGGGAGGGCTTTTTTTGGAACGTTTCGGCTATGGGTTCGATTTAGGTGTCGTTTTCGACATTTTTTTTACGTAGGTACAATCCATTCAGGGAGTCCCAGAACGATTCGATTTCACCGTAGGGATCTATTCGGTTCTAATGGGGCTACAAATGGGGTTTTTGAAGAATCCCTGGAGGTACAATATTTTCCGAGTAATTTTGGACGCTTAATCCTTTTTTTTTTTTTTTTTTTGAGGTCCCACATTTTTTTCTTTTTTTTCAAAACTATTTTTCCAATGACACAGAATAAATTTTTGCACAAGTTTACTTACAACAATATCAATGTTTGATATAGGTTACAACCTATATCAAAGAATAATAAACTCTTGTGTAAAATTTGCAGCCTTTTCCCCCCATGTTTGGAAACGACCTGTGACACACTAGGGTCCCTAGCTAGAACAGGGCTTCCCAACCTTTTTTGGCTTGCAGACCCCTTTCAACAACAATATCATATTGTTGTTGAACATAATGCACCTACTGTGGACCCCTCTCATTCTAGTATTTAAATTTTGATACATGACACTAAATTTGTAGTTTGTGGCAAATAAAAGTTTAGTAAATTAGCCAGGCCATGTCTTACATACTATTAGTGGTGAGGGGGAATATCACTATGAAACGTTACATTTACAAACTCAATTTTATTTGGAACGCAAAAATTGAACAGAACGGAGTCGATAGGGAGGTTGTTTTAAAACAACTTGCTTTTGGCAAATAACAAAAAAGTGGTTTTTTTTCTGCACGCCCTAGTGGCCTTAGTAGGCACTGTTCTGATCTTCAGCTGTAGTATAATAATATTATACTATAATATAATAGGATTATTATGCATTCTGTAGTAACGAGAAACGCTTAGTTTTCGAAATATAAGCAAACAACTGAAAAAAGGAGAAAATTCAGAGGATTTTCGACTTTCGATCTTGCAAAATGGGCCTGCTCCTGTTTCGTTTACACTCGCAGAGCTTGGAGGAGATGAAATCTCCAGGAGATCTCCAGCAAATTTTGTTCTCTCCGGTTCTCTGGTCTTGACCTTCCAGGCTCCTTCCAGATGGTCCATAATGGGGATGGGTTGACGGACCACCATATGGGGGATGGCATGGAGCAAAACCAGCAAGTTACATTTTACTGCTGGTGCCACACTCCTTAAGCTAGTTCACTTCACAGGCTAAAAATTCGAAGAACAAAAGATGTTATAATTTTTCCAAAAAAAACTTCCCTCCGAATTCCCCCAGATAAAATATGGTAACCCCTCCCTCCCCCTTACAAACCTTTGATGACATCGTCCCCCCGAACCCTAGGCGACAAAAAAAAAAAAAAAAAAAAAAAAATGGGGTAAAAACCCCTGATTTGGCATCACATACAGGTATATTTAGGTCTACTGTAGACCTGAATAGAATAGAAATTTCCGGGAGAGTGACCGAGAGACCAGCCTTGTCCCGCCCGCACGCCACACTATTTTACCCATCAACTTTTGTTTTCAGTATTCATTGTTATTATTTTATTTTATTCATTAATTGTCATTAAATTATTCAATTCATTGTTATTATTTTATTTAATTACTTTTTCATTTTTCATTTTTTCATTTCAGAATTTTTTAGTATTTTAGAATTAAATAAATTTTATTCAGTCTACGTTTATTTTTGTAAGAATGTATTAATTTTTCGCGAAGTTCGCCGTGGACCCCCTAGTGAGGGTCGGCGAACCACACTTTGGGAACCCCTGCCCTAGGAAATAGGTAACTTAGTACTACCTAGTAGGTAGGTAGGTACTAATTTTTTCCAAGGACAAATTCGACTCATTTGAAAAATCGGAACCTAACAATCGATTCAAGAAAATCGAAAAGTGGAACACCTTTTTTTTTCTAAAAATCGGAAATCGATTCCCATCTCTAGTGCAAAGTTTCTGTTCTTAATTTTTTTACAGTTTTAGCCTGCTGACAATATTTTCGTGTTGTCAACAATATTGTTAGTTTTACTGTTGTGGTTTAAGGTTTTTTCGTTTACAACTACATAACACAATTTTCAAAGCTTTAACATGAGGCATCGTTGCATCGATATCCGAGTAGGTAACTAAACAGGTAGATTTTTGTACAGAGCACTCTTCAAATTTCTTTCGTCAGCATTCGAGAGAAGACTTAGCCAAACTATTTTATCGTCAACCCTTTATAAACTCATTGAAGATTCTACGGCTAAGATTATTAACAAAAGGGAAACATTATCTGATTAACTGAGGATCCTCTTCAAGAGGACCTCTTGGCCTCGTTACAAGGCTGACAATCCCGAATCGCCGTAGAAATGGAAAATCGAACGCAGTGAGGTTACCCTGTGATCGTGTCTGTTCAGCCATGAGGTCGAGTGAGGTCTCGTTTTCGAAGTAATTTTGGCCGTAGAATCTATTTAGGGGGTTCCCAGACCTGCTTAATCGCAACGTCGCATCTCTACGGGCCGTTTTAGGGTCTGAAGTTGGGGGGTTTTGACAGAGGGGTCGAGTGGGGCTTCGTTTCCGGTTTTTTGATCGCATAGGTAATCGTGTTATGTGTTTCCCAGTCCAGTTCGACTCAAATGTGACGATCCACGAGGCATTTAAGGGTCTCTACTTGGGGGTGTTGAAGGGCTTCGTCGAGGTAGTCGAGTGAGGTGTCGTTTTTTAAGATATTTAGGTCGTAGATTCGTTTTATGTGTTTCATAGACCTGTCCGACTCTAATGTGAAGATCCAAGAGACATTTAAGGGACTGCAGTTGAGGGTGTTGAAGGAATTTTTTTTGGGACCTGCACTTAAATGATTTTCAAATAACTGTCAATAATTTATTATTCATATGGAAGCAGCGTGTCGAATTAGCAATGATTTCATATCAAATTTTGCTGAATCTATCAATACTTGTCGTATTGCAGAATATTCAGATTTGTACTCATCGAAGACAAGTCTGATTCTATAGAATGTATAGATACATTATTTGATAAATGGACGCTTTAGTTATGATCAGAGACGAGTAAATGACATAAATGTTAAATGACATTCTAAAATGACATAAAATGGCCATTTTTCGAATAAATGACATAAATTGCCAAAATTCCGAATAAATTACATAAACGTGAAGGTGAACGCTTAGTTCCCATGATTCTAGAATGATTTTCCTCGTAAATTTCGTGAATTCCTTGTAACATTATTATTGAAATAAATCGGCATTAGTACCTACAGAAAGTGTTTGGGAAATTTCTTTCCTTTTCTCCAGGTTTTACAATGATTTAGAACTTTCTAGGATAGCCAAAACTTGAAAAATAACTGACATGAAATAATTTATAAATGACATAAAATGACCATTTAGGTCGAATAAGTAACATAAACCACGAAAAATAAATGGCATAAATGACATAGAATAAATGTCATAAATCGCAATAATAAATGACAAATGTTACTCGTCTCTGGTTATGAAACCTACTTCCTGTGAATAGTTACCTATATCTTGCAACTAATACCGAGTTTTAGTTACCGTTGAGTTTTTTTAAAGTTTTTTTTCTTAGTTACCATAGTTGAGTTTTTTTAGTTACCGTACCTAGTTGAATTTCCGGTACCGAGTTTTAGTTGGGTACCGAGTTTTCCGTTGAATTTCCCTCCGAGGGGATTTGAAACGTGAGGAACGTGGTTTGGAAAGTGTCTTCGAGAACGATCCGGCCGCCTCGCCTGTCAAACCCCCTCCAACGCAGCCCACGCAGCCCCTCGTGTATCTCGCCATCTGCATTCAAATACATCCTGGTGGATACTTTCCGGAACTTTTCGAGATGCCGAACTCGATTTGAATTCTTGAGAAGATGAATAGGTGTGAAATCTTGACACTTCACAATCTTGTTACTGACACCAACACAAGTCTCCCCAATACAATAAAATTATTTGTGCAACTCCTATTCAAAATATTAAGAACTTCCCTTACATCGAATTTGCTATTATTCGAATTTTGCTAGTTATTCGAAATCGAATCCGTCAATTAGCTTATTATTATTAATTATTATTAATATTAATTGGTGATGATGGTGTTGATTGTTTCATTGAATGTGGGTGGAAAGTTGTTGAGAGTACGCATCTTGAGTTTCCAATGTTTAAAAAGCACTGAAGAAGAAGGGAAAAACGTGTATTTGCACGAATTAGAATTACATAATACTATGTCAATATAAATGATGATATATTTTAGATTATTATGACCACAGTCACATTATGACTGTGGGCTAAGCCCGTCTGTCAGAGGTCTGCACAAATATAATATTATCTATTTAACAGAATATTATAGTAATAAAAAACATAAAGGCTGTAGGGTAAATAGTTATTCCGAGAGCCAATCGCATGATTACATCTTACGTTTATACAAATTTTGTGAAGATTGATATTTAATGAAGGAGAATAATTATCCCAATTGAAAAAGCCAACAAGTTCAGTACGAAATGCCCAGGCTGAATTACTAAATTTTGCCAAAGGCAGCCCACACTTCACAATTCACAACATTCAGGATGGTCAAAACTGTCTCGCGTGACAACCTTGCAGTTCCAAAATTGATCATTCTTAATTCCCCTAGAACAGGACAATCGTCAAAAAGTGAAATCTTCCGGGACACCCATGTTACACAACGAACAGATTTGGTTTAAACCATACTCATCCTCCTGCGAGTGGGGCAGACAGTTTTGGCGGAGCAGGTCCCCACGAATTCTACAGACCTCTGGGTCTCCGCAAAGAGATCTACGCTTTTCACTCCATGGTCCAGATAGCGGTAGATCCGCTCGTGAAACAAGGGCAGGGGGGTGGTCGCGAGGCCATCCGCCATGCCCCAAAAAATTATTGTCATTTAGCCAAACTGAGCGCGCTAGTGTCGTTGAATAGGCCTTTCAGAAGTTCAACTATGTGCATGCATCGGAAATGAAGTGTCCAATAAATTGATTTTTAGTTAACTCACATACATAAATAAAGCCTCTTTGTATTTTATTTCCATTCGACGGCATTCCTTGGTCGTTTTACATGGAAAAATGAACAAGCAAGAAAGAAACTTTCCTCATGAAAGTTAGAATTTACGTGGCATACTCTTGACAACACTGCCCCTGGAATTGAGCATTGTGAATCCGTAACGGTTTCTCTCTGTTGTGTTTACTTGTTTTTGAATTTCTGATGTGGGTAACTTTCCCGAATGCCGTGTGCTCACGGCATTCATGAATAGTTTTTTTTTTTTCTTAAACTATCAGTTATGACAAAACCAAATAATTCTAACTTCTCAAAAGTCAGTGTAATGACGACTCCTTCTCCAAAAGTGGCTCCAAAATGAAGAAACTGCGACGTTATTGGACGCCCAAGATGTGAAGGTAAGCTCGCCCATGATATTTACCTAGGTATATGTTGATGTTTTCATAAAAATTGCACTAGCAAAATCAGATTTTGCTAGTGCAATATTATACTGCATTTGTTTGAGTCCCCGACAATCAGAAGGCGCATTTACGTTCTTTCTTTCAATTCTAGACTTCTTCTGTTTTGGTTTATTATTCTTGGGATAATACACCTATGTAATCGCGATGGAGGTCCAAAATTCTGATCAGCCTCAAAATTTGTCATTATCCGGTTCAATGTCCGTTCGTCGTCCGTATTGATCAGTAGGAATTTTGTTAATCTGAAACTTTGGCCAAATAATTACCTACTCTTTTTACCATTTAGTTGTGTCCGCAAGGTTTTCAGCCCGATGGCCCAAACCCGTGGGGCGCTATGAGGCTAAAATGGGGCTACGGGAGGGGTTTTCGATTATTGGTTCGAGTTAGGTGTTGTTTTCGAAGTGGTTTGGACGTAGGATCCATTTTCGGGAGTCCCAGAACAAAAGGAGGACAAAATTTGTCTTATTTAATAAGGTGGTATTCGAGTAGGTAATTTTGGACGCATCCATTTTTCGAGGTCCTACGTCTGTCCCAACATTATACCTACAAAAAGTTTTTATTTTTTAATTTTTTCAAGAATATTTTCCTAAGGACAGAATTGATTTTTGCGCTATTAACCTACCTATATCAGAGAATTATAAACCAAACCCTTTTGTAAAATGTGGAGCGTTCTTTCCTGGTTTTTGGAGCTCGCCTCTTAGAGTTCTGTTAAGATTCTCTACGAATAATTAATTTTTGCATGTATTTGTATGCATCTTTGCTCACTGAACATTAGCTTGCTCTTAGAGTTGCTCTGAATATAACGTCGCCTTTTCCATTTTGCCTCAATTTTTGTTCCATTACCTACATGAAGAGATTTCGACCCAACACTTTTCACTAATACATGTTCAATTCTTTCCAGGAGGAAGGCAACTCCTTACTCCGAGCATCTTAGAGGGACATAGAACATGCTGTTGCATTAGACGGAAGCAGCGTTTCTTTCTGAGGCTTACCTACTACATAAAATTACGCCTAGCCACTTGAAGCCATGAAATTATGAACGTCAAATTAGCATCTCAGGTATATTTCCTGCCATCATTGATTGTAGTGGAAATGTGCCTACAGATTGCGAATATAATATATTTATGTTACTATTAACTCATTACTCCAGGTGTCGAGCAGCTCGGAGCCCACAGTAGGTAGTAGGTCCCTACTACTTCTGTAATAACTGGTCATCACGCTTAACTGAAGTTAGTAGCGAGAGTTCGCTGACGCCTGGTTATGTGTATGGCACCCAAAGAAGCACTTCGGAATGACCATTTCATACATCTGGTAAGCTTCTTTTTTCTCAGAAAGTGTACATATTATTGTTGTTCGGTCGCATTATGGGAATGGTATCGAATCGATAAACCCATACTACAAATTCCAAGTTCTATAGATATCATCACTGATCAGTAGCTTGTCACCTATGGAGATAAATGTGGATATTAGGGACAACTATTCTTTCGGGCACTGGAGCTATACTTCTTGGTATAAGTGCCTTAGCTGTGTGCTTTAAATCGTGAATTGCTAATTGTTGCTTTTTGTTTCAGAAAAAATGGAACCACGCCCGGCCCAATTCACTTCAGAATGGGTATGACTATGCAAGTGGTCCAAAAGGGATAAACTGTCGTCTCCTGGAACGAAGAGAGATCCTTCTTCACAAGGATTTTTGGAGTCCTAGCATTGAAAAGGTACCTACGTCAGGTTAAACGGAATTGTTGCTTCACTCGAGAATAGCCACTTGACTTTATGTTGTTCGGTGCTCTGAGTTCTAATTACGCTAAAAGTCTTATGGAACATCCTGGTAACTGTGAGGGTTTTTCGTTTTGCAGGTGGAGCATTGGTCGTTCATCAAGACGTCTACGAGTGGAGAGATACGTAAACACCATGTACCGTCACGGACTGGATGGACTGAAGACGACCCTGCTAGGAATACAGAGGAAGTTTGGAATATCATCAAGAGTGAAGTCCCTCGAATTATGGTCAGTAAATTGACAAAGGGGCGTATAGATCTGCAATTTTTGGTTTTTTGAGTTACCGTCACTTTGGAAACAAATAGCTCTCGCCTCTATGAAGAGCTTTCATAACACTGGTTGAGTCCGTCATCACTGACTGTGTGATACTCACTCAATGGCCAGACGATGATGTTTTCACATCAAAACAGCCAGTGATGACGGACTTATGAAATCACTTACTGGCAGTCTCACAAACCCTTTACATTCCATCTCTATGAAGAGCTGCTAACCTCATGTCACACATTTCCTTGAAAACCAGCGGGAGAAACCAAATACATGAAACGTATTTGCAACGGTATGTAGTCAATTTTGCGTCGCTAATGAGTATGGGGGGGGGGGGGGGGGGGCTTGAAACCGAGCGATTTTTGCCGTTTTTGGATTTTCGCTCACGGCACCTAAAATACGCATCCTTGCGGTATAGTATAAGAGAGCCCATACCGCTAGGATGCGTAGTTCTTGCGTATTTCATAATTGAAACGAGATTAAATTCGTGACAAGTTGAGCACAAGAACATCTCAGTAGGACATTCAGGTTCCGAGATACAGCCTTTGAAAGATAGCAGATTTTTACCAAAAAGTGAAATGTTCAACCATGTCGTGTCTTTTAGGGCTAATGTTTTGGTTGTGACGCATACTTTAGGGGATAGGCTTGTAGGGAATTTAATTAGCTTTCATTTGATCACTAGTAGAACCATGTAGCTCCAACAGGTCCCAGAAAATGAATTTAAACCAAACATAGTGAGACCCTCTTATTCATATGCCAGGGAACTTGGTAAGAGTCCCATGAAGCGACCTTAGTTTTATAAAACGCATTCAACACCACACAAATGAGTAATAGCGAGTTCTAGGACTATAGTCCTAGAACTCGCTATTACTCATTTGTGTGGTGTTGAATGCGTGCATGACGTAGAGCTTTAATTGCAGCTGGTACAACCATTATTTGAGAACTTGGTGCTACTCTGATTATAAATTTATTCATTCAAAATTGTTGAGTCAACACGATGAATGCTTGGCGATGAATATTATGCTTCAGAAATGGCCTATCCCAAATGATCTCCCAGTTATTATAAACTCCTATAATAGGAGAATCGTTTTCATTGATTTGTCAAATCTTTCCAAAATGTTTGTCTTGTACGTAATGAAGGTCTCCTTTTAGTTTTAGATGTTTCCAATTAGCCAATGAAACGCGTACCAGGTTTGTGTCCTTTGTTGTAAAATTATCGAAATTATGAATAATAATTGTGGTCAGGAAACTTGTGAACCTGTAAAACTTAATAATAATCATTATTGTTCATCACCTCTTCATGATTTGCTCTGTTGTATTGAAGTGTTTTAATTCTTGCACTTGAAAAAATAAAATACAAATATCATTGTGATATTAAATCCGTTTATTTTTTTCTACTCCTATTCTCTCCATCGCGAATTTCACTTTGGTGAATATTCCTAACGGAATATTCCTAGATATGTACAAATTAAAACTAAAATTCGAATATTATCACTTTGAATGGAAAACCCCCCTATGTTTATGTGAATGTTTCTGTGATTCCATTGATGATTTTTCACCATCAGGATCATAGACACTTGCCCCTAAAAATACTGGGTTCTTCCATTCAGAATGGTAATATTCGAATTTTAGTTTTAATTTATATCATGTCCTACTTTCCTAGTCGAGATTTAAATTATGGCGGCAATGGCAATCGCTAACGTTAACGTTTGAAACTGGGGCGTTGTTGCTCTGTATTTTTTCTGTCTTGAAAAATATTCATGGAGGACGGATGTCCTAGCTGATAACATCAGATAAGACTCGGTAATTTTTAGCCAAACTAAAGATAGCGCAGTTTTGGGGCATCCATTTTAACATTGAGTCGGCCATCTGTCAGTAGTTTAATCTGTGAACAAGGGCCCTGGCTCTGGTCCGCGTCATCCAATCATCCTTGACCCTTTATTGAAGCCGACTCAGCTGATCCTTCAGCCTACTCCCATCCCCAAATGCAATGCTGTTTGAAAAGCCCTGCATCCCACCATGTCTGTATAATATACATTATACAGTATAATATACATTATACAGTATAATATTATACTACATTATAATATACATTATACTGTATAATATTATTGTGAAAGGTAATGCGGTGTTTCACAAGATCTGCAGCAGAGATGATGCTTCTGAGGTCTCTACAGTGGTTTTAGCCATGACATTGGTACATTAATCCCGATCAGCCGATCACTTTTCGCCATATTGATTCGAATCCTGTGTTGACACTCGAGTTATCCACCAGAACTGACCCGTGAAACGCGCTATGAAACCCTTCACACAACCAAACCATTTGACAAGCGAGCGGGATTCATTCATCAACGAGACAATTTGCACTAACCATTTGATCTTCTGGGAAAGTCTGTTTGCAACTCACACACTCGCATCGCAATTTCACTCACGACCGAGCGTAAGTAATTAAGGCTATTGATCCTTCCCACCCGACCAGTCGGGCCCAAGTCGAGAGGGACCAGCTCAAAATGAACCTTCCCTACCAAAAAGCCATCAATTATAAGATACCTCATTGGATCGCTTGTTCAAGGAAGGTTATAACAGTCATTGAATACCTTCCCGACCCCATTAAGTAACCACGTGGGGATAACGACCACGCGATAGAACACAACATCGTTCGATCGTTCATCAGTCTCTTGAAATAGCTACTTGATGAGCTATTTACATTCTCCGGGGAGCTTTGTTTGGTTCTTTAGTGTGCCTAAACCTTGCTTAGAAACTGAGACCGAACCATATACTCAAATGACGCACTCCACTGGCAACACTGAATGGAATGCTGCATTAGATCTATTCGAATAATTTTGCACTTTTTTAACATTAAAACAGCTGCTAGTTTCATCCAAAAGCCGAATCTGAACTCCCACTGGTTGTTCCGCTTTCGAATGAAAGAACTATTCAAAATGGATAGTCTGTTTCATCCTAATTCCAATCCTTTGGTTAGTTTGTCTCCACCTCAAAATGGCGGTTGTTTATCTCCCGCATTCGAATAAATACTCAACATTCAATTATCTGAACGATTCTTTTAGCCCCTCACAACACAAAAGCCTATTGGGAAGAGTCGACAAATAGTCAAATACTGGATGCCGTATGTTATCATTTGAGTGTCGTTTCACGAGAAACAAACCAACACCTCACTTTGCAGGTTGCTAGGTCCACGTGCAATATCGTCGCCTAAGAACCAGCTTCGCATAACTCAATTTTCGTCATTTTACAGGAGAGCAAAAAAACTGATTACCAAAAAGTCAGCAAAACTCAAAAATCGCAAGAGTCAGCATGGCATAACTAAACTGAAAATAATGGGTGATTTCCGATCGTCAATTTCTAAGTGATTATATCTCTTTACTCCAAAAATTATTACCACAATTTCAAGACTGATCTTCCTTTCACGAAATCAATCAAAATGTAGTTGCCATGACAACAAAATACCGATTAACAAAGCAAAACGTTTGCGGTCAGGAGAGCGATCCATGTTGAAACAGATGAGTTATGTGATGTCGTTGCTACTTTTCAGTAATGCGATGCTGACTAAATCGTATATAACGACGCTCCTCGTGGTCGAAGCCAGAAACTGACACTTTCATTGAATCGGGCGTGAAATTTTCAATAAGAAAGACCAGAAATCTCGTTTTGGGTTAAAGTTGAGTTATGCTATGCTGGTTCTTAGCCGACGATATGTGTCTCCATCGGGGTATTTAGAGGAAGCTCTTGAGCCGGCCGGATTATGTCAGATTTAGCTTGACGTCGACCGCCCTATTCCTGTATGTCTCTAGCGGACACCCAATTCCAAACCCAAACTCCGAGACATCGGGAACTGTGAGGTAGTTCAGAACTTCGAAATATTGAGATTGTAGTGACGGTTGAGAACGAGATGTTTTAGATACGTGAAACATTGGGAACTTTGACGTTTTAGAAATTTTGGACATTTGGGACGTTTCAAACTTCGATACTTTCTTTGATTTTTTTTTTTTTTTTTTTTTTTTTTTTTAATCAGTCGTGGGCGCCACTGCAGTCCATGGTGGATCTGATTGTGGCAGTAGGCAGAGGCTTGTGTAGATTTCCGCTCTGCCTGAACAGAAACCAGCAGTAGGTAGTTGCTGGTTGACTAAAAGAGGATTTCACTCCCAGCAGGTTGGGCACATTTACCCTTTCTAGATCAAACTGGTTTGGATTTTCATCTGCTCCATTTAGTTATCTATGAGGATTGGACTTCAGCCCTTTCCAACCTAACCCTAGTCTCTACGTTGGGTGATCTACCTGCCTCCACCAGGACTTGAAGCACACCAAATTCCTCAGCCTTTTGTATTGCCGTCCAAAAAGTCACTGCGAATTAATGACATGTTAAAAGATATGGGGCGAGAAGCTGACAACCCGATCTCACCGTCGGTCACAGCGCTTCCCGTGGACCCGCTCGGCACTGCTCGCGGCAGGCTGGCAAATTGATGGAAATAGAGTGGGGCCCATGGCCATGGGCCATGGGTGCCACATCTGGATTCGGAGATTTCAAGATTTTTTGATTCTCTGCATCTTTCCTGGATTTCTGAACTTCTGGAGCTCTAGATCTCCAAGGATCACTGGAACTGAGCTGGTGGAGATGTTAGTCCCCACATTGACCCGATAACGCATCGCTGGTGGTGTTGGGATGTTTTACTCGCATTTAGATGAACTTTGGCTGAGTTGGATCATGGCCGAGCAGGATCTTACGCTACATCTTACCACGACCACGCAGGGGCCCATTAGGGCAATTTCCTCTTGTTTTGACTCGCGTGGGATTAGAGTCCCCTCATTAACGCCTTGACCTACGGGATTAGCGCTCAAATGTCCGGCACAATGTACATTCTCACCATCTACCTATTATCTCCATTTACACTACTGTCTTCTTCTGTTCCAGGAAACCACATCAGAGGATAGCCAGGGCCATCCGTTCTCATCCCTAAACAGTCCCCAAGAAAGCCGTCAAAATTTCTTTCTCAAGCTTCAAACAGTCCTTCACCACCAATGTCAATTACTTGAAACGACGGTAAGTCACGTTGTTCTCTACATTGTTACATCACCTCCCATGAAACAGTTTCTGTTCACAAGGGGCCTTAACCACTCGGGAATTTCGTTATTCTTATTGGAAGTTGCTGATCAAAGGGCATCGTTAATGAAGGGGTGTCAGGTGCATACTGTGACCTCGTGTTGAATAATTGGTTCCTAGTAGGTGGTTTATTTTCAAGCCGTTGTTTCCAGTCACTCGGCAGATTTTGTTTTTAGTGAGAGAGAGAGAGATTATTCGCTGAACAACTAGAAAGATTTTCACACCGAGACGATGACGCACTTATGTTGGCTCAGGAACAACTTATGTTGGATCAGTCTTCACTGAGCTTGCGGGCAAACGTCCTTAATACATAATATGTATGTATATTATACATACATAAATTTGTCGACTGGAGTTAAGCAATACCGTGCTCTTGACACACGCCAAATTCAGGTTTTTTCGACAACTTACCTGCGCCATTCAACCTTCCAACTTTTTTCACCGGCAGTTTAACAGTGTTGATATTTGTAGCGCATCAAGAAATTGGAGGGACCGGCGCATTCGTAATTCACAGGTGTCCTCTTTTTTTTTTTTTTTTTTTTTTTTTTGAGATTCGGCTGCAAACAAAACACATTGCGGGTTGTCAAAATGTCAGAAGTTTTTGAAGGCCAATCTCATCGGAGTATTTTCATTTTGCAGATCCCAGGCTCTTGGGCAAAGGCATTTTTCGTAAGTAAGACGTAGGAGACGAATTTCCCCTTTCTGTCAGTATTTTCGTTTTCCCTCCTTCACTTAGGGTTTGTCAGGGATGAGAATTTTCTTACTCACAACAAATGGGGTAACTTGTTTTGTTGAGATTAAGGACGGAAGGTATCAGCGATCTTCGATTTAGCTCAACCGTTGAAAGTGCTCATAGAGGAGTGATATTGTTGGCAATATTCCTTTCTAAGAAATCAATGCGTTCTCATGCTCAACGTTATGCACTGTTCAAAATTTCTTATTTCTCTCCAGTTGTGTAAGGATCTTCTCCGTCCGTTCAAATCGCTCTCCCATTTGTTCTTTTCCCCCCTCTCATCCCCAAAATTTCAAAGCACTTCAAAACCTTTATCTTTTCACTCAGAGTGTAAAAAAACCACGTTTTTTTCTTTTTGCATCTTCCAGTAGTTGAAATTGAGAATGCGCCCCTTCCGCAGGTTTCAAACAGTCGAACTCACACAAATTTGACAGCGTGAATTGTATGAAACTGTTTTCAGATTGCCTGAGTGGCTTCTTTTCACATCAGATTTTATATTGGCACTCCTGAGGTCTTTTGTTATTAGAAGAGAGATGGCGCTGTCGTCGCGCCGGGTATTTCTTGATTATCTCAGGATTTAATTAAGATATTTCAATCTGAAACCTCTTGGGAATATGAATTTAAAGGTTGCTATAAGGGCAGATTATGAAATTCCTTCCTAATTTTATTAAAACGTACTTATAATTTTCTATGCCAATCGATTTTTTCTTCTTTCAAAAAAGTAGGTAGTAGCACTCTTCAATCACTACTTAGTACTGTTTGTTCAAAGTTAAAATGAAGTATTAAATACTATTATATTTACTATACTATATACTAAAATTTTTCAATATTAGCGATGGAAAGTGTCAAAGAAAATGTCTTTCATCGTTGGGAGTGTTGCTCTCGTCGCTGTGCCTCAATATGTTATTGGACTGGTCTGAAACCCCTATAGTTCGATTCCACGTTCAAAATTACTCGAAAACGACACCTCACTCGACCCGACACTTTCAATTCCACTGCCAGCGGTCACAATTTTAAAATTCGTCGATGTTTTAGGCCGCCACTAGGCTTCGGCTGGCAACATGCACTTCCCACATTCACATTCTATAACTTTCAACGACGACATGTCTCTGCGCTATGTATAGCGAACTATCACACCAAACCCGATACGATCTCTGCAACTAGCGTGAAACCATGTCTACATCGGCTGGATCCAAATCCATCGTCGTTCATAACGTTGAATACCTACGCACGAAGAGAAAGTAATCCCAAGGAAGGATTAGCCCGGCATTGTCGCTCTCTAGTTAATGAGCCCCCGAGGTGGAATGCTAAGGCACCCGTCGAGTTTGTCAGTCGCCACTGAACAGACAAGGGAACCTAGGTTTTGGATGGTCTCTTTCCTTCGGTCTTGGGTCTCCCAGCCAACACAGCTCCACTCTCAGGGCAGCCAGAGCTGAAGCGGTCAGGGCTTCTGGAGTTGGTAACACAGCACCTGCTTAAGCTGACAGTAATGTACCACTGCATAATATGCACACATATTATGTCCTCCTGCTACTCTTTGGCATGTCCCAACCAACACACCAACCTGATCCTTGGAGCCCATTGGACCGGCAGTTTTCTCTTCTTGGATGCTCGCAGTTCCAGATTCTCGAGGCCTCGCCATCCTCAGTTTCCTGGGACTCCAATTCATGGCTTGTTGGGTATAATGGGTAACTCTATGCCTGATTCCCCTGCCACATCTTCAAGACGTTCACCGTTGTTTTATTCATATTGCAATCTTCGGTTTTGGGCTGCGCTCACAACCCAGACTAGGCATGGCTGCATTCCAAGCACAATTCATCATGGACCTGGTAGTCCAGACAGTATCAAGACACTACTTCTCTTAGTTTTTTACTATCACAGAGCCCTCTTCACTTTTCCATAACACATGCCTCAATCCTAACTTTGAACGGTTCATCAAAATACATTCATTTCCATCATTTGACGAATTTCAAGCATTTTGTTTTATCTGGTGTTTGGCTGACATGATTGGCTAAGAAATTATGACGTTGCATTTTGAATGTGGTTTGTAGAAGTATTGCTCGAGTATGGTTTGATTTTGGAGAAAACTACTCGTACAAGTTAAATTGAAGCATGTGTTTGAAGTGTGCGAAGGTTTGCGTCAGAAACTGTTCCGCGGCAGGCTGGTGGTGGTACAGGAGGCAAAATGTATTTTGTGCTCAGGTTCAGCTCGGGGGACCTAAGCTCCGAGCTTGAGGATGACCCTTCGCTCCAAGGGTTGGACAGGCCGGAGCCGAGACCCCCCGGCCCGCCGGGACCCCAGGAAGAGGGACCGGCACCCGCTGGGCCTCCGCCTCCGGCAGGTCCGCCGCCGAGTTCTTTGTCCTTCCGGCCTGGAGGAGGCCCCAAGACAACCTCAGCCCCGTCGAGCCCTTCTAAGACTAGAGAAAGCCTGCTTCAGCGCGTGCAATCTTTAACTGGAGCTGCCAAAGAGCAAGGAGCTAATCTGATCGGTGAGGAAAACTCTTTTACACTGGTGATTAGAAACAGCGCAAACTGAATCGGATTTCATTTTCAGGAGCAGCAGTGTCAACAGCTCGCCCGGCCTTCAACAAAGACCGATGCTTCACCTTGCTGGTCGTCGACGACCAAAACACCGACTGGTACGTTTTCTGCTAATCTGCAGTAGTGATAAAATAAATCGACTCTTCCATTTTCATCAGGGCACCCCATCAAATGGTTCGTTGACATAAAAAAAAATCGTCTGGATTTTAAAAAAAGGTTGTGCGACCGCCATTTACAGTTCAGTTCGTTGTTCGGTTTCTGCCAAGCCGCTTCTCTTTTTCCTTCTCATTCACGAACAAACTGTGGAAACATCGAGAAGCCTGAGAGGCTTACACGAAAAACACAACAATCGAATTCATCTGCTGGTGATGAGCACTATCATCATATTCTGCCTCTAAAATTCCTACTGCCCAAAACGGCTCGTGATCGCGCTGAGAGGACGAGAGGTGCTAGGATGGAAGCGCATTGGTAACTTTAAAAATTAACTGTGACCGTATAGGGACGAAAAGGGGTCTCAATCTTTCAAAGGTTGTTTCTCTCTTTAGGGTCAGAAGGAAAAAAATGTGCCAGACCGCAGGAAGGCGCAGCTCGACTCGTATGCATATCTTAATCCATATTACGCCCAAAAATCGAACTTTAACTGACTTTCATTTCGAAACTCATCTTAAAATTAACTTTGGTATTTTTTACAGATACTACGTGACTTCTACTAACAACATGTATTTTTCTTTTTTAATGGAGAGATTTGTTTAAATATTCCTTTCCAAAGCTGAAAAACTCGTTATCTCACTTTTCATCTTAGAGTTCGCGCTAATCGAACACTTCAACCGCATAACTATTAGTACAGCACGATTCTACAGGTAATCAACTATGGAAATGGTGCACAAGATCAATGAAAAAGCGACTTTAGAAAATTGACTTTTTCCGCCTCTACCCGATTGAGCGGCGGTTTAATCAGAAAGGAAAATGAATTCGGTCGGCGCTTTTTGGTTATCACACGACCTCTTTTATTATTTCTTCTGCGTATTGGTTGAACCAACTTGGTTCCGATTTTATCCCTGCAATAAGCATGTAAGTTTTATGCATATTCCTTCTGCGTGTTTCATCCGATTTCTATTCCTTCTGCGTGTATGCGCGTAGGGGCAGTATTTCTCGAGTAGTTTCGTGCACTAGGGCGAAAAAAACATTGAGTTTTTCAAAACCAATAAAACTTGAGTTTTTTGCTGAAAATTGGAACAAAGAGGGTTTTGCCCAAAGCACTGGAGTGAATTTCATGTCAATAAAAATTTCCAACACAGATGACATTACACACACATGAACTCACTCCTGATCTGAGAAAACTTCCCTACCTATGGTTTAATCATTAGGAAAAAGTACCTAATAATATCTAACCAATTCGTCAT